>CM070605.1:6553361-7161788 GCA_036346395.1 Hsuehochloa calcarea | reverse complement strand
ACAAATAAATCCTTAAGAAAACAATATCAAAAACTTAGGATCATCCTTGTGAAACAATTTATTCAATTATTATATTAATTATCATGTATTAATATAATTGTTCCCAAATTTTGGAACCCAATATGAACCTCATAAATTTCAAACTCAATTACCAACATATGCTTTTGGAAATTTGAAATATAGCAAATGAATAATGAACATTGGGGTTTCTGAATTTTATGGATACTAGGTCACCTCAGGAACCTCACGATTTATTTCACATTTTATAAATTTTATTACTATATTTTAGAGCACTGGTCAAACTAGGAGGTTTAAAATTCAAATTTGGTCAATTAGAACCTTTGTTCCTCGGGCTCAAACCCAATGCCTGATGGTCCGACCAGAGCCGTTTGCGGTGATTCGCCGAACCAGTTAGAGCGTGGACCGTCCGATCTAATCGAGCGGCCCACGAGCCGGCTCTGTGATCGCTCCGCGCCTCCGCTTCGGCTGACAAGTGGGCCCACCTCTGTCGCCTTCGTCTACCTCGTGTTTGGCGCTCGCGAAGCCAAGCGCCACGCGCCCGCCATGCTCTGCGGACCTCCGTTGACGCCGTTACCGCACCGCCCAAGGCGGCCGTCCACGAGGCTTCCCTAGCTAACGCCGCCACTCCTCCGTCCGATTCTTTGGCTTTAACCTACCTCCACTGCTTCGCTTTTCCGCACTTCTCCTCCGGCCGTCGAGAGAGGAAGCTAGTGTGAGCTCCGTTCTTGGGTAAACCTCTTGTCTCAGGGCCTCAGAGCTTTCTCTTAGATCTTTGGTTCCATTTTGACTAAGCCCAGTGTTTGTTTCGCTTGTAGCTCCGGCGCGGCCGTGTCTTCCTCGGCTCGGTTCACGCTCGAGCTTGCACGAGACACATTGTTCTATCTTCGCCTCGGTGAGATACTTGCTAAGCTGCTGTAGCGTCACATTATGTCTTTGAGTTAGAATATGAGTTCCCCTCACCTAATTTTGGCAATGCACGGCGAGGCTCGTGAATCAGAAGATTAGTTCATTTTCGGCCGAAAAGCAAACTCTTAAATCTCCTTGATCCGTAAGGCATTGGTCATTTCTTTGCTACTGAGCACACCCTTTAGATCTCTCGAGCCATCCAGAAGCTTCATTATCTTCCTTGTTGCTCGTGGTGTCTCCTCCCGTTGAACCGCGCCGCCGTAGTGGACCTCACCGTCGCCAAGCTAGCTCGGTCATCCACTCTTCTCTCCAACTCTCGGTAGCTCCCAGTAGTCCCTAGATACTCAAGCACCAGCTTTTGAACCATTGCGGAGCATTATCTAATTGCTACGTTTGCCGTGTTGTACACCGCCCCTCTCAGACGAAGTGACGCCACAGAATGCCTGCCTCAAGGGTCGCCACCACCACCCAAAGTTGCGCGAGGTTATTCTTGTACCACGTAGCCGCCTGGCGACCTCGCCGTGGCGCGTAGCGCCTGCGAGCCGCCGGGCAATCTCACGGGCGCGTTGTCGGACGCGTCCGACAACTGTAGCAAAGCCATTAAGGCTTGATTCGGTCATTAATTGTCTAATGATTGATTACTGTAGTAAATGATATCTTAAGGAAAGTAATGAGTCTATTACATGTGGGCCCGTGCACGAAAGCGAAGGGTAAAGCTGCGGTGGCGGTGGGCTCGCCCTTAACGCACGTTCAGCGTCTTTGTGAGCGATCGTGGACTCATGGTTTATGCACTATGCTGTAAGCCGTCTCGCTACATGCGGGCCCGCTTGTCGATCGGAAATTAAATCCCGGGGTAAATGAGAAATGGCATCACGCAGGCCCCACATGTCGATGCTTGTGGCTAGGTACAGCTCGGTAAGAAAAGGAATAATCAATTAAGAAAATCAGAATGTATTTATTTATAAACTGAAAAATAGGATTAACTTCCAAAATGCATAACAAATTCATTTTAACTCCAATTGGGATGAAACCAGTGCAGGTAATTTTCATTTTTGATGAACTTTATTTCAAAATAGGTTGCACATTTATCTCGGTAACAGAAAAGATAGATTTTGAAAATGAGCATTTAATTGATTATCTTTACAATAGAAAAATGGCTATAATTTTGAAAATTCATATATTTTGCTTGGAAACTCCAATTAGGATGAACCAATTTTTAGTGGACTCACAATAATATGACCTAATTATCTATAAATTCAATTGCCTTCCCTCTGTTCTACAAAATTTAGCCAAAATGTTAAAATTGGATAAACTGCATTATCGGGACATACGAACTTCAAATGACCATAACTTTCACCTACTGAATCCAATTGGAATAATTCTTGTCCCTATATTCATCTCATGGCATAAACTTTCTACTGTAGAAAAATCATGCATATTGGAGCACTTTGATTTTTGGGTTATTTCTCGATGTTTATCGATTTTTCCATTCGATAGAAACCGTCGAAATCAACGTAGATTCTTAAGCCACCGAGAGTGAGCAACTACTCTTCCAGCAAGGCAAGCATCATTTGAACTTTCTTTTGCATCATATTGATCCCAGTTTTCTTACATTAGTATTTGAAATGCAATGATATTGCTTGCATGCTATTTTCGGTATACTTTTATGTTTTGAGTAGATTAGTTATATCCTATGCTTGATGGTTATCCCTGATATTTCCCATACACGTATGCTTAAGATAGATGTGGAGATGGTATGATTGTTGTGTGTCTATTGCTTAGCCATTGCGGGTCTAGATAACGCAGTAGATCAATTGGCGGGACTAGCTCGTCAATTGTGGGAGACACAAAACAATTCTTATTCTCATTATTAATTTTTGTCCAGATTGTTATATCTGGTTATTTGATCCAAAACTTGTTATTGCTAAATGGTTTTGGGTCGGACAAGTGGTTGTAGTGTGGGTCTTTGTTAGGCACGAGATACGAGTTTGTGGTTGTCTTATGCGGACCATTAAGGACCGAGCCATGGGCGTTACACTCCAAGTACCGAGCGTACTACCACATGCGGGATATGGGTACCGTGCGGTTAAGTAAGGAATGTTTTATTAGGTAAGACCGCAGCGGTGTGAGGACATAGAGGCAGTGAAATCCTATGTTCCTTAGGAACCCAGTGTGATATATACTGTGTTAATGAGCACGATTACCTATGTTGTGGGATGCAACATACTAACTACCTCACATGGCCACTCCGGCTAACATGTGTGCCCGCTTAGCATTTGCTATATGCTTATGTCTAAGTTGGGATTCCCACATATGGGTGGTCCATCCCAATAGGATTTTCTTGCTAAAAATAAGCAGATCACGATTCTCCCAGTAAGCATACCTAATGAAGTGTGCTATTTTTCCGGAGGCTTACGGGCTAGTCGGGTCATGTGGGTAAAGTAGTACAACTCTGCAGAGATAATCTATTCGAATAGCCGTGTCCACGGTTATGGACAAACACTTGGTTTAAGTATGCTTCATCGTTAGATTTGAAAAATTAAAAGTTGACATGGTTACAATTGGTTTCGGCATGAATGGGATGTTCATGTACTTTAGTTTATCAAAGTGGACAGCCACCTTGATATTGATTGATCCATATTATTACATATGTCTTGTGAAACCCTCTCTTAAATAAATGATTTATAACTTGGCTTTCGAAAACTAGATGGTCTAGGAATGTAAGATGTTGCATTTATGCAAAACTAGAACCACTAATGCTATCCCTTGATTGCCCAATATGCATAACTACTTTTCTTTGTGTAAGACTTGCGAGTGCACTTGTACTCAGCCAGATGTTGGCTGGCCTTTTTGTTTTTCTTTTCAGGTGAGGACGATATCGAGCCCGATGAGCTCGTCGATGCTTGATTTAAGCGACAACGGCGAGTAGTGCTATCGTTTAACCCCGATCGGTTGCCTTGGGTTATGGGCATACCTTGCTGGACTTTTGGTTTATTTATTTTGCTTCATTGTTACTTATCACTCTTATTTGAATTTGGCGGGTCACCGTTATGTAATAGTGTAAACTTAACTATTATGTTGTATGTCTTTTGGATTGATAATGTACGTTGTTGTATGGATGTGATTAACGTTGAATGAGAGTATGGCGTGTTGGTCGCTGATCACGGAGCCAACACGGCCTCATACTATTTGTGATGAATCCACACCTTGTCCAAGTGTTGGCTTTGACCGTTTGGAGAACCGATAATCATGTAGTGCTTGCGAGAGCGGTAGCGCATGGTCACCGAGGCTCTAGTTTGGTTGGGCTCCTCACTTGGATGGAGTTAAGGTGGAATTCATTTACTTGAGGTCGAGTTATTTCCTTAAGACCAGGTAAACCTCGGTCTTACGGAAATAACCCGGGGGTCCTCACAATTACAATGCATCTTTTTGGATTTTTAAAAACCACTTGATGTATTTTTCATATGAATGCAATATGATGCAATGAGATGCAATAAAAAGCCTAAAAACCTAAAAAGTTCAAAAAGATCAACAAGTTGAGAAAAGAACAATAAAAGATCAAAAGAACAAGGTAAGATCGAGAAAGATCGAACTCCCCCTCAAACCAACCCATAGGGATAAATTACCCCTAACTCGCTTCTCAAGGTGGCAAACCTAGTTGGGTCTAAAGGTTTGGTGAGGATATCAGCCAGTTGAGCCTCGGACTCCACGAAGTGCAGTACAATATCACCCTTCTCGACATGGTCTCTAAGGAAGTGATAGCGAATGTCTATGTGCTTGGTTCTAGAGTGTTGCCACGGGTTCTTAGCAATGTTAATAGCGAAGTGTTATCGCGAAAAGAGGAACACTAGCGAAATTTAACCCATAGTCCTTAAGAGTGGATACCATCCACAAAATCTGACTACCGCAACTAGCAGCAGCTACATATTCAGCTTGATGGGTTGTGCGTGAGAATCTGCTTCCTAGAAGACCAAGAAACAAGAGAAGTGCCTAGGAAGTGACAAGTGCGAGGTACTCTTCCTATCAAGCCGACGACCCAAAAATCGAATCGAAAACCCCGAATGGACAAAGAAGAAGAGCGAGTACCAATTGCCATCTTGGAGGGTAGAGTGTAAATACCTAAATATCGCTAATACTTGGCGATGGGAAGCTCTCGGAGATGCACGAAACCTCGTGCAGTAGGGTGTGAAGTGGATGTCGGTCTTGAGGCCGTCAGTGCGAGAGAGCCGATCATGCTGCGGTACTCGCGTTGATCCACGACTTCTCCTTCCTCATCTGATCCAAAGATCGAAGTCGCCATGGGAGTGGCGATCGACTGCGATCACCATGTCGAGCGTTTGGCGGATCCTTAGTATACTTCGTCGATGGATGAAGATCCCTTCCTTACATTGCTTGATTTGAAGCCCCCGAGTAATTGAGCTCTCCCATCATGCTCATCTCAAATTCCACGGACATAGTCTCGGAAAAGCTATAAACAAGAGCATGAGAAGAACCACCAAAGATAATATCATCAACGTAAATCGAGCAAGTAAGAAATCATTGCCACGCCTAAGAATGAACAAGGTCTTGTCTACCTTACCCATCTCAAAATCATTCTTAAGCAAGAAGGTCTTAAGCCTATCATACCAGGCTCTAGGGGCTTGTTTAAGACCATACAAGGCTTTGGATGACTTGAAGACATGATGTGGGTTTTGGGATTCTCAAAGCACAGGGGTTGCCTAACATAAACCTCCTCCTCTATGAAACCGTTCAGAAAGGCACTCTTAACATCCATCTGATATAATCTAAAACCCTTAGAAGTAGCAAATGCAAGTAGAATACGAATGGCTTCTAGTCTAGCAACAGGAGCAAAACTCTCATCAAAATCTAACCCCTCAACTTGGCTAAACCCTTGAGCTACCAACCTAGCCTTGTTTCTAATCACATAACCATCCTCATTTTGTTTGTTTTTGAAGACCCAGTGGGTTCCTATAATATTATGACCACTAGGAGGTTCTACTAGGTTCCAGACCTTATTCCTCTCAAAATTCTCTAACTCCTCATGCATGGCATTGACCCAACTCGAATCAGATAAAGCATGTGATATATCGCGGGGTTCAAAAGAAGCTACAAAAGCAGAATGAGAATAGAGGTTTGGATCATGATACAGGCGAGTGACTCGTTCATGGATAGTACCTATCATCTGATCCGGCGGATGCTGCTTTTGAATGTGAAGTGGCGCACCGGAGAGGAAAGTACCTCTTCGACCTCTGCGGTACTCACGATGATGAAGATCGGCGAGTGCCTCAACCCGAGGCGAAGTAGTCACAAGAGTTCTTGTCTTTGGAAGAGGGCGTCAACAAGGCGCAGTGGAAGAGCATCATCGAGTCCATCATCATCTTCCTCTACAAATATGCTCTCTGTCACTGTATCATCACGAAATATCGATCTAGCTCGGGGCTAGTCTCATCAAAAGTGACATTGCATGTCTCTGAACAAGTTAGTTTCACATTAAAAACCGAAACCCCTTGAATGTGCGGGATAACCCGAAAATAAACCATCAAAAGTTCTTGACTCAAATTTATCTAGGTTTCTGTCTTGAGAATGAAACACTTGGATCCAAAGACTCGAAATTGCGAGACAGAGGGTTTTCTCTGAAGCGAAGCTCATAAGAGTCTTGCCCAAAGGCGGTCTCAAAAAGACACGATTTGCAATATGGCAGCGGTAGAAATAGCTTGACCCAAAACCTCCTCAGTGCTATACTCATCTAGCATCGTCCTAGCCATCTCGACTAGGGTCTGTTCTTCCTTTCCACAACGCCGTTTTGTTGAGGGCGTGTGGGAGGAGAATTGATGCTCAATTCCACGCTCGGCACAAAAGGAAGCAAAAGATGCATTCTTGAACTCCGTGCCATTGTCACTGCGGATCGCTCTCAAGGCACTCGGAAGTTGAAGCCAAGCGAAGAACAAGATCATGATAATGATCAAAAGCTTCATCTTCGAAGCAGAAAGAACACCCAAGTGTATCTAGAAAAATCATCGACTATGACAAGAATGTACCATTTTTCACCAATCGGCCGAACCTAAGCGGGACCAACGGTATCCATATGAAGCAATTGTCGGTCAGTCGGTCATGACCATAGTCCTTGAGGGTGTGGCGGCAACTTGCTTGCCATGCCTACGAGGCGCACATCTGACATCTTTGGCGGCTTTGAGTTTAGGCAAACCTCTCATGAGCTCAAGGTTGCTAACTTGCGCGTCGATGATCAAAACCAATGTGCCCCAAGCAGCGGTGCCAAAGCGAACTTCGGAAGAAGAAGATGAAATTAAGCACTTGAGAGAACCGGCAAGAGATTGGTAAAAATCAACTCCAAAGATCCTAGCAACTCTAGTAATCCCAAAACAAGCTCACCAAATGAATCAAGCACCGACAAGTATTTTTCTTAAATCTAGTTTCATAGCCATCATCAAGAAGTTGAGAGACATAAAGCAAATTAAACCTTAGCTTGTCCACAAGGGCGACGTCCTTGAGGATGAACTTGTCGTTCACCCTGATCGATCTCGTTCCTTCAATCCGCCCTTGTCTATCATCTCCAAAGGTGATGAATTCATCACCCGTCGACCGCGTGAAGGAGGTGAACCATCTTGAGTCTTCGGTCATGTGGCGTGAACAGCCGGAGTCGACGAACCGCGTGTCCTTCCTCTTTCCGCGGTAATCCTGAAAATCAAGACACAGAAGAACGATGTGTCTCAATCTCAAGTTAGTTAAACAAGACTTGGGAACCCGATCTTGAGACACACGTCTGCGAGTAGTATGCAAAGCAGAAGTGCTATCCTTGATTAAGTTTGAAGTTCTGTTATGAGCAATGGTTACTTTAACATACGAGTTATCCTGTCTAGGAACATGATGATGAGCATGTGACACAAATCCTAAGCCAGGTTTCTTCTTTTCTACATTACCATGTCTCGTAAAAGCTCTAAGTTGATTGAGTGAAATTCTAGCAAAATTTTTCTTATCATTTTTCAACCTACGCCAACAGAACTCAACCAAATGCCCATTCTTCTTGCAATAGGTGCAATGGTACTTGATACCACCGGAGAAGCACCCTTTGACTTAACAGAGGTTTGGGCAAAACCATGATTTAAAAATAGTTTTTGCAGGTTGGGTTTTAAATTCAACTAACCTATTTTCTAAGACTTGAGTTACTTTGGGCTTGGAATTATCTTGGACAGAGTTGTATCCTAATCCTTGCTTCTTATAAGGAGTCTTAGATTTGGCCAGAATCATGTTTAGTTGTTTCTTACCGTTAGAAAATTTTTCTAAGGTATCCTTAAGATAAGCATTTTCTTTTTCAAGATTAACACATGACTCGCAAGTTTTGCCTTTAATAGCTCTAGCATATTTTTCCTTATACAAAGCAATTTCAAGTTTAAGAGCAGGACATGAAGCACATGTAGAAGACTCAATACTGTCCTTAAGCTTGGCATATTTAGCTCTAACTGCTTCTAAGATATCTTTAACTTCATGTTCGCGTTCAATGCAAAAAGAGCAAAGGCTAGAATCAACACACCAGAAGCAACCAACTTGCTAAAATCTAAGCATTTTTCACAAGGAGCAGATTTAACCTCAACTAGCTCAGTCCTAGCATTTTCAAGTTGTTGCAAAGTAATATCATGAGCAGATTGCAGTTTAGCAAATTCTGAGTGTAGAGCATGGCAGGAAGAACATTCATCAGATTCAAGAGTCTTAGTATTTGCAAGTTCTAAAGTTAAATTATCTACTTGAGACTCTAAGTCCTTGTTCCTAGCCATGATATACTCTAACGCCTTATCCTGGCTCATGAGTTGCTCAAAGATAGTTTCACATCTATCAGAAAGGACATCATAGGAGAGAGGTACCTCATCGTCGTCAACGTCGTCGGAGTCGGCCATGAAGCAAACGCCGGTGAAGTCCTTGGCCTTCCCCTTCTTCTTATCTTGAGGGATCTCCTCCTCCTTGTCATCCTCGCTCCCGTGATTGTTCCCCAAAAGCGGTAAGAACCCGGTGAGCTGCCTTTGTCAGCTTTGCAGCATCAAATCTTGACTTGTTCCATTGAGGCTTCTTCCAAGCTGGCTTTCCTTCCTTGTGGTTGCTCTTTCCTTTCAACTTGGGGCAGTTTGCCCGGATGTGATTAAGCTCACCACACTCATAGCAAGTCACGGGACCTCCTCTCTTTTTGTTTCTCATATTGTTATAGGCCCGTGTGGCTTTTCTGACTATGAGGGCTAACTCGGCCTCAGGAAGACTCTCAAACTCCTCTTTATGGATTGCAGATAAACCAGCAAGCGAAAATCCAGAAGAAGACTCAGAAGACCCATCAGAAGCTCTCTTGGCGGTGCGCTACCAAGGCCATATTTTCCTTCTTGGGATGATCAATCCTCTTGATCTCATGAGTCTTGAGCTTGCTATAGAGCAGCTCCAAAGTCAGATCAGAGAGGTTAACGTTCTCCTCAATGGCGGTAGCCTTTATCTCCCACTCCTTGGTGTTGATTGCAGCCAAGAGGTGGGTGGCATTTTCAGGCGAGAATATTCAATTCCAACGACCTTCATCGATTAATCACTTTGTTAAAGCGATGAAAATGTCATCGATGCTCTCTCAGGCGCATCTCAAATTTGTTATATTCACGCTTATAGATCGTATGGCGTACTTTCTTGATTTGGGACGAACCCTCATGGTAGGTTTCGAGGTGTTCCAAATCTCGTCTTGCGATCTCAAGATTGCAAATTCGATCATACTCCACATCTACCAAGCCCACCATATAAGAGGTTCTTTGCCTTATTGTTGTTAGCCAAGAGGATTGGCCGGCGTAACAACCGGGAAGAACGAGCGGGCACGAACAACCTCCCATATAGCTTGTCCTTCGCTCTCAAGGAAGACTCGCATCCGATTCTTCCAATAGGCATAGTCGTGCCCATCAAAGATATGCGGCTTGGTGGAGTACTTATCCATCGTCAAGTTCAGTGACCGGTTAAGATCAAGATTGAACTAGCACTGGCTCGATACCACTGTTGGACCGAAAAGCGACTAGAGGGGTGAATAGGAGCACGCTCACTTTTCAACCAAGATTAGATTCAACACAAATTTCACTCCAATAGCTATAGAAGCTATGAAGATCGATATACCAGTACAGCGGAAGACTAGGATTGAATCCAATCAAAACCCCGAAGCAAAACAACCAAAATCAACCGAAACTTAATTTCTTAAGTGTAGGGCGGTCTGACCTCTACTCAAGGGCGGTCTGACCGGTCCATGGGCGGTCTGACCTCTGTGTAGGGGCGGTCTGACCTCCAGCCTGATGAATAGTGAAATCAGCCTAAAAAACGAAGTTGCAAATAGGTCTAACTTTTGATCTACAACTCCAAACTTCATGAAACTTGGAACACACCTTCTCTAGGATGCCAGGAACCTATTCCAATCGAAGATCATGGAGATCCATGGAAAAGTTACGACCTTTTTCAGTTTGAGAGATGGATGGTTCAAAACCGAGTTAAAACGAAAACTAGATCCAAAAACTTGCTCGTGGGTGATTGATGATCAAGATGATCTTAGATGTGTTCCCACATGTCACAGCAAGCTAGATCATGTAAAGAAATCAATCAACAACATGTGAATCAAAGAAAGACTCAAAATCACCAAATAGAGAGAAGAAAGGCAAAGAGACACATCTTTGATCAAAGCTTTCTTTGGATTGATTTGATAGGGTTTGGGTTTACAGCCACTCCATCAATGGAGGACAAAGCTCAATCCAAGAGCACAAAATCAAATCACAACTCTCTAGAACCCTAACCTCCACTAATCCTCTCCCTAAGCCAAAACTAGGGTTTCAACAATGAAAAGGGTTCAAGGGGTGCAGCCACCTCCCTCCTCTATTTATAGTGGAGACTTAGACCTTCTAGAAGTTCTAACTTAAATGGGCTCCCGTTAAGGCCCAACACAAACGGGTCACACACGCACGTATTTTAAAGTGCCGTCTACAACACCTCTTGACCTAAACCGCTTCTCTTGCGCCGTCTTGCGCCGTGGGTAGGCAAAAGGTCACCAAGGTGATATTTGGTAAGATTACCAAAATACCCCTTCTCGGTCCTTCTCCGAAGACCGAGTCCATCTTCATGGCACTTCGCATGCTCATACGTGTAGGTTGATCAACGGCTCTCTCCATGTCGGCAAGTCTCTCCCATCCGCCTCATGCCGAAACCACCATGGCACTTGCAGGCTCGCGCGCGCAGATCAAACCGATCGCCGGAATCGTCTGTTCGGTCATTCTTATCCATTCGCACCATACTTGATTTCATTGACCTCACCCGGCATCGTCGATCGTTCTGGACCTCAGCTCTCCAAGCCTCGTCCCGATCATCCTCGCCGTTGACCGTCGTTGACCACCAAGCAACCTGCACAACAATAGACAAGCAAATCGAAACCGGGAACAAGTTCTTCACAACTTGACCCACGTTAGTCAAAACATGCATCATGCAACACATATGCACTGAAACTCATGACTTTGACCTAACCATGCGAACAACGCCGCCACGAAGGTCGACGTTTAAGTAATGACCGGTCGGGCCGCCTCGGGGCGGTCGGCCGCCGCTCTTAGGTCGGACCGCCGGCCATAGGCCGGTCCGACCGCCCGAAAGGACTTAGCCAATTTTCAACCCCTGAAAATCCGAAACCCACTGGAAACTTTAAACCAATAGAACTTTTGACTGGAGACTCCAAAAATTATGAGACCAAGTGCATTGGGATCCCCTCACTTGCCTACACCCTCTATTTTGGCCCGACTGTTACGACCATTTTATCACGGCGGTCGACCGCCGCACATGGCCGGTCGGACCGATTTGGGACCGGTCGGACCGCCGTGCTATGGCCGGTCGGACCGCCCCTGTCCAGAATGCCTGAATAGTTCTGAAACTTTGTCGAAAACTCGTGAAACGACAAACCGTTAACGCCATTGCCAATTGTCACATCATCCTAAGATCTGGAGCATATCCCCATGATATCCACATCTTAGTACTTCCAGGGTGAATCGAATACTTTGAGTCATGGGCTTCCTTCAGAATCAGCAGTCTTAATCCATCAATATCCGGTACACAGATACGTCCATTGATCTATAGTATATCCTGATCATCCACGGTAAAGTCTTTAAATTTTCCTTCTGCTATCTTCCTCTTGAGGTCGGCAAACTCAGAATCCTTGGGTTGAGCTTCACGAATCTGTTTCTCCAGAGTAATTCCTCCTGAAGTTTTGAACACAACTCTTTTGCTTCCAGAGCATTGCAGTACCTCTTACGACTCAGTGCATCTGCAACTACATTGGCCTTACCAGGATGGTAATGGATTCCAAGATTATAATCCTTTATTAATTTCAGCCATCTTCTCTGTCTCATGTTCAAATCTGACTGAGTGAATATGTACTTCAGGCTCTTATGATCGGTGTAGACTTCACAGCGATTACCGATGAGATAATGACGCCAAATCTTCAAAGCATGCACTACGGCAGCTAATTCCAAATCATGGGTAGGATAATTCTCCTCGTGAGGCCTTAACTGCCTGGACGCATAAGCGACAGCTCTTCCTTCCTGCATAAGAACACATCCTAATCCTTGACGCGAAGCATCACAATAGATATCAAAATCCTTACTGATATCCGGCAAAACTAGCACTAGGGCTGAAGTCAAACGTTTCTTCAATTCTTGAAAACTTTCTTCACAAGCTAGGGCCCAAGTAAACTTCTTCTCCTTCTTCAACAATTGCATAAGGGGCTTAGCAATCGTTGAGAATCCTTCAATGAAACGGCGATAATATCCTGCCAATCCCAAGAAACTACGAATCTGGGTGACAGTCTTGGGCTGTTCCCAATGCAATACTGCTTTCACTTTACTGGGGTCAACGGCTACTCCCGCGGCTATCATCACATGACCAAGAAAGTCTACTTCCTTTTTCCAGAAATCACACTTACTAAATTTAGCATACAACTGATGCTCTCTGAGCTTCTCTAGGATTAATCTCAAATGATCTGCATGCTCTTCTTCTGACTTTGAGTATACCAAAATATCATCAATGAACACTACTACGAACTTATCCAAATATTCCATGAATACCTTGTTCATCATGTTCATGAAATAAGCAGGGGCATTAGTTAGTCCAAAAGACATGACAAGAAACTCATAATGTCCATACCGGGTTGAGAAAGCAGTCTTCGGTATATCCTTGGACAGATCTTCAACTGATGGTATCCTGATCGCAGATCGATCTTGGAGAATACTCCGGCTCCTTTCATCTGGTCGAACAAATCATCAATTCTGAGCAAAGGGTATTTGTTCTTGATGGTGACTTCATTGAGAGAACAATAATCAATGCACATTCTCATGCATCCATCTTTCTTCTTGACGAACAAAACTGGTGCTCCCCATGGTGACGAACTAGGTCTTACAAAACATTTCTCCAGTAGTTCTTCTATCTGTTTCTTCATTTCCACAAGTTCGTCGCCTGGCATCCAATAGGGTCTCCTAGAAATTGGTACGGTTCCTGGCACTAGATCGATGACAAACTCAATGTCACGGTCCGGTGGCATTCCTCGTAATTCTTCTGGAAATACGTCCGGGTAATCTCTGACTGCAGGTACATCTTCCAAGGAAACTGTCTTTAGACTGTTGACTATCAAATATCCATCACGTACCGAGGTGGCTAGAAATTCCACTTTCTTTCCAGTGGTATCCTCTATTGTTACGGCTCTGCGGCCACAATCTAGCACTCCTTTGTGTTTGGATAACCAATCTATACCAAGAATGACATCTATGGTCTGAATGTCTAGAACTATTAGGTTGGCTAGAAACTCAACTCCAGCATGAGCAACCTAGCTCCTAAACATCCCACTTTAGAGCTTAGCTCTGCTCCAGGAGATTGAACTAACAGAGTATGCTTAAGATGCATAACTCCCAAATTATTCTTGGTTGCAAAAACTTGGAACAAACAAATCGAAGCTCGTAATCAAACAAAGCGATGCAGTCTTCGAATTTACTAGAAACTTACCCAATACAGCGTCGGGTGCTTCTGAGCTCCTTCGGTGGCGTGGTTGACACGACCTCGACCACCGATGCGGTGCTCCTCCGAATTGACCGTGAGCATGAGAAGTTCATTGATGGTTGTTCTATCTTGTGTCTTGGCTGGTGTGTTCCCAAGGTTGAAGCGTACTGGAGTGATAGTCCCATTCTGCGGACATCGATTGGCGAAATGTCCTGGCTGACGACAGGTAAAGCAAACTCTGGGTATACTCTATGGGTTGCTTACTAGATTGGGGTTGACTAGTGCGGGGTTGCGGAAGTTACGAGCAACCGGGCGAGTCTTTGAAGTTGTGCGGTGGTCCGATTGAATTCGTGAGTGGAAAACGGCTAAACTGCGGTGGAATCATTATTGCCTTCAGCTGGGGTTGATGACTTCCTTGCTGAACCATTCTGCGATTACGGTGATCCTCTAGTTTTTGCGCTTATCCTCAAGAATCAAAGCTTTATTGATCATCTCTTGAAAATCAGGAAAGGTGTGGGCGATCAAGTTAACTTAAAGTCCAGTGTTTAATCCTTTCATAAAACGACTCTGGCGAGCTTTGTCAGTGGCGACATCTTCTGCAGCATATCGAGCAAGTTGAGAGAATTTGTTGAGGTAGTCAGTCACTGACATTCCTCCTTGCTTGAGAGCATGAAATTCATCCTTCTTCAGATCCATGATCCCTTCCGGCACATGATACTGGCGAAAAGCAGTTGTGAACTCTTCCCAAGTAATGTCTTGCGGCGTTCCATGCGCTGCACAAAAGTTTTTCCACCATTCGGCAGCAATGCCTTCCATCTGGTGAGAGGCGTACAGAACTTTCTCATGATCGCTGCATTGAGTGATCAGCAGTTTCCTCTCAATGACACGAAGCCAATCATCAACTTCTACTGGTGAGACAGGTCTAGAGAAAGTTGGTGGACGGGTTCTCATAAACTCGGGCAACTTGGATGATCCGTTGTGACCATGAGCAACTGGGGCTGCATTGTGATGCTGATTGTTGTTGTTCTGGTTATTCATAGCTTGCATCTGATTCATCATGGTGTACATCAGCTGGGTCTCAGCGTCATGAATGCTCCAAAATTCTGCAGATCGACTGAAGGTGCTTGTGGTGGAACTGCCTGCGAAGTCTGCTCTGGCCTTCGATCTTCGGAGTATCGGAACCACTTGCAGCAGCTTGACGAGTCTGAACCATCTGGTGAATCCCCATAGGTTAGATAAGGTAGCAAGCACGAGATAAGTTGTAGAACTAAGCGGGGTAGCTAAAACCCAACAACAAGTTTAAGAAAGCTCAACTGAAACTCTTATATTAATTAAGATAATAGTATGGCTTGCAACAAATGCCAAAGGACCTCTGTAGCTCATACTTGCACACAAGAAAATAAGGACGAACCTAAGCACACAAACTACCGCCTAAAGGGCGACTCAAGACTTAATACTGGCTAAGCCTGAAACAAACTCGAACAGACTACTCGATTTAATAGCCTCCGTAGCCTTGACGGTGCTCCCGCCTGCTGTAGACCTGAAAGTGAGCTGACATCCTTGCAAACTGATCTTGATGTCCCGGGGCTGGTGCAATAGGAGCAGGTGTCTCTGGTGCAGGTACTGCTGGTTCCTCTGGCTCTCTGCCTCTGCTGGCTCTTCTGGTCCATTCGGTCCATCAGCTTCTTATGGGTCTTCTTCTTCAGTGTCTTCTTCGTGATCGTGCTGTCCATAGAGGGTTTCTTCCAGCATGGCGATCCTCTCCTCGGCTCTCTAAAGGGTCTCATAGGCACACTCCAGCTCTGTGGCGGCTAACTCCAATGATTCCTCCTGGGCAGCGGCGAACTGGGCAAGATGCACAACGGTAGTGTTGCCTTCTCCCTCCGTAGACGGGTAGCGTGCAGCAAGATCCACATCGGAAGATCGGGGATGGTAACGGAAGACAGTGTCTCGAAGCTCTCGAGCATAGATGTTGCAGATCCTCAGGATGGCAAGGCACGAAGACTCCTGGATTGTTTCAATCCAAACACTCCTTCGAGCTGAGATGTTCAGGGGTTTGCTCGCCTTGGTGTTCTTCCTGGCGTAAACGGTCAGGTGGCAAATCACTCCCCGGTCTCGGCCGTTCACGATCCAAGCACTGCCACGGTACATCGGACGATCGAATCCTCCAAGTATTTGTAACAACTCCCAAAGTTCAGCGGCAAGTCCTCCCTTGCGCTCTCCATAGCTCTGAAGACGAGGCATCTGTCAAGATGGACAAGGAGATGAAAACAACTTTAAAACAGCGGGGAGAGAAAGAATTTCAGCAATAGTTGAGTCAAGAGAGACATGAGATGAGTTAAGGAGTTCAATTAATCTTGCAAATCAATGTTTGCTTTAGAAAATAATTTTAGACATACTACGACGGCCGATCTAACTAAGGTCAAGACCTACAGTCAGTATGGCTCTGATACCACCTCTGTCGGGACCCAAATATGCAAATCGGACCCTCGTGTATTACGCACTAGTCGAGGATCACGCTAGTGCACACAGTGTCAACATCGATGAAATGTCACATCCATACAACGAATAGAAGAATAAACGAGTACTTTGAATAGCAAATAAATGTTGGGACCTTACAGTCGAGTTTTACATTTATTAAGCCATGCAAGGCTGACAATAAAGAATAATCTGCAGCGGAAACGAAGTAAACTCGGTGGGCTCCCATCAATTTACCACAGTGCAACCGGGATCAAGACCCTAACGATCAACCTTAAGTAGAACTCTTCTTCAAAAGTAGCGATGACTCCTCCACTACATTGATTTGTTTAGCAAGAGTGAGTACACACCGTACTCATAAGTCATACCACGTAATGCATTTATACATGATGGCTTATTCCAAAGAAATGGCTTCTATGGTTATTTTGCGGAAATGCAACATTTGCAATTGAATACAAATAATAGATTGAAAACATAATTGAAAACAATTAAAGAATATTAATTTAACAATTGATTTCACAGAGGACACACAGTCTAATCAAGTTATTCACACAGCTGTACAAATTATCTCACACAGCTGGCCCTTACCAATGGTTTTATGAAAATGTACCCCCTCGTGTGAAATTCCCGAGCATGTCCATAACCGAGGACGCGGCTATTCGAATAGATTGATTTAAACACTATGCAGAGGTTGTACACTTTACCCACACGATACAATCAGTGTAGCTAGCACTGACCATAACAAAACCTTTCAGAGACTTCATCTCAAACAATGACACTCCGATGTGCTTTCTGAAGCCAACCGATACACACAGCGTTTGGTTACGACACACATCGTTGGACAGGGATGCAGCGAACCGTTCCGCGATGTGACATATCACACCTCCAGCCCATCACACAGTTTAAATACAACCTTAGTTGTTGTAGCGTCCCGTTTTTCGGAGTTTTTGAAAATTTTAAAAGAGAACCATTTGTTTCTATTTGCCCAAAGCTTAATTTTGAAATTTCAGAAATCCATTTGCAGTTTAATATGATTTAATCAAACTTTAATTAAATTAAAGTTGGTTTAATTGAGTTTACTTGAATTTAAAATCAAAACTTATTATTTTAAGAATTTTCTTGGATTTATTGGATTTTAGAAATTTATTTTCCTTTTTCCCGAAATTAAAAATTAATTTATTTGCAAAAGAAAAAGAAAATTTAAAGTTAAAAGTATTTTATTAAGTCTAGAATAAGTCAAGGAATTTCTGTGAATTTTTCTAGAATTTTTGGAGTCTATTTGCTATTTTCTAAATTTCCTTTTGATTTATTTGAATTTCTAAAATCAAAAAGGTATTTTAATCCCTTTTCGGTTGGTGGGCGAAATCCTCCGACCATTGCTATTCCCGACGCCCTACCGCTCCATGCCCATTTCCCGCTCCCGCCTCCCTTCACCTCGCCGTTGGATCCTCATCCAAGCGTCCTCGTTCGCCGCGTCGCCTTTGCTCGATCGTTGGATCGAGATCCGGCCGCTCCCGTTCGCCCGCGGCCGTTCGTCTCCCTCGCCCGTGTCCCCTTTCCATCGCGACCGTCCGTTCGCCATCGCACGGCTCGCATCGCCCGCGCCCCTTCCTCTTCCCACCGTCCGATCAAAATCGGACGGCGCCCGCTTCGTCTCCCTCGCCCGCGCCTCTTCTCCTCCCCACCGTCCGATCAAAATCGGACGGCTCTCTGTTCGCCGCGTCTCTCGCTCCCACCGTCCGTCGAATCGGACGGCTCCCTTCGTCGTCTCCGACGCGCCGCTCTCTCTCTCTCCGTCCGTCGCGCGCGAATCCGCGCCGCGAATCCGCGCGCCAGCCGTCCGTCCGCCTCCTCGCGTCGCGGCCGTGCCGTGTCTCGTCCGCCTCCGCCCGCGCCCGCCACGCCAAGGCCGTCCGCCGCCGCGCTGCCCGTCGCCGCGAAGTTCTATAAATACCGCGCCCGTTCGTCTCTCTCTCTTCTCTCTCTCCTCCTCTCTCGGTCGTTTTCGCGCCGCTCATCCGTCTTCTCCCGCTCGTCGCCTCCGCGTCGCCGTTCTCGCCGCCACCGCCTTCTCTCTGCCGCCGCCGACGTCTCCCCTCCTCAGCCCGCGCCGCCACTCCCCCGTCTCTCTCTCTCTGACCCGTGGGCCCGAGCCCACGTGGCCACCCACGTGGCGCCACGTCGGCGCCAGCGTCGTGATTTGCCAGCGTGGCTGCCACGTAAGCGCGCGTGCGCTGCGCTGCGCAAGCGCTGACGTCAAAGTCGGATTTTTCAATAGAAAAATAATTCCGAAAATCCGAAAAATCCAATTCCATCATTTTATGTGATTTTGAAACTTCTTTTGGCTATAACTTTCACATCCGAACTCCGATTTGGGTGATCCAAATTTCTAAATTCATATAAATTCATCCTCTTTCATTTGGTACTGGTTTTGTAATTTTTGGAGTTCATTTGGTGCTGTTTTATTTATTTGTTGCTATTCTCGCACGTGTAGATTCCGCGCTTGGAAGATTTCTTCGACCCGACGACCGAAGACCCTCTCCTCGTCAACGAAGCAAGTCGTTAGGCCTTTGACCATGTTGAACCCATTTTACAAATGTATATTGTATTAAATTATCATGCATGGCTAGTTTTATTAAAAATGGTTTTGGGAGTAGATAATTACCAAATTGCCATTATGCCTCCTTGATGAATTGAAAATGAAATGTCTCCTTGAATGACATATATCCTTGAACACCTTAGGATGGTTAATACTAGTTGGACATAATTGTAATACCAACTTGGGAGCGTAATATTGCTTAGACATGCTTTAGTTACCCGCGAGACTTTCGATCACATGTTCAATGATTGATGAAATTTGATTAATGGAACTATGGAACAGTGGTGTGAGGCCACTTTTATTAAAAGATGTTGTGCCATGGCAGGGATTGCCATTTGGTGGGTATGAACAAAATGATTTATGCTCGGGCTTGAGGTAGGAAGCTAGAGTGGGTGCGTAATGCACATTGGGTTGTGGTAGACTTGTCTGAGCAGCCAACTAAGGACTTAACTTTGCAAGTCATTGATCTGGGTCACCTCGTGCAACCATAAGTCCGGTATGGGACGGACCTGGCCAATTAATTAGGAAAGTTTTGAGTCGGTTCTGTTGTGGTACATTTATTGGCGCAAGAGGGGTCGTGATGGCGAAACCTTAGCGCGTAACCGAGGCAAAATGGAACTTTGTAAAAGCCTTGTCACGTGCTCTAGACTACTCACCTAAGGAAGTGGCGGTGGTATCGACGGATGCCAAGCAAACTAGATAATTCGTGTCTTGTGGGTAAAGTCGCACAACCTCTGCAGAGTGTCAAAAATCTATTCAATAGCCGTGTCCCGATTACGGACATGCACAGTGATTTCGCGCAAGGGGTAGTATTTTCAAAAATGTGGTTTGGTTCGATGGAAGCGCTTTGGTTGGAATGGTTGGGAAGTGAGCGGATGTTCACCGCTTGATTCAAAAGAACTTGGTTATCTATGTATTATTCTTTTAAAATCACTTTGCCATCTAATTATTGTATTTATTGTTAAACTTGCTTTCGCAAATTAACCATAAAGCCATCCTTGTTTAAGCCCGCATGAGTACTATGTGCATACATTTCTCACGACTTGTCGAGTACTTTATGTACTCACGGCTTTATGCCCTTTGTTGATCAGTCCCAGCAGAAGAACCAGGAAATGTTGAGTACTATGAAGAAGGCTACTTTGAAGACTTTGCGAACTAGGTCACGTCCTCCACTCGATTGCCTGTGGGCATGTCGATTGGGCTCCCCGTATTTTTGAGATTTCCGCTGCCAGATACTCTGTTGTTGCTAAGCCCTGTGAGAAGACTTTTGTAAGAACCTTGACCATAAGGTCTTTGCTGTCTTAATTAATATTACTTTGTCTGCTTCATTAGTTCGTTGTTGAATGGTTATGATTACATCATTGTTGTAACTGTGCAAGCTAGCTACTGATCATGGGACTAGCTTGGTATGCACAGAGGGTCTCGGGGATGTGTGGCACCCGGGGGTCCGACAAGAGATGGTATCAGAGCCATATCGACTGTAGGACGTAACCTTTAGTTAGATTGGTCGTCTTAGTCAAAGATTCAAAATATACTTTCTAAATCAAACCAAGCAATTAACTTGACTAGATATTCTTCTCTCATCTTATTCTGTTCTTTCTTACCTTATTCTATTCTTTTCTTATCGTCTTACCCTCTTATATCATTCTTGAGTTCTTTTATCTTATCTTTTCTGGAACTTGGTTTTCAAATTTAAATTTGACTCCCTCATCTCTGGATTATCCCCAGGATCGAGCCCTTCAAGATCAAGCAATGGAAGTTTTGGAAGTTCAAGTTCCGCCGTTTGATCCAAGTTGACTCTCCATAAAGATTAGATTGGTAGCTGCCCTCCCTAGTTTTAGAGTCGTTTAGTCTGCGTAATAGTGCTTTTGTGCTTAAGTATCCCTTTCTGGTTTGCTTCTTGATAGCTTTCCGGCTATCCGTTCGTTGGGTAAACCAACTTGGTCCGCATTAGGTTGATCCATCTATCTCCCTTGTTTCTCGCTTATCTAAATGCTTTTCCCTCTAATCTATATTGCTTTCTTCTTCTCGTCTATTAAACCAGTGAAGCTTTGTCGCAGATGGTTCAGACCCGCAACTCTGCAAGCCAGGATGAGACTCCAAGCGCCAGTGCCCCGTCTTCCCAGGCCGCCAGTGCAGATCCGGGTTTGAGTCAGTTCATGGCAGCCCAGACGCAGCTGATGAGCTCTTTGATGCAGAACATGACTCAGATGATGAATCGCCAGAACTGCATCTTGCCCTTCTCGCAATGATGAATCGTAGCAGTCAAGCGGTACGCCACGCCTCGCCGCTCCACCCCGCGCTTTTCCTCGACCCAGTGGCGAGTTTTGAGGACCCATCCGCCCACTTTCTCTAGCTCCTCGGAGCCATTGGACGCAGATGACTGGTTACGTTCCATGGAAAAGAAGCTCGCTATCACCCGTTGTGATGATCGCGAGAAGGTTCTGTATGCCACTCACCAGCTTGAAGGTACCACTGCAGAATGGTAGGAGAACTATTGTGCCGCCCATGGAAACCCCGAGAGTATCACTTGGGCCGAAGTTTTGAGCTTTCCGCCACTCCCATATCCCCGATGGAAAGGTGGAAATGAAGAAGAATGAGTTCCGTGCTGCCGGCAAGGCAACACGTCGGTGAGTGAATATCTTAACGATTCACTCGGCTATCCCGTTATGCCCGAGGGCGTTGCCACGGATGATGCCCGCGAAGCGCTTCAAGAGAGGACTCAACCCCAGTTTGAAGGTGCAAGTCATTGGGAATGATTATGCGATTTCGGCAGACTGGTGAACAAGGCCATGCTCATCGAGGAATCCGCCGTGAACTTGAAGAATCCCGCAAGAGAAAGATGATGCAGCACAGTGCCCATCAGTCCTCACTCCCAGAGAGTCAGAATGAATGTGCCGCCTCCTGCCCGTGTTGCTCCACCTGTCACATTCAGAGCCCTCAGAGCAAGACCTCGCCCGGCGGCCTCCGAACCCGCAGCTTCAACGGCTCAAAGAACCAAAGAACCAAGGAATGGCAACCTGCGGCGGGAAACTCGCTTTAAGTGCCATCGGTGGGGCACTTCGCCAATAGCTTGCCGCAGAGGCAAGGCCCTTCTCCTGCTCGTTTCAACATGGGAGCCACTCCGGCCAGACCCCACTCCAGAGTCGCACGTGGAGCCCCTCGGACTCCAGTGCACACCACAAGTCTCCTCGGCCTTTTGGAAGAGGTCGTGTGAACCACACCACTCGTGGAGGAAGCCTGCACGGCCCGGACGTCGTCTTTGGGTAAGTTTCTTGTCAATTCAAAGACTGCCATCGTTTTGTTTGATTCGAGCTTCGCATTCGTTTGTTTCTGAGTTTTGCCGAAAGGCACCGCTTGGAAGTTTTGCCTCTTAAAAGTGTTTTGTTGGTTCAGTCTCGGTTCGAATTGAGTACGAACCAAGGTTGCCCTAAGGTTAAAGTGACCATAGAAGGGTAGAATTCCTTGCCAATCTCATCATCATAGACACCAAGTCTCTTGATGTGATTTTGGGAATGGATTGGCTTGCCAATCACCAAGCCCTCTTGGATTGTGGTGGTAGAAGCATCACTTTGGTCGATCCGATGGAACCAAGGTAAAGTTTGAAGCCTCCCGCAGAAGCTAGCCGGATCTTTAGTCTGCGATGCGCTGTTGTGTCTTTGGAGGAAGTGCCAGAGTCGAGAGTTCCCGGATGTCTTTCCCGATGACCTACCCGAATGCCACGGCATCGAGACTTGGAGTTTGTCATCAATCTTGTTCCAGAATCGCTGCGCCTATTTTCAAGAGACCCTCAGATTGCTCACAATGATTTGGTTGAATCAAGAAGCAAATTGAAGAAATGCAAGAGAAAGGTTTTGTCCACCAAGTTCCTCACCTTGGGAGCCCCAGTGATCTTTGTTGCAAAGAAGGATGGTACACAACGGATGTGTGTGGATTACCGAGCCCTCAATGAGGTCACCATCAAGAACAAGTACCCTCTGCCCGTGGATCGATGATTTGTTTGATCGCTTAAAAGGAGCCGAGTGTTCTCCAAAATAGACTTGAGGTCGATACCACCAGCTTGAAGATTCGTCCGTAAGATATTCCCAAGACGACTTTCTCAACCCTGTATGGATGTATGAGTTCACAGTCATGTCATTTGGATTGACCAACGCCCCTGCTTACTTTATGAACTTGATGAATAAAGTATTCATGGAGTATTTGGATAAGTTCGTCATTGTCTTCATTGACGACATTCTAGTATATTCCAAGAGTGAAGAAGAGCATGAAGAGCACCTCCGTTTGGTCCTGAATAAGCTTAGAGATCATCAACTCTATGCTAAATTCAGCAAGTGTGAGTTTTGGATGGAAGAAGTTACTTTCTTGGGACATGTCATGTCCGCAGAAGGAGTATCTGTTAACCCCAGCAAGGTTAAGGATGTGCTTAATTGGGAGTCACCCAAGTCAGTGCCTCAGGTCAGAAGTTTTCTCGGAATGGCAGGATACTACCGTCGATTCATAGAAGGATTCTCCAAGATAGCAAGACCCCTCACTCAGCTGTTGAAGAAAGAAAAGAAATTTGCTTGGACAACAGATTGTGAGCAAAGATTTCAAGAGTTGAAGAAGCGGTTGACCACAGCTCCGGTGTTGATTTTGCCCGATGTCCGGAAGGATTTTGAGATTTTCTGTGATGCATCCCGGCAAGGACTTGGTTGTGTCCTGATGCAAGAAAGGAAGGTTGTAGCTTATGCTTCCCGTCAATTGAGGCCTCATGAAGTGAATTACCCCACTCACGACTTGGAGTTAGCTGCCGTAGTGCATGCTTTAAAGATATGGCGTCATTACCTTATTGGTAATCGCTGCGAAGTCTATACGGACCATAAGAGCTTGAAGTACATTTTCACTCAGGCTGATCTTAATATGAGGCAAAGAAGGTGGTTAGAGTTAATCAAGGATTATGATATTGGAATCCATTACCACCCAGGCAAAGCTAATGTTGTGGCAGATGCCTTGAGCAGAAAAGTCTATTGCAATACCCTGTCGATCAAGGAAAATCAGCCAGCCCTTCATGAAGAGTTCCTGAAGCTCAAGTTAGAGTTGGTTGAAGAAGGTTATCTAGCTGCCCTAGAAGTTCAACCCACTTTGCGGAATCAGATCAAGGAAGCTCAAGTTGAAGATGCCAATATTAAGGAAATTAAGAGCAACATGAAGAAAGGTAAAGCCCTGAGATTTTCAGAAGATGAGCAAGGCACCATTTGGTTTGACAAGCGAATTTGTGTTCCAGATCAGAAAGAGCTTAAGCAGCTGATACTCAAGGAAGCCCATGAAACTTTGTACTCCATTCACCCTGGAAGCACAAAGATGTACCAAGACCTTAAAGAAATGTATTGGTGGCCTAGCATGAAGCGTGAGATTGCCGAGTATGTAGCTCAGTGTGATGTCTGTCAGCGAGTTAAAGCCGAGCATCAAAGACCTGCTGGACTCCTGCAACCCTTGAAAGTGCCCGAATGGAAGTGGGAAGAAATTGGTATGGATTTTATCACTGGTTTGCCAAGGACAAGGTCAGGACATGATTCTATCTGGGTAATTGTGGATCGTCTAACCAAAGTTGCTCACTTTCTCCCAGTCAAGACTACTTACTCTGGTGATAGACTGGCAGAATTGTACATGGCGAAGATAGTGTGCCAGCATGGAGTGCCGAAGAAGATCGTGTCGGATCGAGGATCCCAGTTCACCTCAAGATTTTGGCAGAAGTTGCACAGTGTTTTGGGGACTAATCTAAATTTCAAGATCTGACTTATCATCCCAGCACGGATGGATGATGCATGTAAAGAGTAAATCAAATCCTAGAAGATATGTTAAGGGCTTGTGCCTTAGCAAATCGAACCGATTGGGATCAAATGCTACCTTATGCGAGTTTTCCTATAACAATTACAGTCAAGCCTCCTGATGTCTCCATTTGAAGCTCTTTATGGAAGAAAATGCGAGAACACCCTTGTATTGGAATGAAGTAGGCGAAAGACAAGTGTTTGGGCGAGATATTTTGGAAAAAGCCAAGAGCAAGTTCGATCAATCGAGAAAGGTCAAAACAAGAGACTGAGCGAGAAGAGTTATGCTGATAACCGTCGCCGAGATCTAGCATTTGCACCTGGTGATCATGTGTACCTGAAGGTGTCGCCTCTCAAAGGGACGCGTCGTTTCAGAGTAAGTGGAAAGCTTGCACCAAGGTACATCGGACCTTTCCCGCCTAGCCCAAGAGGAGAAGTCGCTACTGCTTGGAGCTCCGCCACGGCCGGATGTGCATAATGTCTTCCACGTGTCACGCTTGAAGAAGTGTTTGCGTGTGCCCGAAGAGCAGATGCCAATGGAAACAATTGCCCTGCAAGAAGACCTCACCTACAAGGAGCATCCCATCAAGATCTTGGAAGTAGCAGAGCGAGTGATAAGAAGCAAGACCATCCGTTTCTGCAAGGTCCAGTGGAGCAACCACACCGAAGAAGAAGCCACTTGGGAACGAGAAGATGACTTGAAGGCTGAGTTTCCCCACCTATTCTCTAGTCAGCCTGAATCTCGGGGTCGAGATTCCCTTTAAGAGGGGTAGGTTTGTAGCGTCCCGTTTTTCGGAGTTTTTGAAAATTTTAAAAGAGAACCATTTGTTTCTATTTGCCCAAAGCTTAATTTTGAAATTTCAGAAATCCATTTGCAGTTTAATATGAGTTAATCAAACTTCAATTAAATTAAAGTTGGTTTAATTGAGTTTTCTTGAATTTAAAATCAAAACTTATTATTTTAAGAATTTTCTTGGATTTATTGGATTTTAGAAATTTATTTTCCTTTTTCCCGAAATTAAAAATTAATTTATTTGCAAAAGAAAAAGAAAATTTAAAGTTAAAAGTATTTTATTAAGTCTAGAATAAGTCAAGGAATTTCTGTGAATTTTTCTAGAATTTTTGGAGTCTATTTGCTATTTTCTAAATTTCCTTTTGATTTATTTGAATTTCTAATATCAAAAAGGTATTTTAATCCCTTTTCGGTTGGTGGGCCGAAATCCCTCCGGCCCATTGCTATTCCCCGGCCCGGCCTGCCTTCCGCGGCCCATTTCCCCGCTCCCGCGCCTCCCCTTCACCTCGCCCGTTGGATCCTCATCCAAGCGTCCTCGTTTCGCCGCGTCGCCCCTTGCTACTGACCGTTGGATCGAGATCCGGCCGCTCCCGTTCGCCCACGGCCGTTCGTCTCTCTCGCCCGCGGCCCCTTTCCATCGCGACCGTCCGTTCGCCATCGCGACGGCCAGACGCTCGCGCTTCCTTCCTCTTCCCACCGTCCGATCAAAATCGGACGGCGCCCTTTCGTCTCCCTCGCCCGCGCCTCTTCTCCTCCCCACCGTCCGATCAAAATCGGACGGCTCTCTGTTCGCCGCGTCTCCCTCGTTCCCCACCGTCCGATCGAAATCGGACGGCTCCCGCTCGTCGTCTCCGACGCGCCGCTCTCTCTCTCTCCCGTCCCGTCGCCGCGCGAATCCCGCCGCCGCGAATCCGCGTCGCGCCATCCTGTCCCGCCTCCGTCGCGTCCGCGGCCGCGCCTGTCTCGCCCCGCCTCGCGCCGCGCCACGCCAAGCTGCCCGCCGCCGCCGCGCCGTCCGTCGCCGCGAAGTTCTATAAATACCGCGCCTGCTCGTCTCCTCTCTCTTCTCTCTCTCCTCTCTCTCGGTCGTTTCGCCGCCTCTCCCCGTCTTCTCCCCGCTCGTCGCCTCCGCGTCGCCGTTCTCCGCCGCCACCGCTTTCTCCCGCACCGACGCCGTCGTCTCCCAGCTCGCCGCCCGCGCCACTCCCCCGTCTCTCTCTCTCGACCCGTGGGCCGAGCCCACGTGGCCACCCGTGGCGCGCCGGCGCCGCGTCGCCGGATTTGCCCGCGTGGCTGCCACGTAGCGCGCACGTGTGCGCTTGCGCAAGCGCTGACGTCAAAGTCGGATTTTTCAATAGAAAAATAATTCCGAAAATCCGAAAAATCCAATTCCATCATTTTATGTGATTTTGAAACTTCTTTTGGCTATAACTTTCACATCCGAACTCCGATTTGGGTGATCCAAATTTCTAAATTCATATAAATTCATCCTCTTTCATTTGGTACTAGTTTTGTAATTTTTGGAGTTCATTTGGTGCTGTTTTATTTATTTGTTGCTATTCTCGCACGTGTAGATTCCGGCGTTTCGGAAGATTTCTTCGACCCGACGACCGAAGACCCTCTCCTCGTCAACGAAGGTAAGTCGTAGGCCTTTGACCATGTTGAACCCATTTTACAAATGTATATTGTATTAAATTATCATGCATGGCTAGTTTTATTAAAAATGGTTTTGGGAGTAGATAATTACCAAATTGCCATTATGCCTCCTTGATGAATTGAAAATGAAATGTCTCCTTGAATGACATATATCCTTGAACACCTTAGGATGGTTAATACTAGTTGGACATAATTGTAATACCAACTTGGGAGCGTAATATTGCTTAGACATGCTTTAGTTACCCGCGAGACTTTCGATCACATGTTCAATGATTGATGAAATTTGACTAATGGAACTATGGAACAGTGGTGTGAGGCCACTTTTATTAAAAGATGTTGTGCCATGGCAGGGATTGCCATTTGGTCGGGTATGAACGAAAATGATTTATGCTCGGGCTTGAGGTAGGAAGCTAGAGTGGGTGCGTAATGCACATTGGGTTGTGGTAGACTTGTCTGAGCAGCCAACTAAGGACTTAACTTTGCAAGTCATTGATCTGGGTCACCTCGTGCAACCATAAGTCCGGTATGGGACGGACCTGGCCAATTAATTAGGAAAGTTTTGAGTCGGTTCTGTTGTGGCTTTATTAGGCGCAAGAGGGGTCGTGATGGCGAAACCTTAGCGCGTAACCGAGGCAAAATGGAACTTTGTAAAAGCCTTGTCACGTGCTCTAGACTACTCACCTAAGGAAGTGAGCGGTGGTATCGACGGATGCCAAGCAAACTAGAGAATTCGTGTCTTGTGGGTAAAGCTGTACAACCTCTGCAGAGTGTCAAAAAAAATCTATTCGAATAGCCGTGTCCCGATTCACGGACATGCACAGTGATTTCGCAAGGGGTAGTATTTTCAAAAATGTGGTTTGGTTCGATGGAAACGCTTTGGTTGGAATGGTTGGGAAGTGAACGGATGTTCACCGCTTGATTCAAAAGAACTTGGTTATCTATGTATTATTCTTTTAAAATCACCTTTGCCATCTAATTATTGTATTTATCGTTAAACTTGCTTTCGCAAATTAACCATAAAGCCATCCTTGTTTAAGCTGGCATAAGTACTATGTGCATACATTTCTCTACGACTTCTTGAGTACTTTATGTACTCACGGCTTTATGCCCTTTGTTGATCGGTCCCAGCAGAAGAACCAGAAATGTTGAGTACTATGAAGAAGGCTACTTTGAAGACTTTGCGAACTAGGTCACGCCCTCCACTCGATTGCACTGTGGGCATGTCGATTGGGCTCCCGTATTTTGAGATTTCCATTTGCCGGATACTCTGTTGTTGCTAAGCCCTGTGAGGCGACTTTTGTAAGAACCTTGACCATAAGGTCTTTGCTGTCTTAATTAATATTACTTTGTCTGCTTCATTAGTTCGTTGTTGAATGGTTATGATTACATCATTGTTGTAACTGTGCAAGCTAGCTACTGATCATGGGACTAGCTTGGTATGCACAGAGGGTCTCGGGGATGTGTGGCACCCGGGGGTCCGACAGTTGTCAATGTCAAGACTCCATAACTTACTAAGTCGCCCCCACCATACTAGGCATGTGGTCGTCAAAGAAGGCTCACCAATGGCGCACAAAGTTAAGTCCTTAATTGACCAAGGCAAGACTTCCAGTTTTAACCCAAATCACAAAGTTTAAAGCACACAACTCCACCATTCACACAGATCCACCACTTACCTCAGTCCAAATCTTTTCCCACCCTGTTGATTAAGTGCAACACATGCCATCACGAGTAACAGCACACTGCACACACAGTTTCATCACACAGTTTCATAATCACTTAGTCAAGTTTATAATTGCGACTTAGATGAAATGATGACTCGTGCCTTCTTCTTGCCACGGGAGTCACTCTTGTCGTCCTCCGCCTCCGAGTCCACATCTTCCATGCTCACATCCTCTAGAGCTTCAAGGACTCGGCTGACAAACTTGCGGTAGTTTGTCTTCTTGGACTTGGCATCCCTCGCTTTAGGATGCCTTTGTGACTCCTTCTCCTCCTTGCCACTCAGCTTGGGGCATCTAGAACGAATGTGGTTGGGCTCACCACACTCGAAACAAGTGACAGGTCCACCCCTCCTCCTACTCCTCACATTGTTGTAGGCTCTCGTGAATTTTGTGGATAGGAGGGCTAAGTCATCTTTAGGTAGTCTCTCAAGTTGCTCATCGCTCAAAGAATGCAAAGCAGACAAAGAAAATCCAGATGAGCTAACATTAAAGGAATCAACATATCTGCCCTCAGATTTGTCAACCACTAAAGCCATCGGCTCTGTCGTGGGGAGACGCGAGATAAAATCAATCTCATGCGTCTTCAACCTAGAGTAAAGCTTATCCATGGTAAGCTCACTCATGTGATGTTGTCATTGATGGCGATGATCTTCATCCCCTGACCTTCACATCCAAAGCACCCAAAAGTCGTGCATTTTCGCACTCGAAAATACAAGATCAACAATGCGGAGATCATGAAGAATTTTAGAAAATCTCCCCACGGCTCATCTAAAGATTCACGTGTCTTTGCTCGATCTTGGAGTATGCTTTCTTAAGTCGGTTCTCTCACTTCCTTGATCGCAGTGGACCCCTCGTGATAATCACAAAGAGTCCGCCAGATCTCATGAGCAGACAGCAAATGAGCGACACGCTCATACTCCGATCGACTAAGGCCTTGAATCAAAAAATTCCGAGTCCTGCTGTTGTTCTCCACATCTGGAGTGATCAAATTATCATCGGCTGGCACGACATAAGGGTGTTTCACCTTAAGCCAAATTGCGTGCCCTTGAGCCTCGATGTAGGCCTGCATTTGGGCCTTCCAATACGCAAAATCAACTCCATCAAAAACATGTGGCCTGATTGAATATCGCTCAGTCGCCATGGCTCCAAAGACCGGTTAAGATCTATAGAAAAGAGCTAACCGGCTCTGATACCACTTGTAGGACCGGAAAGGCGACTAGGGGGGGTGAATAGGCGCTTTCACAACTTTCTCGCCTAAGTCAAATTCAACACGAACTTTACTCCTTTAGCTATGGAAGCTAAGAAGATCAGTAAGCACACAGCGGAAGCCTTGTGCTGAATTCGACAAACCCCGACAACCACACGACACACAAGTGGAGACTTAATCTCAAAGGGTTGATCAGGCACAGCGGTCCGACCGGCTACCAAGGGCGGTTCGACCGACGTTCAACAATGATCCGACCGGCAACTAATCAAGCGGTCGGACCGGTGGATGATTCGACACAGCGAGCAATGATGCGAATATACGGGCGGTTGGACCGCCATTGAAACACCGGTCGGACCGGTAGAGTCCAGTACTGAAAAATCCTACCCAAATCCAAAACAAAATTTGATCCAACTTTTGATTCGACCAATGAAACTTGACCAAATTTCGAGCACACCTCCCTAATGATATTGGAGACCTATTTCTAGCGACGATCCTTCAGATCCACTTCGCAGAAACAATCTCTCAAGGATTAAACAAAGAAGTGCACAAACCCTAGAAATATGAAAATCTTTGATTCAAGACTTGCTTGTGGGGATTGATGGTCTAGATGATTCTAGGAGTATTCCCACACATCAAAGCAAGACAAAATGGGTCAAGAGACCAAGCATAAACCCTTGAATCAAGGAAGCACAAAATTCATTCAAATGAGAGAAGAACACAAAAGGGGAGACAAATGATCTCACAAGCAAGCATCACAAGATTGATTGATCTCACAAGATGCTTACAAAGCCACTCCAACAAGGAGGACAAGAGCTCACCCAAGGAGCATACAATCTCTCCCTCTCTTCCTCTCCAAACCCTAACCCTAGAAAAGCAAGGGGGAAACCAAATGAATGCCTCAAGGGGGTTTTACATCTCCCCCCTTCTATTTATAGGAGAGGACTAGGGTTTCACTTTTGGGACCCACTCACACATGGGACCCATACACAACATAACCATTGAAGCAATCGCCTGCTTCACCACGTGTAGGTTGATCAGCAGTTCTCATCACGTCGCCAACCCTCTCCCCGTCCAATCCCATCGGAACCTCCCAGAGACTCGCACTGATATCCGCACCACCAGATCCAACCAGCCGTAACGAACCACCCGTTCGATCCATCTTGCCTATCCTGCACCATGCTTGAGTCACACGACCTCACCCGGCATCCATGATCGTTCTGGACCTCGGCTCTCCAAGCGTAGTCCCGATCCACTCACCGTTGACGTCGGCCGACACGCAAGCCACCGCACAAAGAATAGACAAACAAACCGTTTCCGGGAACAAGTTCTTCACAACTTGACCCACGTTAGTTCCACAATGCAATATACATCAATAAAGCATTGATAACCATACATGAAACACAATCAACATGCATCAATGCGAACTTGGCAAACCTCCAGTCATCGTGGTCCGACCGCCCACAGGGCCGGTCCGACCGATATCGAGCCGGCCGGACCGATCCCAGCAACGGCGGTCGGACCGTCCCAAAGGACTTAGCCAAAATTCCAAATTTTGAAAATCCAAACCTTCCGAATTTTCAACTCAATAGAACTTTTGACCGGAGCTCCAAAATGATGAAACCACATCCGTGAGACTCCTCACCGCTTACACAACCTATTTTTGGATTAGCCCAAAATCCATTTTAGGTCGGCCGGTCCGACCGCCACCACCGCCGGTCGATCGGCCAGTCCCACGGCGGTCCGACCGCTTAAACCACCGGTCGGATCACTTTGTGGTCCGACAAAGATGAAGCAAACCACGAAACGCGAGATTTTGCAAACCAACAAAGCCATTGCCAATTGACTCATCATCCTGAGATCGTGCACATATCCTCACGATATCCACATTTACAAATTTGAATGGGCTCAATCGGAGTTCGGATGCAAAAGATATGGGCTTTGGAATTTTGAAAATAAAATAAAACCCTAATTTGGATTTTATTGAATTTCCTGAAATGTTTTTATAAAGGAAAATCAGATTATTGTGCTATGCTTGCGTCAGCCGAGAATTTCCGAAAAAAGAAATAGATTTAAAACAATTCTGACATGTGGGCCCCACATGTCAGTGATTGGCTCACGGTGGACTAAGTTCACCGAGCCACGGGATCTGGGAGCCGGTGGGTCGGGCCACGTCTTGGCGTGTCTTTGGCGACGACACGGCGACACGAGGGCGACACGCAGGCACAAAAGCTGATGCGGCGGTTGCGGTGGCGCTGACGCGGCTACGGCGGCGAGGGTGGCGCTCGGGACCCGATGGTCACCGGCGTTTGGCGGCGAGTCATCGGCGGCGAAGGGTACCATATTGTTCCCCGTGCTATTGCGCACTCAGGGGTGCCCTTACCGGTAGCTAGCAACGACGGTGGCGACCGGCGGCGAGGAAGAAGCGGCGGTGGAGCTTCGGGTTTTGTCGGAAGGGTGCTCCGGCGATGCTCTGGCGACGAGGAGGGGCGCACGAGGTAGCCTGGGACTTGCTGATCACGGTGGTGCAGTCGGTGGAGCAAGGGAGACAACGACGGCGGCGCAATTCACCGGAGAAGAAGCTCGGTCGAAAACCCTAAATCTAGGATTGCGGCGGCGCTAGAGCGATCGGGGAGACGAGGGTGGTGGCTCTGGGTTGCGGCGGACTAGGTGATCCTAAGGGGGGTATTTATAGGCCCGGGGGACGCCGGAATTGGAAACCCCCAATTTGAGTCCGAAACGGCCGGGATTTTGAAATCCTTGATTCTCGGGGATATCTGCCGGATTCGGGTTTGATTCCAACAGAAATAGGTACGGGATAACTCGGGATTTGATTTGGTAAAGTCGGCGCGAAGAATCCACAACAGATACGCGTTTGTCGGACGAAGCTTGGAGCTTCGGCAATGGCGGGCGAAGGCGCGGGCGCGAGGAAGAAGAAGACTCCGCGGAGACGACGACTCGGTGATGGTCCCACCTGGCAGCGGCAGCGAGGCGAGGGCGAGCGAGCGAGCGAGATCAGTGAGCGAGGCCACGCGACGAACATCCAACGGAGGAAGGCGGGGTTGAGCGCGAGCGTCCGGTCAAAATGAGGGGCACGCGTCGCACATCCAACGGACGAGTGCGCGAGCGAGCGGGAGATGGGCTGGCATGCGGAAATAGTGTTGGGCTTCGGCCCAACACTGTTCCAAAGGATTTAAAATGGATTTCTCTTTTTAATAAAACCAGAAAATGAAAATAGCAAATAGAAATTAGCAAATGACTTTAGAAAAATTCCAGAAATTTCCAGAAAATATATACAAGCCTAGAGAATCCAAATAAAATAGTTTTGACAATTGTTCATGTTGAGATTAACCATTAATATGTTTTGTTACTCAAAGTCCAATATTAAGCTTTTGAATTAATATTCAAATAAATCCAAATGGTGAATTTTCTCACTACAACTATTTAAAGGATTTTTAAAGTTCTGAAAATTGAGATGTTACATGTACCGCCTTCACCGAAAGTTTGAAGCTCGACAATGGCGTAGAAATGGTTTTGGATGAATGCAACTCAAACAAACACCAAGTGTTAGCTAGAGTTGCGGAGATGCTAAAGGAAGCCAAAGGGGAAGCAATGGAGCTTAAATAGAGGAAATGGCAGAGAGCAACGGCAATAAACCCTCTCGGGTCAAACCTGCCATGAGAGCACTTGAGAGCGACGGGAGTAGTTGAGCAATGGACTTTTGAGGGCGGTGCACGACGGGCAATTAATGCTAGTAGAAAGAGCCGTTTAAAGGTGGTCATCGAGGTGACCCAACGCTGCTCCAGGTCCTGCACACGCCATGGCTTTTGACTCAATCGCACGCTTGCTCAGACGCGAGGAAGGAGACGACGCGGCCACTGTTGGATTGAAATCGGACGGTTCCAATGAACGGGACGATTGGAACGATCCGAACGTTCACTTCAATCCAGGCCGTTATCTCCAAATCGGACGGTTCAAATGAACGGGACGATCGGCCGGTCCGAACGTTCACTTCAATCCATGCCGTTGATCTAAGATCCAACAACTCTCGTTGATCGAAACGTTCTGATGGTCCTAACGTTCACTTGCATATGAGTCGTTGATCTCAGATCCAACGATCCGCAATACTCACGCCCGAGCGACTGCGTCGGGTGCAGTTAGTTGACTGGGCCGAGTCAAGTGGCTCGCGCCCGAGTCTGACTCGCACCCAAGGCACAGTGAAAACCAGCTAGGGTTTGAATTAAAAGCTGAGATTTTGGGGAATTTGCTTAAGGTAGCAAACCAGTTCCAAAAATCACGAAATTTTAAAAGGATGCTTCTGACTGCAGGATAAACCCTTCATAAAATTTCCAGAGACTTTTATGCACTGCATTCCTCTCCAGAAATTCCAGAAGGTTGGAGTTAGGGTTTTACCAAGCTTTGACTGGGTTTGACTTGCCTCCAAAAATTATCAAATAATCTCTAAAAATCATGAAATAATTCAGAGGTGTTACCAAGCCTCCCTAGAACTCGGGAAAAATAATCACAGAGGTTTGGCATAAGATTTTTGCCGAGGAGGTTTTTGATTGGAGTCAATTGAGAATTTTGATTTTGATTTTTCCACAATCCCCGTACAAGAATCATGGAACTGATCAAAAACATCCAGGTGTGAGAAAAGTTTAAATTTCTCCTCATTTTTATACATTTGAAACACAAATCCACATTTCGGATGTTACATACAGATACATTATGAAATGTGCCCATCGAATCTAAGAACCGGTGGGTTTTCTCGACCCACACGTGGTCTCTGAGCAAACAATCAACCAAGATGCATCCTACGTCGAGAATTACATAAAAATGGGATTACTTGCTCTGGACGACAAGGACTACATAATGGTGCCCTACAACCAGAAGTAAGTGCTTCAATATTTGCTATACAAATTACGTTTCAACATAGGTTTATGACTATAGCGACATACATGAGTAGGTTCTACTGGATTCTTCTGATTCTTGTGCCAAAGAGGAACATGGTATTGTACCTTGATTCTCTACTCAACAAAAATCACGACTTCACCCTTCTTAAAGGAATACTCGACAGGTATGTTCATTTCCTCCGCACATAACTCTATTGTAGTCTTCCTTCGTTTGAAATGGACAAGGATAACTTTTTTGAATCATGTAGGGCGTTCATCGGCTATGTTGCCGAGGAGGTTTATACAAGGAACAGCGCCACACTGACTCACGGGATGCGATTTACAGTGCACGCGCTACAACACAATAATCATATATCATACTCCATAATATTGCATCTCGAACTGACTGTACATATATATGTAATTCTATTTTTGCAGTGCCGCCAGCAAAAACGAGATCACCTATGCGCATTCCACGTATGCCATCATATGCAACTATTGATTGCTTCTAGGATGCACGATCCCCAAGTTTGTCAATCTCGTAATAATTATTTCCTAATTATAAATTTAAATATATATGCTTACTACTTTACTCCTGCTAGCGACAGGGCTTGAACATAGAGTTAAATGCACTCGAGATGGACCAGTCACGCACGTTCGAGGGGAGCTCCGTGTCTTCATCAAGGCAGACATAGTTAACACCACCGGAGAGTTTCACGCCGTCGACACCGATGAACGACCTCGAAACAATTGATTCAATATTGCAATTCACTTTGACTGGTTGTAATTCAATTTGTAACTCTAGCGACAATATACACTTGAAACATTCTTTTGTAATTCATTTTGAGTTAAATGATTACTTTGAGTTGTCAACAATTATCTGTGATATGTTTCTGCTTGCTGGCAATTCCTGAGGCTAGCTGAAAATACGATAAAAATTAATTAGGTATAAAGACTAATCACGCATTCGTTCCGACCACGAACCGCTCTGCGTGATACTCTGTAATCACGCAGACGGTTCGTGGTTGGAACCATCTGTGATAAGACTTATCACAGACGGTTGAGTGGTTGGAACCGTCTGTGATAAGACTTATCACAGACAGTTTTTCAACCGTCTGTGATAACCGGTTCAAAAATCGTCTGTGATGACTGTTACGAACCGTCTGTGATGAGCTTTTCTGTAGTAAAGTGGTAAAATCATCCACTCATGATGCCACGTAGGCAAAATCACTGTGCAAAACTAGGTTAAGGGGTTATATAGATGGGATTGCAAAGTTCAAGGTGTTAGATACTTCTTTTTAATGGTAGGGATGCTGGATGGACTTTCCAGCGAAGTTCGGGGGAGGGGGTATATGGACTTTTTCCTTCTCAGTGCAATTCATGAGTAGAGCTAATGTGATCCATTTAAAAAAAAAGCTTGGTTTATAATATGTCTATGGTGAGTCCCAGATTTGGGTGCTTTTGAGTGTTGGTAGTGGTGTGTATGTGACGCTAATTGATGTGTGCGTCTCGGATATGCATTATATATTTGAAAGTCAATTCTCACTTTATTTAATGTGCAGAGCTCATGTCATCCGTTTTTTTAAAAAAAATACTCATTTTACGATACGTTCGTGGTGAGTTCAAATTGGAGGTGGTTTTATACGTTGGAAGTGCGGCTATGTTGAGGTCCCTCGAGACCTGTCCAAGCACGAGGCAGTCTGCCGAACACAGCAACCAAACAGCCCCCCTTACTCGCGTCCCCGTCGTAATGACCTCCCCTAATCACGGATCCCCACCACACCAATCACATGCCAAGACCCACGGTACCCTTGATCTGCTACTTGATTGGCCACACAGTTCCTCTTGGGAACGATCTATCGGCAATTAACTAGTTGCAACAACTTCTACTTGCACAATAACAGCAGTTAACAATGCTCCTTCAAAGCACAGATTGCATTTTCTAATGGCACACGTTATCGATCTTGTAGTTTTCTCTCTTCGTTAGCACGTCGCATCCTGTTGTTTACTATTGCAACCATCCCTGGACACCGTTATCTTTTCTATCCCCCGATATTATATGCTCTTCACGAACTGTCAGGACTCAAATTAGTTGTCTGAATCCAAAGTCTCTCTTTTTAAGCATGGTCTAAGAAAAAGGCTAGGCACTAGCCGGATGGTGGCCCGGCACCTAGGCGGCCGACTAGGCTACAATACAGAGGAGTTGATAGTAGGTATAATGCGATGAATTGAGCACACAGTAGGTATCTAATTGAGCAAGATAGAAAAAATATTACCTAAGAAAACAAGACATGAGCAGTTTGATGTAGCCAGGTAGATTATCTCCCCTCCAAGATGGAGTGAACACTGGCCTGGCAATGCTTCGTAGCAGAAAACCACCTTAGTGATTGGACTGTAGCAACTTCGATTGGACGGTAGAAATCGGTCCTAACGTCATTCTACCATATATATTATTCTACCGTAGATCCTCTGACTACTTCACGATCCCAATCCCCTACGATCGAAGGAGTACAGCACAAAAGGCCAGCACGTTGTTCCACAAACGGAAATTGCAGACGCTATATTATATATCTAGTCACAGTCATCGTTACAACATTTTTTCATTGCAAAATGTCAAGACAACAGCAGCAGTATATATATGATTACAATAAACAACCAAAAAACGGCGCCTTTACAACACTGGATGCACTACATTACTAACACTAGATGATCCATTTGCTCTAGTAAAGTGGAACAAGGAATGATCAAGCCCTTCAATGGGCAGGAATACAAGTTTCACTACATAAATACTGTGCATCTTCCTCTACTCCATATGGCAGATCCATTCCTGCCTGCCTTATTGTGAAACAAGTTTGTACATGGACAGCAATGCAGATAATCAAACACCTTTCTGTTCGGCTCACCCGGTTCATATTTTCACAAAATCTAATAAAGAATGCTGAACAATCAAACACAGGCATAGGCTGTACTTGGTGGCCGAAATGCACACGGTTGCCGCAGCCTCCCGTTTGCCCATTATTGCAGATTTGAGGCTGAGCTACCACCATGGAACAAAAGGCAACGCGAGACTTTTTGTGTTTCTATCTACAGAGCGTAAAGTGTATAAATATGGGCACAAACACCTGCAAGAAATATATCTTCGAGCACACACTGATGGCGGAGTTCACGTGATGACCTCCTAGTTGCAATCCAAACCACACTCTTCCAGAAGTGGACCATCATTCTTCGCTAAGAAAGGATCGATCCGGACCCAGAGCAGTGAGAAGATTGAAGCTAGAAGAATGGACCAGACAATGACAATTGTTGGCGTCCTGTTTTGCCTTCCAACCAAACCTTTCAGGAATGGATACAGATGGACAATCACCCAAAATGCAAAGAAGAGCTTCCCAAAGAGGGGTCCCCACGATTCATATCCGTTATTGATTGCGTTGGAAACACCTGCTACCACGCCAATGAAGTTCAATAGGAGCAGAGTGGTTGGAGGTATCAACAAGGTAGTCCATTTGAACGTATACAGTTCTGAGAACTCTTCATCATCTCCACCCTTTGATGTCACAGTGAAGCTCGTATCTATACCAGCTATGACCTTGAGAAGCCCCTGGAACAAAGCAAAGAGGTGTGAAGAGACACCTCCAATTACCCAAAATTGCTCATTTCTCCACCAATTATCAATGCTTACACCACTCCATCTCATTTCCAGGATACCAGTAACAAAAATGCAGATAAAAAGTGACATGAACCAGAGGCTGGCGACGTTGGTAAGCTGTACAATGGAACAAAAAGGGAAAGGTAAGGTTCAAATCTTCAAAAATTTCACACCAAAGAATTACAAGTTGAATAAGCTTTACCTCTGGAGTGATAAATTTCCCCGTCAGCAAACAGATGGCAGGCAATGTACAGTAGGCCAAGAGTGGAATGGATGTAAAAGGATATACAATGGAATTAATGTAGGAAAATCTTTCCAAACATTTTAGTCCACCACCATATCCATACCAAAGAGGGCAATGATTGCTGAAGAAAATTTCAACAGACCCAAGAGCCCACCGAAGAACCTGGTTAAGACGATCAGAAAGATTGAGAGGTGCAGAACCTTTGAATGCAGCCCGTTTAGGTATGCAGTATATCGACCGCCAACCATGGCAGTGCATCTTAAAACCAGTTAGAATATCTTCTGTAACCGACCCATAGATCCAGCCAATCTGCAACAAAGATACGATTTACTAGGTAAGAAATGTTTCAAGCAATTAACCAATACACAACAACCAAGCTCCAGACTTTACCTCTTTCCCCCAGTCTGTCTTGTCTTCATAGCCACAACTGATGACATGTATAGCTTCCTTTAGCAGAGAAGCTGGACTTGCACTTTTCAGGGTTCCACCATTCTCAAGAAGTGTGGATGCAACAAAAACAGAAGACTGGCCAAATTTCTTTTCTAACTTCTGTTGATTTACAATACCAGCCTTTTCATTTTCAGCCCCTGCCAAAAATATTGCAAGGTTAGATATCTTATAAAAGAAGGTGATGTTTCTAGAATAACCATGAGTATTCCTTTGGAAGTTCAGTGGTACCTGGAGCACCTTCTTCAGTTTCACCGAGAGCATATGCAGGGGATTGATTTTCTGCTCTCTTGAAAAACGATCTTTTTTTCTTCTCTGTTTTAGGTTTTGTAGTTTTCTTCTTGCTCTTCCTGTCACCAAAGCAGCAACAGCAAAAGCACCACTTGGGCCAGCAGTTGCAAGTCCTTGATGGTGGCTTCTTTGATTTGGGGGCATCATAACCATACAATGCCTGCCTTCTAAAGACACATCCAGTACCGACATAGATGGGGCCTTGGATACCATCCAAACCTTTCATGTTGATCTGTAAGATGCAGTTGTTAGGGAAATTGCAACAAAGTTAAATGATTCGTGTAGGCGAGAACATCTCAGAAATATGGATGCAAAATCTTACATCAAAAAAGACAACATTCCTGTTGGCATATCGATCATGACGATCAATCCCATCAAATCTTTGAGGGAATTGCACATAGCAAACTTTCTTTCCTATCAAAGGGTCCATCATAAAACACATCGCTTCCTTTATAGCCTTGCTGTTGTTAATGTAGTGATCACAATCCAAGTTCAGCATATATGGAGCATTAGTTAGTACAGCGGAGACACGGACCTGTGAAACAGCCAAACTAAAGGAATTAAAAAACTGTTATATGTTACCACAGGTTATAGAAGACGGACACAAAAAAGCATCAAACACATTATCTTTACCAAAGCATTCATAGCACCAGCCTTCTTATGATGGTTATAGCCTGGCCGTTTTTCTCTTGAAACATATACCAATCGAGGCAGCTCATTTCCTTCCACATCATGGCCACCACTTTGGCCAAGGAAGACCTATTGGTAGAGAAAATTGAACTTATTTATTGTCATAATGTGAGAAGGAAAAAGGGGGGTCCATCCTAACAAGACAGCATATGTAGTGAGTAACACCACAGATTGTGGAAACACACCTGAATCATTCCAGGATGATCACGAACGTTGTTTCCAGGCCAGGGAGTTCCATCCTGCATTGTCCACCCTTCCTCAGGAACTTTCTGGGCTTTAGCAACCAACGCATTGATTCTAACCTTGAATTCCTCGTACTCTCTCTGAAAAATTCAAGATTGGCCTAATTAGCATGACTATCAAATAAAGGACCATAACAATGCATTACAGAAGGGACCAAATAATGCACCTTCATTGCTCTCCTCTCCCTAACAAAGTTTGGTGCCACCTTATCTTTCAGGTAATCTATCTTCAGTTGGAAGTACCACTCCGGAGCACGTGGTTCAATGCAATACCTTTTGCAGAAAGGAACCCATTTCTTGGCAAATTCAGATGTTTCAGACAATGCTTCAAATGTCAGCATTGCAGCACCATCATCAGAAACATAGCAAGAGACCTTGTCAACTGGATAATCCACCGCAAGAATAGATAGAACAGTATTTGCGGTGACTAAAGGAGGTTCCTTTAACGGGTCAACCGTACTGACAAAGAAATCAACTGGTGCGAGTTGAGAAGGCTGGCCCTCCTTGTCAAATCTATGCAGACAAGCAATTAGTCTCAAAACTTCAGAAAGAAGAGAAGGGAAGTATTGTTAGGTAGCAACAGTAACCAACCTCAAAGTCAACCGGTCAAGGTAAGTCTCCCTTTCAATAGGAAACCACTTTGGGAATTGATCAAGAATCCAAGACATGGCAAACCATATTTCACATATTACAGATATGAGCCATAAAGCAAATGCATCAGGCACCGGATGCATCACTCGATAGTGGAAGAAGAAACCCAAAACCACCAGCCGAATTATGATAACCATTCTATAGGGGTTGATCTGGCTAGAAGGAATCGGGATCTTTCTGGACAATGGCTGTCTAGCTTCATCCATTCTGGTAAGAAAATTCAATAAACAGTTGATAATTGAGTCCAGTAACACATCGTGCAAAGAAAAGGGCAAAGATGTGCTTAAGAAAATATCAGATGGAAAGTTCTTACAGTCAAAGATTCAAATAAACAAATAGATTATAATTTCTCTTAGACCATATACTAAAATGCAACCGCATCCTTCATCCAGCCAAAGAAATGCAGCAATTTTAAGGAAAACCTGATAAGTATCATTCGCCAATTTCCTTCAATATTCTAACAAAGTTGATAGTTTTACTTGTATTTTCTGTACTTAATATATCCTAATGCTAGAATGGAGCATGCAATCGCAAGTTTGACCAATGAATCGAACCAAATAGCCTATAAGGGAGACACCAAACTAACAGAGGTCAAACAAGTTTCAAGGGTTATACAGTGGTAGATCTGCATCATCGCCATCACCATCCCAGTCTTTACCGCCACCATCATTCCTCATCTGGTGCAGCCTCTCCTGCTTCTGCTTCCAGCTCTCCATCCTCTCCTTCCACGCAACACTACCATAACCGTACGCAGCGAGATCCTTGGACGGGTCCATAGATCTTGGTTGCACTGCAACACAACTGACTGTTAACCACTTCTATGCAAGCACCATCACAACTAAATTCTAGATGATGATAATCCAAATGTGCACCTGGTAGGTTGGGATCCGCATAAGGAAGCGGGTGGATCCTCTTTCCCCCGCCGCCCATGAAAGACGGCACAAGTGCGTGCTGCTCTGGCGGGATGTCATCGACCTGCAAGCACATTGGAACAGCTAATTGAGCACTCAGTACGACAGGAGCCAAGACCCATGTAGCAATCCAGCAGCGTAAGATTTGCCAGTACCATCTGCCCGTTGGTGAGGAGGGGAACATTGGGGATGGGCTGAAAAGGCTGTGGCACACCATTGAGGTCGGTGCCGCCACGGCCGTAGCTCATGTGGGCGTGGAGCATGGACTCGGCGACATACTGGGAGTCGTTCCTGTCCCTCCAGTTGAACTCGTTCTCCAGGTCGTCCGCGCCGTCCTCCTCCTCGTCCCCGGGCACGCGCGCGCAGCCTGCAACCGAACGACGGAATCGAGTGAGCAATCGAGACTAAAACAGACAAAAATCCGGCCGGCCAATTGGGCGGCGAGCAGGAGCGGCGGCATTGAGGTGGGGGTACTTGCCTTTGAGGCGCTTGAAGCGGGTCTTGCACTGTGGGCAGTTCTGCGTGCCCTCGCGGCGCTCGTACTCGTAGCAGTCGCGGCAGACGGGGAAGGCGCACTCGTTACACGCCACGAAGCGCTCGCCGTCGGGGGTCAGCCCGACGTCGTCGCCGCAAATCTGGCACACCTGTCCGTTCTGCTGCCGGAGCGGCTTCGGCTGCAACCAAAAAATAAAAATTAATTAATTAATTAAGAAACCAACCAAAATCAGCACCGCGCACTACCCGAACCCACGCCGCGGCGACGTAACGCTCGCCGGCTGGCTCCGCACGTACCCCGGGATCGCCGTCGCGGCGGATGACGACGAGCTCGTTGCGGTTGTGGGAGCCGGCGACCAGCCCGGCGCTCGCCTCCATCTCTCCTCCGCCTCCTCCGCTCGCCGCCGCCGACTACCGCTCTGGCGCTCTACCAGATCTCCATCCCCTTCCACCCACCAAATAAATCTCAGGGATTTCTTATCTGTCTAATGCGCCGCGCCGAATAAGAGGAGGGAGGAGGAGGGGGGATGCGTGTGCGCGGCGGCAGCGTCGGTGGGAGGGGAGGGGATTAGTGGATTTTTAAAGAAAATGGGGGGAGAGGAAGGCACGGGAAAGTGTCGGTGGGAGGAGGAAAAAAGAAAGGGAAAGGGGCGCACTAACTAACAGAAAATGAAATGAAATAATTCGGAGAAGAACGAAGAAAACACGGCAAATGTAACGGAGCGTTATTGGCAGCACACCACGCGTGTTTACTCAAGTGTTCAACAAAACGGTGTATGGCCATCGCCGGACGGATAGGTTACCAGCGTAAATCGTGCATATAGCACGAGGGCACAGCACTGCGCATTCGTAATAATATTTCGGTTTAGATTTAAAATTGACTAAAACCAATTTGGTTTTACCAAGATCACTTAAATCGCCTTCAAATATTACCAACGACCAATAATTAACCAGGCGTCTAATCGACCTAAATAGTTGTTTTATTAAATTAGTTAGGTGTCACGACCGGTCGTGATCAAATACGAACTGGTTATGAATGATGAGGATCTGGTCGTGGATCATATAGCATAAGGTCAGTCCAATTTGATCTTTATGTGCATTTGGGAGACACTATATCCTACTAGGGACCGCTGCTGACCTATCATCGAAAATAAGTTTCCGAGTCACGACTGATTACATATGAACCTATAGAGTCACATATTTAACGGGTTAAAACAAAACTAGTTTAGATTGGATCCATTATGGATTTTTTATAAGTGGATGTGTGAGGCTGTTGGGATTATGAGTTGTACCTAGTCATCCACCAAAATCCTAACTGCCATCTCCTCGAATGCCTTGATGCGCATGCTGGTGTTAGCACACCGTCGCACAACGTTTCACCATTAGATATGTGAATACTGTAGAGGTGTTGCTACACTGATCGAGGACGATCCGTGATTTACATAGGGAGCGTGAGAGTCTGGTGGTGGACACGATCGGTAGCAAGAACGTTGGACGATCGACTACGATCACTACTTTAACGCTCACGACGTTGGACCAAGCTGCTTCAACTTTTTCTTCTGCTGCATTGTACGTCTAGTGGTAACGATCATTGATCTCTTACTCACATGACTTCTTGATTTACGTAGTAGAATTTTTAATTACTCGCTAGTGTAGTCTACCCGTATCCCAACAAAAAATGACACCCCTACCATGCAAATTTGCTAGGATGCCACGTGTCTCGATCCCAGATCCCGGCAAGCAACCTGTCGCGCTCCAGATCATGGCACATGGCCTTCCGTACTGGCGCACATTCCTACCACGGACTGGGATCGAGTCACATGGCTTCCGTGTAATCGTTGTACCCTCTGTTAAAATGTGACCCTGTAGAATCATGCGTAATCGGCCGTGACTTGAAAACTTATTTTCGATAACAAGTCAGTAGCGGTCCCTAGTGACTTTCGAATACACATAAAGATCAAATCGGACGAACCTTATGCAATATGATCTACGACTAGGTCCTCATCACTCGCGACCAGTTCGTAACTCCTTGTGACCGGTTCGCATCTAGTCATGACCAGTTCGTGACACCTTATGACCATTTCATTGATCAATTTGTCATCATGTACAACCAACTTACGACCAATTCGTATCCCAATACGACCCGTTCGTATCTGGTCGGACTAAACAACCTGCTTGTATATTCTCCTTTTGCCTCACGATATATGGTCGAACTCTAGGTGAGATATATGTCATCCATGGACTGTTTAATATTTTCTCGATTTAGTGATCGGATAACTTTGTGTGGTTGATTGTTCGATCACTTATGGCATAACCACACACTTCTTTTATCCGAGCACATCGAGGAGCATAGATATTTCTCTCATGTTATGCTAGGAGTGACAAATCTCATATCCAACTAGTCACATCACTCTGCATGTTTCATTGCATACCCAAAAGCTACCTTTATAACTAGTCATTACAGAGTAGCATTTGGTAACCCATAAGTGTACTGTTATACTTGTAGAAAGCTATGTTGATCTCATGTCTAAGGATTATACATTATAGTTGCTTGAGACGAACTGATGGCTCATTGTCGACGATCAAATCGCCGATCTTATGAATATAAAAAATAGAGGAAAATATAGCGTATCTCCTGGAATGGAATGGGATCACTCTTTATTGCTATGGACTACCTATTACAAGGAATACCTATCTTCGGACAGAAGGCTAATCCTAGTTACACTGGAGTACAATGCTTGCTATGGGAATCGACTACTAATCTTCTCAATTGCCTTCAATCTCGCCCTCCTCCTCCATCCTCTGCGGTCCTCCTTAAGTAGTTAATGAAGCGGTGGAAGTTATCCTCTAGAGAGACGTTTGTTATGAAGTGACGCGTCTGGTCGGAGAGATGTGTCAGTTGACAGGGTATCAAGTGCTATGCGGTTATATGTCTGTGAGACATTCAACCGTAGTCCAGTGTCTTAGAATTATGTAACATCGTTTAGTATGGAATATACATCACGTGTTCTATTCATCACACGGTAGGGATATACCTAGATTCTAATCCAGGTGATACCAGTTCACAGCCTTACGAGCAGTCACCTGGTCGGGGACTAGGTATGGGACCTTATCCGACCAAGGTATTTATTGTGTAACCTCTGGAATCCTTACGACTAATGAGGTCGTTAGCCTTAGGGGTTACAACCACGAAGTCGTATGGTCTTCTCCGATGTATTAAAATAATACATCAAGGTTTTAATCCTCGTCAGCTAGCCCCCGAACTTTAAATGAATGGGTTGTGTGAAAACACTTTCTTCCGACGAAATCGTATCGGGCATACCCCCATTAAATATCGTGACATTCGAAGTGGTCTGTATTCATTTTAAAGTTGAGAAACTGCCTTGGGACTTGAGAAACTTTTCTGTCTGTTGGTCAAAAAAGTTTTTATCCATTGGACTTCTTCCGGATGTTGTTACAGGATTATGGCTATAAAAACCCCTTCGCACTGGGTGTTAGGGTTTTTACGCCTTCTGTTTTCCTCTTCATCTTCTAAGAGGAGAAATCACCTTCGACCACTTTTGCCTTCCTCATCCAAAAAGAAATCAACATGTCATCGGATCTCATCACCAACTGATCGATCTCCGATTTGAGTGAGAAGAAACTGGAAAGTTTGGAGAAGGTTTGACTACTACCCGACAGAAGTCTGATCCCTTGGAGATCAGATATCGGGGAGAATTCTCCAAGCGGCGAAGATGGAGAAATTCCAGTTTTTCTTGCATACATCGAATGCGGTTTCCTACTCCCAGTTCACTCCTTTTTCCTAAGTTTTGCAGTATTATGGGGTCGAACTGATCAATCTGGCTCCTAACGCCATCGCCAACCTCAGCATCTTCGTCTACCTCTGTGAAGCGTACTTGGGAATTCCAACAACTCTCGATCTTTTCAAATACTACTACAGAATGGCGAACACGAAGAAAATGACCAGCACACCTGGAGAGTGTACTTTGCGCCTCCACGACGGGAAGGCTGATGAGTACATTTTCATGTACTCAAAATCTTCACGGTCATCGTGGAAGAAAAGCTGATTTTACATGAAGATTACTCAGCAAGGCGACTTTTACTATAGCGGTTAAAAGGCGGCCGAGAATCCACGATGGCGCTCCTCCTCAAAGAAGGAGGGAAAGGTAGGGAGATGGGTTGATGCCAACCGTCTCCTGAATGTCAGGGGTTTAACCTCCTGGCATGTGCTGAGGGATTTCTCCATGCGGAGAATTAGTCCCTTGAAGGCCAGAGCTCATACGATGCTTTGGTACATTGGTCGTGACGATGCGACCAAAGACTACAGAGAAGGTAAATCCCAAGGGAATCCGACCAATTTGTTTAGATTGATTGATTACTTTTATAACTCTAAGACATCTTTTTTGTTGCAGCCTTATCTTCTGATGATGTCAGAAATAGGATCAAAATGATTCAGACCGAGAACCCAAATGACAAAGTCGGCTTCCTCTTATCCTAGCGGTTGTTACCGCAGAAGAAAGAGCTGTGAGACTTTGAGTAAGTATATCAATCACTTTTCATCTTTCTAATATCGGGTGACTTCGACCACAGTGTATGGACCTTCCCACTTGGGAGAAAACTTGTTGCGATTTGCTTGGCTCTGAATTTTTCTAAGAACCAGATCACCTACAGCTAAGTTGTGAGGTTGCACCTTACGACAGTGGTACCTTCTCATGGCTTGTTTATAGATTGTCGAATATATTAAGGCTTGGTTTCATCGTTCTTCAAGGAAATTGATATCAGTGAGTCGTCGTTCCTCTTGATCGTTTACGTTGAAATAATCGGTTTGAGCAGAACCAATTTTCAGTTCTGGAGGAAGCATGGCTTCAGCACCATAAACAAAAAAGAATGGCGTTTCGCCGGTCGCACGACTGGTCATGGTTCGAACGACCCATAAAATATAGGGAAGTTCTTGAACCCAAGCTCCTGATTGTTTTATCAATTGGTCGAACACTCGGCGTTTAACCCCATGCATTATGATACTATTGGCACGCTCAACTGCTCTGTTGCTTTGTGGATGAGCAACAGAAGCGAAATGGACTTTGATTCCAAGCTCATCGCAGAAATCCTGAAAACTGCCACTTGAAAACTGAGTACCATTATCTGTGATTATACGACTGGGTACACCAAATCGCGTGATCACATTTTTTTTTGAGAAATCTCTTAGTGGATTCAGTTGTAGTTTTGACAACTGGTTTGGCTTCTATCCACTTTGTAAATGTGTCAACCATGACGAAAAGGGATTCGAAGCCCCCGGGTGCTCTTGGGAATGGTCCCAGAATGTCTAATCCCCAGGTTGCGAAAGGCCAAGAAAGAAGAATTGTTTGCAAAGGTTTTGCCGGATGATGTACTTGTCGGCTATGAAACTGACATTGTACGCACTTCGTCACAAGCTCTTTTGTATCATGAAGGGCAGTTGGCCAATAGTATCATTGCATGAAGGCTTTACCGACCAATGTTCTGTAGGAATGATGTGCTCCACAGACTCCTCCACGAATTTCAGTTAGTAACTTAATGCCATCCGATTGAGATATGCATCTCATCAACACTCCATGAGATCCTTGTTTATACAAGGTATGTTCAATTAGAGTGTATGATTTGGCTTTTCGTGTTATACGATCAGCCTCTGCATCATCTTCTGGAATTAGGTCATGTTGAAGATAATTGTAGATCGATGTCATCCAATCTCTACCCCGATCATCACCGATCTGTGGAGCATCTATGTCATCAGAATCAATTCGTATGACCAGATGTGAATCATTGATGTTCTCATAATACTCGACCACCGAGGGTGAATCGAGTTGCTCGAAAAAACTCCGGACGGGACGGTGGAACTGGTTGAGGCCATCCGTGCCAACTGGTTTGCCAGAAAGTTTTCCTTTCTAGGAATATGTTGGATATGAAAACCGAAGAAGTGTTTTTCAAGTTTTCGTACTTTCGTTAGATAAGATGACATCTTGGTATTTGAGCACTGATACTCTTTCCCCATTTGATTCACTACTAGTTGAGAATCGCCTTTCACTAGTAATTTACGAATCCCGAGCGAATGAGCTGCTCGAAGTCCTGCTAGTAAACTTTCGTATTCTGTTACATTGTTTGTAGCAGGAAAGTTGAACTAGATGGCGTACCTGAGGTGTTCACCAGTAGGAGATATCAAGACGACTCCAGCCCCCGATCCTTTGAGCATTAAATAACCGTCAAAGTACATTGTCCACTCCTCGTGGCGTTCGTACTCTGGTTCCTTCTTGAGTTCAGGGTTTGTCCATTCGGCAATGAATTCGGCTATTACCTGGGACTTTATTGCTGTTCGTGAGATAAAATGGAGGACAAACATCCCTAGTTCAATCGCCCATTTTGCTATTCGTCCTGATGATTTCCTATTTCTAAGAACTTGACCAAGAGAATATCGGTAGGTACGACCACTTTGTGGGCTTGAAAGTAATACCTTAGTTTCCTTGAAGCCATAAGGAGACCATAGAGCAACTTTTGTACCTGTGGGTATCTTTACTTTAGTCCATGTAAGACTTCGCTTACGTAATCTATTGGTCGCTGGACGTTTTCACGTTCTACGACTAGTACGCCGCTGACAGCTTGTGGCGTCGTAGCCACATGAATCAGCAATATTTCTTTCGATCTCGGAGAGACTAAGACCGGGACACTCGTAAGGTACTCTTTAAGCTTTTCAAAAGCGTTGTTTGCTTCCTTTGTCCACTCAAAACTTCCATGCTCCCGGAGAAGTTTGAAGAAAGGTAATCCTTTATCACCTAACCTTGCTATGAAACGACTTAGCGCTGCCATACAGCCGGTTAGTTTCTGGACTTCTTTCTTCGTGGTCGGAGGACGCATCTGGTTGATGGCAGATATCTTCGCAGGATTTGCTTCGATACCCCTAGCCGAAACTAGGAAACCGAGAAGTTTTCCAGCAGAAACTCCGAACACACATTTCTCCGGATTTAACTTGAGGTTATGCATTATCAAGTTATTGAAAGTCTCTTTTAAGTCGGGAATATGATCACCAGCGTTGATGCTCTTTACCACTAAATCATCAACATAGGCTTCTAGATTTCGACCTATCTGGGGACTAAATGTCTTTTTACATCAACCTTTGAAAAGTTACACCAGCGTTTTTGAGACCAAAAGACATCTTAACATAACAGTAAGTGCCATATGTAGTGATGAAGTAAGTTTTCTCCTCATCCCCTCTACTCATATTAATATGGTGGTACCCTGAATACGCATCTAAAAAACTTAATAACTCACACCCGGAGGTGAATCCACGAGTTGATCAATGCGGGGAAGGGGAAAGTCATCCTTCGGACAAGCTTTATTATGATCTGTGAAGTCAATACACATTCGCCACTTCTCATTACTCTTTTTAACCATTATAGGGTTGGCGAACCACTGAGGATGATTGACCTCACGAATAAATTCAGCCTTCAGGAGCTTATCAATTTGGTCGGATCGCCTCATGCAGTCGGTGCAAAACAGCAGTAGCTTCTTGACCGGTTTTTGTCGCCGAGGGCTAGCCTGTGCTCGATCACCTCCCTGGGGACTCCGAGCATGTCGGACGCCTACCAGGCGAATACGTCCTGGTTTGCTCGGAGGAAGGAGACGAGCGACTCTTCCTAGTTGAGGTTAAGCCCTTCTCCGACTAGCACTTTTAGGAGAAACTCATCAGTGTTTCTTGATCCATGTGGAGACTTGGCGCTTCCCGGAGAAATGCCTCTGCCGAGCGGGACCTCCTTTGTCTGGTCGGATGGTTTTGGTGTCATCTTCGATCTGGAGTGCTTGACCTGCATTTCAGATGAGTCAGTTGCTCTGGTCGGGAGTTCATCGACCAGTTCTAAAAGGCTTCCGATCACATGCATAAGCTATTTTTTGATCTTCTCGAACCATGATGACTCCTTTTGGTCCTGCCATCTTCACACTCTGATAACCGTAGTGTGTGGCTATCAGAATTCTTGCTAAAGCTGGATGACCAAGGATTCCGTTATACACAGTTTCAAAATCAACCACATCAAACGAAATCTTTTCCGTTCATAAGTTGTCAGGACTCCAGAACATAACTGGTAAGGATACTCGTTCTATCGATTTTGCGGTAGAACCAGGAACTATACCGTGAAAAATATATTTCACGGGTTTTACCTTAGACCTGGGTACCTGCATTTCTTTTAATACTCTCGCAAATAAAATGTTCAAGGAACTACCACTATCTATCAAGATTCGATTAACTCTAAAATTGTTAATGGCAGGTTCAACGATAATAGGGAACCTACCTGGTCGAGTTGACGGGACGGTGCAGTCCTCTTTGCTGAAGGAGATCACTATGTCTGACCTCCTCGATGGTTTGATGGTAGTCGAAGACTCTGCAAGGTTGACCTCTCGCTCTACAGCTTTCAGGTGACATCGTGAGTCGTATGAGGAAGATCCTCCGAAGATCATGTTAATTGTATGTTGATGCACCTGGTACCCCATCTTTGTCCCTTTTGGAACTTGCTTCCCCAAGCTCCTGTATGGCGGGAAGTGGACATCACTTCTTGTTCTTTGGATATCCACCGGTCGAAATCTTTGCCTTACCTCAACCGGTGAAGTCCTTCTTGCCCTTGGTGAACTTGTCGGGGACCGCAAGGATTTCTTATCCTAGGGCTTGCGGTGTTTCTTCTTCTTGAGAGTTTTCTTGTGCTTCTTCTCTGACTCCTTCAAGACAGATCGAGGGATTTTATCTTTTCGATTAATGGCTTCACTCCACTCAACCGCCTCACTAGCGGCTGCGTATTTGTCAGCCATGTCGAAAAGTACGGCGGTCGATTGTGGAGGATTCATAACGATATCCTCCGTAAACCGCCGATTCCTTAAACCTTCTTTGAAGGCTTGAATCACAGAAGACTCTGCAATCTCCGGTATTGAATAACGAACCTGACTAAATCTTTTAACATATTGAAAACATAATAAATCTCAATAATATCTCAAAGTGTGTCAATCTAACATCACGTTCTCTAACATGTGCTCACATTATTGATTCGATATTCCCTATATCTATGACCGGTTAAACAGATTCACCAACAAGCCACATATTTGCTAATCTTTATAAATGATAATTCATCCAAAGAATCATAATATCATTTATTTTATAACTCATAAATATAGATACGATACAATCATTTCCTTGATTGGCTTTTAAGACATACGACTAACATCTTTTATCATTTCACTCACGGGAGACAAGTTCCGCTATTGCATTTCAAAAACTTGCCATTTTAGCCGGAGGCTCCTCCCAAACGCCCACTGAAAACCGGTCAGCTACCATCCTGCCCGGAAACTAATACCGGTGTCCGAGTGGGAGGATCTCCAGGACAGCGGTTTTCGGTACCAGGCACCCAATGGGCAATCATAACGGTAGAACGAAAAAGAGCCGGAAAGATACGCAAAAGTGTCGGTCGCTCGTGTAAGCAGCAAGTAACTTCGCTGGAGCCGCGCACCCCGAGCGAGCGACACATGCGCAAAAGCTCACTCCTCCCACCACCACCACCACCACCACCACCACCGCTAGTCCTACGCCAGCTCAAGGGGCAGACAAAATTGGTGGTTACGCAGAACATACAATATAAATCTATGCCATGATTGCATATGGCGAAGGCAAAGCTTTTCACAAGTAAAGGTGAGTGAGTGAGTGAGTGAGTGAGTGATCATAATGACAGAAGAAGAACAAGGATTATACAATGCATACATAATATATGTATGCATATGTATATATGTTTAGATAGAGATGATTCACGAGCGGAGTGATCAACTAAAGCGACTGATTAGTTAGAGCAGAAGCGATAAAGCCATGATGGCGACGACGAAGATGCGAAGGAGCGAGAGGAACGCACTAACCAACAATCGGTGACGGCCCGGGGAATAGTGCCAAAACAGGCGGTAGGTGAGGGGTCCAATTTTAGTTTTGCTGCAGCACGCCAAGAGCGAGCGACGACCACAGGGAGGAGTACTTAATCAATGGCCAACTAATCAGTTTGATTAAGTAAGTGCACAATGCTATCCATCACGGGCCGGATTTTGCGTTAATTCGGGCTCGTAGAGCTACTGGCCGCCTGGCTTAGTCGCCGGAGTTACCGGAGCTGTGGAAGATGAGTCTAACTAGAGGGTTTTACTCTTACCTTTCGTGCGACTGGGAGCTTGGCATGTGTATACTAACCAGTTTTAGCACTGGAATACGAGGATGAGATTGGAGGGAGAGAACTGGGCGGCAGGCAGAGGCAGATGCAGGTGGCGCTGCCTGCTGGCGGGGCCGTGACAGCAACACGGCAAGGGGGGGACGGAGGAAGACGAAAGATAATTGCGCGATGTGCCCCTCGGACCAACCGGCAAATTGGCTGTGCTAGCTAGTACATGCACGATGATGCTAATACAATGTGTGATCGACTATTGCTGGATTTATTATCTACTACTATCTATGCATTTGGCTTTCTCCTGCAAATGGGCGATCTGCGAATCACTGCGTACTCATCGATCAAAGACAATCAAATGCCAAATCTCCCCTCCACAAACCCATGAGATGGTGGATCGATCAAAGAAGATTGAGGAAAATCGATTAGAAAAGCAAATTCCAAATTAACAAAACTCGTATCTTGACTGGATTATGGTAAAGGACAACAAACGAATCCAATTCGCTGCGAAAGAAGGGCCGCGCGCCACACCTTCCTTTATGCCGATCGAGACCGACATCTCCGCCCTGTCCATCAGATCAGCGCCACAACCACCACTAATGCCTTGGATCCTACCTTGGCTGAGTCCAAAATATGGTGATCTCAGAGCTTAGAGGAATGAAGTGATGATACAGTTAGAGAGTGGTACAAGTATGTTCAACAGAATGAGTTCAAATATCTCTTAGGCTAGTATTATCAATAAATACATACATATATTAGTCTGAATGCCAAATTGTTCGTATAATTCCGATTAATCGTTTGTATTCCAATTAATCACTTGGCGATATTTACTAGTGCTGCCCTATGCACCAGCGAGCTGGCGAAGGAAGTCTGTTTGCTGTTCACCAGACAAGTAACAGGCTAACAGCCTCTCTATCTCTCTCTCAACAAACCACACACTTCCTGCATTTTTCTCGACATCCATACATCCCCGAGAGTCGCCGACACTTGCTCTCTCCTCTCTCTGTCTCTCTCTCTCTCTCTTAATCATCGCAGTGTAGACTATATTATATACTTTTGTCTGGGAGACGGTGACTTTCAATCTGCACCAAGAACTAAGCAGAGGTGGACTAGTGGGGGGTGGGGGGATCCAAATGCTTGCTTACTACTACTATATAGAAGAGACTCTATTCTTGGTTTGTTTAAGTTGTTCGGTAATGCGTATTCATAATGAAGTAGTAATTCTTTGATTTAAGATTTGTGCAATTTAGATTTCGTCATGCAAGTGCACGGTTGACAACTGGTATAAGCATGATAATTATTGATCTTATAGTCCGTTTCGGAAAAGCAAAACACTTGAAATCAAAGAAGAAACAACTCTAGCAAACCAACGTACTACTGAGTGCCGTTGCTGCCGACGATGGGTTACATCTGAACACACCAAGCTGCAGGTACTCACATACATAGTTTGGCCAAAAGTCGCACCTTTTCTTTTGGACCAATTCTTATGTCGCGGTCAGTTCTTTCTTTTCCAAAGATCGATGCCGATCTCGTCTCGTTCAGTTTCAGGGAAAAACCACGAGGTATCAAATTCCAGCACTGAAATCATTCGATTCTTCATGTCAGAGATGCATGCCATGCATTGCTTCATTGCTCCAACATCATCATGCACGGGTGCTAGTTGCCTAGTTCCATTCCAGTCAGAAGTACTGAATTCCCAAAAAGTCTGCTCCTGTTGCATTGCAGAAAGGATTTTTTTTTATAAAAAAACCATCCATATTATTCCATACTGATCTGAATTCTTAACTCCCAAAAATTATACATCCATGTTCACTCGTCTGCTAGCCTTCGGAATTATTGAGGCATGGGAACAGAGTGGCCTACTGGGCTGTGGAGGACCGAGTAACTCAAGAGCAGGGAAGCAAAGCACCGTGAAGCAAAGCTTCTCTGTCGGTTCCTCTGGTTCCCAACGCTTGAGATGAGTCCACTACACACATGTTTGCCACATGCCAGCTTAACCCCAAAACAAACATGTGATCCTTCTTCTCTCTCTCTCTCTCTCTCTCTCTACACACACACATGTTTCAGCCAGATCTGAATTCTGACAGGAGACAAATGAGCAAGCAGGAGCAGCAGCAACAGGAGGCGAGGAATGTGCAGCTTAATTGGCTCGATCGCTCCAGTTGCACGCCTGGCGAGGACACAGGGTGCCTTCCATCGTGCTGCTAATTAATCGCTGTTGCTCAATTAATCTAATCTTATCTACCCCTTTGCTCTGACTAAAAGCAGTGTCAAGTGTTGTTTTCTCAGGGCTCGATCGGAAGGTTCCATTCTTTACAGTCTCAGAGCGTGATTAGAATGCGAAAATCTTGCAGAGTGGTGGATTTATTTAATTGGTTGGTGGTTGCGATGATCCGTGCGCCGGATCAAACCCGAGGCGAGATTTATACAATGAGTTATCTGATGATGGTAGAACAACCAGATACAAATGGAGTACGAATTACAAGATACAATTCACACTTTGATAAAGTGTTGGTGGTGAGTTTATCATCTACTATCTCTCATCCTACTTTTTGAGTTAGTAGAATTTTTTGTGAATAGATATGTATACATGCATAAGTTATCTGAAGGATCTTATGTAGATAATTAAATTATCTGTGCTCGATACTTGTGATAGATTATATGTGGCTTGTTGAAACTATCATTTCTAGGATAATTACTTTATAGATACTGGCTTTTTAAGTTAATAATTTATATTATGTTTATTTAAACACGGCTGCAAACGTACGGACTCGATTAGTAATTCATAATAATCAACTCTCAGTACAAGATGCACCCAGGGTAAAACAACACTAACAATTAACTAGCACTTTTACATCTCGGGCATGCACGCAAAGAAACAAAATATATCGCTTGTTGTATAATCGAGCTCATGTTGTCGACGAATGAAGCTCTTAACTCACAAATAAGAAACAATATATAAGAAACAAAGGATGTAGTCACGACCTTATCTCTTTACCTGTAGGCTTGTGTATATAATAATAGCCATCTGCCCCCTTTATATAGGAGGTGGAGGTCTCCCTTCTTGCATGAATAAGTAATATGAGACTAAACTAACTAATAGGTCTTGTGGGCCAACAATCCCCTAATAAGCTTTTGTTTAGGTAAAGTATCCACACATAATTGGGCCTCAGAAACGAGCTGATTTACAACACTTCCACTTGGATACTTTGCCAACGCCATGCTCATGCCTCATAAAAAACTTCATTTGAAAACCCAGTGGGAAAAACGGTAAGAAGAAAAGAGTACATAGCTCGCGTTCTTGCCAATGCATATGCCTCCTCATTAAAAACCTTCGAATGAGAAAACTCATATGCCTCCTCATTAAAAACCTTCGAATGAGAAAACTCATTATGACACAACTCAAATAAGGAAAAAGAGTACAACATCTATTCATCCAATGATGAACATATATGAAGATCATATATCTCCACCCGAAGATAACAACTCTTTGTGTCTTCTCATACCAGTACCACAGACAAGTTTATCAAAACTTGGTCCTAGGAAGGCCTTAATAAACAAATCCACAAGATTCTCACCTGTTTGGATTTTCTGCATTTCTATATTTTGATTTTCCTACTTCTCATCTGGGTTGAAATATTTAGGGAGTATATGCTTCGTCATATGCGTTTTGACATAGCTAATCTTCATTTATGCAATGCAAGCTGCATTATCCTCGTGAAGGACTGTAGGCATTTTATTCACATCTACACCACAAGACTCTTGTATATGGTGAATTAGTTTTCTAAGCCATATGCACTCTCAAGTTGTCTTATATAGTGCAATGATCTCAGTATGATTAGTTGATGTAGCAACAATCGATTGCTTTACAAATCTCCAAGAGATAGTTGTATAACAACTTAGAAAGACGTATCCAGTATGTTACTTATTGTGGGGGGATCAGAAAGATAACCAGCATCTGAGTAACCCTTCAACCTTATATCTTGACCCTTAGGATAAAAGAGTCCAAGATCAGTTGTAGCCCTAAGGTACTTGAGGATTCCCTTAATTCTGTTCCAATGCCTCTTCATAGGCTCAAAACTATATCTCGCTAAACAATTTACTGCAAATGCAATATCATGCTTGGTACAATTGGAAAGGTGCAACAATGCCCTAATAGCACTTAAATAAGGCGTTTCAGGATCTAATGTATCCTCATTCTCTCGTCTAGGTCTATATAGATCTTTCTCCATTTCTAGCGACCTAACGATTATGGGTGTACCCAGTGGATGAGATATAACAAGACGAAATATCTCCAGTACTTTCTTGGCGTAGGTGATATGATGCAGAAATATGCCCGAGTCAAATTTTCAATCTGCAACCCAAGACAATATTTGGTTTTACCCAAAACTTTCATCTCGAATTCTGTTTTTAAGTATAAGCTCGCTTCGTGAATGTCTTATATGTTTCCAATTATATTCAAGTCATCAACATACACAGAGATGATGCAAAATCTATTCTTGGATTTCTTTATGAACACGTACGGACATACATCGTTGTTTATGTATTCTTGTACTACGGGTATATCTTCATGCTTTACTTTCTTTAGACTGGACAGGATGGAGCTTTCTCCTGTAGAAGTCTTGGGTCTGAATTCCGCTGTAATCCCTTGCTCATTGGTTAGGGTGATAGACCTATTAGCACAATCTATCTGTCCTTGATTCTTGGCATGCCAGTTCATTCCAAGAATTACATCCAATCCTTGAGAGCGCAAGACGATTAAGTCTGCCAAGAAGGATACTCCAGATATTTCCAAGGTAATGTTTGGGCATAAGAAACTGGTCCTCAATTCTGAGCCCGGGGAATGAATTATTATAGGGTTAACTAAAGGAGAGATAGATAACCCATATTTTCCCACAAACTTACTCGAAACGAAAGAATGCGAAGCTCCTAAATCAAATAAGACTGATGCTGGTATTGAATTAACAAGGAACATACCTAGAACGACATCTGGTGCTGCCTGAGATTCCTCTGGTGTGACGTGATTCACACGTCCCTTCATGAACTGAACCGTCGGCTTTGGGGTGCCGCTGGAGGCTAGAACTCCTGAAGCTGGCTTGGCTGGAGCTGAGGCCTGTTGCTTCTTTGGGCATCTACTGGCTGTTGAGTAAGTCGGGTTCTTCTGTAGGTATTAGCCTCCTGATGAATTGTTGAAGAAGCCAGGAGTGTTGGGGCGCTGTGCTGGTGTTGGGGCTCTGGACAAGGAAGACTGAAATCTTCCGTGTTGAGGCGGCTGAGGTTGAGTGAAGCGGGGCTTGGGAAGACCTCCCGAGTTGAACTTCTGAGCGGCCATTCTGTACTTGCGGTTCTCCATCTCTTGATGCTTGCCTTCCTGACAGATAGCTTTGTTCACTAACTACTGAAAGTCGGTAAAGTCCTGAGAAATCAGATGGACAGAGAGTTCATCATTCAATCCCTCCAAGAATCGCTCCTTCCTGTCTTCATCCCTAGCCACATCTTCTGGAGCGTAGCGAGCAAGCTGGTTGAACTTATGCAGATACTCGCTCACCGAGCGGTTACCCTGGGGAAGCGAGTGAAACTCCTTGTTCTTCAAAGTTATCATGCCTGAAGGAATGTGAGATCGGCGAAAAGCTTGTACGGACTCATTCCAAGTGATTGCTTGAGCATTGGCATGAGACATACTGAAGTTGTCTCACCATTTAGATACGGGACCATTAAGCTGATGAGAGGTGAACTTGACTCTCTCGCTATCTTTCCATTAAGCAATGTTCAGCTTCTTTCCAATGGTCTGGAGCCAATCATCTGCATACATAGGTTCTGTGCTGCTAGAGAAGGTTGGCAGGCACATCCTCATAAACTCTGACATGGTTGCTCTTGGTGGAGGTGGAGGTGCATGAATTGTTGTTGCTGCTGCTTGAGCATTCTGATTGTTGCTGAGAGACTGAGCCAACAGATCAATCAGATGAGTCTGATTGGCCATCATCCGTGCCAATCGGTGCTTGATCGGGAGGTGGTGGTCTTTGGCTGGATTCTCCAGTAATCGCGTCTTCATTTCCTTGTCCCCTGGTGAAAGATCTGGACCCACTATTATGACTTAATGGAGTGTTTTTGTGATTAATGACAAATCTAATTGTGAGACTAACTCTTTTGTCAAGTATTATCTTGTGTAGTCTCATTTGGATATAAAGGTGAAATTCAAACGAGATATGCATTCGACTTACACTCTTATATAATGTTGCATTCCTCGGATCCAAAATATAGGACGAACTCCACCATAAGTATATCTTGAATATGTGCATATGTTTTCTTTACACATTAGTGTATGCACACATTTAGGGCGAGCTTTGTTCTATATTTTGTGGTTTCATTAGTATTGATCCATATTCCATTTTCCACATATATTCGGGATCTTTACTTTGAAACATATCCGTTTGAGCATATAGAACTTGTGTAGTTTGTGTGTACTCATGTTTGAGTAAAATAGAACTTGTGTAGTTCTTACATACTCATGTCGTGAGTATATGTAACGTGTGTAGTTCATATATACTCACGTTGTGTTACCTTTATCAAATCAAACTTATTTGTGTTTGAAATGGTTATCATCAATTGCCAAAGAGGGAAAGATTGAGTATCTTGTCCCACCATTATGATTTAATGGTATGGTGTGGTAATTAATGATAATCATATTGTGGAACTAACATTTTCCATGAGTTGGATGAATAGGTTATGTTCCAGGATGATGAAGACTTGGGATGATCACGAGTTGATCATCAAGTCAAGAGCTTGGTGTAAAGGATGCATCATGAATTGATGCTTATCAAGAAAAGATGATCATGAGTTGATTATCAAGACAAGAGAAGACCCATCATGTGTTGATGGAGGTCAAGCAAAGGATCATCATGTGTTGATGATTACCGAGTTAATGACCCGGACTTGAAGTGTTGGTGTGCGTCATCAAGCTTCAAGAAGATGCAAGGCAAAGGTATGACTAGCTAGGGCTAAGGATGTGTTCCTAGTCTTTTACAGATCTTGGTGTTTGGTTGGAAGACCGGATTGCTAGTATAGGATTGCCGTACTATTAAGAGGGGTCTTAACTAGTAGTTTGAGTTAGTCATGTGTTGATAGCTCAATATGGTTGCTCTAGCTCATCTAGGCATGATGCTATTTATCTGCGAATGTGTTTTGCAAATAGTCGAGGCTCATGCGTAACCCTTGTAGCATGTGACTTAAGTTTGCAAATGTGTTTTACAAATGGTGTAAGTCCATGTACCTTATTCCTTGTGATGAGTATTCTAAAATGTTGGTAAATGTGTTTTGCAACTAGCTGAGAATATCATCTTGTAAGCTTGTTGGAATTATACTCAAATGGGCGAATGTGTTTCGCCATTTGAAGTGAAGCAAATGTGTTTTGCTTCTGTGGTCTGCCGGTCAGACTACCGGTGTGGACCGGTCTAACCGGTGGCCAATCGGTCGAACTGCCATGTGTTGGGCGGTTGGACCGATTTCCTTTGACATGGATTCTCTGTCCGGAAGTTCCGCTGTTGTAAAAAGGAACTTCCGATGTGAGGAAGTTCCGGGGTTCGCGCGGAACGATTATTCCAGAGAGCACCCGTTTTGGGACTTAGCCAAATTTCCATCGGGCGGTCGGACCGCCACCAAGTGCGGCGATCGACCGATTTACGGCGATCCAACCGCCATTGCATGGCGGTCCGACCGGCCGAAGGCCCAACGGCTAGTTTTCTAGCCGTTGGCGCATAGGGCGGTCCGACCGACCATTGGTTGGCGGTCAGACTAGCCCTATGCTGATTTGTGGGAATCTTCTCCCAACGGCTAGTTTTTGTGTGTGGACTATATATATCCACCTTGGCCGGTTGGGAGAGGGTGCTGGTTGTTGCTGGTGCTATTGTTGAGTGATATACTCATTCTTGAGCTAAGAGCAAGCCTCTCATTCTATTTTGTGCATGTGTTGCACTTAGTGAGAATTGAGAGTAAACCCTAAGTGCATGTGTTGTCTTAGGTAGTGGATTGTGTATCCACGTGAGCATTGACACTTGATTAGTTCAAATGAAAGTTTGGATTTGTTACTCTTGGTGTTTGCCGACACCTAGACGGCGTGGAGGCGTCGTGTGTGGTGATCTTCTCAAGAAGCTTGTGAGAAGACCCGGCGTGTTTGTGAGTGGTTTGGTGCTCGCCATCTCCGGAGTGGAGGAAGAGCAACCATAGTGGAGCGAGGTGTTGATTCGGTTTGGAACTGGTCCAAGTGGTTGGACTTACCTCGGAGGTGTTGGCTTAATTAGAGGAGCCGGTCCAACGTGGTTGGGCTTACCTCAACGTGGATTATGGGAGACCGGCAAGTCTCCGAACACCACGGTAAAACATAATTGTGTCCATCTTGTTTTTACTTGTTTTTTACTTTAAGCAATTTACATTACATGCTTTAATTGCTTATATATCATTGTATGATTGCTCTTTTGTATTGTTGGTGCACTTAGGGAAGCCTAGTTGATTTAGGTTTTAATTGTGCAAAACTAATTGTTATTAGTTTCCGCATTATATATTGTTTTAGAGCCGAAAGAATTTTTAAAACCGCCTATTCACCCCCCTCTAGTCGGCCACCTCGATCTTACACCTGGCGCTGCCACTTTCGGTACGAGTAGTCACTCTCTGCTGGATTCTCCAAAGACTTAGAAGAGAGAAAAAAGTTCTAAGCGAGATAAATCTAAAATAGCCTAAGGACCAAACAAACACAGAACAAATTTTTCAAATAACCCTTTTATTAATTATTTTATAAATTATGGCTACCACAAAGGATATTAGTAGCTCATAATTTGCGTCTAATGATAAACTACAGATAACATCTAAGGGGTAACTAGGGTGTAGTTTGGCTCGTTAGAACTGTTGGATAACACGACAAGGCTACTATAGCACAAATAAAATTTTACCGCGCAACCAAGGAACCACCGCAAGTAATAGATCACGAGATTACCGCTAGGCTACCGACTCGTGCGGAGTAGAGTCGTTAGTGGCGAGTTGATGCGATCGTAGTCGTACTCACGACGCGTCTCCTCCTTCGAGTGGTTGTACTCGAAGCGCGTCTGCTCCTCCGAGTGGTCGTACTCGTCGCGAGACTTCTCCTCCGACTCCGGTGAACGTCACAAGTTGCGGATCGTCCTAGTGCTGATGCTTCGCAACAACACCTATGAGGTATCCACACGTACGGGGCAGGATCACCACGCGCTGGAGTGCTAGCACCGGCGGCGTGGTTGAGAAAGCGTGGCTATTAGGGTTTCAGGAGTTCTTCCAAAGATCATCCTTACCTTCACCCCATGCCACCGCCCCTCTTTATATAGGCATCCATGATGGGTCTCGACTTGGAGGCCCATTAGGAACTCGTGGCCTATAGTAATTCGGATCACCATCCAAAACAGATCCTTGCCCTTTAAGTGTGCGACCCCACAGGTTTATGTGTAATCGGTTATGACTCGGAAACTCTTTTCCGACCACTAGTCGTCAGCGGTACCTAGCAGCACATAACGATTCCCAAAGACACATAGAATATATCGGATGAACCTTGATGTAATATGATCTATGATCAGGCCCTTATCACTTACGACCAGTTCGTATCTCTATACGACCAGGTTGCAATTGGTCACGACCTGTTCGTAACTCCTTACGACCATATTCTTACCATTCCGTGAATACGTTCGATCAATCTACGACCAACTCGTATCTCCATACGACTAGTCCGTAACTGATTGAACTAAGCAACCTACTCATGCATTCTCCCTTTGCCTCACGATGTCTGGTTGAACTCCAGGTGAGATTATGTGTCAACCATGGACTGTTCAATATTTTCTCGATCGAGTGTCGGATAACCTCATGTGGTCGACACTTCGACCATTAGTGGCATGGCCATGCACTTTCTTTATCCGATCACCACGAGGGGCCCAGAGACATCTCTCCTGTTATGCAAGGAGGGGCAAATCCCATCTCGACCAGTCACATCCCTCTGCATGTTTCATAGCATACCCGAAAGCTACATTTATAACTACTCAGTTACGAGTAGCGTTTGGCAACCCCTAGGAGTGCTATTACACATGTAGGGAACCATGCTGATCTCAGGTCTAAGGATTATACATCATCATTACTTGAGACCAACTAATGACACAAAGATACATAACAATCTCAATAGTGTCTCAATGATGGGTCTATCCAACCCCATGTTCTCTAACATGTGCTCACATTATTGATTCGATATCCCCATATCCATGACCGGTGAAACCAGGTCATCAATCAATACATGTGCTAGTCATAGAGTCACCGTGTTCACCACCGGTGACCTTCGACCAGGGATACATTTAGAATGACATCATATAAGTTAAAGAGTTCCACCAACAAGTCACATACTTATTGATCTATAACAAATGATTCATTCAAGGAACACGATAATATATTATCAAAATCATGAACATAATGAAATATCATCATCTCTATGATTGCCTCTAGGGCATATTTCCAACAAGAACTCGCCTCGCTCGCCTTGTAGCGAGCCAGTTCTTCTTCTGCGGCCTGCAATTTTTCTTTTGCGGCTTGCAGCCTCTCCTGGGTGGTATGCAGCTCATCCAGGGTATGACAATAGGCATAGTTCATAGCCTTTGCCAGGGCCACCTGGTGTGTGAGATTGGGGAGTCTTCATCTATGTCCGAGTGGAAGGCACTGCCGTGACGGATCAGAATATGCATCGGGTAATAGTGCAACCCGGTGCCGTTGAGGTAGTGATCATAAATGTAGTAGAGTCGTCGGATTGCTTCTCTCGCTGCATCCTGGAGGCCCTCGGAGAAAGTGTCTTGTTGCATCGGAGCGTCGAAGATGTGGAAATCTATGTTTGGCGACAGGTTGGAGTAGAGTATCACCTCTACTCTCCAACGGTCTTGATTTTCCACCTTGTACTTGTAGCCCTGGTATGTTGGCCTCTCGTTGAAGTCCAGATGCTGCATCATCTTCCGAGAATCGAACCGGTGTCCAAATGAAAACTCCATGAGAAATGGCGTTCGGTACTTCGGCCATCTACAATATTTGAGAGAGACGAGCTAGTAACCATTTTAAAGAGAAGTGTTGAGATAGGACACCAAAATACCAAAGTATTTTTAGTTTTCAAAAGTATGTCCTTAAGGGTTTTAACTATTCTAGACCACGACCTACAGTCAATATGGCTCTGATATCACTCTTGTTGAACCCGGGAATGAAGAATACTGACTTCTCTGTGTTTCATACACTAGTCCAGGATTGCTAGTGTACACAGTTGAACAAAAGTGACATACAATCATATCACATGTTTATTTAATATAAACAAGAGTTTATTACAAAATGGGGCCTGAGGCCGAATAAAATAACACATCAGAAAATAAAATAGTAAGTGAGCTACAAGATGCGCCACAGGCAATCGTCTGGGGGCGTAGGCCTAGTCGTCAAGATCCTCACCATCCTAATATAATTCTTCACCTGAATAAATATTATACAGCAAGAGTGAGCACAACTTCTGTGCTCGCAAGTTACACCCAATAAAAGAATATGATGCATACAAAATTAAACAATTGAGGTGATAGGGTCTATTTTGCATAAAGAAGTATTTTCATATTTAAATACTCATACTAAGTTTCAAGGTAATTTTTAATGTATAACTAAATTCAGGTTTTTAAATTGACAGTTTTATAGTGGATAACCTCCATATGAAATATGGTGATGGATACCATAAGGATTTACCATCCTGAAATCATTTTCAAAAATCATTTTAAAACAAGAAATAAAGTCTAACTTAGATTGGCTTTGCTCAGCATGTCTATGACCGTGGACACGGCTATTCGAATAGTTTTCTACTCTGTAGATTGTGTACAGCTTTATCCACAAGAGAAAATTTGCTTTCATTGTCAGCCAATGCACGCTTCTGCAAGCGTGCGACTAAGCAATTACCACAAGGTGTTTTCAATGTTCTACCTCAAGGCTAACACGCCCGCTAAGGTTTCACTTCCTTAGGGGTAACCACCTGTCGGAAGCCCCCTCTTGCGCCAGGTGGGAATACTGTTTAACCAACACCCACTCAACAACATGGTACACAAGACAATGATGTATCACAAATTAATAAGCCTAATCCTGCACTGTGGATATCATGGGGATATGCTCCAGATCTTAGGATGATGTGACAATTGGCAATGGCATTTATGGTTTGTCATTTCACAGGGTTTTCGATAAAGTTCAGGCTTTCTGGACAGGGGCGGTCCTGATGAGGACATCCCTCCTTCGGATACACGCACGACACAAGACCCTCCAGATCTGGGTGCTGAACTACACGGTCCTATGACAAGAGCTAGAGCACGTCACTTAATCGATCAGGTAAAGTCGTTTCTAGAAATTTGAGTGTATTATTTGAGAACTCTATGATCTTTGCCTAATGGAGATGATTTACTTGTACTCGGGAATCTATGACTACGACCCGGTTCAAGAAGGTCTACGACCCTTTGCAAGAAGATCTCGACCACTACAAGAAGACCTACGACTAGTTGATTCGATTGGAGCAATCTACGACCGTAAAAGCGAGCACGAGACTCGTTGGACACAATCTACGACCAAAGATAGCATGGACTCCTCAAGACCACCCTAGGACCACCCTCGACCGGATCTTCGACGAAATCGCAACACAAGGTGCTACGTCACCGTTTGGAAACTAATAAGACTTTGTAAGCGTAACGAGGTCTGAGTCCGGGTTGTGTGCGCTTCATCCCACTACGCACAACCTAGGTCGACCTCCTCACGTTCCCCTATATATATCGATGAGCGCCATAGTTTAGAGGCGGTTTTTCTTAGATTATTCGCCAATTGCGGTTTACGATTATCGGTTTGAGGAACCCCACTTGTAAACTTCATCTATATCCGCAATACAATTCAGATTGCATCTACCTTGTTCTTGTGAGTTGCTTCGATTGCTTGTAGGGACAATAACCTTCGTGGTAAGGTCGATCGCGTGCAAGCGTGGTCGATAACGACAGGTGTGCGGGTGTAGCGAATTGCGAGGTGACGATCTGTTGGTCGGAAGCCTCAAAGCGTCAACGTCCTCACGACGAACCAAATCGAGCCTATCAGAAGATCGGGCCGCCGTGACTCATCAGGTCCGACCGGCCATAGCATGGCGATCCGACCGGTCCCAAATCAGTCGGACCGGCCATGTGCGGCGGTCGGACCGGCCGTGACCAAAGAGTGTCGAATGTCTTTGGGCAAAAATAGAGGTGTAGGCAAGTGAGGGATCCGAATGCACTTGGTCTCATAATTTTGGAGTCCCCAAGAAAAGTTCTATTCGTTTTAATTTTCCGAAGGTTTGAATTTCGTGGCTTGAAATTGGCTAAGTCCTTGTGGCGGTCCGACCGTCGGAGGGATCGGCAAACTCCACGATGTGATCGGTCCGACGGAGGGCGGTCCGACCGAACCGAGGGGCGGTCGGACCGATTTCCACTTATGCATCGACCAACTTCGTGGTGATGTTAATTTGTTAGGTCAAGTTCATTGATTTCATGGCATATGTTTTGCAGGATGCATGTTTTGACTAACATGGGTCAAGTTGTGAAGAACTTATTCCCAAATTCGTGTTTTCTTTTCTATGGTTGTGCAGGTTGCTTGGTGGTCAACGACGGTCAACGGCGAGGAAGATCGGGAGTAGGCTTAGAGAGCTGAGGTCCAGAACGATCAACGATGCCGGGTGAGGTCAATGACTCAAGCGTGACACAAGATGGACAAGGGTGGCCTATTAGCAAATCCGAGGCGCAAGATGGCGCTAGGTGAAGCTGTTTAGGTCAAAAGGTTAAAGATGACGCTTTGCGAAGCGTGCGTGTGTGACCCGTTTGTTAGTGGGCCTTAACGGGAGCCCAATAGAGTCAAACCCTAGAAGTTCTAGGCCTCCACTATAAATAGGAGGAGGTGGTGGCTGCACCATCTCTCTCGCCTCTTTTATGTTTCAAAACCCTAATTGGCTTAGGGGTAGTTGAGGTGGAGGCTAGGGCTCTTGATGGTTTGAGGTGATTTTCGTGATCTTGGATTGATCACTGTTCCTTGATGGAATGGGTGTAATCCAGCATCAATCACGAATTTAATCTATGCAAGGTTTGCTTGAGATAACTCTCTTTTCGTTCTTGCTTTCAATTTCGTGATTTTAGGGCTTTCATTGATCCACGAAGTTTTGATTGATTTCTTTATGTGGTAAAGCTTGCTATGACATATGGGAACCCATCTAGGATCATCTTGATCATCAATCACCCACGAGCAAGCATTAGGATCAAGTTTTCGCTTTTACCCGGTTTTAGACCTTCTCTTACTCAAACAGCAATTGATCAGGATCTAGCCAAGAATTATCATAATTGTTGATTGGAATAGGTCCTTAATATCATAGAGAAGGTGTGTACCAAGTTTCATCAAGTTTGGAGTTGAGAATCAAAAGTTAGATCTATTTACAACTTCGTCATCGGGCTGTTTTTACTGTTCTGGAGCCCAGCGGTCCGACCGCCCTACACGACCGGTCCGACCGATTTGGCAGTGGTCCGACCGCCGGTATAATAGCGGTCCGACGGCCAGAAAATCGGTCCGACCGCTCCAGGCCAGAGGTCAGACCGCCAGTACATTGTATTGCTGTGATCTTTGTGGTTTTTGTCATATTGCTTAGGGGATTAAATTGAATTCAATACTAGTCGTCCGATGTACTGGTATATTTATCTTCATAGCTTCCTCATAGTTATTGGAGTAAAATTGTGTTGAATTCATAATTTGTGAAAAAGTGAGCGTGCTCCTATTCACCCCCCTCTAGTCGCCTATTCGGTCCAACATGCCCATATAGGACATGTGGTGGTACGATGGAGCTTAGCAAGATGCAGCTCAAACACCTGTCCTTAACTGACTTGGGCAACCTTCCAAAAAAAATGGACTCAATCAAAACAATGAATCGATCATGTGCATTGACTTGAACCATCCACAACCATTATGCCCAAGTCTAAACTATTTTAATTTTATTTATCAAGTAAAATATTTTCTAAACACTCTATAGTACAACAATACCATATACTCAATTTAAACCTATTTTTGACTAATTTGGCTAAATTCCCCAAATTCAAGGTTTTGATCTATGCATTGACTAAGCATATAATTATTTTCAAACTTTTATTTTGACTGAGGTGACAAGAAAACGATAACTCAAATAACAACATTGGCCATACAATGGAATTGGAATAACTAGGAAATTTAAAATAGGGATTAAAATAACTGAATAAAATTATGCATGCAATAGTAATTTAAAATACAATTAAATACTTTAAAATACTAGGAACAACATGATCGATGGTATAACTTGCCTTGCTCGAAGTACTGATAATCTAACTCTTCAGAAGGGTCGGGCTCTCTGGAGTTGTCGAAATCTATACGCGAAAGCATGCCAAATTCAAATAAATTCAATTAATACTTAAATAAATTCAAAATGGAATTCGAATCAACTCCAAATTAAATAATTTAGTATAGTTATCTAGATCTTGAATTTATATAAATTTTGAAATTTGATTCACTTAAATCGGAGTTCGTATGAAGAAATACGAGCTCATTGAAATTTTAAATCTAAAGAAAACCCTAATTTCAGATTTTATTGAATTTTCCAAATTATTTTTCGAAAGGAAAATAGGTTTATTGCCCAAGATGTTGTCACGACCGGAAAATCCAAATTTCAATCGAAAATTTTTTCTAAAGGAAATTATATTGAGTCTATGACAAGTGGGCCCCACGGTCAAAGATCCGATCCACGATTGGGTCAACGGACCACGATGGACGTGGCTCACAACACAGTGCAAAGGGTGCGGGTGTGCTGGTGCAACCTACCACGTAGGCATCCACGTGGGTGCTGACTCAGCACTAGGGCTTATGTGGCGGGGACATGGCTCCGACGTGGCTGAGCCACATTAGCTTGGGGATGGTGGAGCTACAACGACGAGCTTGCTGGCGATAGGGGCTCCGGTGAGGGAAAAGGATGGCACCTACGGGTAGAGTGAAACGTGCTGAGTTTGGTGCTCAACGAGGTTGCTAGCAGGCGTACGGTTTTGGTCGTCGGTGATGAGGATTGGCGGTGGCGTGCTCTAGGTCTCCAGCGAAGTGGCACTCCCGTGGTCCTTGGCTCGAGCTGATGCGCGCACCGGGTTCGTGGTGTCGTCGCGAAGTTAGTGGCGTAGACGGAGGGGGCAGAGCGGTCTTGAAGGCGGCGTAATCGAAGGTTGGAGGAGCTTCGGCCGTAGATGAAGAACTGCAAAATTCCGGCGATAGAGAGAGATTGGGGAGAGGGGAGTTAGGGCGTTGGGATGAGACGATGAAGGTGGTCCTGGAGCTCCCTTTTATAGGGCTTGGGTTTGGCCGAAATAGCGTGGACCGCACAAAGGTCGTGCGAGGTAGCCGATGAAATTACAGGGATTCAGGGCCGGGGATGGAAGGGACAAGGCCGGGTCGGACGCGATTTAATTGGTGGTTTTAGTGCGTGCGATCGTGTGACAAAATGGGGAGGGAATCGCGGCGTTGAAGGAGCTCCATGTGCACGGTAATGGCGGACGTAGTCACAGGTGCGCAGGGGAAGAAAGAAGGGTGGGAGGAGGTGTCGACAAGCGGGCCCGGATGGCAGTGAGAGAGAGAGAGACACGAGAGAGAGAAGAGGCTGACAGCGTGGACCCACGTGTTAATGAGAGAGGGAGGTGAGGGCACGCGGGAGAGGTAGCTGGGCCGCACACAGATGAATAAGAATGGGCCGCAGGAATTTGGCCTGAGCACTATTCCTAGATTTTTAATTGATTTACTAATTTAAATAATCCAACTAATTCATTCAAGCTTTAGAAAATAGCAAATAAAGTCCAAAAATTATGAAAAAATTCACAGAAATTCCATGAGACATTTTGGACTTAATAAATATATTTACAACTTAAAGTTGGCCTTTATTTTTGCAAATAATTTATTTTGGCTTTGAAATAAATAGGAAAAAGCTTTTAAAATTTCAGAAAATTATAGAAAAATAATTAAATTTTATTTTCAACTAAAATTAAAATTTGGTCTGTTACATCTTTTTGCTCGTTGATGTACAGGGATATTTGGGTCATGTGTTGCAAGACTGTGACATGGGCTTGCTCGTATGTATCTAGATCGGGAGTGATTGCTTTCCTTCTGATGATACTGATACCCTCAAGTCTCCCCTCATGATGAGATAGAGGCACACCTATCGGTTCCACCTGAGCCATGTAGTCAACGCAGAACTCAATGACCTCTTCGGTTGCATAACCTTTGATGATGCTGCCCTCCGGTCGAGATCGATTCCGTACGTAGGAATTGAGAATTCCCATGTACCTCTCGAACGGGTACATATGATGTAGGAACACAGGGCCATATATCTTTATCTATTTCACAAGGTGAACAATGATATGGACCATGATATCAAAAAATAATAGAGGGAAATACATCTCAAGATGACAAAGAGTCGTCACCACCTCCGCCTACAGAGTATCTAGTCCTTCGGGACCGATGACCTTCTGAGCAATTGAGTTAAAGAAATAACACAACCTGAAGATTACCACTCGGACCTTGTTCAGCAAGATATTCCTAATTATAACAAGAAGTATTTGTGTCATCAGCACATGAAAATCATGAGACTTCATACCAATTAATTTCAAATCTTATATGGAAACAAGTTTCTTAATACTGGCGGAGTCACCGGACGGAATTTTCACACCATACAAGCTCTGGCACAGTTCATTTCCCTCGGCCTTGGACAAAGTGTAGTAAGCTGGGGGGAGGTACGTTCATCCTTTATCTATCTCTTTCGGCGCTAACTCGGTTCTTATGTTCATATCAACCAAGTTACGCTGTGCGTTAACACCATCACTTGTTTTGCCACTAATGTTCAGTAAGATATCAATGAAGCTATCACATACATTCTTCTCCACGTGTATGATGTCGATGCAGTGGTGAACTTCTAAGTGCTCCCAATAAGGCAAGTCCCAAAAAATTGACAGCTTCTTCCAAATGTTCTTCGGACGGGTCCTTAATTTACGTCCCTTCACAAGCACAACATCGATATCCTTAACCATATCATAGACCTCTTTCCCTCTAAAAGCCTTGGAGCTGAACCGTCCTCCTTATTTTCGTTTGAATTATTTGTTCATCTTGTGGTATGGGTGAATCCTAGGAAAGAACCTACGGTGACGGATATACACAGTTTTGTGTGAGTTGTTCAGCCACACAATCTCGGTACCATCTAAGCAGTGCGGATATTCTTTGGATCCTTTTGTACTGAACCCCGACAGGTTACCAAGGGCAGGAAAATAATTGATGGTGCACAACAACATGATACGTAAAGTAAAGTTCTCTCATTTGTACACATCCCATACTTGTACCCCTTCGTTCCACAGTGTCACAAGATTTTCCAGTAATGGTGCTATATACACATCAATATCGTTCCCAGGTTGCGTCGGCCCTTGGATAAATAGTGACATCAAAATGTACTTCCGCTTCATACACAACCAAGGAGGAAGGTTGTACATACATAGATTCACGGGCCAGGTACTATGTCGGCTGCTCATGTTATCGAAAATATTTATTCCATCTGTACTCAACCCTAACCTTATGTTTCTCGGTTCCACACTGAACTCTTCGAAGCTCCGATCGAAGTTTCTCTACTGGGCAGAATCAGCAGGGTGTCTTAGCTTTTTATCTTTCTTACGCTCCTCCGAGTGCCAATACAACAATCTTGTCTCCTTTTGGTTCGCAAATAAACGCTTCAAACGTTTGATCACAGGCAGATACAACAACATCTTAGCAGTATTCTTACACTTGTATTAGGATGTTTTGCACACGGGATATACATATATGTCTGTATACTCTTTACGGTAGAGGATACAATTGTTCAGATATGCATATATTCTTTCTACTTCCATTCCCAATGGACAAAGAACCTTCTTGGCTTGGTAGGTGGTGCTGGGCAACACGTTTTCCTCTGGAAGGATGTCCGCTAGGAGACCTAACAACGCCGTGAAACTCTTGTCGGACCAACCATTGCTTGCCTTCAATTTCAGTAGTTCAAGCACGGTTGACAACCTTGTGTATGCCAGCTTGCAGCTAGGGAACAAAAGTTTCCCCGAGTCCTCCATTAAGCCCTCGAATTTACTAAACTCTCTCTCACTGTAGTTCCCTTCTGCATCGCGTAGCATCTGATCCAGATTGTCATCGTGCGACCTATCCTCATCAAAAGCACAGTCCACATTCAACATATCGTTGACTTTCTCAGCGATGTTGTTATTGTTAACTTCCTGTATAATTTGCTCTTCAACGTGACAGGTGCAACATGTATACCCTTTTTTGAAACCCATTCGAATCAAATGCTCTTTGATCTACGTCGGGTTGTTAAACATCCTCAGATTACCGCAATCAATACATGGACAATACATAAATTTTGTCTCCTTCTTTTACGTATCCTGCTTGGCGGCTCTTCTAAAAGCAAACACACCATTAATGTAATCTTTGCTCGCATGGTTCTCACCGTACATCCAGTTTCGGTCCATCTACGCTACACAGTTAACAAATTAGTGTTAAATTAGATTAATAAACCGCAAGTACTCTTGCTATTGACCAAACATACTAAAATTGATTAGCGATTAACCTAGAGCAAATATAAAGGGTTACAAATCATTACCCTCGGAGCTCACGACGAATATCCCAAATTAATATCCCGCGAGATCCTCCTCCCTTTCTTCCTCCTCTCCTTCTCCTCCCGTCCTCCTCTGTTTAGCTTCCTCCTTTCCTTCTCCTCTCTAAGGTGGTGCAATGGGGGAGGAGGCAACAGGGGTGGCGGCTCAAACAGGAAGGGATGGAGGCGCTAGGGGTAGAGGTCTATCGGGATGGCCTATTTATAATGCCAGTATATCACAGATGGTTCTTCAAAATAAACCGTCTGTGATAGTACAACACAGACGATTCCTTTGGAACCGTCTGTGATGAGGCGTCCACTATAGCCTATTTTGTAGTAGTGGAAGATCTGGAAATACTTCATATCCTTTAGGATAGAATTTGTGGTACTACTGTCCACAAGACAAAGTTCATGTTCTCCCTTCATTATATATCAACTATAAGCAGGAGAAATAATTTGCATGAAAAAAATTATTGCATACGCATAAATACAAACATAAGACATGCAAATGAATTAGAAATACTTTATTTGTTTCATGACTAAAGATCACCGGAAGTGATTTTAATTCCTAATAGTACTATTGCTGACAAATTTTGGTCTTCAATTTAGTAGCACCATCCTAAACACACCATGATTTGACTTCTAAATTTAAGGTGATAATGGAGATTAATTCTTAGGAATCTCCTAATGCTTTTCTAGTTGAATATCTAGTAACTCATAATCCAGTAGAGGAGAATATTCGTCATCATATAGAGCTTCATCACCCAATTCCTTATTTACTATCAGTTGATGGGTTTCATTCTCCTCTTGCTCTCCTTCTACTGGTGCTTCCAAAAAGTGAGCTTCTAGTTTAATTTGGTTTTTCTTTCTCTGAGACTCTTGATAGAGCTCCACCAGATGGTTAGGTGTCTTGCAACCTTTTGCCCAGCGACCCTTGAGCCCACACTTACAGCAGGACCTATTGTCACATGGTGCTTTCATTGGAGACTTCCCCCTTCCTCCTGTCTTACCTTTTGCCTTAAAGACAAATGGTTTAAACTTCTTTCCCCTAGTCCCCTTTCCTTTTCCATCGACATTCGACATTTTCTAAATGTTATGCGCCTCAGGTGCACCCTAAGTTCCTGTATGACGAGCATTATGATTCCTCATGAGGAGCTCATTATGCTCTTCTGCCACTAGAAGTGCGGCTATCAGCTCAGAGTAGTTTTCATAACCCTTTTCTCTATATTGTTGTGCTAGCACCAAATTTGTAGCTTGGAAAGTGAAAAGGATTTTCTTGACCAGTTATCCCTCTGTAAAATCTCTTCCACAGAGCCTAAAATGAGAGATTATCAGAGCCTAAAATGAGAGAATATCCTATAAAGTGTTGAGTTAAAAGCCACCACAGATATTTAAAATCCTAGAAGCGCAAGCTCGTCCAATCATGCTCGACCTGTGAGACTCCGGTTTATCCGTCTTGTAATGCTTAACCATCCATCCGGTCCTAGCATCACAAATCAGATAAGCCGAGACTCGAGACATGTATACTTCCCAGAGTGCAGTATACACACCTCTTTACAAAGTTCATGCATAAATTCCATTCATTCACATAGAACCGAAACATAAACAACAATCCAGAAGATAACATAAATAAAGGATAGTCATTACAAAAGAGAGGCCGACCGGCCAAATGACAAATACATAAAGAATTTTAACAGCGGAAGCAAAAGTGCCATAAGATGGCTATAAAACAAAAGAGCCAATCAGTGTGCCTTTAACCCACAAGGCAACCGACCGGACCGCCAAGCTAGTCGTCGAATCCACAGCACATCTCACAAAAGTGAGGCCCTTGGGGCTCACCTTCTTCCTCTGCAAACAAAAGCATTGACAAAAATGGGTGAGTACTGAATGTACTGTTAAGATATATAAGAATGATAACAGATCTATACAATAACTATATGCAAGCTTATTTAAGTGGGCGGAGATAGGACTCAGTTAGTAAGCATAAAGCAAGTTTTATTTGCAATAATGTAATAGATTGAAGGCAATTTTGCAATCTAATTTTATTTGATAGAAGCAGTAGTAATCAAGTATCAACAACGATAAAGCAGTCCTGAAGTAAGCTAACCCAATAGCCACCACAACAATAGCATGCATTATCCATTCATACCAACCATGTCAAATTTTAATTTAAAAGGTTGTAGTCTAGTTCTTGCGACCTTACCAAGCATGTCCATAACCTAGGGCGAGGCTATTGAATAGTTTTATCCTGCGGTGTGTACCAATGTACCCACACGCGACAGCCTTTTGCCAAGCTATTAAGCACACTTCCTTAGGTATGCGAGCGCGGCTAAGTCCTCTGAGACGTTTCCAATATTGTGAATTATTCACGAGCCGCCCGTATGGATAGAAACCCATACGTTGTGTAGTCATTGTAAAGCCTCGGTCAACTACCCGTCGCGAGTAAAGCCTTGGACAACTACAATGCTCCTCGGGTGGAGAGCCTGCAGGAATCTCCACCACCGCACACCCAACACAAGAACACCGAGAACACATATCATGTTTCACACAACACACACAACCCCCTCCTGCGACTCGGAGATAACCCGCCAAAGTACTAAGTCAAGAGGGTCCCATATCCCTCTCGCGTGGTTATATATATAAGCGCTTGCTTAGTGACACAAGTAACAATTCGGTCCTTAGGAACTGGACACCTTTCCTTGTCACACCCAACAATCACACCAACATGCCATTGTGCCCAAGTCAAATCATTTTGTTTCATTTTGGTTTTACAAAACAAAAGCATAAGTCTTGAACCAAAAATAAACAAAATGATTTGTGTGATCAAGGTCATCGACTAAGTCGATAACCGCCCAATTCTACAGTAGCTAAGCATTTATAAGCATGACATCATAAAGCGGTAAAGAGCATAATTAAATCACGGGCTCTAATTCACCAGCGATATTAATAACTTATGGTTGTGGCAGGGGATAACATTTTAATGGCAACAATGCATTAGGAATAGCTACCTCTAAACAGGGCAAAATAATTGGACACAAAAGCAATGCATACATATAGTTTGTAAACAAGATATTAGACTTTGAAAGTAATGGGACATTTATGATCAAATATCTTGCACCTTGCGTGGGTCAAGGTGTTCTTGAGGATCGATAATATTATCAACGTGCTCTTTGGATCCTAACGAGAAAGCAAAAAGCAGCGATAAGAACGAATAAAAATGCAAAGACCCAACAGTAAACTCTCTCCAAAAATTCGGAAAATTTTACAGTAGCAAGATCATGATTTATAAAGAATTTAGCAACAAGAACCAATTGATTTGGATTCTTAATGCCAAAGATATGACCAAAACAATTTTGCTCAGCTTTTATAAATAAAAATGCTACTATTCATTAGCAAAAATTTCTGGAGCTATCTTTGGGGTTGGAAACATTTTTAGATTAAAGTTCAGTTGAAAACATAACCAACAAAATTTGAATCTCCGAAAAGGAATTAAAAGCGAATTAGTTATGAATTTCACAAGTTATCACAATTTTGATTGATAACTAAATCCTTTCGAAAATTGAATTTGAAATAGCGTGGCGAGCGAGGCGTCGATCTTGGATCCGACGGTCCGCGTCCCAGCGCTTAACGCCTTGCGGATTCACAAACCTAAGCGCTCACCGTTGGATCTGGATCCAGCGGTTCGCGTGGATCGAAGTCGTTCGGGCGGTCCGAGCGTTCACCGCACATGAGCCGTTGATCTTGGATCCAGCGGTCCACGCGGAATCGAACAGTTGGACGGTCCGAGCGTTCATTCGATCGGGACACGGCGAGGATCTAATAATCCTCATTTTATCTTTTATCTATAATTCTTATTATGGGTAAATATGATGTCACATAGTCCCAGAGTACCCTTATATCTATAAGGAAAAGCCCAACAAGTGATTGTAAGTTCTTCTACAATCACCCCCATAGTCGTAAGTCTTGCTACGACTATATCATGGTCGTAAGTCCTTCTCGACCACTACATAGTCGTAAGTCCTTCTACATTGCACAGTCGTAAGTCCTTTTACGATTGCTACACAGTCGTAAGTTCTTCTACGACCGGTAAACTCGACCACCTTATAATCAAACCTACGGTAGTGGGTCCAATTGATTAAGGAATCGAGCGGTCTACGCACTATTATTCCGCTTATTAATGGTGTGTAACTACCCCATTATCTACGGAAGATAATTGCGAGACGGCGTGAAGAAGCGGCGTCGGTAATTCTTGCCATCATGCGCCGAATTCTTTGGATTAATTAGGCGCATTTCCTTGAGACTAAGCGGCTACTTCTTCACGACTATATAAGGGCATCAATCGGAGAGATAGGGAGGCGGCGGACAAGAGCTAGTCAAGTAGGAACACAAGTGCTATTCTCGTAATAGTCTTAGTCTTTTACTTGATCATCAAAATACCACACCACACGGGATTAGGGTTATTATTCTCTCGGAGAAGGCTGAACTGTCTAAACATCCGTGTCAACTACTCTGCGTGATTTCATCTCTAGGAGACCCCGAATCAAATAATCTTTCGTAAGATCGGTTCTAATACAAAGCGGTTGGCGCCGTCAGTGGGGATCTTAGGTAATCTCTTGTCAACATACTCTCTTTTTCCAATCTCATGCAATCATGGCGGAGAATGGAGCGAGGAAAGCTGGTTTGACTTGGCGGTCTGTGACGTCGACATGGATGCGGTTTGACTACTGGCCGAGTGATGCATCCGTGATGGTGATGTTGCCTCGGAGATTATTCTCGAGAAACCATCCCATTAATGGAGTTGAGGAGGATCCTTATCCCCACAACAATCGTCCAACGGAGGGCCAATTCCCTCAAAGGACAAGGGTCAATCAGACCGGGACCGCTCCTAGGAGGACTCACAACACAGCGAGTTCTTTCTCCAAGTGTTCAAGTCCCCTTAAGGCGGTCAGACTTGGTAAGTCAAGTTACGGGAACCACCATTCGAGGACTCCACGGCATCTAGTGATCCTCTCTCTCGGGGTAACTCCAGAGAGGGTGGGATCAAGCATGCTTTTTCGCAAATTCGGCCGTCTCCCAGAGATCTCATTTGCGAGCGGAGCGATTATAACCCGGAGTTCCCCTACGGAGGATTACTCCAAGTCGCGGATGGTGTCTCTCGAGCACTCCTCAGCGGGAGGCCTCGGCGCAAGTGAGAATCATCAGCGGGAGGTCTTCGTCCTTCCCCAAATCGAGTCGACCTCACGGAGGCGAGATAAGAACACTCCCGAAGATCACACACTGCGCCCCTCATGGTAATGGCAAGGGCACCACCATTGGCGAGAGAACCAACACTCGATGAGCGAGAAATCCTCGACATTCTCGCACTCCACTAAGAAGGCCTCAAAGACGATGATGAGGAGGATTTTGATGTCGTCGGAAGAAAGAAAATTGCGATCGGAAGAACACGCTGGGCGCATTCAACATCGATCGGAGGAGGTACAAGAACTCCAAGACATCAACGACCTACTCGAGAATCCCGGCCAAGAGCTTGCTCGAGCGCGGTCACGATCTCTTTCTTTGAAGAGATTACGCAAAGACTTGACTGTGATGACAAGGTGGAGGTACCTCATCGACAACATTCGGTAGTCGCGACAATCGACTTCCTCGGCTACCGATCAATCGAATATTTCTCTCGTAGGAATCGACATGGCCATAAGTGAATCGATCCCTATTCGAGAAATACCTTTCTATCGGTGAAGATCAAGAAGCCCCTCGGAGAGGTGATCATTCACCACTTGACAAAGAAATTCTAGCAGAGTGGAATACGAGGAGTATTCTCCTCGTAGAACTGAGGCCTACTACGAGCAGTCGACTGTTGCAGGGTATCGTCGTATCGATCACTGGTGACATTAACCCTTCTTTCCTACAAAGAAGGCGTCAAGAAGTGATTACTGGATCTTGGGCATTTTCGCTGACCTTGGCGATTCATTTAGCCACCTCATTTCGACCGATGAACATGGAGAAATTTGATGGATCTCAAAATCCCATCGAATTTCTTGAGATCTATCTAACAAACTGTCCGGCGGCGGAGGAGGAGAGCATGTAATGGCGAATTACCTTCCGATCGTGCTCGAAGGATCCGCTCGATCGTGGTTATTAAACCAACCACTCGAGTCGATCTACTCTTGGCAACACCTCTGCGATCTTCTGATGAATTTCCAAGGCACATACAACAGTACGGAAAAGAAGGCGACTTGCCGGATAAAGCAGAACAACAACGAGACTTTGCGTCAATTCATCAAGCGCTTTAGTCGGGTTCGTAACTCAATTAGGAAATTTCGATTCCTCTGTGATCGGGCTTTTAAGCAAGGAGTCATGATGAAGAATAACGGAGGACATTGCTTTGAATCCTCCCAACAATTCTTGCCGAACTCTTGAGATGGCGATCGATATGCAAGCTGCTTACGAGGCGATGCGATACTCCTTTCATGGAATCGTCTGGGGTCTTCTCCAAACCTATTGGCCAAGTTTCTCTTCCTTTAACATTTGGCTCACCAAGTAATTTGGGACGAGAGAAGTCTCCTTTGATGTGGTCGATTTCGATCGGCATATAACGCCATACTCGGACGACCAACTTTGGCAAAATCTTAATGGCTACTCATTACGGGTATCAATGTCTTAAGATGCGAGTCCCAAAGGTGATCACCATTCGATGTGACAAAAGATGGCGTATATAGCTGCGGCCGTCGATCCTCGAGATGGTTGGTCAAATACCAACTCGAGATGAAAGTCGACCTTCGACTAGCAAGTCGAAGCCTAAAACTACACCAAAGCCCGAACGACCAAGTCAAAGAGGTTCCTCGGGCCTTGAGAAGAGCCCTCGAGGCTGTTCGCATCGGGAGACTTCCGGCCCCAAATAGGAAGACACCCTCATTACCTTCCTCAGAGCTAACGCAGATGTCTTTGCGTGGCAAGCATCCGACATGCCGGAGTCCCGGGGAGGTGATCGAGCACGAGGCTAGCTACGGCTGATAAAGTACTGTAAAACAAAAATTACGGAGATTTGCCTGATCGGCGAGATGCTATTAAATCGAGTTGGATAAGCTACTTAAAGCGGGCTTTATAAGAGAAGTCAACCACCCGAGTGGTTGGCTAACCTGTAATGGTCAAAAAGTCAAGCGGCAAATGGCGTATGTGCGTGGACTTTCTTGATCTTAATAAAGCTTGTCCAAAGATGATTTCCCTTTACCTCGTGTCGATCAATTTGGTTGATTCAAGCTGCGGGTTGTGAGATATTAAGTTTTTAGATGCATATTACGGATACCACGGATCAATATGTGTTTAAGCGATGAAGAAAAGACGCATTCATTACTCCATTTGGTACCTTTTGCTATGTCAAAATGCCATTTGGTCTAAAGAATGCGGTGCTTCTTTCAACGCCTAATGCAATCGACTTTTCATCTCAATTAGGTAGAATTTGGAAGCCTATGTTGATGATCTAGTCGTAAAAGCATTAAGAGACTTAATCATATCAGCGACCTACAAGAAACATTCGACAACCTCGAAAGCACCGCTTAAAACTCAATCGAGAGAAGTGTGTGTTTGGAATTTCTTGGAAAATTGCTTGGATTCCTAGTATCGAGCGAGGAATCGAAGCAAATCTGAAAAAATAAAAGCCATCCTCGGATCGTCCTCCAAACACAAAAAGGAAGTCGAAACTCACTTTGGGTGCATGGCGGCTTTAAGTCGTTTCATCACGACTAGGAGAAAAGGACTACCTTTCTTTAAACTTCTCGGGAGACATGAAGGTTTTGAGTGGTCGAGCGAGGCAAGCAGCGCCTTTGAGGATGTCAAGAGGTATCTTTCGAGTGCTCTGTTACGGTTTCTCCAAAGCGGAAGAAGCGCTCTTAATTTACCTAGTTTGCCGCGCCACGAGCGACAAGCGCGATACTAGTCGTAGAGCGTGAAAGCGTACAACGACCGGTTTACTACGTTAGCGAAGTTTTACGGGCCTAAGGAGCGTTACCCTCGGGTCAAAAACTTCTATATGCCCTCCTCATGTCTTGAGAAGCTGCGGCATTATTTTGAGCGCACAAAATAGTTGTGTGCGTCGAGTTTCCTTTAGGAGCAATCCTCCATAATAAGGAAGCAATGGGGCGCATGGCAAAATGGTCGGTCGAACTTGGGAGTTCGACCTCCATTCGTGTCGACGGCCATAAAATCGAGATCTTGGCGGACTTTGTGGCGAATGGACAAATCTGAACACATTCGGGATCCCGATCTGATTCCCACGACTAGTGGATGATGTACTTTGACGGGTCACTTACTTTAAGTGGCTCGAAATTGAGGAGTGAGTCTGGTATCTCCTACGGAGAAACCTTCAAGTATGCCATACAATTAAACTTTCGGGCCACTAACAATGTGGCGATCACGAAGGTTTGCTAGGCGGCATACAGTGCAAAAGCACTCTCAATTAAATCGACTACTCGTGAGAGGAGACTCTCAACTAGTCGTGAATCAAATCGGGAAAGAGTACGGTGCTCTAACTCAACAATGGCTCGGTACTTATCAGTGCGTAAGCTAGAAAAACATTTTTAGGTTTGAGTACAATTTATCCCTCGAAAGGATAATTTCCTCATGAGACCAACTTGCTCGGATGGCTTCTTCGATCCACGGTACCAAAAGGAGTTTTCTTGGAGCAACTCCAAAAGCCGTCTACAGTCGAAGAACCGGAGACACCTCCTCTTGAGATGGCCTCATTAGATTACGAGGATACGGATGACTCCCATCTCGAATATCTTTACAAGGGTTCCGTGCGAAGATGATCTTGAGGCGGTCGTTTATCGAAAAGCCAAAATGTATACTTTGGTTGAGGAGTCCTCTATAAGCGAGGAACCCAAGGGATACTCATGCGATGCATTCCGCAAAGCGAAGGAATAACACTCCTTCATGATATACGGTGGCATCGTGGGGCGCATGCTTCCTCTGAGAACATTGGTTGGTAAAGCCTTTCGACAAGGTTTCTCTTGGCCTCTGACCTGTGCGATGCTAAGGAGGTGGTTAAAAGTGTGTCGATGCCAATTCCATGGTGAGCGGATACACCAACCGGCTCAAGCATTACAAACAATACCTCTTTCTTGGCCTTTTTGCGACACAGGGGCTTGATATCCTAGGACCGTTTCCCAAAGCTCCGGGAGGTTTGAATTCCTTTTGTGGCTATTGACACGTTCACAAAATGGATCGAGCCGAACATGGCTGGGATAACAGCGGGCGACAAAAGGTTCATGATGAGAAGCGTAATTAGTCGATTTGGAGTTAAGTCGGATAATTACGGACAATAATAAACAATTACGCAAGTGCAAAATTTGAGAATTTTGCGGCGAGTTGGGTACCAAGTTATGCTATGCTTCATTGCACATCCCCAAAGCAATGGGGCGGTCGAGCGTGCAAGCGGCCAAATAATGCGAGAATTAAAACTCGAGTCTTGACCCGACTTGTTAGCGCTCGGGGCTTGGGTACAAGAATTACCTTCCATATTATGGGCGGTTAAATGCGACCACCGATCGAGCAACGGGAGAAACACCATTTTTCTAGTTTTGGGCGAAGCCATGCTTCCTCGGAGCTAAAATGCGGTCGACACGAGTTGAAACCTTCAACAACTCGGACGGGGAACAACTTCGAGCGGATGACATTAACCTACTCGAAGAGAGGAGAAACCTAGCCTTAATCCGTTCGGCGGTCTACCAACAAGCCTGCGCGAATACTATAATCGTAGGTCAACCTCGCGACCTTCTTGTAGGTGACTTAGTATTGAGGCTCGCCAATCCAAGTCTAATCGGAATAAACTTTCCCTAAATGGGAAGGTCCTTACGATGGTCGAAGTAACTTTCGGCGAGTCAGTCACGACTAGCAATGGAAGATGGGCGAGTTCTCTCAAACTCTTGGAACATCGACGATTCGCAAATTCTATGTGTGACCGGTTTCTCGAGCAATAAAAGTCGAGTTCTTTCTACCTCTTTTGCCTTATTTTTTGAGTAGTGCTTTTTAATCTTTCGACTATGATATGAAAACACCCGTTTTCTTTACCTTTGGCGAAAAGTGAGAGCGTCATCGGTGAAACTTCTCCTCTCTGCATGTGGTTACGCCCACTAGAAGGAATTTCCTAGCATCGACTCGTTACTCATTTTTCTTGCCAATACAAAGAGCTCGGGTTCTATCTAGTCGTAATGTTCTCAAAGCCAACTCTCTCAATCTTAGTCTATTTTTTGATAAATTCAAAAAATATTCTAAGTAGAGTACACTTTCTTACATTTGTTCGACCACCTTTGGTGTACTCGATTTGTTTTAAGCTGGTGAAGGAAGAGACACACCTAGTCGAAGTCTTTCCTCTCTGCATGTGGTCACCCCCACTAGAAGGAAACTTCCTAGTGTCGCTCGATCTCCTACTTTTGCTCTTGGAAAAGACTTATCGAAGTCCACCAAAAAGGGCGAGCGAATGACTAAAGTCCTCTAAGGCGTTTGTTTAACTCAAGTTCTTTGTTCTTGGTTTGATTAAACTAGTCGGAGATGGAAACATCACCTAGTCGAAGCCTTTCCTCTCTGCACGTGGTCACCCCACTAGAAGGAACTTCCTAGTGTCAGTCGTTTCTACTCTTTTCGACCGATGCTTGACAACAGTAACAAAAGCTATAAGTTAAATAAACCTCTCTTTGTTTTGAAACCCCATTTTAAACACTATTTATTTAGATTGTCTAAACAATCTAAGCAAATAGTCGAGGCTAGGATAAAGTTATTAATTTGACTTCAATTCTTAGTCTTTCATTCGTTTATTATCTTTTGAGTTACTAACTACTCGACAAGATGATTTTCGGAAATGAGCGGATCATATATTACTCATCAACAAAATTGTCTACCTTACAAGGTAGTTACAAGATTACTCTGAAGGGGAGAGCCTAGTTGCATTTCCTCGCCACCTTTTTAGCCATTGCATTTCCTCAATCAGACGACTTGCCTCGATTCGGGACGATCGAAGTCGGCTTCGATTGGTTTAACATTAAGGCGGGGTCTTGAGCTTTAAGTTTCGCCAAGCGTAACTTCTGCGCACTTTTGCCTCCTTATTGATTGACAGATTAGTCTTGAGTGGTCACCATTTCTTGCAATTTTCCGACTTGTTCCCCAATGGTACTTATGTGGCGACTATGGTATCTTCTCGAGGAGTTTTCCCTCGAATGTAGCTCACTAAGCACATTGTTCGGAGAGTGATGTTGCCTTGAAGACTAGTCTTCATCGACTCCATCTCTGTTGGGTACAAGTCGAAGCCTCATGAAGTTTTTGTTTTCGACCACTTGTTACGAAAGAATAAAATCGGTCAAACGAAAATAAACTTCGGAGGAAGATAACACAAAGATAATTATAGGTAAAAGCATTTCTTACCTACTAATTGAGAATCAATTTCTTGACCTCTTCTCGATGGGAAGCAGCGGTTTGACATGCTTTTGCTCCCATGCTCTAATGTCCTCTGCATTCATCTTAGCAATGCGGATGGACTCATTGCGAATTAAGGTCTTTGCTTGGATTTGACCTCGAGGCTTCTCAATTGGGCGACAATTTACGAACAAGAAATTGGCATTAGAAAAGGAAAATACTCAAAAGGACAACGGTAAAGACTTACACATTGCTTGAGTTCTAAAACCTCGAGTTCTTGATCCTTATTCAGCGGTAATCTGGAAAACTCTGAATGACCAAAGCTTTTCTTGAACTTGATGCGGAGCTTCGCATCTCTTTTCTTTATCACGGAGAAGAAAGGAGAGTCGGGTAAAGGTTAAAGATCAAAAGCGGTCTTAAGTTGAGAACTTCTTGTTTATTTTTCACTGCAATCTTTTAGATCTGAGAGACAGTCTCTCGAAGTCTATCAGAGAGGACTAATATTTCGTTCCTTAGCCTCCTCGACTCTTCTTTTTCATAGTCGAGTGAGTCACTAAGGTCTTCGTATCCTTTGTTTAACCTACAAAGAGCGAGAGCGGAGATAAACATCACCGAATGGTTGTAAGTACTTCTACAACTACCGACCTAGTCGTAAGTTTTTCTCGACTACGATATGGTTGTAAGTCTTTCTACAACCACTAACTTAGTCGTAAGTTTTTCTGCGACTACGATATGTTGTAAGTCTTTCTCGACCACTACACAGTCGTAAGTAGTCATGAGCTTTTTCGACTAATACTTAAATCATGAGCTTCTTCCATGACTATTCTCACAGTATTTAAGTCAAAAACAACTATGAATGATAAGTGACTTACCACCTCTCTACCTCTGCGCGAGTAGTTCTTTCTCTGTCTTAGCTCTAAAAGTTGTCGATGATACTCACAGGCAACGACAATTTGCTCGAGCTTTACGCAAAAGAAACAGTGAGAAGAGAAGGAAAGCCACATATATAAGTATTTTGAAGATACTTACATTCATAGTCGTCCTAGCAAACATTGAATATACAAGGTCAGGGTTATGCGGCTTATCTATCCTCGCGACCTTGTCCCACCACCTTCTCAAGGCGCTCGTTATCAAAAGTATTCTCCGTATTAGGAATATCTTTGGGATGGGGACTCGGTCACGAGATCTGTATGTGCGAAGACCCTCGACGGAGGCGGGTCCAAAGAAGTCACCACGAAGTTGAAATTTTCTCATACGGTTACGTGATTTCTCTTTGGGTAGGGAAGGAGCGCCTCCTCGATTTCCTTCCCGAGGCGGTCGCGGTGGTCACCACCTTGACGGAGGCTTCCACAGTGCCTCTGTTGTTTCTCGACCTCGGTGGTCGTGGCGGCCACCTCAACGATGCGGCCGCTACTTCAAGGGTCGTGAATTCGACCTCGGCGGATGTGGGAGTCACTCTGGAGTCTCGACTTCATCGGCCACAGGTCAAGGGTGATGCTTGACCACCTCCATTGATACCTCTCCGATGAATGAAGGGATAGCAATGGACTTCTCGTGAAGCATTCGGAAATTTGAAGAAGTCGGTGAAATAAAGAAAAGCAAATCGAGGTTGTGAAAAGAAAAAGGTAAATGTCGTTCTTACACTTTAGTACATTTCACATACCTCGCACCTGGTCTTAACGGGAATTTTGGAGCAATCCTCCCTACGGAGGACCTCTTCTTCTCCACGACCACGTGCAGTGAGGTTCAATAATTGGCCCGGCTCGACCACGTGCGGTCGTAGAGTTTGAAACGAGGATCGGGGCTCGGTTTCTGATCCTCTGGATGGGCGAGATCGGTCTCGACCATTCCGAAGCGACCTTGCCCTCGATTGCGAGTTGTCTTGATCGACATCGTCCTTCATAAAGACATAAAATCTTTCCGTTCTCCCTTTCGGTTGCTTAATAAAACTAGGAGTGGCACCGCTGCGAAAGATTAGTGTCATAATAGAAGGTACCTTAGCCTTGCGAGGTTTGCGCTTAAGAGGTTCATTGCTTCAACCTCCTCGGCCGGCGAGCTGCGGCCTCGGCGGATACAACTACGGTGCCGCGGGCTTTTGTAGAAGTGCGGTCGAAGACGAGCTCGAGCTTGATCCCCCTTATCGGCAGATTTTACAAGTCGGCGTCTCTTGAGGAGGAGCCGGGCCTTTGTCTTCGACAACCCGGCGCCAATAATCATCGAGCGACTTCTTCGTCGTCGGCGATTTTCCATGCCTACTTTACGTAAAGCAAAGCGAGAAAAGAAGAATCACTAATTAGTCGTAAGTTTTTCTCGACTAGTACCAAGTCGTAAGCTTTTCTCGACTTTTTCTTGATCGTAAGATATTCTCGATCACCATTAGTCGTAAGTATCTTCTCGACTATAAAGTCCTAAAGAAAGAATCAGATTTTTGATTACCTTTAGGCGCTCTATCCTTTCATCTGCGGACAAAGCCGCAATGACGAGAACAGCCCCTCGGGTGGCGGGGACTTCTCACGAGATGAGTCGACTCTGAGTCAACCTCGGCTGTGAAGATCTGTATAAGCAGATAAAAATATTAGACAAGGTTGAGAAAGACCAAGCGGAGAGCTAAGTCGACAATTGCTTACCCTCCTCGTAGTCTCTGGTGGGGTCTCCTCTCCCAGAGTACCTCCACATAGGAGATGCTCGTTTCTTGAAGGACTAATTAGGCGTGTGATGAAATCCTTCACCACATGCCATCCGGTCGACCCTTCTTCCTTCAAGTCCTTAATAGCTTGAATAAAGGGCTAATCCATTGATATCTTGAGGTTGAGTCCCATGAAGATTTCTTTTCAGCGACCTTCCCGCGAAAGAAAGGCGTCTTGAGTGACCTTCGGTAGAACCACCTCTTCCTCGGCCCGACCACGAGGCCGGGTGAAACTCTGAATGTACTCCTTGACTTGAGTCGTGGAGCTTGAGCCATGACTTCCGCGATTCGGTTTGTCGAGCCATCACATAATAATATTGAAACACTCGAGATCATGGAATCCCAGTGCGCCTCGCCTGCGATACTGCGAACACACTCAACATGGTAATGGAATTGGGACCTAAGTTCACGGTTCCACCCCAAAGTGTTCGAGTACTCTTTAAGAAAGGGGTGGGCGAGCAATCGAAGGCCGCACTCTGTCGCGCTTGGAAGGCGGAATTTGCCCATTTTCCCCGATGGCGATCTTTGCCCGATGGTGGAATCCACTTCACGAGCCTTCTCGGAATCTTCCGGCATCGACTAAGATCTTGATCTTAGCGCATCCATCTCGATTCCTCCCATTCGAAACTCTCTTGGCCATTTCGCTCGAAGCAAGAAGTTTTTTTTTGGGTTAGCGGCGGAGAAGATGAAACCTAGTCGAGGATGGAGAAAGCAAGAGCTCGAAGAACAGTGGAGTGATTTGGGGAAAGGTAAAAATCAAGTCTACCTCTGGTAAGTTTTTATAACATACGATCTCGTAGCCGGAAGCCGTCTCGGCTATAGGTCTATGAGAGATGGTTGTGCCCAGGAACAGCTTCATCGGACAAGTCTATGAGAGCGGTTGCAATTCCCGGATAGTCAGTTCGAGAAAAATAGGTGCGTATTGTCACCTCAAAGCGAAATTACATTCTTGACCAAGTCTTTCTAGTCGAAGGAAGTATCAATTGGAAGAGTTTTTCTCGATTCCCTACTCGACCACCGAGACGGTTGTAGGGTTTTTATGACTTTTGATAGTCGTAAGCAACCTTCTGACCAAGCAAATTCTGGTCAAAGGAGCACTCAAATGTCGAAGAGTTTTTCCTTGACTATCATTCTCTGACATTCTCATGGTCGTAAGTCCATTCTGAAACCTTTACCAAGTAAGTTACTTTCACTTGAAGGTGGGGGCTAGATGGCGAGGATCTAATAATCCTCATTTTATCTTTTATCTATAATTCTTATTATGGGTAAATATGATGTCACATAGTCCCCGAAGTACCCATATATCTATAAGGGAAAAGCCCAACAAGTGATTGTAAGTTCTTCTACAATCACCCCATAGTCGTAAGTCTTGCTACGACTATATCATGATAAATAAGTCCTTCTCGACCACTACATAGTCGTAAGTCCTTCTCACATTATTGCACAGTCGTAAGTCCTTTTCATTTGCTACACAGTCGTAAGTTCTTCTACGACCGGGTAAACTTCGACCACCTTATAATCAAACCTACGGTAGTGGGTCCAATTGATTAAGGAATCGAGCGGTCTACGCACTATTATTCCGCTTATTAATGGTGTGTAACTACCCCATTATCTCGGAAGATAATTGCGGACGGCGTGAAGAAGCGGCGGCGTCGGTAATTCTGCCATCATGCGCAGTTCTTTGGATTAATTAGGCGCATTTCCTTGAGACTAAGCGGCTACTTCTTCACGACTATATAAGGGCATCAATCGGAGAGATAGGGAGGCGGCGGACAAGAGCTAGTCAAGTAGGAACACAAGTGCTATTCTCTGTAATAGTCTTAGTCTTTTACTTGATCATCAAAAATACCACACACACGAGATTAGGGTTATTATTCTCTCGGAGAAGGCTGAACTGTCTAAACATCCGTGTCAACTACTCTGCGTGATTTCATCTCTAGGAGACCCCGAATCAAATAATCTTTCGTAAGATCGGTTCTAATACAAGCGACGGACCGTTGATCTTGGATCCAACGGTCCAGCGATTAAGCGTGATTAATTCAAATTTAAAGCGCAATCTTGGGCGTAGATCTTAGGATCGACGGTCCACATCTGAAGACAGCGGCGAACTCAAAATTTCCACGCGAGCGTGGGTCGTAGATCTTAAGATCGGCGGTCGCAGCGACTCAAGTTCAAACTTCAATCGATTTAGTCAGACAAAATTTGGCGGGGAAGATTGGCTCGCCGCGGCCGATTCGGGCATGGCGGTGCGAGCAAAAGCCTAAAATGAGTTCCTAACAACCTTGCGCACCCAAAGTACCAACAATTTTGGCTGCGGCGGTTTAGAAACAGCCAACAAGCCGGAGATGACCGAGAAGACTCAAAATGACCAAAGCAAAATAAAATGAGCTCAGTGCGGTCCAAGGGAGGCGAGTGCCAAGCAACTAGGGACTAATAAGAGGGTTTTGAGCCAGAAGAAGGCACCAAGGAGAGTCGAGTGGCTCGGCGAAGAAGAATAGCGGTTTAGTAGAAAGGGGCAATCGCAATTGAGCCGCTCTCTGCAAGCAAGCGAAAAATTGAGTGAGGGCTATTGCTCACAGAGAGGGAGGAAGCTAAAGCGGCGAGGATTTGAGTAAGAAAGGCCGGAGCACCACTTTCACCCAAGTTGGAGCTTCAACAATGGCGGTAGAGCAATTTTTACGATTGAGCTCACTCGGTGAACTAGGAGGCGATCTTTGGAGCTCAAGGGTGTTTAAAGAAAGCTAAAGGAAGCCAGCGGGAAGTTTTATAGGCGAAGAGCAAAGCGGAAACAGCGGGAAGAAAAATGGCGTGCCACTGTTGAGGTCGGCGAGGCGATGGGAGCAAGTGCACTCGAGGAGGGCGAGGACTTGGGAGGCGGCGATGCGGTGCTCATTAAATCTTGAGAGTCGTTGGCGGCGAGTGACCGTATTGCCACGCTCTGAAATTTTCACCCTCTCTGTTGACTTTGGCGTAGCGTAATGAGGGAAGACGAGGGCGGACGGCCGTTGGATTGAATCGGACGGTGAAAAAGAGCGGTCGATAATAACGATTCAAGCGCTCACTCAATCTGGACCGTTGATTTGGATCCTCACGGTTCCGCGTCGCGCAAGGCGTTCGGATGGTCGACGTTCGCGCGATCGTGGCCGTTGATTTAGAATCAGCGGTTCAAATGGATCGGCCTTTCGGATGGTCGACGTTACCTCGAGGCGCGGACCTTGCGATCGAGATCTAACGGTCGAGATTGAAGGCGCCGTGGTGAGTCGGTGCGATTAGTTGATCCGTGAGTCCGATGGCTCGAACCGAGTTTGATTCGAACGAAGAACGATGGCCGGTTAGGGTTTGAATTTGAATAGCTGATTTTTGGAGGAATTATTTGGGGTAGCAAACAAACTCCAAAATTTATGAAATTTTATCTGGAGGTTGCCTACTGGATGATTAACCTTACATAAAATTTTCAGAGACTTTTATGTACTGCATTTTTCTCTAAAAATTCCAGAAAGCTATTTTAGGAGTTTGACTAATGTTTGACTTGTCTAAAAAATTATCAAATAATTTATGAAAATTATGAAATAATTCTGAGGTGTTAAACATCACTCCTAGACCCAAGAAAAATTATTTCCAAAGGTTGGGCACAAGATTTTCATGAAGGAGGTTTGTGTTGGTGTCCAAATGGCAATTTGATTTTTGATTTCACATAATTCCTTTACAAAAATTATGGAACTGATTACAAAAATCAAGATCAGAGAAAAAGTTTTAATTTCCCTCATTTTTATTACATTTGAAATACAAACCAATTTTGGGATGTTACACGACCTGTGGGAGCATTAATTTCCTTTGTTTATTATATCTGTTTTGAAGGGAAAGCCATAGGGCTAAAGCATCTCTCTTAGTAAAATACTCATTCTTGATATCCTTATTCAAATGATGACGTAGGAAGAATATGACCTTAGCCTTGTCTTCCTCTTGGGCCATATTAGTATTGTTGTGAGGAACAATAGCTGCACTTAGACCTTTGGAGGCTAAGTAGAACTCCACGTCCAGGGCCACATTAGGTAGTTGCTCCTGTCAACTTCCAATCCATCAAATTTCATTTTTGCGACGTTAGTCATCTTGCCTATAGCACTGTATAACAACGTATATAATTACATAATGTCATGAACAAGTACATCATGTACCACATGAGTAAAAATGTGTTACATAAATAAAACAACTTGCATGAGTAGTAAATATCAAAATTTACGAATTTCCAGTATATTTCAATCAATTTTCTACTAATTAATAGAAAAGCGATTTATGGTGTAAAAGAACTAGAAAGCTTTTGAGGTTTAATTTTCAAAATTCCACCAAATAGAATCCCTCATTCTTTATTCCTAAAGTTCCAGGGTCTTTTTTGCAAAATTTTGGTCCAGAAGGATCCAATTTTAATAAAATAAGGACTTGTGCTTAATTTTAAAAAAACAGAAGGTTTTTTCTACAAAATCGCCAAGGCCGCTCGGATCTCATCCCGACTAGGCCTTGTAGGCTAGAACCAATGGCCTAAATAGGGCCTTTGCATGGTCCGCTAGGGTTTCTCTAACCCTAGCGCTCTCATCTCTTTGCGCTTGCGCACACACACATGAAGGCATGTGGCAGCGGCCTCATTGCACACGACGATGACAACACAAGCAACGACCCGCATAAGCAGTGCGGTGGTAACGATGCAGCTCGAAGACAGTGACGACGTCCTGCGGTGGTCCGCGCGGCCGATTGGTCCTAGACCAATGCGGCGGCAGCGCACACCCAGTGCCACACATCGTTCTCTACATGGATGATGGCGGTGGAGGAGGCGGTGTGCACTCTGTCCTCTCTTGGGACAGATCCAGGGCCCTAGCCTCGTGCGCACACACATGCAAAGGTAGTGCGGCGCGAATATTGCCACATCCTCGTGTTCTTTGCGGAGGCGGATGGCGGCTATCATGGCGCAGAGGCTTTGAGGTCGTCGAGTCACTCTTCTTCTCGGGCGAAGGTGATGACAATGGCGTTGTATGGCGGCGGTGGCAGCCACAGCACGAAGGCATCGATTTGGTGGCGGCGTGCAACGCGGAGGTGGCACCGATACACCTCACTTTGACGACAAGGTCCGGGCCCATGGGCCGATGGCGCATGCAAAGCGAGTGATGGCGAGCTTGATCCCAGTTGGTGGTGTGACGCGGAGTTGATGCCATATCCAATTGGGATGGCAAGATTGATCTGACGACGGCGTGACGTGGAGGTGGCGCCCGGTGCTCGGTTCACCGGGGTGGTGCGCACTTGGAAGCGTCTTTGTCGTTGCTGGATGGTAGTTCTTTGGCGGCGCGTGCGTGGTGGTGCACGGTCGGACGTCCTGTCGATGGTGATTGGTGAAGGTACGTGGAGGAGTACCCGAATCAATCTCGGTGAAGTCCGGCGTGCGTGCGCAGAGGCGCACGACTAGCTAGCTCGGTTGGCCGACGACGCGCCGTGGAGGTGGCGTCCGGTCAGCGGTGGTGATGTTGCGTTGGCGCACACGCGGAGGCGTACGACCGGCCGGATCGACGACAATGAATAGCAGAATAAAAACTAATATACTAAAAAGAACATTATGGCTAGAATTGAAAACTTAGATCAAAGCAACGTACGAGAAAGCCTTAGCTCCGAGTGTTGTCACGTTGATAACATGTTGATAACCTTTGTATAGTAGAAGGAAGTCTCCTTTCATGCAAGAATAAATAATACGTGACTAAACTAAACTTGTGGGCCGAGCGCCCCGTAGTAAGAATTTGTTTAGATAAAATATCCCTACATAAAGGAACCTTAGAAACGGAACAGGCCGATATACAATATCTCCTACCTTATCTCGACATTTGCTAGTTTTTTTACGTGGACTCCCTAAAATAATTTGGCCGATTCTTACGGAACTTGTAGTCCAAAACAAAGAGCATATCGTGATCTTCTTTGGTTTTATTATCCTGATATCCTCCTCCAGTCGTGGCTCAAGTGCAAATAGATGTATACGTACACATGCAGGTCTCTTGACTAGACTCACATGCAATTCCTTGCGTCTCGTGCTCGCGCAAGTCCATGTGATCATGCATTGCTATATGATGCAATGGCCGAGAGAGAGAGAGAGAGAGAGAGAGTATGCCGGTTTCTCTTAAGGATCACTGTGTTCTTTAACGTTTCTCTTAAGGATCAATGTGTTCTTTAACTCAAGTAGTAGTACACTAGTACTGTCAGGATACATTGAAACTCCATCGACCATTAGTCCATCTGTTACTGATTAGAATAGTAGAGAAGAAAATAAAGAGAGGAAAAAGGTGGTTTCCGTGGCCGTGTCATACTTTTACTGCAGTAGTAAATATTCCACGCGATAGTTGTGCAATCACATTTTGTAACTTTTCTTGTCATTATCATAATTTCGATTATAAAAGAGCTAGCTCTAGTTTACCATGTTTTAAAAAAGCAAGAAAAAAAAGGACATGTCTTGAATGTATATATCTATTCAAATGTAAGGTATGCAGTGTACTGTTAAATTATCAGCAGTAACATGCATAGGATTACTATACTTTAAACCTGCAAGGAATGGACCTCACCGGAGCCCTCTGCGTCGGTAGAAATACGCGAGCCGTCCGATCACACCACCCTCGCCTTCGCACCGCCCGATTCGAGGCTCTGCGTCCGCTGGGAAGCCCCGGACGCAAGACCTCCACGTCGCCCGGAACACGTGCGCCGTTGGATCGCGCCGCGCACGTCTCGCGGCCGCCCAATTCGGCCAGGTGCGTTTGCTACGAGCGCGCGAGCGGCCGTCGTTCCTACCCACGTCGGCCCGCCAGGCCCAGCCAAAACCTGCTAGGAATGGAGCTCAGCCACGCGCGCTACGTTGACAGGATTTCGCCCGCCGTCCGATCGCGCCGCAAACGCCTCCGCGCCGCCCCATCCGACCTCCTGCACGCGCTCGGAAGACTTGGCCCCGCGGGAGCCACGTCGCCCGAGCTGCCTCGCGCGTCCGATGGAGCGCCCGCGAGCGCCTCCGCGCCCTCCGATCCGAACTAGTGCTTGCGTCTCTCGCGCCCCCGCGCGCTGAGGCCTTCGCTCACGCGACCCACTGAGGCCCGCCAGAACGGTTTCGCCGCCCACGCCAGCCCAGCCCAGCCCAGCACAGCACAGCACAGCGGCCGTTCATGGCGCGATCTTGCTCCAAGGCTATGTGCGCCTTTAGATCTAGGTGGATACATCCATGCATTCAGTGCCGTCCGATCTTACTCCAATGCCATGTGCGCCTTTAGATCCAGTCGTTATCCACCGATGCAAGATATCAACGAGAGCCTTCGTCAAACTTCTATATTCTTCCTTTGGCCGCCTCCTCCCGTGCGCTCCCCTCTACTCGCCCTCGCCCTAGCCCTCGCCCTCGCCTCTGCCTCTGCCTCGTGCTTTCGGCGCGTCATTTGCACCGCCTCTTCCCAGAAACACCTTGACTCTGATGACCACCCCACCTCCTCCACTGGCGGCCGCGCGAGCTCCGTAACTGTGGTTTCAAGACCTCCAACTCGGTGTGACCATGCTCAAAATTTCTTTATTAGACAAACAAACTCGTCAAGACGGAAGAAGAGGTCAAGCTTGTTTGACATGGTCCCGGAAATAGTACGCAATTCTTACATGCATTGCTTTATGTAATGATAGGGATGGTCTATCTTCTCATATGTTTAACTTCATCCTGATCTTTGCGCTTCCCTCTTCAACCTGCAGCCGATGGACGAGTCCCCAGTTGTCGCAGATCAGCTTATGCTCCGCACTACTCAAGATGAAGCCTCAAGTTCAAATCAATTCCCAAGTGTAAACGAAGAAAGTAACGCTATTTTTATTGTTAAAATCAGAGTACATGAGTTACACATATATAGATTATAACTATTATGTGAACTCTTACATCTATCATGTGAACGCGTATAACTATCATGTGAACACATATATAGATTATAGTTATTATGTGAACGAGTACAACTATCATGTGAACGCGTACAGCTATCATGCGAACGTATGATCCATCGGAAGAGAAAACGTCATGTAGAATGCCGAGACACCATCCTGTGTAACACGTTCCCCCCCACGGTCGGAACGTCGCCAAGGTGGACATTCAGACTGGACCTAAATTCAGTGAAGACGGAAGTCGGTAGCCCCTTGGTGAAGATGTCGACGTACTGTGATGTTGTCGGGATGTGAAGAACGTGAACATCCCCCAAAGTCACACGCTCTCAGACGAAGTGAAGGTCTATCTCGATGTGTTTGGTGCGCTGATGCTGCACCGGGTTCATCGATAAATAAACGGCACTCATATTGTCGCAGTAAACCATAGTGGCGCGACGAACAGGGCTGCGGAGTTCATAGAGCAGTTGACGTAGCCAAGAAGCCTCCGCGACAGCGTTGGCGACTACCTTGTACTCAGCCTCAGCACTGGAGCGAGACACAATATTCTGACATTTGGACGACCAGAGACAAGATTATCACCGAGGAACACAGTATAGCCCGATGTGGACTTGCGTGTATCTGGACATCCTGCCAATCAGCATCAGAATAAACCACGAGGTCTGTAGACTGTGACCGGTGAATCTGGAGGCCATAATCAAGGGTGCTGCGTAGATACCGGAGGATCCATTTGACCGTCGTAAGATGAGACTCCTAAGGGTCGTGCGTGAGAAGGCAAATCTGCTGGATGACATAGGAGATATCTGGTCTTGTGAAGGTCAAGTACTACAGAGCTCCAGCAAGACTCCGGTACTGAGTATTATTGCTCACTGGAGAGCCAGTAGAGGCAAATACTTTGGGATGAGTGTCAACAGGTGTACTACAAGGTTTGCAGTCTGACATCCCGGCACGCTCCAGAATATCCAAAGTATATGTCGTTGAGAGAGGAAGAGGCAACTCGAACTCCGCTGAATAGAGATACCCAAAAAATGATAAAGTGCGCCGAGATCTGTCATGGAAAATTCTCGTTGAAGAGCAGCAATTGTCCGGTGGAGAACAGGCACAAAGGATACTGTCAGAACGATATTATCAACATAATGAAGCAAGTAAACATTATCAGCACCACAGTGATAGATAAACATCGACGTGTCTGACTTGGCCTCCATAAACCCGAGGGACAAAAAAATATGAGGTGAAGCGACTGTACCAAGCACGCGGCGCCTGTTTAAGCCCATAGAGAGATTTGTTCAGGCGACAGACAAAGTCAAGGCAGGAAGTATCCACAAAGCCCATCAGCTGGGTGCAATAAACCGTCTCAGATAGAGTGCCATGAAGACATGCATTTTTGACATCCAGCTGATGAATAGGCCAGTCTTTGGAGAGCGAGAGAAATCTTGTGCGCCACGATGCCGGTTGACAACCGGACTGAAGGTCTCATCATAATCAATCCCAGGACGCTGAGTGAAACCACGACGAACCCATCGTGCTTTGTATCTATCAAGAGTGCCATCAGTAGTAAACTTGTACTGAAAAATATATTTGCTAGTGACAACGTTCGCCTTGGGAGGTCGCGGAACAAGATCCCATGTGTTATTGGTGAGCAAAGTAGCATACTCAGCTTCCATGGCACACCGCCAGTTTGGATCGGCCAGGGCAGACCGATAGGTCTTCGGGATTGGTGACAGTGCATCAACATGAAAGGTGAACCGATTAACTAGCTACCGAAACCCGTGCTTGCCGAGAGTGACCATAGTGTTGGAGTTGCTTACTGGCGGGATCAGAACCGCACCGTCAGGGAGAGCACCTGATCGGGGTGTGTGTACCACGGGCGAGGCGGTGTGGCCACCAGGGGTGATGCGGCCATTTGTACCGGTGAGATGCCTCGTGTGAGCGACATCCGGCCCGCCGCGGAGGGCCAGCGAGTACTATCTGTGGCGTAGGGTCGGCGCAAGACCGACCAGCTAAGCGTCACCGTCGGCCTTGTGCGAAGGGATGTGACGATCGGTCCAGTAGCCAAAGGCGCGGGCGTCCCAGCGTGCGGGGATGTAAGATCGAGGAGGCCGACTAGAGGGGGTGAATAGGCGGTTTTAAAATTCTCTTGGCAAAAACCAATTTCTAATGCGGAAGCTAATAACAATTTGGTTTTGCACAATTAAAACCTAAATCAACTAGGCTTGACTAAGTGCACCAACAATATAAGACATAGAAAGCTAGCAATCATGCAAAGATATATGAGCAATTTAATACAAGGAATGTAAATTGCACAAAGTAAACCAAACCACAATAGACACAATAATGTTTTACCGTGGTGTTCGGAGACTTGCCGGTCTCCCCTAGTCCACGTTGAGGTAAACCCAAATGAATTGAACCGGCTCCACGAATTAAGCCAAACACCTCAATTCCACTAGTGGTAGCTCTTTCTCGCTCCAGGTAGGTGAGCTCCAACCTTCACAACACGCCGGGTCTTCTCACAAGTTTCTTGAGAAGATCACCAGTCCACGACGCCTCTACGCCTTCTAGGTGTCTGTAAACACCAAGAGTAATAAGCCAAGCCCCTTGCTTGACTCTCACCACGTGCAACGAATGCACAAGCTCAAGTGGATACAAAATCCACCTCTAGATGCAACACATGCAACTAGAGACCTCTCTCATTGCTCACAAGGTGCAACCCATACACAATTGAGTGGAGAAGCTCACACTAACTCAAGTGAGTGAAATGGGATGCCAAAAATTGTCTCTCAATCGGCCAAGGTGGGTATTTATAGCCCATACACAAAAACTAGCCGTTGTGAGCAGAAATCCTCAAAAATCAGGATTTGCGGCAGTTCCGCTATACAAACTCCGGTACTATCGTTTTCTACTGTTCATAGGTCGTACGGGTGCATAATGGCTCAAAAACTAGCCTTTAAAACTTTTGGTGTGGTAGTTCCGCAGTACAAATAGCGGTACTACCGTTCTGCGGTAGTACCGCAGTACAAAGGGAGGTAGTTTCGCAGTGCAATTTCAGCACAGACAACACTCGGTAAAAAGGTCATAACTTTTGACTCCGATTTCGGAATTGAGTGATCTTAGACTCTATGGAAAGCTTATTCAGAGGGCTATACAACCCACCTATTTTATTGATCTCAAACTGTGGATATCATGGGGATATGCTCCAGATCTTGGGATGATGTGACAATTGGCAATGGCGTTAATCGTTTATCGTTTCACGTGTTTTCGACAAAGTTTCAGAACTGTGAGGTGTCAGGCGGTCTGACATGCCATAGCATGGTGGTCCGACCGGTCCCAAATCGGTCGGACCAGCCATGAGCGGCGGTCGGACCGGCAGTGACCAAATGTGTCAAAATGAGCTGGGCCAAAAATAGAGGGTGTAGGCAAGAGAGGGGATTCTATTGCTCTTGGTCCTATAATTTTTGGAGTCTCCTGCCAAAAGTTCTATTGGTTTAAAGTTTCGATGGGTTTGGATTTTGGGGTTGAAAATCGGCTCGTCCTTTGGTGATCGGACCGACCTATAGGTGGCGATCCGGCCGGAAGGTTTGGCGGTTCGGCCGCCCACGAGGCGATCGGACGATTGTCATGAGCGTCGGTCTTCGTGGCGGCATTGTTCGTTGGTTAGATCAAAGTCATGAGTTTGGGGCATATGTATTGCGTGATGCATGTTTTGACTAACGTGGGTCAAGTTGTGAAGAACTTGTTCGAATCGATTTGCTTGTCTATTGTTGGGCGAGGTTGCTTGGTGTTCAACGGCGGTCAGCGAGGATGATCGGGACTAGGCTTGGAAAGGCGAGGTCGAGCGATCGACAATGCGGGTGAGTCAATGAACTCAAGTATGGTGCGAGAATGGACAAAGAGAACCGAGCAGACATTTTAGTGCGACTTGTTTGATCAAGCGGCGCGAGTCGGTGCAAGTGCCATGGTGGTTTCGGTGGGGCCGGATGTGAGAGACTTACCGGCACGGAGAGGCCGTTGAGCAACCTACAGCGGAGCGGCGAAGTGCTTGAGATGGACTCGGTCTTGGAGAAGGACCGAGAAGGGTATTTTGGTAATCTTACCAAATACCACCTTAGTGACCTTTTGCCAACCAGCGGCTAGGCAGCGCAAAGAGAAGCGGTTTAGGTCAAGAGGTGTTGAAGACAGCGCTTTAAAATGCGTGCGTGTGTGACCCGTTTATGTTGGGCCTTAACGGGAGCCCATTTAAGTTAATCTTCTAGAAGGTCTAAGCCTCCACTATAAATAGAGGAGGGAGGTGGCTGCACCCCCTTCAACCCTTTCATTATTGTTGAAACCCTAGTTTTGCTTAGGGAGAGGATTAGTGGATGTTAGGGTTCTAGAGAGTTTTGATTTGATTTCATGCTCTTGGATTGAGCTTTGTCCTCCATTGATGGAGTGACTGAAACCCAAACTCTATCAAATCAATCCAAGGAAAGTTTGCTCAAAGATGTGTCTCTTTGCCTTCATTCTCTCTATATGGTGATTTTGAGTCTTTCTTTGATTCGTAAGTCTTTGATTGATTTCTTCACGTGATCTAGCTTGCTGTGACATGTGGGAACACATCTAGGATCATCTTGATCATCAATCACCCACGAGCAAGTTTTTGGATTTAGTTTTCGTTTTGACTCGATTTTGAACCATCCTCCTTTCAAACGGAAAAATATCGTAACTTTTCCAAGGATCTTCATGATCTTCAATTGGAATAGGTTCCTGACATCCTAGAGAAGGTGTGTTCCAAGTTTCATCAAGTTTGGAGTTGTAGATCAAAAGTTACATCTATTTGCAACTTCGTTTTTTGGGCTGTTTTTACTGTTCATCAAACTGGAGGTTAGACCGCCCAAGGTGACCGGTCCGACCGCGATTAACACAGAGGTCAGACCGCCCAGCACTTAGAATTTTATCCCGTGTTGATTTTGGTTGTTTTGCTTCGGGGTTTAGATTGGATTCAATACTAGTCTTCCGCTGTACTGGTATATTGATCTTCATAGCTTCCAAAGCTATTGGAGTGAAATTTGTATTGAATCTGATCTTGGTTGAAAAAGTGAGCGTGCTTCTATTCACCCCCCTCTAGTCGCCTTTTCAGTCCAACACAAACATATTCGATTAAATGAAAAAGAACAACTCCAAAGAGCCACTACCATGGTCTAAGTCCAAAGAAATAACAATAAGCAATCTTAGACCATGCTAAGGGAAAATGCATGAATCCCAACAATTTGCAAAACATATTTGCAAACTTAGATCACGCCACAAGTTGTAGGTATATGGACTTCAACTATTTGCATAACACATTCGCAAAAGTATAGTCACATGCTACAAGGATTAAATGCATAAGCCTCAACTATTTGCAAAACATATTCGCAAATAATAGCATCATGCCATTTAGAGCTAGAGCAAGTAAGATTGAGCTATCAACACATGATGATACTCAAGGTACTAGACAAGACCCCTCTTAATAGTACGGCAACCTATACTAGTAATCCGGTCTTCCAACCAAATACCAATACCGGTAAAAGACTGGGAACACATCCATAGCCCTAGTTAGTCATACCTTCGCCGGGAGCATCTTCTTGAAACTTGATGACGCACATCTTCACTTCAAGTCCGGGTCATCGTCTTGACATGCATCAACCCATAATGCATCCTTTACTTGACCTCCATCAACACATGATGGGTCTTCTCTTGACTTGACGATCAACTCATAACCATCTCCTTCTTCGAGATCTTGTTATGCATCAACACATGATACATCCTCTTCTTGAACCTTCACTTGGTGACAATTAACTCATGATGCTATCCAAAGTCTTTATCACCCTTGAACATAACCTATTCATCCAACTCATAAAAAATGTTAGTCCCACAATGATTAACAATAATTATCAAGATATACATGCAACAAATGCTTCTAAACAAGCTTGTCGACGATCAAATCGCCGATCTTATGAATATATAAATGAAAAGAGGAAAATGACGCGTATCTTCTAGAAAGTAGTGAGACTGCTCTTTATTGCTTTGAAGTGGCTATTACAAAGGGTGTATAGAACTTAGACTAAAGACTAATTCGGGAGTACAAGGCTCTTGAGGGTGTCTCCCAAATGATCTTCACTGTTCCGCCCTCTTCATCTTCAGTCCGTATTCCTCCTAATATAGTTGATGAAGAGTTGACAGTTGTCTCTGGAGGAGACGCCTGTTCGGGAAGCAAAGCGTCTGGTCGAAGAGAGGTATCTGTTGATAATGTATCAACTGTCATGCGGTTATAAGTCCATGAGTCATGTAACCGTACTTCAGTATCATAATGTCGCGTGGTATGGAATATATAGCACATGTTCCATTCGTCACACGGTAAAGCATATGTCTGGTAGTAGATCCAGACATCAGTTCAAAGCCTTGTGAGCATTTGACTGGTCGGAGACTTGGATTGGAACTATATCCGACTAGATTGGGCACTATGTAACCTCTGGAATTCTTACGACCAGTGAGGTCATTAGCTTTAGGGTTTACAACCATGAAGACGTATGGTCTCTATATACTAAAATAATAAATAGAGGTTTTAATCCTCGCCAGCTAGCCCCCGAACTTTAAATGAATTGGCCGTATAGACACTTACTTCCGATGCAATCGTATCGAGCAGACCCCTCATTAAATGTCGTGGTATTCGAGGCGGTCCGTATTCATTTTTAATGTTCAGAAATTGCCTTGGAAGTTGAAGGAACTCTTGGTCCGCTGGTCAAAAAGGGATTATTGTCCGTTGGATTTTCTCCAGAAATGGTTACAGTGTTGTTGCTATAAAAAGCCCCTTAGCACCGGGTGTTAGGGTTTCTACGCCTTTTGCTTTCCTCTTCATTTTTCAAGAAACCATCTCTGATCACCTTTGAATTCTTCACCCGAAAGAAATCACCATGTCGGATCTTATTACCAATGGGTCGATCTCGATCGGCGAGAAGAAACTTGAAGGTCTGGAAAAGGTTGGGCTATTACCCGACAGAAATATGATCACGCGGAGACCAACTTTTGGGGAACATTCTCCAAGTGGTGAGGATGGAGAAATTCCCGTTTTTCTCGCATATATCGAATGCGGCTTCAGACTTCCAGTTCACTCCTTTCTTTCTCAAGTTTTGGAGTATTATGGAGTTAGGCCGATCAATCGCCCCCAACGCCATAGCCAACCTCAGCATCTTCGTTTACCTCTGCGAAGCGTACCTGGGAATTCCAGCAACCCTGGACCTCTTCAAGTACTACTACAGATTGGTGAATGCGAAGAAGACGACCGGTACACTCGGAGAGTGTACCTTGCGTCTCCATGACGGGAAGGCTGATGAGTACATTCCAATGTACTCCAAGTCTTCATGGTCGCCATGGAAGAAGAGTTGGTTTTACATGAAGATCACACAGGGCGATGACCTTTATTACAGCAGTAAAAAGGCCATCGAGATCCCGCAATAGCGTTCCTCCTCGAAGAAGGAGGGAAAAATTGGGAGATGGGTTGAAGCCATCCATCTCCTGAGTGTCAGGAGTTTGACATCCTAACACGTGGTGAGGGACTTCTCCATGCGGAGAATCAGTCCTTTGAAGGCCAGAGCTCACTCTATGCTCTGGTATATTGGTCGTGACGATACGACCAAGGATTCTAGGGAAGGTAAGTTCCAGTAAGAATCCGACCAGTAAATCTTTCTGGTCAAATGCTCTTATAATTCTAAGACCTCTCTTTTTGTTACAGCTTTGTCTTCTGATGAAATCAGAAGCCGGATCAGAATGATCTGTGTTGGAGAGCCTAATGAGAAGGCTGGTTTCCCTTTGATCCTAGCAGTGACTACTGCTGAAGAGAGGGCTGAGAGACTTCGGGTAAGCATGATAATTGTTTTCTATCTTTACAATCTTTTCCGATCGGTGTTTACCTAAAAATCCTCTTTGATATGTAGTCGGTTGGTCTAAGAATTGATGAGGCCACGGAGACCTATGAGCCAATTGACGAACCGACCAACCTTACGATCACTTGTGATCGTGTAGGGGTAGGTAACCGAAGGAAATACTTTTTCATTAGATGAAAAGATATGTTCATCACCTTACTAACTTTATTTGTTGAATCAGGCGGTAGTCATTGAGTCCCATACAGTTGTTCAAGATTTGCCAAGGGTCGTTGAAGCAACTGCTTTGGTGACCGATGAACCTACACCTTCCGATCCAACGATCAGGGATTCTACTCGACCACCGGTTGAAAGTATTACATCGATCGTTCATTGAAGGATGTAGAGTACGACCAACCCTTCGATTCGAGTGGAAAAATTGGTTGAAAATAAAAGAAAGTCTAGCGCTACAGACTTTAAGCCAGCGCGCTTCAGAGTCAAGATAAAAAAGATAACCGGGTATGTTGTAAATGAAATTATCACATAAACACATACCTTTTATATTCTTGGTGAACTTGAAATCTGAACTTCCTTTTCTTTGCGTAGACCTGTTGGAGTTCCAGTCGTTCCCGACCAGGTTATTCCAGCAGGTCAAGTGATCGAGGGCACCTCCGATCAGGGCTTTCCTCAGGCGAACAATCCTGAGGAGGAAGTGGTTGGGGAAGCCCCCGAGCCTACTTCAGTGTTGGAATCTGATTCGAATCATGTGGAGATTGTTACTCCGTCAGCGGAGGTAGGCATCTCTGCAGATCCACAAGAGATTCCAACTTCTAAAAGGAACTCCTCCTAGACTAACAAGTTCCCTTTCTCTCCTCGATTTATCGAGGATAAAGAGCTTGATGATGCTTGGAGGAGAGTATCAGATCGTCTTGCAAAGGCGAATCCTGATAAGATTTTTGCCGATTATAATGATGTGGCAATTCAAGTAAGTGTCATCAACTATCCTTATAGTTTTCTTGAAGTTCACAAGAAACTTTAAAGAAAAAATGCTATTCATGCAGCATATGGTTGAAAATTTTACTGCGATCAGAGGACTAACCGATCGGATTAAGAATCTAGAGCAAAAACACTCTGAACTAGAAAGTAAGAACTTTCTTCTTAATTTGTCTTTTGCCAAGACTTTTCTTTCTTCTTATAACCATCCTCCCTTATCAAATTTGATAGATTTGGAGAAAATAAAAGAATAAAGCTTGAAGAGGAAGTTCAAGCTAAAAACCGGTAGATCGAAAACTTGACGACCAGATACGAAAAATACCAGGAAAAATCCAAGAAAAGGCCGAAGGTAACTTAGTCGTAGACATGACTTAGTATCTCTTCTTATCCTTTTTAGCCTAATATTTGTTTTGCTTATGCAGAACAAAATCAAGCTTTAACCAAAGCAAAGAAAGCTTTAGAATTTGAGCAAGACAAGGGGGCAGCAGTTATGTTTAATCTTGATGAACAAATTACTGCACTAAACAAAATGATCTTTGACATGGGATCAAGATCAACGTTGCTTTCCTTAAGTGATCCAATGGAAAAGGTAAATTACCTTGGTTACCTTTTGGAGGACCTTAAGGATTTGCTCAAGACTACAAGAGATAATTACGCCCAGTTCGTAAAGGAATCTATTGCTAGTGGAGTTAGTATTGCTTTAGCAAAACTGAAGGCGTCCGACCCCTCTATCAATCTTCAAGCTATTGAAGAGGATTTTAACTGCTTGCCTGAAGAGGCGACCAAGTTTCTCAAAGAAGTTAAAACTCTTGGAGACAAGGTTGCAGAAGAAATGGAGGTCGGATCTCCACCCAGCAGTGACTAATGGAGGGCAATCTCTAGTAGTAGAAATCCTGCAAAAAAGAGAGAGTATGCAAAGAATGTGTAAAAACTTACCTTTCTCTTATCAATGAAAAAGAATTTTTGTTTATCCGGTCGACTTATCATATATTACCTAGCCCCCGGCTGTTTTATAGTAGAAGAACTTTACTATAAAAGCAGTAGGCCAAGAATATGAACTTAAGTCTCAACCATTGTTTGAAAGTATGTTACTGATTGTTGAAAAAACTGATCGTGATAATACTAGGAAACCTTTTTGGGTCAGAACCAGTGTTAGGTTTCGACTAGTTGTAAATCTATTTTTCGTAATCAAAGTACTTACTAAGACAATATATGGTCGGAAGAAAAAATGATTTTTCTTGATAAGAGGAAGTTACATGCAAAGACAGATATAATAAACGAGAAGTGGTTTTATTTCTATGCAGTGTTCAATGCTGGTCGGAATGAACTTGCTGAGAAATGAAGATATATATTGTATTTCGCAATACATGTTCGTGCTCTAGTCCGACTGGCAGCGAGGATTATAAGAAAAGGGCCGTTGCTAGGAAGCTCCTTCTAGTGGGCGGAACCACATGCGAAAAAGGAGAGACTTCGACTAGGAGGTTTTCCGTGTCCCGACCAGTAGCCAAACAAGAATAGAACAGAATTTTGAAAATGAAACATATAATCTCCATTGTCCTAAGCATATGAACCGCAGTCGACCAGAGCTAAGTTCTGTCATATAAATAACATCACTTTCTTTTTGAATTGATTCATTATTTATTAAACTGAAATGGAAATGGAAATGAAATGAAAATTAAACAAAAAACTTATGCAATTGGTCAATATTCCAAGAATTAGACAAAACCCTGCCGTCTGACATGGCTAATCGTACCGAACCTGGTCGGGTGACTTCGACCAGAGTGTAAGGACCTTCCCATTTGGGAGAAAGTTTGTTGTGATTTGCTTGTTTCTGAATTTTTCTAAGAACCAAATCACCTACAGCTAAGCTGCGAGGTTGCACCTTACGACTGTGGTACCTTCGCATGGCTTGTTGATAGATTGCCGAACGCAACAAGGCTTGGTTTCGTCGTTCTTCAAGGAAATTGACATCGTCGAGTCGTCTTTCTTCCTGATCATTTTCATTAAAACGATCGTAGCGAAAGCGAACCAATTTTAATTACGGAGGAAGCATGGCTTGGCCCCATAAACTAAAAGAATGGTGTTTCACCGGCATACGGCGAGTCGTCGTACAAACAGCCCATAAAACAGAAGGAAGTTCTTGAACCCAAGCTCCTGACCGTTTTATTAACCGGTCGAATACTCGGCGTTTGACCTCCTGCATTATGATACCATTGGCACGCTCAACTGCTCCGTTACTCTACGGATGAGCAACCGAAGCGAAATGGATTTTGATTCCCAGGTCGTCGCAGAATTTCTGGAAATTACAGCTGAAAAATTGGGTACCATTGTCCGTGATTATACGACTGGGTACACCAAATCGTGTAATCACATTTTTGTGAGGAACCTCTTAGCAGCCTCAGTTGTAGTTTTAACAACTGGTTCGGCTTCAATCCACTTTGTAAATATGTCAATCATGACGAAGAGGAATTCGAAGCCCCCGTGTGCTCTTGGGAAAAGTCCCAGAATGTCTAGTCCCCAGGTTGCAAAAGGCCAAGAAAGAGGAATTATTTGCAGAGCTTGTGACGGCTGATGTACTTGTCGGCTATGAAGCGACATTATACGCGCCGTCCACGAGCTCTTTTGCATCATGAAGGGCAGTTGGCCAATAGTATCCTTGACTGAAGACTTTACCGACCAGTGTTTTGTAGGAATGATGTGCTCCACAGACTCCTCTATGAATTTCGGTTAGCAACTTACTACCATCCGAGTGAGATATGCATCTCATCAACACTCCATGAGATCCTCGTTTGTACAAGGTACATTCGATTAGAGTGTATGATTTGGCCTTTCGTGCTATACGATTAGCCTCTACATTATCTTCTAGAATTAGGTCATGCTGAAGATAATTGTAGATCGATGTCATCCAATCTCTACCATGGTTGTTACCAATCTGTAGAGCATCCATGTGATCAGAATCAATTGGATTGACCTGATGTGAACCATCGATGTTCTCGGAAAGCTCGACCACCGAGGGTGAATCGAGTTGCTCAAGAAAAACTCCCGGCGGGACGGTGGACCTTGTGGAGGCCATCCGTGCTAACTGATCTGCTAGAAAGTTTTCCTTCCTAGGAATGTGTTAGATCTGAAAACCGAAGAAGTGCTTTTCGAGTTTTCGTACTTCCGCCAGATAAGATGACATCTTGGTACTTGAGCATTGATACTCTTTCCCTACTTGATTCGCTACTAGTTGAGAATCACCTTTCACTAGTAATATGTGAATTCCCAGCGGATGAGCTGCTCGAAGTCCTGCCAGCAAACCTTCATATTCTGCTACATTGTTAGTAGCAGGAAAGTTAAACCAGATGGCGTACTTAATGTGTTCGCCAGTAGGGGATATCAAAGCGACTCCACCCAGATCCTTTAAGCATTAATGAGCCGTCAAAGTACATTGTCCACTCGTCGTGGTGCTCGTGCTCGAGTTCTTGCTTAGGTTACAGGTTTGTCCATTCGGCAATGAATTACGCTATTGCACGAGACTTTATAGCTGTTCGTGAGATAAAATGGAGGTCGAACGTCCCTAGTTCAACTGCCCATTTTGCTATTCATCCTGATGATTCCCTGTTTCCAAAGACTTGACCTAAGGGATATCCTGTAGGTACGACCACTTTGTGTGCTTGAAAGTAATGTCTTAGTTTCCTTGAAGACATAAGGAGACTATAGAGCAATTTTTGTACCTGGGGATATCTTTCCTTTGGTCCATGCAAGACTTCGCTTACGTAATATACTGGTCGTTGAACGTTTTCACGCTCTCGTCCGATTACACGTAACGACCTATGGCGTCGCAGCTATGTAAATCAACTGTGTTTCTTCCGGTCTTTGAGAGACTAAGACCGGGGGGCTTCCAAGGTACTCTTTGAGTTTTTTAAAGGCTTCGTTGGCTTCTTTCGTCCATTCAAAACTCCCATGCTTCCGAAGAAGTTCAAAGAAAGGTAATCCCTTCTCGCCTAACCTAGCTATGAAACGACTTAGCGCTGCCATACAACCGGTTAGCTTTTGTACTTCTTTCTTTGTTGTCGGGGGACGCATCTGACTGATTGCTGTTATCTTAGCTGGTTTTGCTTCGATACCTCTAGCCGAAACTAGGAAACCAAAAAGCTTTCCAGCTGAAACCCCAAACACACATTTCTCCGAATTTAACTTGAGGTTATGTCTTATCAAGTTGTTGAAAGTTTCTTGTAGGTCAAGGATATGATCGCCTGCATTGATGCTTTTCACAACCAAGTCATCTACATAGGCTTCTAAATTCCGATCTACCTGTGGACTAAAAGTTTTTTGCATTAACCTTTGAAAAGTTGCACCCATATTCTTGAGACCAAAAGACATCTTGACATAACAGTAAGTGCCATATAGTGTGATGAAGGAAGTTTTCTCCTCATCATTTTTACTCATGTTTATCTGGTGGTACCCTGAACATGCATCTAAAAAGCTTAGCAACTCGCACCCAGTGATGGAGTCTACTAGCTGGTCAATGCGAGGAAGGGGAAAATCATCCTTCGGACAAGCTTTATTAAGATCTATGAAATCAATACACATTCGCCATTTCCCATTATTCTTTTTAACCATTACAGGATTGGCGAGCCATTGAGGGTGATGGACTTCACGAATAAACCCAGCTTCAAGGAGCTTGTCAATCTCCGATTGGATTGCTTCCTTTTGGTCAGGTGCAAAACGCCTTAGCTTCTACTTGACCGGCTTTTTGTCAGGTTGGAGAGCTCACCTGTGCTCGATCACTTCCCTGGGGACTCCGGGCATGTCGGACGCTTGCCAAGCGAAAACATCCTGATTTGCTCGGAGGAAAGAGACGAGCGACTCTTCCTATTTAGGGTTGAGTCATTCTCCGATCGATAACCGGGCCCGACACATCCGATGTTTCCCAACCTGGCGTCTCTCAGAGAAACACCTTTGTCGAGGGGCACATCTTTTGTCTGATCGAAGGGTTTGGGTGTCAACTTTGGTTTGGAGTGCTTGACCTGCATCGCAGAAGAGTCCGTATTTCTAGTCGGAAGCTCGTCGACCAGTTCTAAAGATCTTCGGTCGCAAACATAAGCCATTTTTTGATCTCCACGAACCATGATGACACCTTTTGGTCCTGGCATCTTCAAACTCTGATAACCGTAATGCGTGGCTATCAGAAACTTTGCTAGAGCCGGACGACCAAGGATCCCGTTATAGGCGGTCTCAAAATCGACCACGTCAAATGAAATCTTTTCCATTCGGAAGTTATCAGGACTTCCGAACGTAACTGGTAAGGACACCTGTCCTATCGGTTTGGCGGTAGAGCCAGGGACTATGCCACGGAAGGCATATTTTACTGGCTTTACTTTTGACTTAGGAACCTGCATTTCTTCTAAAGCTCCCGAGAATAATATATTCAAAGAACTACCTCCATCTATCAAGGTTCTATTGACCTTACAATTATTAATGGTAGGCTCAACTATAATAGGGAACCTACCCAGTCGAGTCGATGAAACGGAGCAGTCTTCTTAACCGAAGGAGATTACGGTGTCCGACCACCTCGAAGGCTTGATACTGATCGGAGATTCTGCTAGGTTGAACTCACCTTACGGCTTTGGATGGCGTCACGAGTCGTACGATGAAGATCCTCCAAAGATCATGTTGACTGTGTGGTGAGGTTCTTGGTATTCCATCTCCTCGTCGCCATCTTTATCCTTTTTGGAGCTGGCTTCCCCCAACTCTTGTATTGAAGGAAGCGGGCCTTTACCTGTATAGTAATCTTCCAATTTCTTTTGCCAGACACGGCAGGTACGCAGATCATGTCCAGCCTGTTGGTGAAGCGGACACCACTTCTTACCCTTTTTATATCCATCGGTCGAAATATTTGCTTTACCTCGACCGGTATAGTCCTTCTTACCTTTGGTAGGCTTTTCCGGGACCGCTAAGACCTCCTTACCATCTGTCTTGCGATGCTTCTTCTTCTTGAGAACTTTCTTATTCTTCTTCACAGGCTCTTCTAAACTAGATTGAGGAGTTTTGTCTTTTCGATCTATAACTTCGCTCCATTCGACTGCCTCACTAGCAGCTGTTTATTTATCCGCCATATCGAATAACCCGACGGTTGTTCGTGGGGGATTCATAGCTATATCCTCCGTGAACCTCCGGTTCCGCAATCCTGCCTTGAATGCCTGAATCACAGAAGATTATGCAATCTCAGGTATGGAATTACGAACCTGGCTGAACCTCTTGATGTACTATCGGAGAGTTTCTTTTGGGTTCTGCCGAATCCGATGTAGATCATCTTCCTTCCCTGGGCGGTCGTACGTACCCTGAAAATTCACGATTAAGAGATCGCAGAGCTGTTCGCAAGTGTAGATTGATCCGACCGGCTGGTTAAGTAACCATGACCAGGCAGATCCTTCTAACACCGTAGGTAGGTAATTGGCCATCATGTTTTCATTACCACCAGTCGCTCTGACGACGGTAGTATAGATCTGGAGACCGAGGTTTACCTGGTCTTAAGGAAATAACTCTGGGCCTCAAGTAAATGAATTCCACCTTAACCCCATCCAAGTGAGGAGCCCAACCGAAACTAGAGCCCCGGTGATCATGCACGCTGCTCCTCTGCAAGCACTACATGATTATCGGTTCTCCAAACGGTCAAAGCCAACACTTAGACAAGTTAAGGTGGGATTCATCACAGCAGTATGAGGCCGTGTTGGCTCCGTGATCAGCGACCAACACGCTCATACTCTCATTCAACGTTGATCACATCCATACAACAACGTACATCAACAATCCAAAAGACATACAACATAATAGTTAAGTCTACACTATTACATATCGGCCGACCGCCAAATTCAAATAAGAGTGATAAATAACAATGAAGCAAAATAATTAAACCAAAAGTCCAGCAAGGTATGCCCATAACCCAAGGCAACCGGTGGGGTTAAAGATAGCACTACTCGTCGATTAATCGCCTAAATCGGCATCGCGAGCTCATCGAGCTCGATATCGACCTCACTGAAAAGAAAAAAAAAGGCCAGCCAACATCGGCTGAGTACAAGTGCACTCATAAGTCTTACACAAATAAAAAGTAGTATGCTAGAGGTTGTTCCAAAGGATGGCTCATATTGGCTTAGTTTTGCAAAAGAGACGCAACAATTAACAACCTACACATACTAGTTTCCAAGTGCCCATTTATAAATCAGATTTGAAGTAGAAGTAAAGCTCATGAATAAGTAATAACATGAATCACAAATGAATCATAAAAGTGTCAAAGTGGCGGTCCACTTTGATACAACAACAAATACACAATTTAACAAAGTGGTCAGCCCACTTTGCTACAACCTAAGCATGAATATCCCATTCGTGACAATCCCAAGTTTTTCCACAAAACAAATATGTCAAAGTCTAACAATAGTAACTCCCGAACTCAAGTGTTGTCCATAACCTAGGGCGAGGCTATTCGAATAGATTTATACCTGCGGGGTGTACTACTTACCCACACGACTTGATTAGCCCGTTAAGCCTCCGGATGCCTCCGAAATAGCATACTTCCTATGGTATGCGGTAAGGTAAATCAAGATATGGTCATTTTTAGCAAGAAGATTTCATTATGCTAAGTCCCTCAACCTTGGGCTCCTAGGCGACATAAGGCGTTACAGTCTATATGCCCTATCGGCCGCAAGGAACATAGGGTTTAACGGCCCTATGGCCTCACAAAACCACCGTGGGGCTCAACACAATAAAACCTTCCCCTACTTAACCATACGGCTCCCAACCCGCATGTGATAGCACGAATGTACTTGAATCAACGACGTTACCAAAGTTCGGTCCTTGTTGGTCTAGACAAGACAATCCACATACCCAATCTCGTACACGAAGGCACCTTCACTAGCATCCACTTGTCCAGACCCGAATCTCATTTTAAATGACAAAATTTTAACTCTTGAAACAGATACGAAGATCTGAAATAAACCAAAAAGTTATAAAGTTTGTATGTCCCATGACTGTCGGGTTATTCCCGCCAATCAAACTATCGTTCTAGACTTGCATGGCTAAGCAACACATACCACGTAAGTCACACAACTTATCCTAAGTATTTCAGTACTGGAATAATTTAAGGATAACCACAATGACAAGACAATAGGATGTATCTAACTATTCAACACAAAAATAGCGACATTAATAAAATAGCATGCAAGCAAATATCATTGCACTAACTTAACAAAAACTGGGATCAAATATGATGCAAAAGAAAGTTCAAATGATGCTTGCCTTGCTGGGAGTTCACTTGCTCACTCTCGGTTACGTAGTTGTTCATTTGTGACAACTCGGACTCTATAGAAATAGCGACATCGAATGAACACCGAGAAAACTCAAAAATTCAAATTTCTCAAAAATGAATGAAATTTTTACAGTAGCTAGATTATCATTTTATATGAATTTAGGTGAAAGAATTATTTCAATTGGATTTCGTATGTGAAAGTTATGACAGTTTGAAAATCGATTTTGGGAAAAATGCTGAAAAATGGGCTTCGGTTACTGTTCATCCGAAATCCAATTTTTAGCACAAATATGTAGAACAGTGGTGAGGAAAATGATTACATATATAAATATATGATAAAATTATATGACCAAAATAAATTGGTTCAACTCATTAGGAATTTATATGAATTAGTTATGAATTTTCAAAGTTAAAAGCATTTTGTAGTGTAAAAGTAATTCTTTTTCTGAAATTTCTACAACATAAAAATACTTTTTAACTCAATCTAACCTAGCCTCTGTCATAATCAAGTTAGGCCATCCAACCACACAATGCCGGATTAACAATCTTCCAACCATACAATCTATCAGATAATTGTGCGAAATCCAGCGACTTGTGGGCATAATATCATGTCTAAATCCATCAATCCATCTCCAATATATTATTTAAGCTAATACTAGCTATCTAGCTCTACTAGTCTCACCTCGGCGATTCATAATCGTATACACCCAAAATTTCCACCGACCGAGGGTTAATAGACTAACCGTCACATAACGAGCATTACAATTTAAATGTACCTCCAATACTTAATAGCTCACTAATCGATGACTCATATTCATACCACCGAACTTAGTCTCGAACGACCTCCACCATTCCAATCATATATGTGCCACTACGATCAACTAATAATCATTTATCTACTAATCCAATGGAGGCACAATTCCCGGGACTCGGCACATAGGACTTATCTATTAAATACATAGCAATCCAATTATTTATCCGAAATCAAATAATCCATTCTACCATCTCCCAAATTCTAGCATACATGACTCACATAGCTATTACTTCGGACATCCGATCAATTTGCTCATGCTCAATTAAATCATCCGATTCAATTAATCCAACAATGTACATAATCCGAATCCTACGAGCAACAATACACATATACGAAAGACATGTCATTAATTATCGACATATACGCCATCCATCAAGTAATAATTTATAAAAATCTTTATGCTTCCTATCTTCAAAAAATGCTAATCCAACGTGAGGGAAAACCTCCAATTAATTTATCATCTAAGATCACCACAAGCTTCCATACGACTTTATATTAATATCGTCCGATCAATTAATCGACTCATATATTTTATCTAGCTTCCACCGATCAAAGATACATATTCCGCTACGACGATAAAATTATTTGTATCTACCGACATACATCACATGAACACGCCTACGCACAAATACAACTTAACCGAATAATTATACCGATCATAAGCCACCAAAATAATTTTATAGACAAACATGCATAAATAAATACCATGCTCATGACTAATATGCAACATGCACAACTAAATATCGTAAACATGATTTGACACTAAAGAATTTTACCGCGGCACTAGACGTGCGAAATATCACCGGACGTCCTCTCGGCTCCGTGTCCACGTCCACCGTAGTCATCACCGTTTCCACGTCCGCTCGGCCTCTTGTTCGCATCCGTCGTAGTCGTCGTCTTGTCCGCGTCCGGCTCCTCATCCACGTCGATCGTCCTACTACCATCACATACGCCACGCCGCCTCGCCACTCGAATGTGCCGCCACCTCGGCGTCGCGTCGCTGTGCGCCGTGCCGCACGCGCCGCCGCCTTGCCTTGCTCGGGCCGCCACGCTCTCGCCTAGGCTGCTGCGTGTCGTGCCGCCCAGTATCGCAGCAGCGCTGCTGTGCCGACGCCACCACGTGCCGCTGCAGCACCTCGCCTTCGGCCGCCCCGCTGCGTGCCGTTTTGCCACCCGCTGCTGCTCCACGCCGCCGGCCAGTTGCTGCACTGCCGCTCCTACTCCCGGCCGGCTGCTGCCTTGCTAGCTCCCAAGCGTTGCTGCTCCACACTACACTGACCGACTGCATTTCCGAGCAAACTGCCGAGCCCTGCTGCCCGCCTGTATGCTGCCGTCCGTGTGTGCTGCTACTCCAGAACTGCTGCTCTCACTGCCGACCAGACTGCATGCAACAAGCCACCGGCCGTGGAGCTGCTGCGGCTGGCCGAACTGTTGCCGATCGCCCCCAGCGCAAGCCGCCGCGCTGCCTGCCTCTGGCTCTGGCCATGAGCTGCTACTAGCCCAGCATGCTGCTGCTAGCACTACCAATAGCCACATGAACAACTAGTTGCTACAGTGCGTGTCTTCTTCCTCCTCCTTGCAAAATACTCAAACCAACTTGCATGCAAAAACCGATTGTATGGATGGGAAGCTTAGGTGATGGGGAACGCGATGGTATAACATGCATCGAGAGTTTTCTGGTTTTGGGTTGAGATTTGGAAGAGAGAAGGTGAGGGAGATGAACATGTTCTAAAGTATTTACTTGGGAATGACTAGAAGTGGCTGATCTGTTTGGGCAAAAGGAGTTGGCGTGAGAGATAGAAAGAAAAGGCAGTGAGGAGCTGGAATAGAGAAATGGCAGTGCAAAGCATTCGGATTGGAGAGGAAATGGTTTGGCTGGGAGGGTAGGATGCTTTGGCTGCACAAGACTTGGCAGGGGAAAAGATGTAGTAGTGGGTGCAGCAGCTGCTCTGCTGGTGTTCGGTTAGAAAAAATAATTTTCGAATGAACAATGTTTTCAGACTTTGCGTACCGAAATAGCTGACCGTGTTACGTAATTTTTAGACATAGTTTCTTAGCTCCAAAAATTACGAAATTTTTAGGAGACGTTCCTGACATAATGTAGATGCTTAGGTAAAAATTTCAGAAATTTATCCATAGTGTGCTGCTCTCTAAAAATCTTTAAATTTACTGTTTGCGTGGAAAATAATTAACAGTATAGTTTTTCATCTCTTTTTCTTTTACGTCGTCCAAACGACCTTGCATGTGTAAACCGATTATAGAAATGGAATGTCCTCGAGACAACGATCACGATGACATAACATGCGTTGTCAAATTCTTGATTTTTGTTAGTGATTGCGAGGAGAGAAGTTAGAAAAATAAAGAATAGACACGCAGGTATTTCATCTGCTAATTCTATTCTCCATTTTGCGAAATCACTCAAACTGCTATGCATGCGAAAACAAATTATAGAAACGGATTGCTCGTGCGATGACGATCGCGGTGGTATGACATGCATAGCTTGGTTTTGAAGTTTGGTGAGATTTGAAGGAGGAAAGCAGCGGGGAGTTAGCGGTCGAAATTGAAAGAGATGACGGAAGAAAGGACAGCGATCGTTTACGCCGTGATCGGTTGAATTGGAAAATAAGAACGGTGATACTAATGTATGCATCATGATTTTTGAAATGCATGCGGAAACGAGAAACAAAATATTTAATTTAATTGCAGTCGCTCAAACAATTTGATTAAATATTGGTTATGATTATGATTATTATTTTTATGCATCTTTTAAACAAATTTGATTTGACTTGGAAATGCAACCTTTTAATTATCTCAATTTGATTTTTGAAGCAATCTTTTTACTTAAACACGAGAAAATTTTAAAACACTGCCAAATATTTATTAGATCGCCTAGTTAAATATTAACATCCCGATTTTAAAAATCAGGATGTTACAAATTCTAACGGGTTCTGAGACCCATTGAACTTGTCTATGTTGGCCGGTCAAAACCGGTTAGGCCAACGCACAGCCTGGAGCCCTGCAGAGAAAGCTCGGCAGCCTGTGACTAATTCATGGCACCTTCTTTGGAAAGGAGCCGGATTGCGGTCGGTTGAGGACGGTTCCTTAGATTAGAGAATCGATGTTCGGCGTCCGACGATCGTGGCGTTATGATGCTCTCGATCACTGCTGGTTCAAACGATGTCGAAGATCGTTCGGACCAAGCGAATGACCCTCTCGACGAGAGGAAGGTGTACTTGTTCGGAACAATCTCCTTCCCTCATGAATCATTGGTTGGAAACGTCGAGGAGGTTGCAGTATTGATAGATTCCCAACATAAGCATATTGCCCTCTGCCGAGGGAAGAACGCTGGGATGAAGCCATTGTTTGACTTTGCCGTGTCCTCCGTTCTCGGTATTCTTCCGTACGTTGTACGGTTTGTTGGAGAATCTCCGACACTTGTCCTACCAATTGGACAAAACCTGGAGCTCCTGCTAAAGCAGGATCAGTATTATTTAAAATATCACGAATGCGCTGCAGATTTTGTACCGTTACGGATGGTTTTGGAGGATTCATCGAGGTTGTTGGTGTTCGCATATCTGAACCTTCTCTTAACCTCGTGCCCGGCCGCACTTGACCTGTCATCCTTGGTGAAATGAACGGTAGATAACCGATGGGCGTCCATCGGTTACATTGCCTCAGTAGTCGGTGCTTGATTGCCCGCGCCAATTCCATCAACACATAGTGGTGAGGTAGCGGGTGCAGGACCGTACAGGGCATTGCGATCAGTATTTCCGATCGCATTGACTTCGTGTTTACAACATCGATCCTCTGAAGAATTTCCACTGTACTCAGTGGAGAGCTTCGTAGTACTTCTACCAGACACTTTCACGACGGAGACCGGTCGGAGATGAGAACCTCTTGAGGCCTCCGTGGCGGACTCGATCGATAGAAATGACTGCCGTCGTATCTTTGAGTTTTATCATCCCCTCGGCCCATGGTGGTGAGGGTTTCATCGACCTTTATTACGGATGTCGGTTGGCTCCTGGAATTCCCAGAAGCCGTGGGTGAATACCTATCAACCATGATGGTGTCGAGAGTGTATTGACTCTCGGATTGCAGGGCTAAAAATTCGTCACCTTTTTTGCCGATCGGAAAGACCGGGGTTGAAGAGGTTTTTGGACACTCGAACCGATCGAATGTCCCGTCCTCGGGAAGCTCCACGGTTGCGATGGTGCGTCCTCCTCCATCTGCTCGACTTGGCGTTGTCGACTTGCGAACGGCGAGAGGAGGAAGAGGGCGACGTCAATTACCCTGCATGGCCTGGATGCAGGCGTCCATGTCGAGGTTGGAGTAGTCGTCTAGACCGAACCAATTCTCCTCGTCCCAAGTTCCTGCCATGATCTCATGAACAGAAGGATGGGCGAGGATTTGACGAGCAAAGAATTCCTTTCGAAGATTTGGCCTTCTACCCCACGGACGGCGCCAGCTGTCGACGATCAAATCCCCGATCTTATGAATATATAAATGAAAAGAGGAAAATGACGCGTATCTTCTAGAAAGTAGTGAGACTGCTCTTTATTGCTTTGAACTGGCTATTACAAAGGGTGTATAGAACTTAGACTAAAGACTAATTTGGGAGTACAAGGCTCTTGAGGGTGTCTCTCAAATGATCTTCACTGTTCCGGCCTCTCTATCTTCAGTCCGTATTCCTCCTTATATAGTTGATGAAGGGTTGAGAGTTGTCTCTGGAGGAGACGCCTGTTCGGGAAGCAACGCGTCTGGTCGAAGAGAGGTATCTGTTGATAATGTATCAACTGCCATGCGGTTATATGTCCATGAGTCATGTAACCGTAGTTCAGTATCGTAACGTCGTGTGGTATGGAATATATAGCACATGTTCCATTCGTCACACGGTAAAGCATATGTCTGGTCGTAGATCCAGACATCAGTTCAAAGCCTTGTGAGAATTTGACTGGTCGGAGACTTGGTTTGGAACTATGTTCGACCAGATTGGGCACTATGTAACCTCTAGAATTCTTACGACCAGTGAGGTCGTTAGCTTTAGGGTTTACAACCATGAAGATGTATGGTCTCTATATACTAAAATAATAAATAGAGGCTTTAATCCTCATCAAAGCTATTATAGAAAGGTGCGGTACTACTGCCAACTATCATGCGGTAGTTCCGATGATCGGTAGTTCCACACACCACTTGCGGTACTACCATTTTTGGTGAAGCACAAAAACACCCCTTCTGGAAAAAAAACGTTCCGCCCAAAAATCAGTACTTCCGCGGTGCGGTAGTTCCGCATTTATAATGCTGGTACTACCGCTCTTCCAGAAAATCAAACAAGTCCAAAAAGGGTGCTCTCTAGAAAAAAATGTGTTGGACCGAATAGGCGACTAGAGGGGGGGGGTGAATAGGAGCACGCTACCTTTTTCATAAATAATTGATCCAATAAAACTTTACTCCAGTAGCTTTGGAACCTATGAAGATCAGTATATCAGTACAGCGGAAGACTAATATTGAATCCAATTCAAACCCCTATGTAATACGACAAAAACAACAAAGATTGAAACGATTCAATGCACTAGCGGTCTGACCTCTGGCCTTGGGCGGTCTGACCGATTCCCTGGCAGTCTGACCTCTGACCTTGGGTGGTCTGACCGATTCCCTGGCGGTCTAACCTCTGGCCTTGGGCGGTCTGACCGATTTCCTCCAGAACAGAAGAACAACCCCGATGACGAAGATGAAAATGGATGAAAGTTTTGATCTACTAATCCAAACTTGATGAAACTTGGAACACACCTTCTCTATGATATCAGGAAGCTATTCCAGTCGAAGATTATGATAATTCTTGGAAGAATAGCAATCCTTTTCGATTTGATTGAAGAAGGGTTCAAAACCGGGTCAAACCGAAAACTAGGTCAAAGCTCTGGCTCATGGGTGATTGATGATCAAGATGATCCTAGATAGATCCCCACACGTCACAGCAAGCTAGATCACGTGAAGAAACCAAGCAAAAACTCACGGATCAAAGAAAGACCTAAAATCATCAAATAGAGAGAAAGAACGCAATGAGATAAAACATTGATCAAACTTTCATTTGATTGATTGATATGATCAGGGCTTACAGCCACTCCATCAATGGAGGACAATACTCAATCCAAGAGCACGAAAATCACATCAAACATTAAGAACCCTAGCCTCCACAAAAGGTCTCCCTAAGAAAATTAGGGTTTACAAGCATTGCAAAAGAGGCGAAGAGGAGGTGCAGCCACCTCTGTTGAGGATTAAAATATTCATATATTATCTTAATATATGATAAAGACCATACATCTTCGTGGTCGTAACTTCTAAGACCACCGACCTAACTGGTCATAGGTATTACATAAGTTATATAATGAATACCCTTGGTCGGACAAAGTTCCAAGCCTACTCCACGACCAGGTGAGTGCTCGTAAAGCTATGAACAGACGTTTAGATCAAGTCCCCGACCACGCCACTCACTATGTGATGAATGAACCACGTGTTTCATGTTCCACATAATACAACACTATTACGGCTAATGATTTAACGCGTCTCTAAATCATTAACTTGAGCGATTGGCGTTTTCACCAACCGCCTTCTGATTAGTGGAACCGCTAAATGCCGTCTCTTCCGACAGTGCGTCGCTCCCCAACGGATGTCTCTTCATGGGATAACTGCCACCGCTTCATCAACTATTTAAGGAGGGTCATGGAAGGACGAAAGGACACAGAGGACACGGGGTACAACATAGACAGCACAAGCAGAAGACATCAAGCAAGATATAGCAAAGTGTTGTGTTTTTAGATACTCCCAGTGTTTATAATTGTGAGTTCATAGCAATAAAGAGAAAGTTAGATCCACTCCCAGAAGTCACGCACATTTTCCTCTTTTCATTTATATATTCATAAGATCGGCGATTTGATCGTCGACGGTGGCGCCGTCAGTGGGAAGATAGTGCAAAAATTTACGAAGGTTCTTCGCTCAACTCATCAGTTTTCTTCATATTCGTAATCACAAGTATGGCGGGAACATGGGATGAGGAAATCGTTCGACTTGGATGACTACTCCAACCTTGACATGGAAGCTTTGCATCCAAGCTATGCAACATGGGAATCTTCGTCCTCCTTCGATGGTTCGCGGTCGGCGACGACAAATGAACTTGGCGGATGGATGAAGATACACCGATGCGCCAAGCGCTTTACGAGGATCGGATCGTTCAGGCCGGATCGGGCGTCCGAATGTTTTCAAGCCGGTTTCTCGACCGGCGACAAAGGTGACAACACCTCGGCCCCACAACCCGAGGGTCAATATACCCTTGACATAGTCATGGTCGGCGGTATTCACCAACGGCCTATGGAAATTCGAGGACCAGCGGCATCCAGTAGCGGTGTCGATGAGACCCTCACCGGTAATGGACCGAGTGAGGACGATAAGACTCAGTATCCGATTGGCAATCCACCGAATCAGACTGAGCCCGCCACGAAGACCTCAGGAGGTTCTCATCTCCGACCGGTCTCCATCATGGAAATCTCGGTAGAAGCACTGAGAAGTTCTCCGCTAGTCACAGTGGAAGCTCCTCGGAAGATCGTTGCTGGAAGCATGAGGTCAACACGATCGGAAATGCTGATCGTGATGCCACTCACAGTCCTGCACACCTTGCCTCGCCACCACCTGCTAATGGAGATGGCGCGGGCAATCAAGCACCACCTACGAGCCAGCGGAGGCGATGGGCGTCCACCGGCTAATACGCGTGGTGCGGCCCACCAAGGATAGCAGGCATGACGGAGTTAGGCCAAAGGTCGAGAGGAACTTGGTCTCCGAACACCAACATCTTGATCAATCCTCCGAGACCTTGGTAGAAGTTCGAACTTGTGTCGTATTCAAGATATTCTTAATATCACGACCTGTCTGGTGAAGCTCGGGCTTTACCCAATTGGTGGAAGCGGTATCGGAAATTCTTCAACGTATGCGGCGCATGGAAGCGTCGAGGGCAAAGGATGTCACAAAGTCTAACGGTGACTTCGTCTGGCGCTCCTCCCTCGATAGAGGCGCGCATGGTCACCACCGGTACCTAGACCTCCTCGGCGATTCCGACCCGATGGGTCATGAAGGAAGAAGGTTGTTTGAACAACGACCTCTTCCCTAGCCAAGGAGAGCACATGCTTGGCCCGGATGATCTCCGTCATCATCCGAACCATGCTAATGGTCAAAGGCGTCATGATAATGTCTGCGACCGGATCGGAGCGACGAGCCTCGGCGTTCAAATAGAAGAAACCGATCTCCTCGATCATAGTCGGCACCTTTTCCAGAAGGCGTTATGAATAAATTCTGAGTTGTCGAGCCTTTTCTGCGGGGCTCCAAGGCATGCGTTGGCCTAATGGGTTCCGACCGCCAACATGGATAAATTCGATGGATCTCAAAATCCATTAGAGTTTCTCGGATATATACCACTTGCCATCGAGCGGCGGTGGTGATCAAAACGTGATGGCTAATTATTTGCCCACGGTTACGGAAGGATCTGCCCGGTCTTGGTTGCTTAACCAGCTGGTGGATCTATTTATACTTGGGAACAACTCGTGATCTTTTGATTGTGAATTTCGAGTGCGTCGATGCATACAGAAAGGAGGATGATCTCCATCGGACTCGGCAAGAACCAAAGAAACTCTCGTCGGTACATCAAGAGGTTCGGCCGGGTTGAAATTCTATTCGAGATTGCGAGAATCTTACGTGATTCGAGCATTCAAGGCGAGTTTAAGGAATCGGCGGTTTACGGAGGACATTGCTATGAATCCTCCACGAACAACGGCCGAACTCTTTGACATGGCTGATAAGTATGCGACCGCTAGTGAGGCGGTTGAATGGAATGAAGCCATTGATCGAAAAGATAAAATCCCGCAACCTGGCATTGAAAAGTCAGAAAAGAATCCCAAGAAGGTTTCCAAGAAGAAGAAGCACCGCAAAATGGGCACCAAGGAAGTCCTAGCGGTTCCAGATAAACCGTTCAAGGGTAAGAAGGATTATACCGGTCGGGGCAAAGCCAAAGTCCCGACCGATAGCCATAATAAAGGTAAGAAGTGGTGTCCATTTCACCAACAGGCAGGGCATGACTTGCGCACCTGTCGTTTTTGGCAAAAGAAGCTGGAGGATTTCTATGCAGGTAAAGGCCCACTTCCCGCAATCTAGGAGTTGGGGGGAAACAAGTTCCAAAAAGGACAAGGATGGCGACGAAGAGATGGAGTACCAGGAGCCTCAGCGCACGGTAAATATGATCTTTGGAGGATCTTCTTCGTACGACTCACGCCGTCATCCGAAAGCCATGGGCGAGAGGTCAACCTATCGGAACCTTCGATCATCACCAAACCATCAAGGTGGTGGAATCACCGTGATCTCCTTGACAAAAAGAAGATCGCCTCGTCTCATCAACTCGACCGTAGGTTCCTATTATTGTAGAGCCTACTATTAATAATTGCAAAGTCAATCGAGTTTTGATAGAGCGGTGGTAGCTCTTTAAATATCTTATTTTAGGAGCTTTAGAAGATATGCGGGTTCCTAGATCAAATGTAAAGCCGGTGAAATCGCCTTTCATGGCATAGTTCTGGTTCTACCGCCAAACCGATAGGACAAGTGTCCTTACGGTTACGTTCGGAAGCCACGATAACTTCGAGCGGAAAAATTTCATTTGGCGTGGTTGATTTGAAACGCATATAATGGAATTCTTGGTCGTCGGCATTAGCGAAATTCTTGATAGCCACGCACTCACGGGTATCAAAGTTTGAAAATGCCGGGACCAAAAGGGGTGATCATGGTTCGTGGAGATCGCAAAATAGCATCGCATGTGATCGAAGGTCTTTAGAAGCTGGTCGAGAGTTACTGACCGAAATTCGACTCATCATCCATGCGGGTCAAGCACTCCGGACCAAGATAACGCCCAAACCGTCCGACCGGACCAAGAGGTTCCACTCGACAAAGCGCTCCTTCAGAAACACCATGTCAAGCAATGCCGATGGATCCTCACCAAAGGTCTTGATCGGAGCGAGGACTCAATCCTAAATAGGAAGAGTCGCTCGTCTCCTTCCTCCGAGCAAACAAGGATGTGTTCGCATGGCAGCGTCGACATGCCCGAGTCCCCGGGGAGGTGATCGAGCACGGGCTAGCGCTCGGCGACAAAAATCGGTCAGCGAAGCTCGGGCGTTTCGCACCGACCGGAAGGGCGCCATCGATCCGAGATTGACAAGCTCTTAAAGGTTGGATTCATTAAATGAAGTACATCACCCTCAATGGCTCGTTAATCTGTAATGGTTAGGAAGAGTAATGGGAAATGTAGGATGTGTATAGACTTCACAGATCTTAATAAAGCTTGTCCGAAGGATGATTTCCCCCTTCCTCGCATTGATCAACTTGTAGACTCTACCTCCGGGTGCAAGTTATTAAGTTTTTAGATGCTTACTCGAGGTACCACAGTTAGTATGAGTAAAGAAGATGAAGAAAACTTCCTTCATCACTCCATTTGGCACTTTACTGTTATGTAAAAATGCCCTTTGGTCTCAAAAGCGGTGCAACTTTTCAAAGATTAATCTGAAAACCTTGACCCACAAATAGGTCGAATTTGGAAGCCTCGTTGATGACTTGGTAGTGAAAAGTGTCAACTCCGGTGACCATATGCTTGACCTTAAAGAGACCTTCAATAACTTGAGAGACATAACCTCAAGTTGAATCCGGATAAGTGTGTGTTCGGGTTTCATTTGGAAAATTGCTCGGTTTCCTAGTTTGGCTAGAGTATCGAAGCAAACCCGCGAAGATATCGGCCATCCATCGATGCGCCCCGACCACAAAGAAGGAAGTCGAAGCTAACGGTTGTATGGCGGCGCTAAGTCGTTTCATAGCGGGTTGGGGAAAAGGACTACCTTTCTTCAAACTTCTTCTAAACATGGAAGTTTCAGTGGACGGCGAGGCGAATGATGCCTTTGAAAAGCTCAAAGAGTACCTTCGAGTGCCGGTCTTAGTTTCTCCAAGACCGGAAACAACTTTGTTGATTTACGTGGTACGCAACGCCACAAGGTGTCGTGATGTCTTGGTCGTAGAGCGTGAAAACGCCCAACGACCGATGTATTACATAGCGAAGTCTTACATGGGCCAAAGGAAAGATACCCACAGTGCGAAGTTGCTTTATAGTCTCCTTATGGCTTCAAGGAAACTAAGGCATTACTTCGAGCCCACAAAGTGGTCGTGCCTCTTGGATATCCCTTAGGTCAAGTCCTTGGAAATAGGGAATCGTCGGACGAGTAGCAAAATGGGCGGTGGAACTAGGGGCGTTAGACCTCCATTTCATCTCACGAACAACTATAAAGTCTCGGGCAATAGCGAAATTCATTGCGAGTGGACAAACCGGAATCTAAGCAAGGACACGATGCGAGCACCACGGCCAGTGGACAATGTACTTGACGGTTCCTTAATGCTTAAGGATCGAAGTTTGAGTCGTCTTGATATCCCCTACCGCGAACACATCAAGTATGCCGTCGGTTTAACTTTCCGCTACAAACAATGTGGCGTCACGAAGGTTTCTTTGGCGGGACTTGACGACTCGTTCGCTCGGGATTCGCAAATTGCTAGTGAAAGCGATTCTCAACTAGTAGCGAATCAAGTAGGGAAAAGTACCAATGCTCGAGTACCAAGATGTCTTCCTATCTGGCGAATGCGGAAATTGAAAAGCACTTCTTGGTTTCTAGATCCAACATATTCCTAGAAAGGAGAACTTTCTAGCGGATGAGTTAACACGGATGGCCTCTACTAGGTCAGCCGTCTCGTGGGAGTTTTTCTCGAGCAACTCGATTCACCCTCGGTGAGTCGAGCGTTCGAGAACATCGATAGTTTACATCGGGTCAATCCTATTGACTCGATAACTTAGATGCTCCACGGATCGGTAACGATCAAGGTAGAGATCGGATGACATCGATCTACAATTATCTTGACATGACATAATTCACGAAGATGATGTAGAGGCCGATCGTATAGTACGAAAGGCCAAATCATACACTCTAATCGAGCGTTACCTTGTATAAGCGAGGATCTCATGGGGTGTTGATGAGATGCATATCTCAATCGGTGGCATTAGGTTGCTAACGAAATTCATGAAGGAGTGCATGGAGCACATCATTCCTCTGAGAACTTTGGTCGGTAAAGCCTTGAGCAAGGATACTCTTGCCAGCGCCTTCATGATGCAAAAGAGCTCGTGACGAAGTCGTACAATGTCGAGTTCATAGCCGACAAGTACATCGGTACCAGCACAAGCTTTGCAAACAATTCCTCTTTCTTGGCCTTTTGCAACACAGGGACTAGACATTCAGGACCATTCCCAAGAGCTCCAGGGGCTTGAATTCTGTTCGTCATGATTGACACGTTCACAAAATGGATTGAAGCCGAGCGGTTGTAAAGTTACAAGCGAAGCCGCTAAGAGGTTCATAACAAAAAGCGTGATTACGCGATTTGGTGTACCCGATCGTATTATCACGGACAATGGTACCAGTTCTCAAGTAGCAATTTCGAGAATGCGAAGAACTAGGAATCAAAATCCATTTAAACCACGTGGCTCATCCACGAGCAATGGAAGCGATCGGCGTGCCAATGGTATCCTAATACGAGGATAAAACGCGAGTATTCGACCGATTAATAAAGCGGTCGAGGGCATGGGTTCAGAACTTCCTTACATTTTATGGGTTGTCAGGACCCACGACCGATCGTGCGGCCGGTGAAACACCTTTCTTTTTAGTTTATGGGGCGAAGCTATGCTTCCTCGAGTGAAAATTGGCTCTGCTCGCGCGATTGTTTTAACTTAAGCAATCGGGAAGAACATCGACTTCGGCGACATCAATTTCCTTGAAGAGCAGCGAAACCAAGCTTTGATCGTTCGGCAATCTACCAAGTAAGCCATGCGAAGGTACTACAATCGTAAGGTGCAACCTCGCAACCTAGCTGTAGGTGATCTGGTTCTCAGAAAAATTCAGAGCCAAGCAGGGCGCAATAAACTCTCCCCTAAGTGGGAAGGTCCTTACACTGTGGTCGAAGTTACCCGACCAAGCTCAGTACGATTAGCCATGTCAAACGGCAGGGTTTTGTCAAATTCATGGAACATTTACCAATTGCGTAAGTTCTTTGTTTAATTTCTTTCATTTCATTTCGTTCCATTTTCGCTTAAATTCTTTAAACATGATAATTAAATTAGTAGTAGTGGGTGATGTTATTTATATGACGTTGCCTAATTCTGGTCGACTGCGGTTCGTATGCTCTGGATTATAAAGTGTATAGTTTATGTTTCAAAATTCTGTTCTACTCTTGTTTGGCTACTGGTCGGGACACGGAAAACCTCCTAGTCGAAGTCTCTCCTTTTTATGCGTGGTTCCGCCCACTGGAAGGAGCTTCCTAGCGATGGTCTTTTCCTACGATCCCCGCTGCCAGTCGGACTAAGAGCATGAGCACGTCTTGCGAAATGTATTTTATACCTTTATTTCCTAGCTAGGTTCATTCCGACCAGTATTGAGCATCGCATAGAAGTAAAACCACTTGTCTGCTTTTAACATATGTTTTTCATGTTTTTTCCTCTTATCAAGGATAATTCTTTATTTTTTCCGACCATATGTTGTTTTAGTAAAGTACTTCGATCATTAAAAACAGATTTACAACTAGCCGAAACCTACACGGTTCCGACTATAAAGGTTTCCTAGTATTACCACGATCAGTTTTTTACCGATCAGTACATGCTTACAAGTAATGGTTGAGATTTGGATTTATATTCTTGGCCTCAGGTGGTACTATTATATAGTAAAGATCTTCTACTATATAACGATCGGGGCTAGACAAGACATAAATTCACAAGTCGAATAGGATGAATAAAAGATTTTTCCATTTTGATAAGAGAAAGGTAAGTCTTTACATTGTATGCATTGTTTTTCCTGTGCACTAAACTACTAGAGAATGCCTAAACTAACTCTTGCTAGATGGAGATCCGACTTCCATCTCTTCTGCGACCTTTTAGCCTAGAGGTTTCATCTCTGCGAGGATCGATTTGCCTCTGCGGGTAGCGGTTGAAATCCTCTTCGATGGCTTGAAGGTTAGTTGATGGGTCGGAAGCTTTCGGTTTGCCAAGGCAAGGCCGACTCCACGAGCAATAAACTCCTTAACGGAGTGGGCATAGTTCTCCCTAGTGGTCTTGAGCAAAACCTTGAGCTCTTCCAGCAAAGAGCCTAGGAAGTTGACCTTTTCTATTGGGTCACTCAAGGAGGGCAAGCTTGATCCCGCGCCCATGTCGAAGAGCATTTTGTTTAGCGAGGTGATTTTCTCATCTAAACTAAGCACGAGGGCTGCCCCCTTGTCTTGCTCAAATTCCAGAGCTTTCTTCGCTCTGGTCAATGCTTGTTTTTGTTCTACATAGACAAAGCAAGTATTAAGTAAAAATATTGGAAGACATACTAAGTCATGACTACGACTAGTTACCTTCCTCTCTCTTCTTGGAATCATCCGAAGCTTTTTATTCTTTGGTCGTCAAGTCTTGATCGACCGGTTCTTAGCTGAAGTTCTTCTTCAAGCTTTATTCTTACGGCCTTTTCATTAAAGCATCTTCTTTTATTTTCTCTAAGTCTATCAAAAGAATTCTTGATAAGGAGAATAAATAAAGGAAAGTCTTAATGAGAAAGAAGAGGAACTCTTACTCTCTATCTCGAGTGTTTTCCTCTAATATCCTAACTCGCTCGGTTAGTCCTCCGGCCGTAGCGAGGTTTTCGATCATATCTTTGCATAAGTAGCATTTCTTCCATAAACCTTCTTGTGAATTTTGAGAAAGGTTATGGAGAGGATTGAAGACACTTACGAATTACGACATCATTGTAATCGGTACAAATTTTATCGGGCCGCTGCGTCAGGCGATCGATATTCTTCCCCAATAATCATCAAGTTCCTTACTCGCGACCGTCGAGTTGAGAAAGGAAACTTGTTAGTTTTGAGGATGACCTTGAATCTTGGAACACATGGAAGATCGTGATGGTCTCTACCTCCGTTGCGGCATTGTGACTACTACGGGATCTAGCTCGGTTTCGAGCGAGGTTGGCTCGGGGCTCCTCAGACCATGTCATCCTCAAGATGTCTTACGAGGAAGACAATGGCGGGACCACCTCCGATCACGACTGTTGAATCGGTTGATCGGGCGACCGAGGATTGACGGATCTGCATGAGAAAGCAGAAAGTTCAATTCAACTTGGAATATCGAGGTATGCTTTTCATATAAAAGTTGTACATACACAGGTTGTTTTCTTAGTCTTGATCTTATAAGCGGGCTTAAAATCCGTTGCGCCTGTTTTTCTCTTCTTTCCAATTGTTCCCACCAGTTCCGAACTGGTAGGTTCAATTGTATTTTCTACACTCCCGATCAGGAGATCAGAAGCAATGTTCTCAACCATCTAGTCAAGAGCAAGATCCCTGACTCCTGGATCAGAAAGTGTGGTTTCACTGGTCTCAGGAACAGCTGTCTCATAGACAACTAGACGAGACTCAGTGATTGCCGCCTGTATTAACAAACAAAGTTAATCAGGTGAAGAATATACTTCATCTTGCAGAGGTTATTTCTTTTAGTTGCTTACCTCAGCGTGACCGCTGCCCTCAGCGATCACAAGACTAGTTGGATAATCAATAGGCTCACATGTCTCCGTAGCCTCATTGATCTTAAGTCCGACCAACTACACATAAAGAGGATTAGAACTGATCGAAAATAACTGGAAAGATGAAAAGAAGTTAATACGCTTACCCTAAGTCTTTCAGTCCTCTCCTCGGCACCAGCAAGTGCTAGGATTAAGGGAAAGCTGGCCTTGTCATCAGGTTCGCCAGCGCAGATCATTTTGATCCTGTTTCTGACGTCCTCAGAAGACAAGACTACGATTACAAATGAAAGATCTTAGTTTTGCGAAAATGATCAAATCGCAAAATAATGCAGTGGGATTTTACGAAAAATTACGGATCGAGAATCCTTGGTAGCGTCGTCGCCACCAATGAACGAGCATCGAGCGTGCCTGGTCTTTAAGGACTAATCCTCCTAATGGAAAAGTCCCTTACAGCGTGCGGGAGGTTAAACCTCGACACTCAAGAGATGGATAGCCTCAACCCATCTCCCAACTTCCCTCCTTCTTTGAGGAGGAACGCATGCGAGTTCTCGACCGCCTTCTTACATTTATGTCTGGCCGTCTTCTCGCGTAACCTTCATGTAAAACCAGCTTTTCTTCCATGATGACCAAGAAGACTTCGAGTACATACGAATGTACTCGTCAGCCTTGCCATCATGAAGCCTTAAGGTACATTCCCGAGGTCTTGGTCGTTTTCTTCGTGTTCGCCATCCGATAGTAGTACTTGAAGAGTTCCATCGACGGTGGAATCCCCAAGTATGCTTCGCGAGTGAGCGAAGATGCTTAGGTTTGCAATGGCGTTGGGAGCAAGGTTGATCAACTCAACCTCATAAAACTCCAACACTTGAGAAAGAAAAGGATGTCTTTGGAAGCTTGAGCCCGCACTCAGCGTCTGCGAGGAACAGGGATTTCTCCTCCTCGCCGCTTAGGCGGTGCTCTCCAAAGCCGATCTCAAGAGATCAAACTCTGTCGGGTAGCAACCCAACTCTCCAAACTCTCAATCTTCTCTCGCTCGGATCGGAGATCGACCGATTTGCGATGAGTCCGACATGATGCTTTCCTTTTTGGGTGAAGAACTCAAGGAAGATTTTCTTGGAGATAGAGGCGTAAAGGTTTAAAGCACTCGTAGAAGTCGTTTTATAGACATTTTCATCATGTAGACCCTTGAGAAGTCCAGCGGGCAAATACCTTTTCGCTGGCGGACGAAAGGCTTTTCCTTTTCCAAAGCGGTTTCTCAACTTTAAAATGAATACAGACCGCCTCGAGTCTCACGACATTTAATGAGAGGTCTGTTCGATATGATTACATCGGAGAACGTGTCCGCACGACCAACATTCATTTAAAAGTTCGGGGGCTAGCTGTTGAGGATTAAAATATTCATATATTATCTTAATATATGATAAAGACCATACGTCTTCGTGGTCGTAACTTCTAAGACCACCGACCTAACTAGTCGTAGGTATTACAGAAGTTATATAATGAATACCCTTGGTCGGACAAAGTTCCAAGCCTAGTCCACGACCAGGTGAGTACTCGTAAAGCTATGAACAGGCGTTTAGGTCAAGTCTCCGACCACGCCACTCACTATGTGATGAATGAACCACGTGTTTCATGTTCCACATAATACAACACTATTACGACTAATGATTTAACGTCTCTAAATCATTAACTTGAAACGATTGGCGTTTTCACCAACCGCCTTTACTGATTAGTGGAACCGCAAATCGCTGCCGTCTCTTCCGACCAGTGCGTCGCTCTCCAGCGGATGTCTCTTCATGGGATAAGCGCCACCGCTTCATCAACTATTTAAGGAGGGTCATGGAAGGGCGGAAGGACACTGAGAGGACACGAAGTGCGGCATAGACGGCTGGCGAAGACATCAAGCAAGATATAGCAAAGTGTTGTGTTTTTAGATACTCCTAGTGTTTGTAATTGTGAGTTCATAGCAATAAAGAGCAAGTTAGATCCACTCCCAGAAGTCACGCACATTTTTCCTCTTTTCATTTATATATTCATAAGATCGGCGATTTGATCGTCGACAACCTCCCTCTCCTGTTTATAGTGGTGGCTTAGACCTTCTAGATGTTTGATTCTATTGGGCTCCCGTTAAGGCCCAAATCAAATGGGACACATACGCACGCATTTTAATGCACCGTCTTTATCTCCCTTTGACCTAACTAGCTACACCTTGCGCCATTTTGCGTCTCGGATTAGCTAATAGGTCACCCTTGTCCATCTTGCGTCACGCTTGAGTTCATTGACCTCACCCGGCATCGTTGGTCGTTCTGGACCTCAGCTCTCCAAGCCTAGTCCCGATCATCCTCGCCGTTGACCGTCGTTGACCACCAAGCAACCTGCACAACAATAGACAAGTAAACCAAATTTGGGAACAAGTTCTTCACAACTTGACCCATGTTAGTCAAAACATGCATCATGCACCATATATGCCCTGAAACTCATGACTTTGACCTAACAACCGAACAACGCCACCACGACGGGCGACGATCAAAGTGAAAACCGGTCAGACTGCCCCCCAGGGCCGGTCTAACCACCCACCCTGGCTGGTCTGACCGCCACCTAGGGGCCGGTCAGACCGCCAGCTGGGACTTAGCCATTTTTCCTCTCTGGAAAACCGAAACCTACTGGAATTTTTAAACCAATAGAACTTTTGACTGGAGACTCCAAAAATTATGAGACCAAGTGCAATAGAATCCTCTCTCTTGCCTACACACTCTATTTTTGGCCCAGCTCAAAATAACACATTTTAAGTTCACCGTCCGATATCGCGCTATGGCCGGTCGGACCGATTAGACGATCGGCCATTGCGCTATGACCGGTTAGACCAGTTCTTGCTGACGATTCTGAAACTTGTCGAAAACACATGAAACGACAAACCGCAAACGCCATTGCCAATTGTCACATCATCCTAAGATCTGGAGCATATCCCCATGATATCCACAATCTCCCCTTGATGAACACATTGGCAATAATCCAGAAAATGTAATTTGGAGGTTTGAAGAGTAAAATACTTTCGTTTTCGTACAAAGACATAACTTGGTCCATAAGCAAGAGAAAGTAATGGAAATGACCAAGCTAGCATCAGAATAACATAGGCATGTGAGATAAGGCAAAAGAAAGCATAAAAACTTTGATTTCCAGAGATAACAAATGCAGAATGAAGAAAGAAACATAAGAAGCATAAGAATGAGTATGCATGAAGTGCAATGGAGTGGCTTAATTTTTGTATTTTTCAATTTTTGATTACAAGAAACTTTGGAGATTACCCAAAAGAACAAGCCATCATTTCTAATATTGCACAAATAGCATATCAAGCCTAACAACGCTAGCAAGATCATGATAAGACATATATATCAAAACTAAGCACGAAGGCTCAAAAGTAAAGCAGTATATTTGATCAATTTAAGCAAACCTTCAAATTCAGCAAGTTCATCAACAGGGATCCAAAAGTGAAACTGGTCATGTAAAAATATCAAAGTGAGGTCAAAAATCTAACTAAGACCACATTAAGAGTCAATCAGGTCCTGTATTGAATCATTTTGCTCAAATTTCTCGAAAGCCTATTTTTCAACATTTTTCTCATTTGCACGGAATATTGAAGTTGACTAATGATCTAACTTAGTGACAAGATCCTGGACTAGGAGCCATCCACAAACTCATCCTAAGCTTCGACCAGAAGTTGATTAAAGGTATATCTTAGAGAAGAAGATCCTGGACTAGGAGCCATCCACAAACTCTTCCTAAGCTTCTGCAAGGGCGACAAATATTGAGGTTCATGTCATTTCTGACAAGCAGTCCCCATGAGATCATCTGGATCACCAAACTATCTCCAAGTTCTTGTTATTTGACAAGCAGTCTCGTAAGAGTTGTTAGGCACAATTTAAGCATAAGATAATTTTTTGATTTTTCATATTTCACAAGAGCAGTTTTAGAATATCAAGAACACTAGAAGCTCAAGTAATGATCAATTTTAGATTAAAGAGCTAACAAAGCAATTTTGACAGGGCCAATGGCATAAAAGGAGCACTAATTACGCAACTAGCTAAAACATCCACAAATTGCAATTTTTCGTTCGAGTTGTTTTAGAGTTCTAGCTCATACAGCAAAGGCTTATCTGTATATGTGAAAACATGATAATTCTAGCAAGTCAAAGAACTAGACATGGCATTGAGCAAGAATTGAAATACTAAAGCTCCAAAGGGTAATAGGCAAAGCTTCATCAATTTTAAAAGATAAGTTGAGAATGTTATATTACAATGCATCTATTTTGATTTTTTCTTACCACTTGATGTATTTTTCATATGAATGCAAGATGATACAATGAGATGCAATAAAAAGCCTAAAAACCTAAAAAGTTGAAAAAGATCAATAAGTTCAAAAAAAGAACAAGAAAAGATCAAAAGAACAAGGTAAGATCAGAAAAGATCGAACTCCCCCTCAAACCAACCCATAGGGATAAATTACCTCTAACTCGCTTCTCAAGGTGGCAAACCTAGTTGGGTCTAAAGGCTTGGTGAGGATATCAGCCAGTTGAGCCTCGGACTCTACAAAGTGTAGCACAATATCACCTTTCTCGACATGGTCTCTAAGGAAGTGATAGCGAATATCTATGTGCTTGGTCCTAGAGTGTTGCATAGGGTTCTTAGCAATATTAATGACAGAAGTGTTATCACAGAAAAGAGGAACACTAGCAAAATTTAACCCATAATACTTAAGAATGGTTACCATCCATAAAATCTGACTACAGCAACTAGCAGTAGCTACATATTCAACAATGATGGATTGTGCAACATTGATCGCTTCCTAGAAGACCAAGATACAAGAGAAGTGCCTAGGAAGTGACAAGTGCCTGAGGTACTCTTCCTATCTAGCCGACAGCCCGCAAAATTAGAATCAGAAAACCTCCGAATGGACAATGGTGACGAACATGAATACCAAATGCCATACAGAAGGGTAGAGTGTAAATACCTGAATATGCGCTTAACAACTTGGCGATGGGAAGTCCTCGGAGACACCTGAAACCTCCCACAAAGGCAGACCGTGAAGTGGATGTCCGGTCTCGAGGCCGTTAGGTACAGAAGGGAACCGATCATGCTGCGGTACTCGCGTTGATCCACGGCTTCTCCTTCCTCATCTGGATCTAAAACAGTCGAAGTTGCCATGGGAGTGGAGATTGGCTTGCAGTCACCCATGTCGAAACGTTTGAGAAAGTCCTTAGTGTACTTCGTCTGATGGATGAAGATCCCTTCCTTGCATTGCTTAATTTGAAGCCCCAAAAAGTAATTAAGCTCTCCCATCATACTCATCTCAAATTGCTTGGACATAGTCTCAGAAAAGCTGGAAACAAGAGCATTAGAAGAACCACCAAAGATAATATCATCAACGTAAATTTGAGCAAGCAAGAAGTCATTACTACGCCTAAGAATGAACAAAGTCTTGTCTACCTTACCCATCTCAAAGTCATTCTTAAGCAGGAAGGTCTTAAGTCTATCATTCCAGGCTCTAGGGGCTTGCTTAAGACCATACAAGGCTTTGGATAGCTTGAACACATGATTTGGGTACTTGGGATTCTCAAAGCCTGGGGGTTCCCTAACATAAAATTCCTCCTCAATGAAACCATTTAAAAAGGCACTTTTAACATCCATCTGATATAATCTAAAGCCCTTAGATGCAGCAAATGCAAGCAGAATACGAATGGCTTCTAGTCTAGCAACAGGAGCAAATGTGTCATCAAAATCCAACCCCTCAACTTGGCTAAAGTCCTGAGCTACCAACCTAGCCTTGTTTCTAATTACAGAACCATTCTCAATTTGTTTATTTTTAAAAACCCAGCGGGTTTCTATAACATTATGGCCACTAAGAGGTTCTACCAAGTTCCAAACTTTATTCCTCTCAAAATTTTCTAACTCCTCATGCATGGCATTAAACCAGCTAGAATCCGATAAGGCATGTTATATATCGCGGGGTTCAAAAGAAGCAACAAATGCAAAGTGAGAATAGAGATTTGGATCATGATACCTGGAGCGAGTGACTCGCTCATGGAGATTACCTATTATCTGATCCGGAGGGTGATGCCTTTGAATGTGAAGTGGTGCACCCGGAGAGGAAAGCATCTCTTCAACCTCCGCAGGTACTGCAGATGACGAAGATGCAGCAGGAGCCTCATCTGAAGGCGAAGTAGTCACAACAGGTTCTTGTGCTGGAATAGGAGAGTCAGCAGTAGCAGGTGGAAGAACATCAAATCCTTCATCATCTTTCTCTATGAATATGCTCTCTATCACCTGTGTATCACCTGAAATATCTGATCTAGCTCCAGGGCTAGTCTCATCAAAAGTAACATTGCATGTCTCCTGAACCAATCGCTGACGACTAGTGGTCGGAAAAGAGTTTCCGAGTCACAACCAAACGCACAAGAACCTGTAGGGTCGCACACTTAAGGGGCTGGGGATTTGATTTTGATGGTGATTCGAATTCGTATGGGATATAAGTTCCTAATGGGCCTCGAGTAAGAGATCCACCATGGATGCCTATATAAAGAGAGGCGGTGGCATATGGTGAAGCACGGTTTTGGAAGAACTCCCGAAACCCTAATAGCCACGCCATCCTCAACCACGTTGCCGGTGCTAGCAAACCAGCGCGTGGTGTTCCTACCCTGTATGTGTGGATACCTCGGAGGTGCTGTTGCGAAGCATCAGCACTAGGACGATCCGCAACTCATGACGATCACCGGAGCAAGAGGATAAGTTGCGAGGCCAGTTCGACTACTCAGAGGAAGCGAGCCTTGGCGAAATCGACTACTCGGAGGAAGCGATCGCGCGGCGAAATCACGACTACGACGCATCTATTAGCTACATCGACTCTACTTCCGCTTCGAGTCGGCGCGTCTAGCGGTAATCTCGTGATCTATTACTTGCGGAGGTTCCTTGGTTGCGTGGTAAATTTTTGTTTTGTGCTATCGTAGCGCTTACCCGTAACTCTTCACATCAGCCATGCTCTTCAACTTCCTGCAATAGTCTGTGATGTTGAGATCACCTTGGACAAAGGAGCGAAACTTGGCGTCGAGAGTGAGGGCCCAAGTCTCCCGGTTACCGATGAATTCTTTGTTGGAGGCGAGCCACCGAGTATGTCTTGGTGGTGCGGGGCGCCATGACGATCTTGACGAGGTTGGGGGAGATGGTTCAGTAAAGCCACTCACAAACGACACAGTCCATCCGACACCAGCCTCGGTGTATTCTGCACTAGTCTAGGATCACGCTAGTACACACAGTGCCAACATAGATGAATATCGATCCACACAAGACGATTAATAGAATAAACAACTAATTTGAATAGCAAATAATGGTTTTGACCTTATGGTTGAATTTACATTTTTTAAGCCACGCAGGGCTGACAATAGATAAAATAGCAGCAGCAAAATAGAAATAAACTTCAGTGGAATCCCATCAATTCACCACATGCAACTGACTGGGATCAAGACTCTAACGATCGACATCTTCGTAGAACTCCTCAAATGCAGGCGAAGATCCCTCCACTTCTTTTGATTATTTGAAGCAAGTATGAGTACACAACCGTACTCACAAGTCACACCACAGAATGCAATTTATAGATGATGGCTTATTCCAAAGGAATAGTTTATGTGGTTTTTTTTTGTAGAAATGCAACATTTGCAATTGAATACGAATAATAGATTGAAAGCATAATTCAAAACAAATAAGATAATATTAATTTATCATTTGATTTCACAAAGACACACAGTCTAACAAGTTATTCACACAATCATATGACTTAGATCACACAGCTCCCTTCCCAAATGCTTTATGAAAATCTACCACTCGTGTGAAATCCCCCGAGCATGTCTATGACCGCGGACGCGGCTATTCGAATAGATTGATTTAACACTCTACAGAAATTGTATACTTTACTCACAAGGCACAATCAGTGTAGCTAGCACTGACCATAACAAAACCTTTCGGAACCGTCATCTCAAACATTGACACTCCCGATGTGCTTTACTGTCATCTAACCGATACACACAGCGTTTGGTATGACACACACCGTTGAACAGGGATGCGGCGAACCATCCCGCGATGTGACCTATCTTGAAGTCCACACCTCCACCCATCACACAGCTAACCTACAATCTGAGTTGTCAATGGTAAGATTCCATAACCTACTAATTTAGGCCCGTCCCATACCAGACATGTGGTCGTACAGTAAGGCTCAATTCAATGGCGAACAAAGTTAAATCCTTAATTGACCAAGGCAAGACTTCCAGTTTCTAACTAAATGTCACACAGACCAAAATTCCCATTCACACAATTTCCACCATCACACCGTATCCACCACTTGCCTCAGTCTAAATCTTCTCCCACCCTGTTGATTAAGTGCAACACATGCCATCAATTGAATAATAACACACATCACACACAGTTTTATCACACAGTTCTATAATTGCTTAGTCAAGTTTATATTTGCAACTCACATGAAATGATGACTCGTAGCATGGCTAAGCACTCTACTCGTATCTAACCAACCCACGTTGGTGCTACAATAATACCAACTAATAATGAACCAACCTAAGGTGACAGAAGAATATAGCATAACAATAGACAAGGTGGATATAACAATTTGGATTAATAACTGTGGATATCGTGAGGATATGTGCACGATCTCAGGATGATGAGTCAATTGGCAATGGCGTTATTGGTTTGCAAAATCTCGCGTTTTGGGTTTGCTCCAAATTTGTCGAGACCTTTGGCGGTCGACCGGTTGTCTTGGGCGGTCGGACCGCCCGTGGAAGCGATCCGGCCGACCATGGTGGCGGTCCGACCCAGATTTGAAAGTTGGGTTTTGGGTGAGCCAAAAATAGGTTGTGTAGGCAAGTGAGGGTGTCTCTGGATGTGGTCCCATCATTTTGGAGCTCCCGATCAAAAGTTCTATTCGATTGAAATTTCGAAAGGTTTGAATTTCTCGCTTGAATTTTAGCTAAGTCCTTTGGACCGTCCGGCCGCCGTTGTGGGGCGGTCGGCCAAACATGAAATCGGTCGGGCCGGCCACGTGAAGCGATCGGGCCGGCGATCCTGGAGGTGAGCCAAGTGTTGCATTGAGTTGATTTTGAGTGTGTGATTCTATGAACTTCAATGCTTTATTGATGTATATCGCATTCGGAAGCGGCGTGGGTCAAGTTGTGAAGAACTTGTTCCGGAAGCGGTTTGTTTGTCTATTCTTTGTCGCGGTGGCTTGCGAGTCAGCGGCGTCAGCGGTGAGTGGATCGGGACTACGCTTGGAGAGCGAGGTCGAGCGATCGGGGATCTGGGTGAGGTCGTGTGACTCAAGCATGGTGCGAATGGACAAGATGGATCGAGCGGGTGGTTGAAGCAATTTGGTTGGATCGGCGGTGTGGATATCGGTGCGAGTCTGCGGGAGGTTCGATGGGATTCGGACAAGAGAGGCTTGGCGTCGATGAGAACCGTGATCAACCTACGTGGTGAAGCGGCGATTGCTTCAATAGTTATTTGTGTGTGGGTCCCATGTGTAAGAGACCCAAAAGGAAACCCTAGCTCTCTAGTATAAATAGGAAGGGGTGAGGTGGAAAACCTAAGCAAGCATTCATTTAGCCCCCTTCTTCCTTTTTCTAGGGTTTGGAGGAGAGGAGAGGAAAACTAGGGTTTGGAGTGTGCTCCTTGTTGAGCTCTTGCCCTCCTTGGTGGAGAGGCTTTGTAAGCATCTATTGTGGATGAACAATCTTGTGATGCTTAATTGAAAGATCAATTGCTCCCTTTGTGTTCTTCTCTCTTTTGGATGTTTTGGTGCTTCCTTGATTCAAAGGTTCATGCTTGGTCTCTTGGCCTACTTTACCTTGCTTTGATGTGTGGGATTACTACTAGAGTCATCTAGATCATCAAACCCCACAAGCAAGTCTTGAATCAAGATTTCCTCATTTCTAGGGTTTGTGCACCTCTTTGGTAAAATCTCAAGAGATCGATTTTGAAGTGGATCGACCGATCGTCGCTAGAAATAGGTCTCAATATCTTTAGGAAGGTGTGCTAGAAATTTGGTCAAGTTTTATTGGTTGAATCAAAAGTTGGATCAAATTTCGTTTTGGATTTAGGTGGAGTTTTTGATCTTGGACTCTCTGGTCCGGCCAGGCCTTCAGCGGTTCGACCGCCGTGTTTTCAGACCATTGGTTTGCGGGTCGAACCGCATCCACCGGTCCGACCATTTGGATAGTTCTTGGTCGGACCGCTCCTTGACCGTCGGTCAGGCCGCCCGTGGTAGCGGTCGGACCGCGTGTCGATGAAGAACATTGAGTTCTTTTCTCCTTTTGTGTCGTGTGCTTGAGGGGCTTATCAAATTCAACACAAGGCTTCCGTTGTGTGCTCACTAAACTTCTTAGCTTTCATAGCTAAAGGAGTAAAGTGCGTGTTGGTTTTGATTTAGGTGAGAAAGTTTTGAAAGCGCCTATTCACCCCCTAGTCGCCTTTCGGTCCTACAAGTGGTATCGAGGCAGGTTAGCTCTCTTCTATAGATCTTAGCAGGTCTTTGGAGCCATGGCGGTGACAAGTACTCAACCAAGCCACACATTTTTGAGGAGTTGACTTTGCATCTTTGGAAGGCTCGTATGCAAGCGTATATCGAGGCTCAAGGGCACGCTATTTGGCTAAGGTGAAAAACCCTTATGTCGTGCCCGGTAGATGGCGATCGATCCTCGGATGTGGAGGCCAGCGACAAGGCTCGAATTATTTGATCCAAGGCCTTAGTCGATCGAGTTTGGCGTGTTGCTCACTTGCGGTGCTGCTCACGAGATCTGGCGGACACTTTGTGATTATCACGAAGGGTCCACTGCGATCAGGAAGTGAGGCGAGAACCAGCTCAAAAGGTTTACTCGAAGATCGAACAAAGGCTGGTGAGTCTTTGGATGGTGTGGGAAGATTCTCTAAAATTCTTCATGATCTCGTATTTGTTGACTTGATATTTTACGAGTGCGAAAATGCCGCCCGACTTAGGTGCTCTTGATGTGAAGATGCAGGGTATGAAGATCACTTCCATCAATGACAACCTTTGTCATGAGTGAGCTTACCATGGATAAGCTCTACTCGAGGTTGAAGACGCATGAGATTGACTTTATCTCGCGTCTCCCAAAGGCAGTCGATGGCTTTAGTGGTCGACAAATCCAAGGGTTGCTCTTGATTCTCTTGATTGTAGCTCATCGGCTTTTCATTATCGCTTTACATTCTTTGAGTGATGAGCAACGAGAAATTGCAGGGGATGACTTAGCCCTCCTTTCCACCAAATTCACAGAGCGTACAACAAGGTGAGAAATAGGAGGAGGAGTGGACCTATCACGTGCTTGAATGTGGTGAGCCAAACCACATTCGCTCCAAGTGCCCCAAGCTAAAGGGCAAGGAGGAGAAGGAGACACGAAGACATCCCGGAGAGGATGCAAAACCCAAGAAGACAAACTATCGAAAGTTTGTCGGTAGGGTCCTGCCGCTCTTGAGAATGTAAATATGAGCGATGTGGACTCGGAAGCGGAGGGCGGCGAGTGATTCTCGTGGCAAGAAGAAGGCGCATGACTTCAGGCATGTGTTTCATGGCCAAGAACGACCACGACAATGATTCCTCCAAAGATGAGGATCCTTTTAGTGATCGATGAGGTATGCCCTTCTATTCTTGATATGAAAAGGGCTTTGGTGCTTCTGAGCAAAATTGCATAAGCAAGTAAAAATGATTAGGAAGCGAGGACATTATGATTGATAATTTGAATCTTGAAGTTGTTAGGCTTAAATCTATCAATCCTGGCGATATTTGTGATTCTGCACTAGCTTGCTTAAGATTTGACAAGCTTGAAATCTGCTCATTCCTCTGTCACAAATCAACTAAAAGATGCTCTCGATGAACTAGAATCTTTCAAGTCTAGATCGCTTGTTTAGATGTCATTCCTCTTGATGTATTGCCATGGAAGCTATCCCTTTAACTTGCTCTAATTGTGCTTTGCTAGAATTAAAATTGGATAGTTCCTTAAAAGAATTGCAAAAGTTTGATGCTAGTCACACATGCTCTCATTGTAAGGATAATAGGATTAAGATGCAAGAGATGGCGAAACATTGATTTACTCTAGAGTTGCATCTTGTGAAAATTGTCCCAAGCTTACAATTGAGATTGAAGCCTTAAACAAGACCACGGAAGAAAAGGCTAAAATTGAAAGATCCATGTCTTTTCTTTGCTTCTAAAAGGTTATTGATTCTAACTCTTGTGTTTTGAATCTTTGAAGTTGAAACCATGGTTAGTCGGATACAAGAGGCTTTTAGAGTCAAGTTTAAGGAAGCGATTGAGTAGGATTCAGGAATCCTATTGTGTGTCTTGTGAGGCCTTCAAAGTGGAAGTGGCCCTTCTTAAGAGTAAGCGCAATGAGGTAATCAAGTCTAGCAAGTGTTCTAGATGTGAGGAGTTAATGAAAGAGAATGATTACCTCAAGGTGACTCTTGAGAAATTTTCAAGTGGGAAAAGAAACTCAACATGATTCTTGATCAATCCAAGGTGGCGTGAAAAATAGTGGTCTAGGTTTCAACCCCTAGAGCATTCAAGAAAAACCCACCTAAGATTGCTAGAGTTGTGAAGAATGGTTTGTTTGAGCTAGAACCTCCTAAGCCATCAGGGTTGTTTTCAAATCCGGTGGTTTTGCTCAAACTCTTTACGGCAAGAAAGGTGCTTTCACTCATGCATGCAGACCCCTCAAAGGTCGATACCATTGCACTTTACGCAGAAAGAAGGCCATCTTGTTGAGTTACCTTAGGAGAGCAAAACTTGAGAGAAAAGAGAGGATGGCGTCCTAAGATCCATTAGAGAGTCCCTTCTCGGATGTAGTCTCTAGAGCTAGGCGACTGTTTATCGCACCACACATAGGCCTAGATTTGTAGAGAACATTGTAGACTCTTTTGGTGGGTCTAGGCGGCATGTTGGATTAGGACATCGTGAGGAGAGACAGGGTAGCACCTAGGCAGAGAGTGTCGATCTTTTGGTAGATCGTTTGGAGAGGTCTAGGTGGTTCTCATGTGCATTCTTATGATTTTGTTCTGATCATGTTTGACTATTTCTCTGCTGCTCCCGGACATCGTGCTTCTCGATCTTTGGATTCCTCGTTCATTTATCACTAACTTGATCTTGAGGCACGGATGTTTTCGATTGTGCCTTTTAGGTCCGTCGTGCGAGGAAGGAGGACAAGTGGCTTGTTGACTCGGGTGTTCTCGACATATGACCGGAGATTCTAGATGGTTCTCCTCCCTCACCGTGCATCCGGCAATGAATTGATTACATTTGGGGATGCTTCTCTGGGACCGTGTTTTGCAAAGAGAACCTTGTCTTGGCGTCAACGACAAGTTCATGCTAAAAGGCGTCGCTTTGGTAAGTAAGGTGAGGTATAATCTTCTATCTGTTTCTCAATTTGCTTGATGAGGGTCTAGAAGTGAGGTTTAAGAGAGGTGAGTGTAGAGTTCTAGATTCCTCGGGTGAGCTTGTTTTGAGATCTCAGTTTGAGAAGATTTTACGTGCAAATTTGAGCATTTCTTACCTTCTAGTCCTAGGTGTCTTGTGGCCTCTGATTCTCATGACCTTGTTTTGTGGCATCGTAGACTTGGGCATATAGGTTTTGATCATTTGTCTAGAGTCGGTTGCAAGGACTTGATTAGAGGTTTGCCTAGGTGAAGGTGTCGAGAGATCTTGTGTGCTCTCCACATAGACATGGTAAGATGGTGTGCCTTCCACCCACCTCTTACTTTGGTAATGGTGATGGACACAGACGACTTCTTCACTTAGATCTGATTGGTCCTTCTAGAGTTGATCATTTGGTGGGAAATGGTATGTCTTTGGTGGTTGTGGATGATTACTCGAGGTATTCATGGGTTTATTTTCTTGCTTCTAAGGGCGAAGCATTTGGATTCTTTAAAGATTTGGTCCTTAGAATTCTTTGTTGATATACACGGAGCTTTGAGAGCCATTAGGAGTGATAATGGGACGAGTTCAAGAATTCTTCTTTTTCTACCTTCTGTGATAGGGAATTGAGCATCAGTTTTCTTCTCCTAGAGTTCCTCGTGAGAATGGTGTTGTAGAAAGGAAGAAGCAGAACCCTTGTAGAGATGGCTCGGACCATGCTAGATGAGCATTCTACTCCTAGGAGATTTTGGTGAGGCGATCTCTCTTTGTTATATCTCAATAGGGTTTTCTTGAGATCGTGGTTGGGAAGACTTCTTATGAGCTTAGATTTGGTCATTCTCCCAAGGTCTCTCATTTCAAGATTTTTGGTTGCAAGTGCTTCATTCTTAAACATGGCAATCTTGATAAATTTGAGTCTAGATGTTTTGATGGCATATTTCTTGGATATCCTGCTCATTCTCGTGGCTATCGTGTTTTTAATGTTGATACTAACAAAATTGTTGAGACTTGCGAAGTCACTTTTGATGAGGCTAGTCACAGTACTAGACCAGATGCTTGGTACAGGTTTACGAAACTCAAGAAAGCATCTTCGTCGATGATGATTACGAGGATGAAGACCCAAACCATCCTCCTGCTACCTCGAGAGGGTGGAGAGCACGCTACTACTACTTGATGTCGGTGACGGCCGCCTCCTATCCCCACCGAAGCGATCTGAGTGGCTCTGTTCCTACCTCCACAACTCATGGGGTAGAGGCCATACGCACCGGAGCACCTCTTCGCATTCGGCGACAACATCCTCTGAGCAGATGATTGGGGATCTTCAAGGCGAGTCACTCGCTCGAGTTTATTCTCTGATTCCCATGCACATTACCTTTTGTCGCTTCTTTTGAACCCGAGATATCACCCATGCTTTATCGATGCCTCTTGGGTCAATGCCATGCATGAAGAGCTTGAAAATTTTGAAAGAAACAAAGTGCGGTTTTAGTTGGCGACCTTGATTCTCATGTTATTGGAACAAAATGGGTTTTTAAAAATAAGCAAAGTGAGGATGGATTGGTTGTTACGCAATAAAGGCTAGACTTGTTGCTCAAGGTTATTCAGTGAGGCTTAGACTTTGAGAGACTTTTGCTCGATAGCTAGATTGGAGGCCATTCGCATTCTTTTAGCATTTGCAACATCCAAGGGTTTCAAGCTTTTTCAAATGGATGTTAAAAGTGCTTTCTTGAATGGCTTCATAGAAGAAGAGGTCTTTGTCAAGCAACCTCTGGGTTTGAAAATCAAAATTCCCAAACCATGTTTTAAACTCTCTAAAGCCTGTATGGATTGAAACAAGCTCCTAGAGCTTGGTATGTGACTTAAGAGTTTCTTGTGAAAATGATTTCAAAATGGGAATGGTTGATAAAACCTTGTTCACTCTCGGGCATGGCGATGATTTCTTGTTGGTTCAAATATATGTGGATGATATTATTTTGGTGGTTCCTCTCATGCTTTGGTGTCTAGATTTTGATTCTATGAGCGGTGAATTCGAGATGAGCATGATGGGAGGTGACATTCTTCCTTGGTCTTCAAATCAAGCAAGCGAAAGAAGGCACCTTCGTCCACGAGTAAGTATACAAAGGACCTTCTTGGCGCTTCAATATGGGAAGCGATAGGCCAATGTCTACTCCCATTGCAACAACCACCGTCTTTGGACCACGATGAGGATGGAAGTCAGTGGACGGAAGAATACCCTGATATGATTGGCTCCCTCCTCTATCTTACTGCGTCGAGGTAGGACATACAATTCGCCGTATGTGCATGCGCTCGATTCGAGCTTCCTCGTGCTTCTCATCGTCAAGTTATCGCGCATCTTGGTATCTTCAAGATACGCTTGATTTTGGACTCTGGTATTCTTCTTCTTGGCTCTTTCAATTGAGCATTTTACGATCTTGATTTGCGGTGTAGAGTTGATAGGAAGAGTACTTGGCACTTGTCATTTCTTGGGCACATCTCTTGTTTCTTGGTCTTCGAAAGCAGTCTTACATTGCCTGATCCACGGTGAGTGAGTATGTAAGCTGCCGCCGATGGTTGCTCTCGAGTTCTCTGGATTTTGTCCCATACTGCGAGACTATGGGTTATCTTTGGGAAGTGTTCCTCTTTTACGTGACAACACTACGCAATTAATATTGCCAAAACCCGATTGCAACATTCGAGGACTAAACACATTGACATTCGATTTCATTTTACGAGACCATGTTGAGAAAGGTGATGTTGTGCTTCATTTTGTAGAGTCGAGCAACGACTTGCGGATATTTTCACTAAGGCTCTTGACTCTTGGCGTTTCTTTGCTGCGGGGAGAGTTAGGGGTTATTAGTCCTATTGGGCTGTTTTGAGGGGGAAGTTGCTCTTTTTGCATTCATTGTATCATAATGCATGTTTCATTTCATTTGTCTTGCATTGTGTAATAAAATCAGTGGAGCTTTGATTATTATCCTTGTATGACTTGTTCTTATATTCTATACCTTGTCATATCGAGTGATAGTCTGCTAGACCTCTTTTATGGCTCTTCGTGTGTGGCTTAGCTTTTGACTTGCTAACTTTATATCTGTGAGAAATTTGAATCAAATCATGTCTTGTTGGATCTTGTGACTAGTTTTGCTCTAGTGATCCACTTATGATTCTCGCCATGTCTTACAAGTTGAATTGAGTCTTGAACTTATTCTGAGTTGAAAAATGAGCTTTTTATCTTATTAAGTCAAGCAAATGAAAAATAAGATTTTACGTGCGAAAAAGCGATCTCACCAATCCTTTCTCATGAGACGGCTTGCCATTGCACTAGGCATGAACTCAGGGGGAGTTTTGGATGACCTAGATCATTCTTTTAAGCTTATCGCTTGAGATGGTCGCGGCAAGGCTTGAGATCTAGCACAGCAAAAAAAGGGGAGAAAGAAAAAGAGAAATTGCCCAAAAAGGGCTAAGTGCTTGAGCTTTTGCTTCAAAAGAATTTTCTTAATGCTCAAAATGCCTCAATTCTTATTTTGAGTCTCTTTTTACTTATAGACATGGCTTGACTCATTTTTGGTTGCTTTGAGTGGATCTATGATTTTGAGCAACCTTTCATGATTTCAATTCTGTTAATCTCAGATTTCTGCTATCTTGGTTTTAGCTTTGCAGTACACGTTTTGCCATGATTGAATATAGCGTCTTCTCCTTATATGGCTTGGTATAATACTTATCTTGTCTATATGTATAATGGTCATGGCTCCTTTTCACTAAAATTCAAAAATAAAGTCATTCCTTCATGCTCTTTCTTTTTCATGCATCTTGATGAATTCATTGTCAAAGGGGGAGAAAGATTGTGAAGAAAATGTTGTTAATAATGTTGGAGCTTTTGGTTTCATACTCAAGGTTTAATATAAAAGAACTTCATAAAATAAAAATTTTGAACCTTTTGAAAATCTGTGATCATGGTGAGTTGAGTTTACGGTTTCATTGTCTTATCTTATTTGATTTGCAATTGAAGGATACTCACAATGATCAAAGGTCAAATAGAACAATGTGTCTTTCATTTGGACCTAAGTGAGATTTTTGGCTACTTTGGAAATTGAATCCTTTTGTGCTTTCAATGCCTTATCTCACTGCTTACACTATTACGAAGCCGACTTGGTGGTTCCTAGGCTTTTTGTTGCTTATGGACCAAGTTGTGCCTTTATCGCAGCAATGAGTTTTACTTTTCATTTTGAAAAACCACATTTTCTTGAAAATTGCCAATGTGTTCATCAAGGGAGATTGTGGATATCGTGAGGATATGTGCGATCTCGGGATGATGAGTCAATTGGCAATGGCGTTATTAGTTTGCAAAATCTCGCGTTTCGGGTTTGCTCCAAAATTTGTCGAGGCCAGGCGGTCTGACCGGTTGTCTTGGGCGGTCGGACCGCCCGTGGAAGCGATCCGGCCGGCCATGGTGGCGGTCAGGCCATTGATTTGAAAGTTGGGTTTTGGGTGAGCCAAAAATAGGTTGTGTAGGCAAGTGAGGGTGTCTCTGGATGTGGTCCCATCATTTTGGAGCTCCGGTCAAAAGTTCTATTCGATTGAAATTTCGAAGGTTTGAATTTCTCGCTTGAATTTTGGCTAAGTCCTTTGGACGGTCCGACCGCCGTTGTGGGAAGCGGTCGGCCAAGGCATGAATCGGTCGGACCGGCCTGTAAAGCGATCGGGCCGGCGATCACTGGAGGTGAGCCAAGTGTTGCATTGAGTTGATTTTGAGTGTGTGATTCTATGAACTTCAATGCTTTATTGATGTATATCGCATTGCGGAGCGGCGTGGGTCAAGTTGTGAAGAACTTGTTCCGGAAGCGGTTTGTTTGTCTATTCTTTGTGCGGTGGCTTGCGAGTCAGCGGCGTCAGCGGTGAGTGGATCGGGACTACGCTTGGAAGGCGAGGTCGAGCGATCGGGGATCTGGGTGAGTCGTGTGACTCAAGCATGGTGCGAGAATGGACAAGATGGATCGAGCAGGTGGTTGATGCAATTTGGTTGGATCGGCGGTGTGGATATCGGTGCGAGTCTGCGGGAGGTTCGATGGGATTCGGACAAGAGAGGCTTGGCGTCGATGAGAACCGTGATCAACCTACGTGGTGAAGCGGCGATTGCTTCAATAGTTATTTGTGTGTGGGTCCCATGTGTAAGAGACCCAAAAGGAAACCCTAGCTCTCTAGTATAAATAGGAAGGGTGAGGTGGAAAACCTAAGCAAGCATTCATTTAGCCCCTTCTTCCTTTTTCTAGGGTTTGGAGGAGAGGAGAGGAAAACTAGGGTTTGGAGTGTGCTCCTTGTTGAGCTCTTGCCCTCCTTGGTGGAGAGGCTTTGTAAGCATCTATTGTGGATGAACAATCTTGTGATGCTTAATTGAAAGATCAATTGCTCCTTTGTGTTCTTCTCTCTTTTGGATGTTTTTGGTGCTTCCTTGATTCAAAGGTTCATGCTTGGTCTCTTGGCCTACTTTACCTTGCTTTGATGTGTGGGATTACTACTAGAGTCATCTAGATCATCAAACCCCCACAAGCAAGTCTTGAATCAAGATTTCCTCATTTCTAGGGTTTGTGCACCTCTTTGGTAAAATCTCAAGAGATCGTTTTTGCGAAGTGGATCGACGGATCGTCGCTAGAAATAGGTCTCAATATCTTTAGGAAGGTGTGCTAGAAATTTGGTCAAGTTTTATTGGTTGAATCAAAAGTTGGATCAAATTTCGTTTTGGATTTGGTGGAGTTTTTGATCTTGGACTCTACCGGTCAAGCCAAGCCCTTCAGCGGTTTCGACCGCCAGTGTTTCAGACATTGGGTTTGCGGTCGAACCAAGCATCCACCGGTCCGACCATTTGGATAGTTCTTGGTCGGACCGCTCCTTGACCGTCGGTCCGACCGCCCGTGGTAGCCGGTCAGACCGCCCGTGTCCAGTGAAGAACATTGAGTTCTTTTCTCCTTTTGTGTCGTGTGCTTGAGGGGCTTATCAAATTCAACACAAGGCTTCCGTTGTGTGCTCACTAAACTTCTTAGCTTTCATAGCTAAAGGAGTAAAGTACGTGTTGGTTTTGATTTAGGTGAGAAAGTTTTGAAAGCGCCTATTCACCCCCCTAGTCGCCTTTCCGGTCCTACAATAACTAAACCCAAAAGCATTTAAATAATTACTTGAATTAGAATGCAATACATTGAAACAAAGTATTTTGAAAACTGGGTTCAACATAATCAAAGGTATAACTTGCCTTGGAATAGGTCTAGGTACTGATCTTCATCTTGAGGTACTCCTTCTTCTTCAAAAGTCCCCGAAGTATTAACGTCTACTCGCAAATGAAACAAATAAATAATAGAGGCAAAACCAAGTCTAAAAATTAAATAAAAAATCATAAATAAATAGATCTAGAATTTATATAAATTTAGAAATTTGAATGGGCTTAATCGGAGTTCGAATGTAAAAGATATGGGCTTTGGAAGATTGAATCTAAAGAAATACCCTAAATTGGAATTTCTGGAATTTCTGAATTATTTTTCTAAAGAAAAATTGGATTATTCCGCAAGCGCTGATGTCAGCGATGAATTTCCAAAAAAAAGAATAAATAAAAGAAACTCTGACATGTAGGACCCACATGTCAGTGAGGCGACTCACGATGGTGAGTCTCTGAGGCAGAAGAAAGACTAGAGGCGATGGACCGACCATGCGGAGCACCTGCCTTGACGTTTGGATGCCACATCGATGACACCCATGCATGAGCGCTGAGATGGCTGCACCCGTGGACGTCCACATCAGCTCGGCAATGGCTGAGGCAAGGGAGTTAAACGAGCAGGCGTTCGCCCGGCGATGGAGGTTCGGGAGGTAGAGGGTGACGTGGGGATCGATGCACTCACGAGGCAAGAGGACGACTGGACTGGCCGACGGTGAGGTCGGAGCGGAGACGATGCCACGTGCTCGGCGGAACCTGCTCTCCGACGATGCTCCGGCGGAACCAAGGCTACTAGGATGTAGCCCTTGCCCCGGCGATGCTAAAGGTGTAGACAACGAGGCTCAGGATCCTCAACGGATTCGGGGACGATCAATAGTGATTCTGTGGGTCCCACACATCAGCGACGGCGGCTCGCGAGAGTTCGCATGGTAACGCGGGTGAAGCTGACCGGTGGGGTTGGATGCGGTGCGCAGTGGAGAAGGCAGCCCGAGACTAACGAGGCGAGGCTACACATCAGCGAGGCGGCGTGAGAGAGGAGAGGATGACATGGCGGGCACGCATGTCGGTCGAGCAATGCGACAGCCTTGTGAGGAAGCTAGGGCATACTGATTGTGCGAAATGGAATAGGGTTGGGTTTCGGCCCGACACTTTTCCGAAGGATTTTAATTGAATTTGCTTTTTATAAAATACCAGAAAATCCAAATAGTAATTAGAAAAATAGCAAATGAACTTGGAAAAATTCTAGAAAATATATCCAAGCCAAGAGAATCCAAATAAAATAGTTTTAACAATTGTTGATGTTAGGATTAATCATATTAAATAATTTTGATATTCAAAGTCCATATTAAACCTTTAATAAAATTCAATAAAAATTCAAATGGTGAATTTTCCAACTAGCAACTAACTAAAAGACTTTTAAAGCTCAGAAAATTGGGATGTTACAAATCTCCCCCCTTAATGGAATCTTGTCCCTGAGATTCAGGCTAGCTAGAGAAGAGGCTAGGAAACTCGGCTTTCAACTCTTCACGTTCCCACATTGCTTCTCCTTCTAAGTGATTGCTCCCTGAACTTTGCAGAAACAGACGGTCATGCTTCTGGTACGACGCTCTGCGATATCCAAAATCTTGACTGGCTACTCTTTGTAAGTGAGATCTTCTTTCAACTCAATTGCATCCAATGGAGCTTGTTCTTCTGGCACACGAAGACACTTTTTTAATTGAGAGACATGAAAGACATCATGCACTCCTACTAATGACTATGGTAGCTCCAGCTGGTAAGCAACTTTTCCACGGCATTCCAAAATCTTGAACAGACTAACAAACCTAGGGGAAAGTTTCCCTTTGGCATGAAATCGTTTGACACCTCTGAGTGGAGTAACTCGGAGATAAACAAAATCTTCCGGTTCGAATTTGAGATCATGGCGATGATTATCAGCACAGCTTTTCTGTCTCGACTGAGCTATCTTCAATCTTTCTCTGATCATGGCCACTTGTTCTTCTGCATCTTAGATAATATCTGGTCCAAATAACAAACGTTCAGCAGTCTCTGACCAATTCAAAAGGGTTCTACAGGCACGACCATAAAAGCTTCAAATGGTAATATTTGCAAACTAGCTTGATAACTGTTGTTGTACAAAAATTCTGCATATGGCAAACTCTTATCCCAACTGGTAGCATTAGCTAGACCAAATGCTCTCAACATGTCTTCCAATATCCGGTTGACTCTTTCAGTCTGTCCATCTGTCTGAGGATGATAAGCAGTACTGAAATTTAAGTGAGTTCCCAGAGCTTCAAGCAGACTCTACTAGAAACGAGAGGTGAACTGAGATCCTCGATCTGATACTATCTTCTTAGGTACACCAAGTAGACTGATGATTCTTGATATATATAAATCTACAAGGCGATCTCCTGAGTAAGTGGTTTTGACTAGCAAGAAATGAGCAAGTTTGGTTAGACGATCAACTATTACCCAAATCGAATTGTAACCCGATTGAGTCCTGGGTAAACCGGTAATAAAATCCTTTCGAATTTCTTGCCACTTCCACTCTGGAATCTTTAGCGGTTGTAACAAACCTACTGGTCTCTGATGTTCTGCTTTTACTTTCTGACACACGTCGCACAAGGCAACGAACTCTGCGACTTCCCGCTTTAAATTTGGCCACCAGAATTTATTCTTGACAATTTGGTACATCTTAGTACTACCAGGGTGAATTGAATACTTTGAGTCATGGGCTTCCTTCAAGATTAGCTGTCTCAAACCATCACTGTCTGGTACACGGATACATCCCTTAATCCACAGTACATCTTGATCATCTCTGGTGAAGTCCTTGAATTTTCCTTCTGTCATCTTCTTCTTGATGTCGGAGATTTCTGGATCTTTTGGTTGGGCTTCACGAATCCGTTTCTCCAACGTAGACTGTACTTCTAGATTAGCCACAAATCCTTCAGATACAACTTCTAGCTTCAGCTTCTGAAATTCCTTTTAAAGTTCTGAACAAATTTCTTTTACTTCCAAAGCATTGCAGTAACTCTTACGACTCAAAGTATCTGCAACGACATTGGCTTTACCTGGATGGTAGTGGATTCCAAGGTTATAATCCTTTATTGACTCCAACCAACTTCTCCGCCTCATGTTCAGGTCGGACTGAGTGGAAATATACTTCAGCCTCTTATGATCAGTGTATACCTTACAACGATTACCAATGAGGTAATGACGCTAAATTTTTAAAGCATGCACTACGGCAGCCAATTTCAAATCATAAGTAGGATAATTCTCCTCATGAGGTCTCAATTGCCTTGATGCATAAGCGATGGCTCTTCCTTCTTGCATCAAGACGCATCCTAATCCTTGACGAGAAGCATCACAATAGATATCAAAATTCTTACGAATATCTGGCAATTGTGAACGCATACATAGATTACAGCTATTATGTGAACGCGTACAGCTATCATGTGAATATGTACAACTATTATGTGAACGCGTACAACTATCATGTGAACGTGTACAACTATCATGTGAACGTGTGATCCCTCGGAAGAGAAGGTGTCATGCATGTAGGAAACCGAGGCATCATCCTGTCTAACACCAATCTTACATCTTGGGCAACAGAAGGAAGCTGAGTTTGCTAAACAGCTGCCAAATTTGCAACTAAAGCAGCATGAGGAATCTCAATTCATAGAGCCTTCATTATCAGCACCAGATTTGGAGATGAACCCTGCTATATCATTCAAGGCCACAACTGTCCCGACAGTGCCAGGATTCTACCCAGCATCGAAAAGGAAACAGTAACATGAGTTCAATAGACAATAATTTTGGGGCTCGGGAATAATCCTGCTATTGTAAATGAGTATAGGAGTATGGAAGGAAGATGTGTTGCACGCCAATAGGCTGAAAGCCTTTCCAGTATATATAGCCAGATTATGAATAGTAATCAGTAGGGAGGATTACAACCGATATGATTAAAACTGATATGGTTACAGAAGATTTACAAGATCAAATATAATCTAAACTACCATAACTGCAAAATATACATATAGAAAGAATATCGCCAACATCCCCCGGCAGTTGAATCGTTTGGTGACCAAACGCAAAGAATGGAGCAAAAATCTTGAAACAACTAGATAGGAAGGCCCTTTGTCATGATGTAGACAAACTGAAGAGAAGACGACACATGCAAAACACGAACATGGCCAAGTGACAGCTTTTCTCGTACAAAATGAATGTCGATCTCAATGTGCTTGGTACGTCAATGATGAACCGGGTTAGACGTGTAACGTTCCAATTATGGGTTTTTATTTCAAATATATAAAAAGGAGAATACTTTAAAACTTTTGATGCATCACGTTGTCATTTGATTTTTCTGGAATTTCTTTCAAAGGTTTTGTGCATTTTGAAAACCTAATGCATTAATTACTAGAAACATAATCTTTTAAGACTTTTAAAACAAATCTTGTAAATAGTCCATGGAAATAATTTTCCTAGGTGCTGGATCATCTTAGTAACTTCTCTGATTTTTTAATATAATTTTTAGATTTTATTTGCTATTTTAAATTGGCCAATCAAACCTGGCAATCCTAAGTCAAACCCCTAAATCAGAGAATTGAAAGAATTTTTACAGTGTGGATTTCATGGGGATATGTTCAAGATCTTAGGATGATGTGACAATTGGCAATGACGTTTACGGTTTGTCGTTTCACGTGTTTTCGACAAAGTTCTGAGCTTCTTGGGCGAGGCGGTCCGGCCGGTCCTTGCATAGCGATCCGGCCAGGTCCCAAATCGGTCGGGCCAAGGCCATGTGGAAGCGATCGGACGGCGATGACAAAGTGGTCAAAACAAATTTGGGCCAAAATAGGTGTTGTAGGCAAGTGAGGGATCCCAATGCACTTGGTCTCATGATTTTGAAGTCTGCGATAAAAAGTTCTATTGGTTTAAAGTTTCCGATGGGTTTCGGTTTTTCGGTGTTGAAATTGGCTAAGTTCGAGGCGGTCGGCCGCTCACGAGGCGGTCCGGCCGACCAAGCGGTCTGGCCAAACTCATATGGAAGCCAGTCGGCCGGTTTCTATGAACGTCGGCCAACCGTGGCGATGTTGTTTTGTTAGGTCAAAGTCATTGGTATTGTGGCATATGGTTTGCATGATGCATGTTTTGACTAACATGGGTCAAGTTGTGAAGAACTTGTTCCCGAATTCGTGTTTGCTTATGCGTGGTTGTGCGGGTAGCTTGGTGGTCAGCGACGGTCAGCGGCGAGGAGGATCGGGACTAGACTTGGCGAGTTGAGGTCGAGCGATTGGCGATGCGGGTGAGGTCAACGACTCAAGCGTGACACAAGATGGACAAGGGTGACCTATTGGCAAATCCATGGCGCATGGTGAAGCGGTTTAGGTCAAAAGGTTAAAGGCGGCGCTTTGCAAGCGTGCGTGTGTGACCGTTTGTTAGTGGGCCTTAGGGAGCCCAATTAAGTCAAACCCTAGGAGTTCTAGGCCTCCGCTATAAATAGGAGGAGGTGGTGGTGCACCCTTCTCTCTCGCCTTTTATGTTTCAAAACCTAATTGTCTTTAGGGAGTTGAGGTGGAGGCTAGGGCTCTTGATGGTTTGTGATGAATTTCGTGATCTTTGATTGTCCTTGATCCATGATGGTGTGAATGTAATCCGGCATCAATCACGAAATCAATCTATGCAAGGTTTGCTTGAGATAAGTCTCTTTTCGTTCTTGCTTTCAATTTACGTGTTTTAGGGCTTTCTTTGATCCATGAGTTTGTGATTGATTCTTTCACATGAATTAGCTTGCTGTGATATGTGTGAATCTATCTAGCATCATCTTGATCATCAATCTCTCACGAACAAGCTTTAGGATCAAGTTTTCGTTCTTGCGGTTTAGACCTTACGTTAATCAATTGGCAATTGCTCAAGATCGTTCAAGAATTATCATAATATTCGATTGGAATAGGTCCTCAATAGCATATAGAAGGTGTGTGCAAAGTTTCATAAAGATTGGAGTTGAGAATCAAAAGTTTCACCTAATTGCAACCGTCGTCGGGTGATTTCTTTGTTTGGATCGGTTACGTAGACTACTAGTCGAGACCGCGGCATCACCGGTCGAGACCGATTTTGGGCGGTCCGACCTTGACTTCTTGCCGGTCGAGACCGCTTGACAATCGGTCAGAACCGGTTGAGTGCTGAGTCGACCGCCCGTCTTTGTGAGTCTTTGCAATCTTAGTTGATTTTGTTATTTTGCTTAGGGATTTAATTGGATTCAATACTAGTCTTCCATTTGTCTTGGTATATTGATCTTCATAGCTTTCTAATAGCTCTTGGAGTGAAATTGTATTGAGTTCATAATTTGTGAAAAAGTGGCGTGCTCTATTCACCCCCTCTAGTCGCCTTCGGTCCAACATACTGAGAAAAATTAACTTCATTAAAAACTATGGAAAATTTATATAAGGTTTATCTTGGAGCTAGTAGTCTATTGTAAAACTTCAGAAATTTTGGAGCTTAGAAACCCTGTCTAAAAATTCCCTTTCTCTCTCGGCCTATTTAACAAAAATCGATTTAATGTTCCTCGGGCTGGCCGTTGCAGCCGGCAAGGCAGCTTTTACAGCGGCCCAACCCGCCATATCACCCCGTGAGCAGGCCGAGCCAATCCGGTCGCCACTTAGCCCTTGATCATTGGCGAGTGGGCCCGCTTACTGGTCGTCGTCTCCACATCCTTGACTACCCGCGCCCGGCTCGTCCGCCTTATTGTGGCTTCCTCCGCCCGCGTCGGCTCAACCCTCGCCCGGTTTCGGCCGTGCTTTAGCCCGTCTCCCGCACTCGCCCATGCTCCCATCGCCTCCACGTCCCCTCGGCATCGCTCGCACTCCCGTCATCTTCGACGCCCATGCTTGAGCGCCCTCCTCATCCTCTCCATCGCCCCACCTATAAAAGCCCCCCAGTAGAGTCCTCCTCGTCTTTTCACAACCTTGGCTCACTTTTTCCCAAACTACATATTCCCATTTCCACCAAGCGAGAGCAAGGACCACAAGCTCTCAGTGCAATTGGCGCCTGATCCCTCATGGCGCCATAGTGGTTCCTTTGCAATTCTATTCACATTACTTTGCATGTCTGATCACCATCATCAATTCCCTTAACCTAATTTTGGTTTGCATGCTCAGGGATCATCGAATTTTGGATTTTCTTCTCTTCGGCCGAAAACAGCCGCCTTCATCCCCATCTCCGGTGAGGTGACCCTTTTTCCAATCCCTTGCTTTGGCACTATCTTCTAGGTCCACTGAAGCTTTCCCTATCCTCAATTTTGTTCCTCTATCCTCAGGTCGTCTTCTCTTCGGTGAAGTGGTCGTCATGCTTGCATTGTTGAATATTCTTGGGACCTCCAGCAGCTATTGGTCCTCTACTCTCTGTAGTTCAACATACACCCTGCATCCAGGCACCACCAAGATGTATCAAGACATGAAGATTCTATATTGGTGGCCACGAATGAAAAGATACATCGTCGAGTTTGTAGGTTGTTCTGATATATGCCAGCGAATCAAAGCTGAACACCAGAGACCAGCATGATTGCTTCAACCACTACAGATCCCTCAGTGGAAATGGGAAGAAATTGGAATAGATTTCATTACAGGTCTTCCTCGAACCAAGATCGGTTGTGACTCAGTATGAGTTATAGTGGATAGATTGACTAAGTCGTCCACTTCATCCCAGTGAAGACAACTTACAAGGGAGATAATTTAGCAAGTTGTATATGGCTCGTATCGTATGCCTACATGGAGTACCCAAGAGGATAGTCTCGGATCGAGGTTCTCAATTCACCTCACACTTTTGAGCTAGTCTGCATGATGCCCTTGGGACACACCTTGTTTTCAATGCAGCGTATCATCCACAGATTGATGGTTAGACAGAAAGAACAAATTAGATTTAAGAAGATATACTTTGAGCTTGTGCCTTGGAATTCAACGTAGAAGCTGAGAAATGTCTCTGTATCTTAGAGTTTACATACAACAACAGTTTTCAGTCAAGTCTGAAAATGTCCCCATTTGAAGCGCTCTATGGAAGAAAATGTAGAACTTCTCTGCATTGGTCAGAATCAGGTGAAACATATATCTTCGGACCAGATACTCTCAAGCAAGCAGAAGAGAAAGTTCGATTAATTAGAGATCGCCTTCAAGAAGCTCAGTCCAGACAGAAGAGTTATGCCGACAACAGTCGAAGAGAATTAACCTTTAAAGTTGGAGATAATGTGTATCTCAAGTGTCACCGCTTCGTGGAACTCGAAGATTTAAAGTGAAAGGCAAGCTCACACCAAGATACATAGGCCCATTCCCAATCACCACAAAGCGTGGAGAAGTTGTCTATTAGCTGGAACTACCTGAAAGCTTATTGGACGTTCACAACATGTTTCACGTCTCTTAGCTTAAGAAATGTCTCAAAGTACACGAAGAAGCGGACTCGGTTGAAGACATCGCCCTTCAGAAAGACCTGACTTACCCGGAGCATCCGATCAAGATCCTCGACATCATCGAGAAACAAACAAGACGTCAGATCATTCGTCTCTACAAAGTTCAATGGAGCTATCATTCGATAAGCGATACAGGGCGCGAAGACCAATGGTGGATTTCCGTCCTTTTCTCGGGCGGCTCGAATCTCGGAGTCGAGATTCCGCTTAAGGAGGGTAGGTTTGTAACATTCTCATTTTTTCAAGCAACTCTAGCTTTGGGTTTAGATTTTCAAAAGTAATTTCCAATGAAATTCGTCCGTACCTTCGAATTTGGGCATCCCCGATTCAGCCCAGTTCTCCCCTGGCCCAGCCTGCTCCCCCTGCCCCTACCCAGCCGGCCTGCCTCCTCCCCTGTGCTCCTGATTGCGCCACTCGGACCCCCTGCTCCTTCTCTGGTGCCCCACTTTTGCGTCTGTGCCACCAGACTCCTCCTCTCTGCCACGCCCGTGGCCAGCGCCGCCTCGCCACTTGCGCTCGTCAATCCGTCGTCGCTGTGTCAGCGCCTTTGCTCCTTCCCATCGCTTTGATCGTGTTTCCATACCGCGCCTCCGCCGCTTACGCCGGTCCCTGTCGCCCCCATGGGCTATAAAAACCGGGCACATCCTATTCTTCCCCTCCCCCACCTCGCCTCCTCCTCCCCCTCCGAGTTGAAGCCGCTCCCGCCTCCCGTCTTCTTCCTCGTCGCCGAGAGGCGCTACCGCCGTCGCCTCTGCCCCTTCTTCCCCCACCTCGGTCGCCGTAGCTTCGCCGATTCGACTGCCCCGGCTCCTTCTTCGGCTTTCCCCACCTCCCGGTGCCACCCGAGCCCTCTCCCCCTTCCTCTCACTGCCGCTCACTGCCGCCGCCCTCACCCGAGCACTCCCTCTTCTCTCTCTACGCGGCCCATGGACTCGGTCCACACACTGTGCGGTGGACCGAGCACTGTTCATGGGCCACGTGTTAGCACATGATTTTTTTTTTGTATTTCTGTTTTTGTTTTCAATTAAAAATCCAATAGAAAAATTTTAAAAATTCATATCTCATTCGTTATAACTCCAAAAATAATGAAACTTGTTCCTAAAATTTTCTAAATTCAATATCTTGCTAATGGCACTAGTCTTGTTTAATTTGGAGCTTATTTGTTATGGGTTTTTTTATTTACTCTCTTTGCTGTTGTGTTTTTTTCTAGTACATTGTCCGATTAGGATTCGAAGACGCGCGAGACCTCCACTTCGATCAAGCTCAAGAATACCAAAACCCTCCTACCATTAACCAAGGCGAGTCAATACTTTGATCATTTTGAATACCCATTTAATGATTAATTAATTGTTAAGCTATCCTTTGATAATTGAATCCATTATTCCTTGTCACCCTAGTAACTATGTGGTAAATACTAGTTATAGGTTGTACTTAAGCGACATGCTAGTCTTGATTACGTAACGGGACATTTAATATTCCAATCATCATCTTTTAAACATGAAAGTGGTTTTGGGCAGTCATTATGGGTAAATGACTGAAATAGTTGAGTTGTTGTATTTTAGCTCCTCAAAAACTCTAATAACTTGCTATTACCACATCTGGACGGATGGAATGGTGGTGGGTGCCGTCAGGCACGAGAGTGGTTCGTACGTGGTATGAACCGTCCGGATAAATTAAGGGCTTAATCTTGTTATGACCTCCCGTATAAAACAAGTACAACCGCAAGTCTACAACTTGGCTTATTGAAATTATTAAACCCTGAATGTCATCCCACTGGTCGGTTAGCGGGAACGTGCAAGCGCGTGTTGCGACCGGGTTGAAAGGGACACCGATGAAGGTAAAGTTGACAGTCGCGCTAGACGTTGTGGGTAATCGACTCGCTATTTGCTAAGGCGAACATCCCACATAACTTATGGCGTAACCCCATATGGGTGAGATAATGAAGAGAGGTGAGGTAGTTTGAAAGGTTCTTTGTGTGATCGCTCAACTACATGACTACGTAATCATGTAGGGTAACGAGTATGATTATCTCTTATGGGTACAGTGTATAATCTCTGCAGAGTCTAAACTGTTTAAACAGCCGTGTCTGTGGTCAAAGGCGGACATAGGAACTTACTAGAGTTAGTTCTATTTCAAAAACCTTTATGGGTGATATGAAAACCAGGTCGGCTCATCTAGCCTGAGGTTTGGTTTTTCCCTAGATCGTCGTATCCAGTGTTGTTAATGTATGGAGATAGCTCCAATCAAATGAAACATCTGTGGAGTTTCCGATAGAGAGAATCTCTAATGTTATTAAATATTGCAATTACTCTCTTTAATAAAAATACAATTTGGTTAAAATATTAAGGCATAGGAATTTGTAATTATGATAATTGAAAATGTTGCTTTAGCAAATAAAAAAACCTGCGAGCACGGAAGTTGTGCTCATTCTCGCCCTCCCAAAACCCTATAGATAATGTGGATCAAGGGGATTACGCATACTATGAAGACTCAGAAGTCGACGGGCAAGGAAACGATGAAGGGTAGTCTAGATCTCGCTTCAATCTAGTGGATTCGTTCGGTACTTGCGTACAATAGATATTATCCAATCCCCTCTTGGGTAATATCCGTCGTACACAGGTTACCCCAGTCGTTTGCCTGTGGAGAGATAAACTCTACTCCTTTTGCTTCCGCTGTAGTTACATTGCTTTCTATATAATGTAATCAATTTGGTCTGTTCGGCCCTTTTGTAGAAGTTGACCCGACGTAGTCTATGTTACTCTAAAAATTATAATATATTGAAGGATTTAGTTTACGCCTTGTGTGAAATGATTCATTAATGTACCTGTAGGTGCTATCTACTTATTCATTTAATAACACATTAATTTCACAGAGGGTTTGAATTTGCAAAATCCGAATTTGACAATACCCACATATTCAGAACGAAGGGGTCGAGACTTTCGTAAACAAAAGTGGTTAAGTTGGAATAAGTTAGCTTTGTACCATCTTACGATGTATAATTGAAAGGTACCATCGAACGTCGGGTTGACAAGTAGGTTCTAGGCCACATGTCAGCGAAATATTTTCTTACTCAAGTGATTCTCACGTTGGCACCGAGCAATTCATTCCGACATAGAAAAACATTATACATATGATCTCTCTCTGTTTTTTTTTTTTTTTGAGAGAGAGAAGCATGTCAATATTCAGCCAGAATCATTTGAGTTGCATGCTGTACATTAATTAGAACTATGGGTTAGAAACAAAAACAAAAATCACCTTTGGATACCTATACATGTAATCCCACGCAGCGTTACCTGGGTGACGAAACCCTACATAGTGTCATTACCTATCAACATCTTGAGGTTGTGTTTTATCTGACGGCAATATTTGTGCTTCATCTTTGGTTTACAACCTTCTCATCGGCAGTCCATTTTTCAGGTACAAAAGATATCCATCCCAAAGGTAACAATGCAGCCAAACATTGCAGCAAAATACCCAAAGGCAAGCTTGAGTAGTCCCCAGAGGACACCCCGATTAGAGTGGACAATCCAACTCCAGAGACTCCACTCAGTATTGCTGAAAACACCAGTCAGACGTGAAGAAAGCGGCGAACCTTCGCAGCCAGGCGGGCAGAGACTTGACAACAGAACGGAGAACGGCAGGACCTTGAATTGAGCAATCGCTTCAGCTAGAGCTGAGAAACAAGGCACGTAGATCTCATTTGATATCCCCAACATAAGGTTGAATTGTTTCACAAGGACCAAGTCTGACAGAACTGCCAAAGCATACACTATTTGGACTCCAGTCACAAGGCGCCTCAATGGGATCCTTTTAAGATAGCGGTTATAAAGGACAGTTAGAGATAGAACCATGACCTGCCCACGACTTTCGATAGACCGATGATTGATGGATCAAGCTTCAGGTACTGTGTTTGAAAGCAGAACATTGTCCCAGAAAGAATAGGCACAACAGCGAACGATGTCATGATCCATGCAAGTGGGTAAAAGATCCTTTCCTCATAGATTGCCGTCATCAAGTTTGAGAATTTCTTGCGAAGATTGGATGACAAGAGCTTTGACAAGATGACTGTTGGACTTTCCAATGGAGCTTGGCAATGTCTCTTTGTACTTACGGAGAGTGCTAGCTGGAGGCCGAGGAGGATCGAGAAGGCTGTGAACATTGTCTTTGGTTCCTCTGTTCTCAGCAGTACATAACCACCACACAAGTTCCTAAGAGGATCCAGCTGCCAGAGCTATGAATGCATAAGACTGTAGTACACCGGCCTTCTGTGTTCTACTGAACTCTGTGACAACAGCATCGCTTACAACTTCCGTGACAGATGCTCCCAGGTTTCCAATGAGAATGCATGCCATTTGAGTTCGAAATGTGTCACCGGTAACTGGAACAATCGCGAGTGTTCCCCATGCGATAAGCTGTAATAATGCTGAAAGTAGCCAACATTAGTACCAAGTCAATTTTACAACAGCTCATTCAAGATTTTTTTAAAAAATAATACATTTTTAATAGAATTATAGAAAAAAAAATGCCAGTTTAATCCCTTATACTATTTAGAGAACCATATGATTTCCACTTCTCTATGGAGAACTATAGGACACTATATAAAGTCACTAGGGATTGTCACAGAGAACACAAGCAACAAACTAACTCATCAAAAGCAAGAAGTGAATGAGAGGATTAGAGGATGGATTATTGTTTAACACTAGATTATTGTATAGGTCAAAGATCCAAGGGTCCAAAAAGTTTGAGGGTTGGGAGAGGCGACAATCCTTTGTACTATTTTAAGGTTGTGTTTAAGGAATTTGTGGTCGGTTTCACTAAATCTTTCTCTCTCGTCGTGATTGTTTTGTCGCCGTTATTAGATTCTCTCTATCGATTCATCTACTTTATTCTTGATCTTTGTTAGCCAAGCAGGACCATACTGTCGTGCATGTCCCGTCGCCGCCACCAACCCTCAGGAGACTACGGCAAATCACAAGAGATACTTTCTATGTTTAGGAGATTAGCTTGTCATCACTACGGCAAATCACGGAGATGCTTTCTATGTTTAGGAGAATAGCTTGCCATCTGTTAGGCAGTGTATTTGGCATGTATTGATTTGGTTTCAACCGATCACACCTCCACAGTACTCCATATAATCCAATGGCTCCTAATCAATCACCAAGCGTGTATTCTCCAACGCCTTCATGGTATCGATTAGCATCGATCACGATCTCCTTTCGACTTCCTCTCCACCCATGACAAGTCCGTCGGCGACACTGCGCCCACGGCCGCCGCGGCACGGTGAGCTAAACGCGGCTCTTGCCAAGGCCGAGCTCGGCGCCAAGGTCACGCTCGGGCCTTGGCGTCGGCGTCTCAGCGTTAAGCTCCTCGTCCCCATCACTCTCGATCTGCAGGCCGACAACTACGCCCAATGGCGCGGCCTGTTCGAGGTCGCCCTGCAAAAGTTCGCCCACGCCACATTCGCGAGTCTTCCTCCTCTTCCCCCGATGCGCAGTGGCTTCGTCTTGACGCCCTCGTTCGCTCGTGGCTGTTCGCCGTCGTCACCCCGAACCTCCTCGCCATGGTGATGGACACCTCGGCCACTGCCTACACCATCTGGTTGCACATCGAGGGCCTCTACGCGACAACGCCGACCGCGCGCCATCTACCTCGAGCAAGAGTTCCACGACCTCATGCGGGGTCCACAGTCGATGACGGACTCTGCCGCGCGCGAAGTCTCTTCCGATGAAGCCGGCCGTGGGCACGCTAGTCCTAAACAAGAGCCTCGTCCTCAACACTCTGCGTGGGTGAACCCGCTTTGCTTTGCGCACATTGATCTCCATGCAGCGTCCTCTGCCGTCGTTCTTGGAAACTCGTTCGCTCTCCTCCTTGAGGAACTCACATGCAGGGCAGATGCATCGGCGGATCCTCCAACCCATCGTCGTCTCGTCGCATCTTGGTAGGCCCATCCAACAAAAACTCCACTAGCGGATCTTCCTCCAACACATCGGCGGTCATCGATGTCGTGGTCCCTCCTCCAACGGCTCCACCAGCCGCGGTGGCAACAACTTCCGCCGCCGCAACAGCGGTCGCGGCTCCAAAGCGGCAACAACGACCGAGCTCGCTCCTGGCCATCTCTCGAACCCATGGGCGGGTCCATCCAAATGTGGCACGGCCAAGGGCCGGTCCAACCGGGCTGCCAGCCACGTCCTCTGGCGCCTTCACGCCATAGTACCCGCCATGCCGAGCCAAGGCACTTAGTGGCCGGTCTTGTGCGTTTGCACCTTCACGGGACCGGGTGCCCGGTGGTGGTGCGCTGCATCCCTCCTACCGGCTTTGCCCTCCACAGGACCAAAGCCGGCTCATGCACACATTCAACACCATGCGGTGCACCGCCATCTTCAAGTGGTATATGGACTCGGCGTCGCTCACATGACCTCGGATCATGATAATCTTTCCTCCGCCTCTGCAATTCTTCCGCTCGTCACAATATGCTATTATCGGTAATGGTTCTGTATTCCCATTACTCACACTGGCACTGCATCTCTTGACACTCCATCTCATTGTTTTCAGTTAAACAATGTTATTGTTACGCCTAACTTAATCAAGAATCTCATTTCCGTTCGTCGTTTCACTTTAGATAATCACGTTTCCGTTGAGTTTGACCCTTTTGGTCTCTCTGTGAAGGACCTTCAAACCAAGAACGTGATCATCAGGTGCAATAGCCGTGGTGATCTCTATCCTCTCCGTTGGCCGCCACCCACCTCACAGGCTCTTGCAGTCACCACACCTTCCTCCACCTTATGGCATCGACGACTCGGTGATCTTGGTTCTCAAGCTTTATCACATCTAGCCAGTGCATCTTATATTTCATGTAATAAAGCCTCAGTAGACTCTTTGTGTCATGCATGCCAATTAGGATGCCATGTTCGTCTCCCGTTTTATGCTTCTACTGCTCACACTAATAAAGCTTTTGAGTTGATACACTGTGATGTCTAGACCTCGCCCATCCCTAGCATCTCTGGCTACAAGTATTATCTAGTCATCCTAGATGATTTCACTCACTATTTGTGGGCGTTTCCACTTCATCTAAAATATGATGTATGCGACACCTGCGCAATTTCTTTGCTTATGTAGGCACTCAATTTTCCACCATTGTGTGCATCATCCAATGTGACAATGGTGGCGAATTCAATAGTCAAGCCATGCGCCTGCACCTCCTCTCCCATGGCATCGCACTCTGCATGTCATGTCCACACACATCTCAACAAAACGTAAGGCAGAACGCATCATCCGTACTATCAACAACGTCCTGCGTTCCATACATTCCAAGCGACATGCCACCATCTTCTTGGTAGAGGCACTTCACGCGCCACTCATCTTCTTAATCTCCACCCACAAAATCACTGAACTTGATATCCACACCATACTCTTTTGGCACTCCTCGACTACTCGCATCTCGAGTTTTCGACTTGGTGTTATCTAACCTATCATATGCGCTCATAAGCTCGCACCACGGTCTGCGTTTTGCATTTTCTAGGGTATCCGGCTAACCACAAGGGTATCGTTGCCTTGATCTCACCACAAACCGCATAATCATATCCCGCCACGTCACCTTTGATGAATTTTCATTCCTTTTTCCGGCGGCCTAATCCCCGGTTCATGCGGACTTTGATTTCCTATCACACGCTTGCTCATACCCATTGCCGCTTTACTACTGATCGCTTGTCCCGGGGCACGCAACTTCTCGTGCCTCGCTGCAGGCGCGCGATTACTGCTTCTTATTGGCGCTGCGGCTCCTCCTGACTGCGCTGTGTGCTAGCAAGCGACTTCCGGCCGGCGCGCGGACCCGCTGTCTTTGGCGCTGCGATTCCTCGGCGAGCGCGCTGACCTTCTGGCGGCGCTGCGGCTCCTCGGCGAGCGCGCCTTATGCGTCGGCGCTGTGCCCTTCCAAAGAGCCGCGCGAGACCTGCTGGCGGTGCACAGGACTTTCGGACACCGCGGCGCCTCTACCTCACGTGGCTCGGGCCATCACCCGGTGATTAATGATCACCACGATGACCACGCGTGGTAGCGTGGTTTTCAACTTCCGTGAGCCGTTTGAATCTCCACGTGGATGTTCCTCGCCAATTCTACGCACCTACGGTGTCGCTCAGCGGCGAAATTGGCGTCTCGCCATCTGGCTGAGTTTGATGCCTTGCAAACTAACAACACATGGGTACTTAATCCAAAACCTCCGGTACTAATGTTGTTTGAGCAAGTGGATTTTTCGACACAAGTTGAAGCCCGATGGGTCCTTCGATCGATACAAGCGCGATGGGTACTCGGGGTTTCTCTCAATGCCCGATGTTGACTTGATGAGACTTTCGGCCGGTTGTCAAGCCGTACCGTCTTGCCGTCCTCATCATCGCGCTAGCTAACGGTTGGCCGGTACATCAACTCGACGTCAACAACGCCTTCCTCAACGGCACGCTCATGGAGACCGTCTACTGTCAACAACCGTCCGGTTTTGTCGACATGACACGCAACACGCACATCTGTCGCCTCAACCGGTCCCTCTACGGCCTCAAACAGGCTCCACGGGCTTGGTTTAGTCGCTTTGCGACCTATCTTGCCTCCCTGGGGTTCACGACGTCCAAGGCGGATCCTTCGTTGTTCATCTACCGGCATGGCAACGACACCGTCTACCTCCTGCTGTACGTCGACGACATTGTGCTCACTGCGTCATCACTGACTCTCCTATGACAAGTGATCAGTTCGCTTGACCGCAAATTTTCACTGAAGGACCTCGGCGACGTGCATTTCTTCCTTGGCGTCTGCAGCCAGCGCCCGCCTCGGCTTCTTCCTCTCGCAGCGCCAGTACATCGAGGACATCCTTGCTGGTGCCGGCATGACTAACTGCAACGCCTGCAGTACTCCAATCGACACCAGCACCAAGCTCCCTGCGACCGGCAACCCAGTGGCTAATGCCACTGATTACAGGAGCATCGGCGGTGCCCTCCGATGCACAGCGTTCACTCGTCCGGACATCGCGTATGTCGTTCGACAAGCGTGCCTTCACATGCGCGACCGTGGGAGCCTCATGCCAATCTTAAACGCATCCTTCACTACCTCAAGGGCACCGTCGACCACGGCTTAAAACTCCATCGGACTTCCCAACTTCACTCACGCCTACGACGCCGCGGTGGTGGGTGTCACGACACTCGCGAGTCCACTTCGAGATATGGTGTTTTCCTCAGTGATAACCTTATTTCATGGTCATCCAAGCGGGAACAAACGGTCTCTCGCTCGAGCGTCGAGGCAGAGTATCGTGCTGTTGCCAACGCCGTAGCCGAGTCCTGTTGGCTTCGTCAACTACTCGCCGAACTACATCGCCCTCCGTAGCGCCCTTTGTTGTCTTTTGCGACAACATTAGTGCGGTTATCTCTCGACTAACCCGTCCAACACCGGTGACGAAACATGTCGAGATCGATTTGCACTTTGTGCGTGAGTCGCGTGGCTCTCGGCGAGTGCGCGTGCTCCATGTGCCCACAAGCTCGCAGTATGCCAATGTCTTCACCAAGGGTCTCCCTACGGCTGTCCTTCGGGAATTTTGCTCCAGTTTGAGCGTCGCCCGCTCCGTTCCAAGCTGCGTGGGAGGTTAGCCAAGCAGGACCATGCACAATACGTGCATGTCCGTCTGTATACCAACCCTCAGGAGACTAACACAAATCACGGAGATACTTTCTATGTTTAGGAGATTAGCTTGTCATCACTACGGCAAATCACGGAGATGCTTTCTATGTTTAGGAGATTAGCTTGCCATCTGTTAGGCGACTATATTTGGCATGTATTGATTTGGTTTCAACCGATCACACCTCACTGTACTCCATATAAGCCAATGGCTCCTAATCAATCATGCCTTGAATTCTCCAACGCCTTGATCTAAGTGCGGTCTCGTGCCGTATCTTGCAACTCTGATCCTATCTGGGAGCTGCTGCATATACAGAGGGGCATCAAAGTATAACAAGTGGTATCAAAGCCAAACCCGGATTAATCAGATTTGCAAAAAGGTCGACAAAGCGTGAAGAAGCACAATATTAGGATCGATGTCAACAATGTGGAGTCAAGTAGACAAATTTGATGGCGGAGACAATTTCAGTTCGTGTCAATGTGTGGTGAAAGATGTCCTTGTCCAGCAAAAGTTAATCGATGCTCTTGAAGGGAACATACCAAACAAGATGTTTGTTGAAGACTAGAAGGTGATGGAGTGGAAGGCTACTAATAAAATATGTCTACGTATCTCTTATGTGGTAAAGTACTCAGTGATCAAGTAGAATTCATCAAAGAAATTGTGGAGTAACTTAGAAGAATCATATCTGGCAAAGTCGCCGACAAACTGGTGGGTGCTGAAGCTGCAATTGTACAAGTTGTCCATAGAGGAGGGCACACGATTCGTTGACCATCTCAATATCTTCAACAAGTTGATCACATAGCTGACTAGTGTGGATAAGAAAATCGAGGAGAATGGCAAGGTCGTCATATTGGTGCCATCTCTACCACCATCGTGGAAGAAATTCGTGATGAATATTCTCGTTGGCAAAAGCACTCAACTTCAATGAGGCAATGATATATCTATTGGAGACAGGGTCCTTAAAGCCATTAGAATCTTTATCCTCGGGTGATCAAGCATTGGCTTCCGTAGGTGTTGCGGGCAAAAGCAAAAATCACATGACGAAGAATGTCTAGAGCAAGAGCATACGTGTATGCTATCTATGTGACGAAAAAGATCATATGATAAAGGACTATCCAAATTTGAAAGAAATGAGGGGTCCATGGTTAGTAGCAGTAGAGAAAGATGATTGGATGTACATTCCGTTAGTCAATCAAGTACTTTTCATGGATGAATATGAATATTAGATTCAGATTGTTGTTTCCATATATATATTCGGTAAGGAAGATGTTTGATGAATGATCTTTACGTCCAGCGCATGGAACTATTCACTTGAAGGATTGTAAGGAGTGTGCAATTATTACAGTGGAAATGGTCGCATTAGAGATGTATAATGGAGCACATCACACATTGATAGGAGTTCGGTATGTTTCCACCCTAAAGAAGAATATAATATCTATGAGTTCACTTGAACTCGAAGGTTATAAGGTATCACTTCGATGTGGAATCATCTGAGTTACCTCCAAAGTGCAGGTAATCATGAGAAGTATCTGGAGCAATGAAGGATACTTGAAGGAGGAGCAACAAATAGGAGTTCTGATAAAAATCCTAGTTAGGGAAGTAAACTGTGCTGTCAACGGTAGGTACTTAGATCTCATCTACGGTTATGTGTGAAGCCAAAGATAGTTGCAAACTATAGCAGTCGTAAGGGCGAAGGTGCGAGCTACTGGAGGAAGGAAGGCTTCATGGAACCAACCATGCGATACCGGTGAGTAGTTGGAGATCAGAGGCGGTACGTTGTAGGAACGAGAGGTGTGGTTAAACAAACTACACAACAAAGGAGCTCTCATGTGGAGGGTCAGAGTAGTGAAGTCCGAACAGATAAGCACATTGTGGTGATGTGCATGAGGCCGTGTGGTGGGAGCACTCCCAAAGGCGGGAGGAAAAAACAAAATTGGTGGAACAGAGTTGGAGCGAGTTCTTGGAGGAACACGGTCACTTCAATGGATAAGAGTCAAGATGGAGATTGTTTAGATATGGTGACTCATATCCTATCATACTAGGACTTGGAGAGGTGTGCTACAAGGATTTTTATATGAATCTTACTAGGATTATGATTCATACTTCTCTTTGGAGGAGAACCAAGAGGCACTATATAAAGCCATGAGGGGTGGTCATAGAGAACACAAGCCACAAACAAACTACTCCAAAACAAGAAGCGCACAAGAGGATTGGAGACTAGGTCATTCTTTAGCACTATATTCTTGTACAAGGCAAAGATCGAGGGTCCTAAATAGTTCGAAAGGGTTGTGAGAGTGATAATCACTTGTACTCTTTTGATGGTATTTTTAAGATTTTGTGGTCGGTTTCTCGAAATCTTTCTCCCCCGTCGTAATTGTTTCGCCAACATTATTAGGTTGTCTCTATATAATTCATCTGATTTTTTTTTATACTGTGCACGCTCGTGTGGGAGCTGCTACACATAAAGAGAGGTGTCATGTATAACAAATTAACAATTTCATTTGGATTTTTCTACTTAAGTTAGAACTAGCAGATGCATCACGAAGAGCCCGTCCCAATCACAGTATGGCAAGGGGGCAATCCGGATGTGCTAATGCCAAATGAGTTGGTTAGTCTTGACGCGACGCGAGAGCCAAGACAAATCTAAGGTAGGCAGCTTTCAGAGGTTAGTGGACGAGAAGGCACCGTCCACAGATTCTCACAAGTACCACAGAATACGGGTGCCCTATGAGAATACATGGCAAAGCTCAGATTGCGTGGCTAGCAGTGCGCGAGTAAATCACGCATCAGTTGGTACCGAAGAATAAGGGTGATATTTTATATTAACCAACTTGGTGAAGTTCGAATTGTGTGACTAGGAATAACAGCAAAGAGTAAATCACGCATCAGGTACCACAGAATAAGGGTAATCTTTTGGATTAATCAACTTGGTGAAGCTCGAACTGTGTGACTAGGAATAGGAGCAAAGCACGCATCGGGCAGGTTAGTGTACTGCTCCATCCTCCAGATACACATGAAGCTTTCAGAAACGTATCTTTCACTGAACAAGGTGCAACCGCAAATAAAGGCACTGGGCATGATTCCATTACCAATCAAACAAGCAACCCATATTTTACAAAACAGTAAATACTCGATTAGAAATGGCTTAAACGGCAGCAGCAACCCAGTGCATCAAACAGCCATCCGATCAATAAGACCGCTAAAATCACACTCTAGTGAGAAATTAGTAATCTCTCAAGAGAAATTCAATCCCAATCATACTGTGAAGTGGGAAATTCAATCCCAATCATACTGTGAAGTGGGACAGTGCCTGCAGTTTTTGAAATCCAATGCCCACGGTGCTTCCCAGTAAGAAAGAGACGTGAAACATTTGTGGCTTTCAATGAGCTCAGTGGCAAAGTTTTTTTCTAGCTGATCTATTACTTCAATTCATTCTTATTTTCTCAGAACAATAGAACATACTAAAAAAACAATCAAATTGTGATGCGAAAAAGCATTCAAAACTCCAGAACAATTGTTGCGATTGAGATTCATTCCCCAATAGATTGCTAAATTTTTCATAAAAATTGAGAAATTTTCACCCGAGCAAATCTTAATGTCACATTATCACATACTCACATTTACTCTAAAGAACGAACACAACAACGCTATTGGATTGGGTCATTGAGCACAGTTACCACCACCATTGTCCAAACAACAAATGCACAAGAAATGGAAAGAAAATGAAATCAAGGTTCGTATTGGCGAATGAATGAAAGCAAGATGGATTTAATGATTAATTACCTCCGATGGAGATGTAGGGGAGGCGGTGCGCGCGGCCGATGTAGATGGCGTCGGAGAGTACGCCGAAGAGCGGCTTGGTGACGAGAGGGAGGTTTCCGGCGTTCTGCACAAGCTGGAGCGCGGCGGGGCTGAGCCCGAGCCCGCGCGTGAGGTGGAAGTTGAGGGCCAGCCACGGGAAGCACCGCAACCCCTGCACCCAGTACCCGAGCCCACAGACCCACCACACCAGCCGCATCTCCCGCAGCGACCCCCGCCTCTCCGCCGTCGTCCGCGCCGGCACCGGCGGCGACAGCGCCGTCGTGGCCCGCCCAGCCGGAACGGCCAGCGGCAACGCGGCGGCGGAGTCCTGGAACTTGACCAGCCGCCACCGCCGCCTCTGCTCCGGCGTTCTTGGCGTCCTGACGCACATCGCTATGCCGTGCGCGTTCTTGCCGGCGGAGGCGGCGGTTCTTGCGCGTGGCCCGTGGGGTTGCGACACGCACGGCGAGAGGCAGAGCATTGTGGCTGCCGTTCTCGGTGCTGCGACCGCGGAGGCCGGGCGGAGGAAATGTGGATGCGAGAAGAGTGGAGCCGCGCGTGTGTGGGTCTGATAGTGCGGCTGAGGAGGAGGTAGAGGTTCGAGGAGGGAATGGAAGCGCCTGGGCGGGAGGAGGGGAGAAGACGAGACGAGAGGACAGCCTTCTAGAAGACGCCACAGGCCCGCGGTCGCTAGCTGCTGCCGTGCTGGGGCCCGGGAGGGGGGATGCTGGAAACGGGCAGCTTCTGGGCGCACGGCGAAGGTTGCTCTCCTCCGTCGGGGTCGTTTTCCTGCGCTAGTAAACGGGCAGCTATTGACAAGAGGTCCTGGATTAGATGTTTACCGCAGCATAGCTAATACAGGTATGTGCGCTTTATTCGTAATTTTGAAAAGCTGAGGCGGATAAACTCACCGCTCTGTTTGTTTGCGTGCTTTTTTTCCAGAGAGAGAAGTGTGCGTCGGGGAGGAAGACGGAAGAAGGGGGGTCTCTTTCCATTTGTGCGGTTCGTTGCGATGCTTTTCTTGCGCTAGTGATTCATTCATCGGTGACCGTTGGCTTTACTTGGTCGCGGACGTGGACGTTAGAACCGGATCTGGGCATGCGTTGTGCGCTGCGAGAAGAAACCGGACTTTTGTCGACTGGTAACTTTGTTTATCTTTTTCAAAACATGAAGCAAATGGTTATGAAAAATTTCAAAACAAATTGACACGAAATCAATCTACCATATCACCAAACTTTAATTCTAAATTCAATCTACACATGGAGAAAGAAAGAAGAAGAAAAAAAGACAAATCCTTTGATAAATGAAATCTGAAAATAAAAGAAAAGGGAAAAGCTGCTATCCACTGAAAATTTTCTTTTTTGTTTCTCCTAATATACGTCGCGTTTTAACTGAATCTTTGCAGGATCCTTGATCGTGTCATGACTTATACAACAAATTATTTTCAGATATTTTTATGATCATTTGTTTTTTTTTTTGAAGAGTATGCACCAAAACTGAGATGTTCTCCACCTGGTAATGCATCGGATCATTGCATTTGAGAATGACTGTTCAGTTCACACTAGCCATTTTTTCTTTCATTACAAGATGGACAGTTACGCATCAGAGGATAGACACTTACAAGATATGACCATTTTTTTCTTATCACCCAATGCAACGATCGCGGGAAGGTTCTCTCCACAACTCACCAATTGGAAGGTATCGTTGTAGAATAGCGGGAGAACAATTGTGCTGCCCATGAAGCCCTGCAGGATATCACTTGGGAAGAGTTCACTACTGCATTTCATCAGTACCATTTACCAGAAGGATTCATCGATCTCAAGAAAGCATAAATTTTGCACCATCAAACAAGGAGCAATGTCAGTGTCAGACTACCTTACCAAGTTTACTCAACTCGCTCGTTATGCCCTAGAGGATGTGACCACTGATAAACCAAGGTAGAGTTCTTTTTGAAAGGACTAAACTCAAGACTACAGGTTGGATTGACAACCCATTTTTCATTAAATAATTGGAATAATTGTGTCTAATCAAAACTTATTGATGCACGTCTCGATACAAGGAAGCCTTAAGTAAATAGTCTTTATTTTATTAAGCCTTGGGGTTAGCTGACCATGATTTTTGACCAGGTCAACCTTCTCGGTCAATGTCTTTGTCAAAGTAAGCCCACATGTCAGAGACTACCTCTATAACGGTTATGAACATACAACCGGTATTTAAAGAAAATTTAATACCCTTTACTACGGCCCAACTAGTCGACGGCCAGTTTGAGTCATAAAAACGACCAGTTGTGGACATCGTCCGACCAGTTATGTGGTTCTGGACAGTTCTCAACCAATAAACTGGTCGAAAGACATGACAGTTTCCCACGTTACTAATGGGAAAGCAGTTATTAGCGTATCTGGCAACTTACGACAACTAACTAAAACACGTGATGGTTCAAGATTCAACTAAAGAACGTGTGTCAAGATTAACTGTCACCCCTTCAATAACTATAAAGGGGTAACCTAGGTACTCTCTAATAGATTCATCGGTAATAGATTCATTGTTCATATTCAAGTTCATCGATTCTGTAATAATCTCATTGTATTCTCAAACATTTAGTGTGTGGAGAGCAATAAAGGGGCTTCGTTTTGATAGTGTTCTCACGTTATTTTTCTCGAATAAGTTTGATAGGGAACTCCGTGATCCGATCATCAACACTCAGCATTGTGACTATGCATGATTATGAACTTGAATAATTTAAATATGAAAAGTGTGCTCTTACATAGGGAGGTAGAAGAAGATATTTATATGGAGTAGCCGGAAGGTTTTGTCATTCCGGGAAAGGAGAATTATACTTGCAAGTTGAAGAAATATCTTTATGGTTTGAAACAGTCACTCATACAGTGGTATAAGATATTTGACTACTTTATGATCTCCCATAATTTCAAAAGATTCGATTATGATAGTTGTTTTTATTTGAAGGCTGTTAATGGTTGGGCGAGGTGTTCTGATTCACTATTTACTTGCTCCTATATAATGATCTTTGTGTTGATTCTTTGCAAAGATAAGGTTGAAATTTCAAAGTTGAAGGCACAATTGAGCAATAAATTTGAGATGAAGAATCTCGGAGCAACAAAGAAGATTTTTGGTATAGAAACTATTATAGATAGATGGTTTGGAAAATTATACCTAAGTCAGATAAAGTTCTTCGATGTTTCAATATGCATAAGGCCGAACCGGTGAGTACCCCGTTAGCTTCACATTTAAGACTTTCTTCAACGTCATGTCCACGGTCGGACGATGAAGTTGAGTAGATGTCTAGAGTTCCATATGCAGTGTAGTTGATTCACTTATGTATGTCATGGTATGTTTACGTCCTGATTTATCACAATCATTGAGTGTTGTTAGTAGATATATAGCTAATCCTGGATAAGAGCATTGAAAGCCATTCAGTTGATTTTCAGATGCACCTGGGGCACTTATAAATGCATGCTAACATTTGGAAAGACTAGAGATGGACTCGTTGGTTATGTAGATTTAGATTTTGCTAAAAATTTGGAAAATAGAATATCTCTTACTGGTCATGTGTTCACTGCGGGAGGATGTGTCGTAAGTTGGAAGGCAAGTCTACAAGCTATCGTTGCCTTCTCCACTACAGAATCTAAGTATATGACTATATATGAGGCTTGCAAAGAAGCTGTTTGGTTAAGAGGATTTTTAACTGAGCTTTGTGCTAGTACATCTTGCACTATGATATTCTGTGATAGTCATAGTGCTATTTGTCTGACAAAGGATCAAATATTCCATGAGAGAACAAAGCACATTGATGTCAGATATCACTACATTCGAGATAACATTGCTCAATGCGACATTAAAGTCAGCAAGATAAGTACTAATGGTAATCCAGCTGATATGTTAACAAAGCCGTTCTCTTTGTGAAGTTTGAGTTTTGCTCACACATAGTTGGTATCACTCACTAGTCCTATAGACTTTCGGCGCATAAGATGTTCATGATGATTTGATTGCAGGAGTTTATTGTGTTCTTGGACTACCGAAGGGAATTCGACTCAAAGTGGAGATTGTTAATGTTTGATCTGAATTCGTATCGTGTTCATGTCAGACATCATGTTGTCCATGCCAAACGTGGCATGACCGATGATTGTGCTAGGTGTGGGCCGCACCAAATGTGGTGTCGACCCAGCGCAACCAACTCTGATTTGGTTTCCTTTTTCGTTCAGAACTCTTATTCCTCGCCCTATATTTGTACCCCTATAGTCACCAGATGACATGTCTTCTCATGCTTGTAATCTCTCCTTATAATGATTTTTGGCTTGTGCGTCCGTAGTTCTTTCCTGCAAGAGTTTTCCACGTAAAAATTTATGTCTCCCCATCTCTCTATTTTTCAACACCAAAATAACCTTCAGATTAGCATGAGTGGGGACTCCAATTGCTTGAATCTAGTTCTACGCAGACACCAACCTATTGTGCCCTCCCTTGCTGTGCTGAGGTTGTGCATATGGAACATGTCATGAAAAAGATAGTTCTAATGTGCCTTAATCACGGAGTTAATTGAGCAAAGATATTGTCTTTCCAAATAGATAAAATTACGAAACCCGTGGATCTTTTGGACAATCAAAGTCCATACAGGTCTAACATCATAACATAATCTCTAGGACACTGTTTATCAGTTTTTGAGCCAACAAGCCAAACATGCTAGTTGGTACAAATGATTGTTTTTGTGCTTCTGAGGAAAGTTTTGAATATAAAAACAAGATGGTTGATACAAGTTGAAACAATTTAGTTCCTCTCTCTCTCTCCTACCTGAAGAAATCAGAACAATAAATCATCAGTAACGACAGAGAAAGAAGGATGCATTTCATAGGGGATGTGGGCAATAATAGTATTGCGATGAGGATTGAATTAAAAACAAGATGGTTGATACAAGTTGAAACAATTTAGTTCCTCTCTCTCTCTCCTACCTGAAGAAATCAGAACAATAAATCATCAGTAACGACAGAGAAAGAAGGATGCATTTCATAGGGGATGTGGGCAATAATAGTATTGCGATGAGGATTGAATTAAAAACAAGATGGTTGATACAAGTTGAAACAATTTAGTTCCTCTCTCTCTCTCTCCTACCTGAAGAAATCAGAACAATAAATCATCAGTAACGACAGAGAAAGAAGGATGCATTTCATAGGGGATGTGGGCAATAATAGTATTGCGATGAGGATTGAATTAGTCAATACCAACCCTTTCACGTATATATCACTGTCCATGCTAGGACAGAATACCAAGTGCAAAGCTCAACTCATATTGTTGCTACCCGCGAACCATCATAAATATCAGTGTCAGTGTACATTCGACTTTCATCTATGTAGGATCAGTACACTCACAGAGGAAGCATTGTGCTGAATTCAATTACCCCCTTTAACCACAACACAAATATGGAGAGTTGATCTCACTGGGCTGGTCTGGACACGGGCGGTCTGACCGGCAGACAAGTGGCGGTCCGACCGCTGAGAATCGGTTCGACCGGCCGTTAATGGGCGGTCTGAAAGCTGGCGGTCTGACCTCTGTTGATAAACCGGTCTGACCGATTTAGTCTAGAACCGAAACACAATGCCCAAATCCAAAACGAAATTTGGTCCAACTTTTGATTCAACCAATGAAACTTGACCAAATTTGGATCACACCTCCTTAAAGATATCTAAGACCTATTTCTAGCGACGATCGTTTAGATCCACTTCGTAGAATCAATCTCTTAAGGTTTTACCAAAGAAGTGCACAAACCCTAGAAATATGAAAAACTTGATCCAACTCTTGCTTGTGGGGGATTGATGATCTAGATGATTCTAGGGGTATTCCCACACATCAAAGCAAGGTAAAATCGGTCAAGAGACCAAGCAAAAACACTTGAATCAAGGAAGCACCAAAATCAACAAAAGAGAGAAGAACACAAGGGAGACAATCGATCTCTTAAGCAAGCATCACAAGATTGATTGATCCAACAAGATGCTTACAAAGCCACTCCCTCAAGGAGGACAAGAGCTCAAACCAAAGAGCACACACAATCTCTCCAAACCCTAGCTTCTCTTCTCCTCTCCTCTCCAAACCCTAGAAAAAGGTGGAGTCCAAATGAGTGCTTTGGAGTTTTTCCTCTCCCCATTTCTATTTATAGGAGAGGCCTAGGGTTTCCACTAATGGGCTCCCATGAAGGCCCACACAAACATGGGACCCACTCACACATATCTATTGAAGCAATCGCCTGCTTCACCACGTGTAGGTTGATCAGCGGCTCTCATCACGTCGTCAAGTCTCTCCCGTCCGAATCCCATCGGAACCTTCCAGAGACTTGCACCGACTTTCGCACCGCCTGATCGAACCAGCTACACCGAACTGCCCGTTCGATCCATCTTACCCATTCTGCACCATGCTTGAGTCACACGACCTCACCCGACATCCATGATCGTTCTGGACCTCGGCTCTCCAGCGTAGTCGATCCACCTCACCGTTGACGTCGTTGACCTGCAAGCCACCTGCACAGCAATAGACAAACAAATCGTCTCTGGGAACAAGTTCTTCACAACTTGACCCACGTTAGTTCAACAATGCAATATGCAACAATAAAGCATTGACATCCATACATTAAACACAATCAAAACACAACAATGCCAAGAAGGCTAACCTCCAAGTGATCGTGATCCGGCCGCCCCACACAGCCGGTCCGACCGATTTCAGGCCGGTCCGACCGATTCCATAACGGCGGTCGGACCTCCCGAAATGACTTAGCCAAATTTTCATCTTGAAAATCCGAAACCTTCTGGAATTTTCAAATGAATAGAACTTTTGACTGGGGGCTCCAAAAATTATGTGACCACATCCAGGAGACTCCCCTCACTTGGCTACACAACCTATTTTTGGCTTAGCTTCAAAATCCACTTTGAACCAAGACCGGTCGGACCGGCAAACACAGCCAGTCGGACCTCTCCACGGGCGGTCTGACCGCCCATGCCACCGGTCGACCGCTTTGTCCGACAGAATCAAGCTAACAAACCAGCGAGAATTTGCAAACCAACAAAGCCATTGCCAATTGACTCATCATCCTATGATCATGCACATATCCTCACGATATCCACAATCTAGTATAAAATTGGAAACCAAGAGTTTCACTGGTGGGAAGCTGTGAATATGGAGAAGACAATCGTGGTTTTAGGCATGGCGACTGTGCAAATATTTTGATGTAGTGCTTAATTTCACGCATAAAAACTCTCAGTTCTAGAGATTGGGATGTAAGAATAGGCATGAGAAGCCTCGGGATTATTGTTGACAATTGGATATCCTTAAATATGTACATCTTTTCAGACAGTAAATAATAATTCTCTGTCGCCGTTTTGGAATTCAAAACTAATTCAAATTAATTGTGTATTTACAAAATCCTCTAGCTTCAACATCATTTCAAAATTCAAAATTTCGGATTCAATCTCGAAATTGAGTCTCTTATAATTTTTTTCCCTTCCTCCCATTGGGCTTGACCCAATTTCCTCCTTCCGGCCCAACCAGGCCCGCGCCTACCCTTGCCATTCTCCCCCCCGGCCTGTGCCAGCCAATGCACCACACCGCTCGGTCAAGCGCCTACGAGGCACACGCCGCCCTCTCGCACAACTGTCGCTGTAACATCCTTTTTCAGCAATATTTAAATAAATTCAAAATTTGATTTTTAATACCAAAAACTTAAACTTCAAATATCATAATTTAAATTTTTGCTGGGTTTCAAGTATCAAAATTAGGGAAAATTTGAAATTCTCTCTCTCTCCCCTCCCGGCCGGCCCTTCCCGTTTCCCCCTCTCCCGGCCCCGTCCCCCAGCTTGCTCCTCCTTTTCCCAGCCCTTGCTGTTTCCCATTTCTCTCCGGCTCGGTAAATCCGCCCTTTTTCCTTTTTCGGCCTAGCCTACCTTTTGGCCTTTTCTTTTCTCCCCTTCTTTCTTCTTTCTCCTCCCACCGCCTCCTTCTTCTCGCCTCTCTCTCTCTCCTCGTCATCTCCCTCTGTCACCGCGACGCTTGGCCCAGTTTCCCAAGACAGCTCGCCATCGCGCCTCTCTGCGCTTGCCGCCTGCACGCCCCTCCTGGTTCTCAGAGGCGTGCGTTCCCTTGGGTCCTCTACAAGTGGCCGCTCGAGCTTCCCGTCACCGCGCCGCCCGGTCCTCCTCCTGTCTTCCCGAGGCCGTCCTCGCCGCTTCCCGCTCCCTCACCTCCCCGGCTATAAAGCCAAGCCGCCCCCTTCCTGCCTCGCCCCCTCCCTCCTCCTTAGCGCCCCATTTCCCCTCTCTGCCACCGAAACCCGAAGCTCTGGTACTACCACTCGTTCCCCGCCGGTAATACCGCTCTCCTCCCCCGGTACTACGGCTCGTTCCCCACCAGAACTACCGCTCGCATTTCACCCCGGTGCTTCCGCACTCCTTTCCCCCGGAACTACCACTCGTTCCCCGCCGGTATCACCGTCCGCATTCCCCTGGTACTACCGCTCGCCCTGGTACTACCGCTCGTAAGCCTTCGAACTACCGCTTCCCCAGTACCAGTGCACGTAGGCCCGATCCACGCACTGTGCGGTGGACCGAGCACCATGCCGAAGGCCACGTGTCAACACGAGGCTTTTTGACAATTCTCTTGTTTTCTTTTTAATTAAAAATTCTTTTGAAAAACTTTAAAAATTCATATCTCCTTCGTTATAACTCCAAAAACTATGAATTTTGTACCAAAAAATGTAACACCCCAGACCCACCTGAGCCTGGAATGCTACCACACTAACAAAATTACAAATTAAACTAAGATATTTTGCTAACTTTCGGCAGGTTCTCCTTTGAATAACTAACCATACCGGGGGTTTGCACAGCTAGCAATAGGAATAAACAATTATCCAAATGCATAAAGCATAAATATAAGAAACCTTAAGCTGTTTACTCAGATCCTAAACTATCATTCAAATTGTTTATTCAATGAAGAATAGGTACGTGCCAATGTGCATCCAAGCATAAATCTACTCCCTCCCATGCATGCTGTCCACAAACGGGGTACCTAAAAACACAGTAACAGCAAGAGTGAGTCCAAGACTCAGCAAAGTACATTTAGCAAGACAACAACATAAACAAATGTAACCATCATCATCCATCCACAATTCTCAACAATAAACATTACATATGCTCATGCTATGCAAATTGCTCAAATGCACTTTTCTTTCCTCTTTTGCATATACCGGTATTGCGGAGTGTTACACCCATCGGTGTTCACTCATGCCCGCATTATCAAATGCGGGGACCCATTGCCCATCCTTTTCAGATGGGAACCCATTGCTCATATCTTCAATATGGGGATCTCAATGCCCACTCCCGTGTGTATCTCATGCCAACATGCATGATTGATATGAAATGACATGGACAATCCACAATATGTTCTCATAAGAATTATCAATTATCGATCATCATATAAACAATGTGAAATAAACACTTTCATAACGCATAATCATATTAATCACGCATCAAATCAACCATATTGCCCAACACACAATATCGTACTAAAATTGTACTTGCCTTTTTCCGCTACGGCGCGCGAAGAAGCAAAGATGGTGCCTCTACTCCGAGACTCCGCCTCTTACACAAGAATAACGCTAACAATAAATACGCTGAAAAGAGGACTCCGTTTACGCCCCTTTACCCAACTCCTCAAGACCTAGGGTTCGAATACAGGTTTTACTCCACCTTCCCGACAGTCTAGCAGAAAGGACTACGGGACAACAGCGTTAAAAATAACATAACTTTTACCACGCAACTCAGAACAGGGTGATCTTGGACTCTCTGGAATCATGAGAAAACCATCTACAATAATCTAGTTGGGCAAATCCCCTGATTCTGCATCCTACTAATTCTTATATTCAGGTGAAGTTTTCTGTCCCTTCAATCTGACAGTCAGAAAACAGCGGCGGTAAAAATTCCATAACTTTCGATTGCCAACTCTAAAAATTATGTTATTTATCAACTTGGAAACATTACTGAATTTCCAACAAGTTTCGTGTTGGGTTAACTAACTGATTCGGTATCTAAATATTTCTTACTGGCCAGACAAGCAAACTGCCAGATCTCGTCAGCTCTCCTGGACACTCGCACGAAAACTCCCATAAGTTCTAATCCGTAACTCAAAATCAGGTGATCTCAGTGCCAAAAGAAATCTAAAACCGAGGGCTACAACTTTCTAAGAGGTGGTTAGATCAGAAAACGTACAAAGCTTACCCAAAACTGACAAACAACAGCGCTGAACAAAACTGATCTGCTACCCGAAACTACAGTCTGTACCCTTCGGTTATTAACTCATAGCTCACAAACCAATGAAAATTTGTAATAATGTATGTACACTAGATATATACAAGCTGTAAAATTTTGAGTCTAATCCGTGATCGTTTAACTACTCAAACAAATGATCTACCAAAACTGCTTTGAGTTAAAACTGCAGTAGTCCCAGCAGAAAAACTCCCTATCAAAAGATATGATCCTCTCAACTAATATTCAATCCAACCGTACAAATCGAATATAAACAAGCAAATAACACACTGACAAAATTTGAGGCCGATCGTATGTCGTTTGATGCTCCGATCGACGAATTGATGAAGACTGCAAGGAGGGGAGATGCAAGAGGCCGCGGCTGGAAAGGGGAGGGAGGGGGGTGGCTGAAAAAATGAGGGAGAGGAGAGTGTGGCGCATATGGGTGATGGGTTAGGGTTTGGCTGCCCCTCCCCCCTCCTGGGCCAGTTTCCCTTGGCCAAAGCTGTAGGTCGCTAGACCAAGGCCTGAGTTCCTAAAAACGGAAAAATGCCCTTTAAAAACTTCAAATTCTTTATCTAATTCAATTGCTCTCTTCCTCTCTCTCTCTCTCTCAAAGTAAGTCGGGGTACTACAAAAAATTTGTGAATTCAAGCTCTACATTTTGGTACAGGTTTGGTTAATTTTGGAGTTTATTTATTATGGATTTTGTATTTATTTTGTTTGGTTTACTTGTCTTTTCTTTTGCAGTGCGATCGTCCGAGTAGAGTTCGAAGAAGCCGGAGGTCCCCACTTCGACCAAGCTCAAGACTACCATGATTCCCTAGCTTTTGACCTAGGCAAGTCAATACTTTGATCATATTGAACCTACATTTTATGCAAGTTATGTTCTTTTAAAATAGCAAATTGCATGCTGTAATTTCTTGTGGAAATGTTTGTCAAATACCCTAAGGTAGTTAAATGCCAACTTGATTATTAAATAATTATTACACCCCTTCCTTGATAGTTGAATTCCCTAATCCTTGTCACCCTAGTAATTATATGGCAACCTACTAGTTATTGTTGTACTTGAGCGCCATGCTACTCTTTCTTAAATACCAGGGCATTAACCACCTCAATCATCATACAATAAACATAAAGATTGTTTTGGGTAGTCATTGGGGTAAATGACTGAAATGGTTGAGTTAATCTGTTTTACTCTTCTCAAAACCCTTAAAACTTGCTAATACCCTATCTGGGCGAATGGAATGGTGGTGGGTGCCGTCAGGCACAAGAGTGGTTGGTATATTGTATGGACCGCCCGGATGAATTAAGGACTTAATCTTGTCATTACCTCCTATGTAAAACAAGTACAACCACAAATCTGCAAAGTGCAACTTGGCTTAGTAAAATTATTAAGCCCTAAATGTCATCTCGCTGGATGGAGAGAGGGAATGTGCAAGCGCGTGTTCCGACTGGCTTGAAAGGGACACCGTGGTTGGGTGAAGTTGCTAGCTGTGCTAGTCGTTGTGGTCGGGGCCAACTGCACTAGGCGTTGTGGTGAATATACCGCACAACTTATGAGCGTGGCCCATATGGGTGAGATGACGAAAACCAGGTTGTCTCATCTAGCCTGAGGTTGGAGTTTTCCTGAGCCGTCGAGCTCAATGGTATGGAGGAGCGGAGGTAGCTCCAATAAAATGATGCATGTGTAGAGTTTCTGATGGAGGGAACCTCTACCGTTATTTTAATATTGCACTTACTATTTTTAATAAAATGCAATTTGTTTAAAATGCTAAGTGATGGGACTTTCTAACTATTGTAGTTAAAAATGTTGCTTTGCGCAAATAAAAGATCCCAAGCCAATTCCTTGTTTAGCCTTGCATATTTATTATTACATCTGTTGTGTTGGCTCGCGAGCACGGAAGTTATGCTCATCTTCGCTCTTTCCCCAAACCCTTAGAATACGCTAATCAGGACGATTATGCCTACTACAAGGATCAAGGTGTCGACGGTCAAGACCATGGCGAAGAGTAGTGTAGTTCCTTAGTCTAGGGCTCGTCGCAGTTGAGCTGGCTTAGTCAGTGCCTGCGTACAACCAATATTCTCCAAGTCCTTGGTTAAAGTCGGTTGTACACAAGTCGCCACAGTCGCTTGCCTGTGGGGATACGTGTTCTGCCTTTTTGTTTCCGCTGCCGTTTTCTATATTTTATGTAATGAACTCATTTGGCCTGTTTGGCCCTCTTTTGTAAACTCGACCAGACGTAGTCTATTTAACTCTCATGTTTGTAATATTATGTTCAGTCCGGTCTACGATGTGTATGAAATGATTCTGCGATGTATACTGTGAGCGCTACCTACTGATCCAAGGAGTAGCGCGGTATTTTCGCAGAGGATTCTGGATTAAGGAAATACGGGGTCCGACAACCGCCACCTGCTCCTGTCCTGTCACCTGCGATCGGTCAGCGCCCTCGCTTGTGCCCACCTTCCCGCGTCGCCTCCGCCACATGCTCCGGCCCGCTAAATCCGCCGCACCCCCGTCAGCGCCATCGCCTTGTCCCGTCGCCGCACCTGCTCTCCTGCCCCTTGCGCCCATGCGAGCTGCACTTCGCATGCGCTCCTGCGCTGCTCGCCTGGCCATGCAGTCCCATCCCCGAGCTGCGCCCACCTGCCCTGGCCTGTGGAGTCGCCACAATAACGTCGTGTGAGTGCCGGCGCCCCGCTCCGTCCCGTCGCTCTGCGCCGCTCACTTGCCCTGGGCGCACAAGTCATCGCCGTGCAAAGCGCCCATGCCGCCAGCTCCTCGGGACCATGCGCTGCCCCGAGCTCCTCATTGGCTCCATCCCCTCTCCTTAGACTATAAAAACCACGAAAGCCTCCCTCTTGCCTCCCCACGTCGCCCCTTCGCCCTGGTAAGATCTGCCAAAGAAATCACGCGACCCTTCCTTTTCGACTGCTGCACCCCCAACTCCGATTAGTTGCTCCTACGAGCTCCCTGCCACCTCACACCGTCCACCCGTGTTCCTGGCCACAAGGAACTCCTCCACCAAGTGGATTGAAGTTTGGTCCACCACCGTGCCCGGATTCGGCCTTCATTCTCCCCTCCATCTGAATCACCCTTTTTGTCGCCGACCGAGTCTCTCGCCTTCTCAGTTTGATTCACGGCACCTGAAGAACCGCACGATCATCCTGAAGCATCCCCAAGCTCCTCCAAGCATTTCCCTTTTCTGCGACAACCTCACCGCGCAACCCTCTTGCCGCTGCATTGGGTCTCCGACGCCAGCTCGCTTCGAGCATCCCCAAGCTGCACCATCGCTTCCGGTGAGTTCCTTCGACCATCCTGGTGCTCATGTGTCCGTTCTTTTCCCCGAGCGTCGTTGTTTCACCTTGACCACCATCACCGTCGCAGGAGTCGCCACTTTTCCTCCTCTCCTTCAGCCCCGGCCGACCCCTTCATCGCTGTCCTCCGTCGTCTCCGGTCGCGAGCTTCCCCACCGCCGTTCGCGACCATGAGTTTTCCTACCGCTATTCGCCGTCCACCGACGTCCCGGCCTCCGTATAGGTCTTGGTAAGCCCCTTTCCCCGTGTCCGGTTCTCCCTCTTCTCCTTCAGACTATACCACGTTGTCGAACTCCTTCCAAGCACGCCGCATTGTCGAAACTCCTTCAGACCACACCGTGTTGTTGAACTCCATCCGACCAAGTCGTGTAGTCGAAACCCCTTCCGACCACGCGATGTCGAAACTCTGTACAACCATGTCTACGACCAGGTAGTCGCATAGTCGGAACCCTTTCGACCACGTAATCGAAACCCCTTTTCAACTAGGTACTCGAAACGAACAGTACTCGAAGCTAGTAGTACTCGAAATGAATAGTACTCAAAACCATCAGTACTTGAGCAAATGGTACTCGAAGCCAACGGTACTCAAAGCGAACAGAACTCGAAACCAAAACTTCAAAAGCTTTGTTCTCCTCCGTTGTAACTCCGATTCCAGTGCTTTTTGTCTTTAAATTTGTCTAAATTCAAGTTCTTGCTAATGACACTGGTCTTCTTAAATTTGGAGTCCATTTGCTATTTCTTGTGTATATATTTGTTCTCCTTGCTTGCTTATTCTTTTTCCGGCACATTTGTCCGAGTACAGTTCGGAGAAGTGGGAGATCTCCAGCTTGATCAGGGATAAAACTTTCAAGACTCTCCCCCTTCACTCCAAGAGAGTCAATACTTTTATCATATTGAACCTACATTTTATACAAATTATACTCTTTTAAAATATCAGATTGCACGCTTTAATTCCTATGCAAATGTATGCAAGTGATCCTAAGGTAGTTAAATGTCAACTTGATGATTAAATAATTATTGTACCATCCATTGACAATTGAATTCCCTAATCCTTGTCACCCTAGTAAATTATGTGGTAATCTACAATTATAGTTTGTACTTAAGTGTCATGCTAGTCTTATTTAAGTACCATTGTATTAACTACCCCAATCACCATCTCTTAAAATCATGAAATTGGATTTGGGTAGTCATTGTGGGCAAATAACTGAGATGGTTGAGTTAATGTATTTTGCTCCTCAAAAACTATAATAACTGCTATTACCCCTACTAGGAGGCTGGTATGGTCGATGGTATGATGGTGGGTGCTAATGTAGCCTGTGGAATGTTGGATTGGTGGAATGTGGTACGTACCGCACAAATAACCATAAAGACTTAATCCTGTGATGACCTCCCAATGTAAAACAGTACAACCACAAGTCTATAATGATGTCGACCTAGCTAAATAATTTGTATCCATCAGTTCGAGTTGCACCGGGTAGATGACTCGGGACGCCGTAAGTCTTCACGTTGATGGGTCAGGGTGCACGACGAAAGTCGTTAAGAAGGGCGCAAGAGGGGGTCAGAGTAAGGATTGACACAGGAGTGGGACCGTAACCCTTCTCAGGTGAAACCTTAGCGGGTGTAACACATACTGATAGATGTATTGTAAAGGCCTTGTGATGATCTCTCCTTGATTCGCATGTCTAAGGAAATGTGTGTATATGTCAAGACGATTATCTCTTATGGGTAAAGTGTACAACCACTTCAGAGTATAAACTGTTCGAATAGCTATGCCCACAGTCACAGGCGGACATGGGAACTTACTAAAGTTAGTTCTATTTATAAAACTTTGTGGGTGGGATGAATAATGTGTCAGGCTTACCTAGCCCGTGTTTTGGAATTTTTCTGGGTCGTTGTACCCAAAGTCTTTGTTAATAAGTGGAGGTGACGCCAATAAAAAAAATAAGCATAAGGTGGAGGGAGCCTCTGCTGTTATTAATATTGCATAATTATTTTATTTAAGAAAATGTAATTTAGTTAAAATACTAAGTGATAGGACTTTTCTAACTTTTGTAATTAAAAATGTTGCTTTGAGCAAATAAAAGAAACCGAGCCATCCTTATTAAGCCTTGCATGTATTATTACTGCATTATGTTTGTTGGCTCGCGAGCACGGAAGTTGTGCTCATCATTGCTCTTTCCTCCAAACCATCAGAAGCAGAAAATCATGGAGATTATGCCTACTACGAGGATCCAAAAGTTGGAGGCCCAGTAGACGATGAAGAGTAGTGTGTTTCTTTTAGCCTAGGTCTCGCCTCAGTCTGGCTGACTGCGTTGGTGCTCATGTGCATCCAATATTATCCAAGTCTTTGGTTAATATTGAACACACATAGGTTTCCCTAGTCGCTTGCCTGTGAAGAGATGTACTCTACCCCTTTTGCTTCCACTATCGCTTCTACCTTTATGTAATGTAAGCTTTTGGCCTGTTCGACCCTTATTGTAAAACTCGACCCGACGCGATCTATGTGACTCTGATGCATGTAATATAATGAATAGTATGATTTACATCATGTATGAAATGATTCAATGATGTATCTGTGAGTGCTATCTACTGATCTAGGGAATATCATAGTGTTTTTACAAAGTATTCGAATTTTTGAAATCCGGATCTGACAATGTTGGTATCAGAGCATACGACTGTAGGAGTCTTAGTTAGACTGGGCATGTCTAGGGAAATAAGTATTATTTTCAAAAACTAAGAAAAGTTTTGAGCAAAATATAGTGTATTTATTACTCCTTCTCATCTCTCTTAGTTCTTCACTTAACTCCTTTTATAAGTCTACTACGTTACTGACTTTCTCTCGTTTCAAAACAAAAAATTTATGATTGTATTGTCGTCCGACGGCCTGTGGGATTTCTTCTCTCACGGCGAGAACGATGACGAGTTTGTCGGTATCCTCGGCAAAGTTATGCATTACCTCGGAGAATAGTTGCTAGGTAGTTTTGGGAAATCACTCATAAGACTGATTTTTGGATGTGAAAATTTTAAGATTTGCCGAGGTTATAAGAAGTTATTGTGAATACTAGAGTATGATGATGGATATGCCTTGATTATGAATGATTTAAAGAATAATAGATTGGTGGATTATATATATTATGTAGAAAGAAAATGATTGTAAAGGAAATTTCGATTGACCATGAAGGACATAGGAATCTAAAGTACAGATTTGGTTATCGGGAGAAATTGGATTTTCATCGAGTCTTGAGTTGATTATAAGGATGGGTGGGAAAACTTGAAATTGAGAAATGTGTGCAGTAAAGGCAGAGAGTAGATTACAAAGATAATTGGATTTTCATATTTAGTCACGATGTGGACTTTAGTGGATTATAGAAAATAAATTATTACTGGATATTGGATTGTAGCAATACTAGGTTTATTGGATATTGGATTGTGGAAATATATTATTATTGGATCGTTGGATATTGCATTATGTTTCTAATATTGATGGATGTCTTACTAATATTGGAGAGGTCAAAATAATTGTTAGATAGATGGTGATAAAATAACTTGGTGGATTAAATTTGAATTTGTGAATATCAAGTAGTTGTTTGGAAAGATCTATAATGAAAGTATTGGATTTATTTATAGAAATTTTGGAGGATTACAGTTAATAAATATGCTCGAGAAGTGAAGCGCATGATGTCATGGGTTTAGTTAAGAATTTTGGAGGAAGCAATTGCACGATTATAATTTTTGGAGAGTTTCATTCCAAGAAGGGTATAATGAGTTTAGCATGATCTTGGAGTGATCGAATTGGAAGATGTGATTATTGATACTAGATTTTGTGGATTTATGCAACAAAGAAATCATGAAATCAAAGGGGTGAATTTGTTGGATTATTCAAGCTTATGTCCAAGAGTGGGTGAGGTTGTCTCTCACACCTTCCAGACCGCGCATCCCAAGAGCGGCTTTTCCAATGCCATTCTGGACGTAGCGCGCTTCGCCTCGAGTCACTTGTGCCAAGTGCACGAGGATCTCTTATTGAGGTCGCTATTTTGTTTCTACCAGTCTCTTCAGGAGGAAGAATGCTATCCAGAGATCTCCGACATCAGGAGAGGAACACCACTGTTGCAATAACCGCTATCATGCATGCTCCAGCTCCTCTTGCACTAGCCATCGTCCCCAGCAACCCGGCGCCAGCTCGACGTTCAGGATCCCGCATCAAGATCATGGCGCGCAAGAGCGTACGACGTCCCAGCCGTTGCCCATAATCAACATCGAAGACTCTAGTCAAGTACGTAGCCTTTCTCGTTCTCGTTCTTGTTCACGGTCGCCCAACGTCAATTGCAATAGTTCTCGCTCCCGCTTCCTGAGCAACTGCACCGCTTGTGGTGGTCAGCACCCGATATAGAAGTAGTTAGCTTAGTTTAGCTAGCAGTGTTTGCTTTAGCAATCTTTTGGTTGCAAGCACTTTGTTCTTCTTTTGTATACGTTGTGATTGTATCTTGTGTCATGACTTAACATGGCCTATATGATATGTTCAGGAGTCATGTAATACCTAACCCCTTAATATAATGCAGTCATCTTGGGCTTTGTATTGTATTTTATTATTTTCCTCGTTTAGTTTAAAGTTCTTCTGTTGTGCTCTAGAGGGCCAGTAAAGCCTCATATATACCCTCTAGTTCTAAGCCTTAGTCGTTCTTCCAGATCACACCTAAGAGAGCAGCGACCCAAGGATGTGGTGTCAGAGTTGCAAGTAGAGGTCGTAGTCGTGGACAAGATCTACCTCCCCGCCGTTAGCAAACCCGACCCTAGCCCAAGTACTATTTCAGTAGAATCAGATTCTCCAAACGATGCTCACCAGCTAGCGAGGCGGAGCAACTAACCACGACTCAGAGCTAGAAGACTTTCGGGACAGACTGCATACTACCCTCCTTGTCAGCAATTGAACCCCTGGAAGTTGAGGAATTGCTTCGTGCTATGGAAAACAAGTCTCATCTTGCACGATGTGCAGGAGACGACAAAGCGGACTTTGCTACCCATCAACACATAGGATCATCCAGGAGAAGCTGTCGCATTGAAGACAGCCAAACCAATACACTAGGAAGACTCCAGAAGGCTAACACTTGCTTCCAATGCGGAAATACCAGACACTTCACCAATAGGCCATTTGCAGTCCAGCCTCCAAGAGCTCCGACTCCAACTCCAACCCTATATCCTAGTGAGAATGTTTTTCCCACTCCCCGCTCAGCCAGATGACCTGCAGCAACCAACCCAGCAACTAATATCCATTACTTTAGCTGTAGGGAAAAAGGACACTTCGCCCATAAATGCCCCTAGAGGAAGCAAGGCAAGGAAACCAAATGTCTCCATTGCGGCAACATGGGACACTACGTGACCAAATGTTCCCAATGGAATCTTGAAGAACCCGTGAGGAATGCCAACGCCAGTAACCTCAGTCTCGGCAAAGGAGAACTTATCAAGAGCACCAGCAAGAAGCAAGCTATGTATACTGAAGTTCTACTACCAGACCTGGAAGCTTCACCAAACATCTTATGCTCTGAATGTGGTAAGATAGGACATGATGCCCAATTATGTCCTCCAATACGACAAGTTGCAAGAGGAGCATGTTTCACATGTGGGCAATATGGGTACTATTGCCACACGTGCCCAGTTCCCTACTGTCCCTGCTGTGAGGAACATCATCAATCAGAAGATTGCCCTATGAACCAAGTAGCATGCACAAGTTGTGGAGAGAAAGGGCATCGAGGCGGACCAATCTTTGCAAAGCGCCCCAACTGCGACAAGTACCACCAGTCGGGTGAATGCTGGATGAGAGTTAGTTCTATTTATAAAACTTTGTGAGTAGGATGAATAATGTATCAGGCTTACCTAGCCCGTGTTTTGAATTTTTCCTAGGTCGTCGTACCAAGTGATGTTAATAAGTGGAGGTGACTCCAATAAAAAATAAGCATAAGGTGGGAGGAACATCTGCTGTTATTAATATTGCACAATTATTCTTTTTAAGGAAATGTGATTTAGTAAAAATGCTAAGTGATAGGACTTTCTAACTTTTGTAATTAAAAATATTGCTTTGAGCAAATAACAGAACCTGAGCCGTCCTTGTTAAGCTTTGTATGTATTATTACTGCATTCTGTGTGTTGACTTACGAGCACGAAAAGTGTGCTCATCCTCGCTCTTTCCCTCGAACTCTCAGAAGCAGGAAAGTATGAAGATTATGCTTACTACGAGGATTGGAAAATTGGAGACCTAAAAGACGATGAAGAGTAGTGTGTTTCTTTTAGTCTAGGTCTCGTCTCAGTCTTGCTGACTCCGTTGGTGCTTGCATGCATCCAATATTATCTAAGTCTTTGGTTAATATCGGGCACATACAGTTTTTCCCGGTTGCTTGCCTGTGAAGAGATGTGCTCTACCCCTTTTGTTTTCGCTGTCGCTTCCGCCTTTATGTAATGTAAGCTTTTGGTCTGTTTAGCCATTGTTGTAAAACTCGACCCGACGCGGTCTATGTGACTCTGATGCATATAATATAATGAATAGTATGGTTTACATCGTGTATGAAATGATTTAGTGTTGTATCTGTGAGTGCTATTTACTGATACAGTGAATAGCACAGTATTTTCAAAAATGATGCGTATTTTTGAAATCCAGATCCGACACAAATTTCACTGTGCGGGAAATGGCTTAGCGCCAATCCCTAGTTTTTTTTCCCTTCGTTTGAGTTCGACTCTAATGGTTCAACGTCGAGTAGCGTTGCTGTATCTTCGAACTCCTCGATCCACACCACTCCTCCACCACGAAGATGGAAGAGGGCGGATGTTTACAAGTTGACAGGTAACATCGATCGTACCACAAGCTGTTGAGATGTAATTATGTTCTAGAAATGTTGCAAAAAAAAAAGTTATTCTTTCAAGAAGAAGTGGACTCATACTTTTGCGTGCAAACGAAAAATAACACTAGTCCTGAGGTCATATGCATTGATAATATTTAATTTGTTTTTGAGCCTCCCTATCCCCTTTTCTTTGTAGTCTGCTTTGGAGTTTTAATATCGAAAGGACATAATGGTAATTTAAATTTTTCTGTCGTCAACCAAGCAACAGCTAGGTGCCTGACCACTTTGCTTTCGAAATTTACTTTTTTTTGTTACGATGTATAGGGTAATTATAGCTCTGAATTTTTTTTGGTATACCGTGTGTGCTCGTGCATTCACATGTTGTATGATACAAAATAAAGATTGCATGCAAGTCATTCCTAACAAGAAGTTTACATGTTGGTTGGAGAGGATTCCTCGGATCATGGGCCGGTTGGATTGCCTGTGGCCGGATCGAAACTACTGGAACACCCTCCTCGGTAGGCGTTTGGTGAATATGTTGACGTATTGCGACGTGTTCTCGAGCGAAAGGGCAAGTCGATCTTGACGTGCTTGGTGCGCTGATGTAGCACCGGTTCGTCAAGAGATACACTATCTTGATGTTATCACGATAAACCAATGTAGTCCGCAGTGAGGACTATGGAGCTCGAGGAGAAATTTCCAAAGCTTGCTCAAGCTAGAAAGCTTGGCGACGGTGTTGGCGACAACATGATATTCGGCTTCGAGTGGAGCGACAAACCACGTGTTGGCGCTTGGAGGACCATGACACAAGGTTGTCCCCAAGGAAGATTCCATAGCGGATGTCGATTTTTGCATATCCGGTAGTCGGCCCGATCGGTGTCGAGTGGCGACCGGGGCTACTGATCGTGGTCAAGTGTGCCCTGAAGATACCGGATGATGCTTTTAATGAAGTTGAAGTAAGGCTCACAAGAGTCGTGCATGTGGAGGCAAACCTGCTAAACCACACAAGTGATATCCAAACGCGTAAAAGTTAGATACTGAAGAGCACCGACTAATCTTATGTACTGTGTGGGGTTGGCCACAGGGGTGCCGAAGGCAGACGGTAGTTTGGAGCCGGTGTCGATGGGAGTGGTCCATGGTTTGTAGTAGGACAAGCCCGCACGCTCAAAGACGTCAATAGTGTACTGACGTTGGGAGAGAAAGATACCATCAGCCCGGTGGGTCACAAAGATGCCAAGAAAACGTGAAGAGTGCTAAGATCTTTCATGGAGAATTCACACTGGAGAGCCGCGATGGTCCAATGAAGTAGTCCGAACAAACATGCAATTATCACAAAGTCATCAACATAGAGAAGAAGGTAGACAAGACCGGTGTTGTGCTTGTAGATGAATAGGGAGGTGTCGTCCTTGGAGAGCCGATGAAGCCAAGCGATAGATAGTGGGAAGCGAACCGACTGTATCAAGCACGAGGAGCCTGCTTCAGACCATAGAGAGACTTATTCAGGTGACAGACAAGGTCTGGTAGGGAGGAATCAGCAAAACCCGACGGCTGAGAGCAGTACACTATTTCAAATCACCGTGAAGGAACATGATCTTGATATCAAGTTGATGCATGAGCCAATTACGCGAAAGATAAAGAGTAAGAACAATGTGTATCGTCGCTGGTTTGACGATGGGACTAAGGGTCTCATAAAAGGAAATGCCAGGGCACTAAGTGAAACCCCGAAGCACCCAACAGGCTTTATAGCGATCAATGTAGCCGTCGGATTTGTGTTTGTGATGAAAAATATGGCGAGGGACAAGATCCCAAGTTCGGTTCGCGTGAAGGGCGGTGAACTCATCGATCATTGCGTCATGCCAAATAGGATCATTGAGGGCATCCCGGTAAGTGGAAGGGATAGGAGAAACAGAGGAGGCAAGGAGGTTGAGTCGGTCGGAATAGGGACAATAGGAGTGGTGGCAGGTGTCGTAGGGGGTGCGGCACCTGGGATAGGTGGGGCAACAGTAGTGGTAGGCTGTCGCGGTAGCGGGTCAGGGGCTGCGACAGCTGGCACAATAGAAGGTGCGGCACCAAAATCTAAGGGTAGCGCAATAGGCTGATAGAAGGGGTGTTGGAGATGATATCGAGGAAATTGAAGTCATCAGTGTGTGGTGGGAATGGTTGTGTGGCAAAGGGGAAGGATGTCTCATCAAATGTGATATGAAGAGAGATAATGATACAATTAGAGGAGAGGTTAAGACAGCGGTACCTTTTGTGGTTCGAAGGATATCCAATGAACACACAAGAGGTTGATCGAGGTGTGAGCTTGTGGGTTGTAGTGACAGAGAGATTTGGATAGCACCAGCAACTAAAAACGCAAAGATGGGTGTATGAGATAGTTGTGTCAAATAAAGCCTAGAAAGGAGTACCAAACTCAAGAGTTTTGGTGGGATGGCAATTAAGCAAGTAGGTGGCCGTATGGAAGGCCTCAACCCAGTATGAGGGAGGCATGCTAACTTGGAAGATAAGGGAGCACAGGATGTCATTCGTGGAACATATCACACATTCGGCCTTGCATTTTCTTTGAGAGATGTGGGGACACGAGAGATGGAGGATAGTGTCGTTGGTGAGAAAGAAGGCACTGACGGTGGCATTATCGAGCTCATGTCCATTATCACAATGGGTGCTTTTGGTATGGAATTGAATTGTGTTTGGGCATACGCAAAAAAGCGTTGGCGTGGAGAAGACATGAGACTTAAGGCGTAGAGGAATGTCGGAGGTAGTGGCTAAGATCATCAAGAATGACGAGATAATATCGTAGCGGACACACAAGACACGAAGATGTCCATAAGTAATAATGAATTAAATCAAGAGGTTTATGTGTGCGGGGCGGAGGTAGCAAAGGAGGATGAACATGATAAGCGAGTTGACAAGCATGACAAATGGAGGAACCCGACACTATTTTATTACAAGGAAGAAAAATAGAAGTAGCCAAGAGAGACATCCCGTGATGTCCGAGGTGGCCGAGGCGCTGGTGCCAATGGGTGGTGGCGATGTAATTTTGCCAAGGTAGTAGAGTTTGGCAGCTGGAATTGGAATGGGTAGAGCTGTCCAGAGCTATTGCACTTGATGATCTCGTTCATAGTGCGAAGATCATTCACAGAAAGACCAGGGGTCAAACTCAATAGAGCAATGATTATTTTTGGTAAACTAAAGGACATAAATAAGATTTTTAATAAGGTTTGGAGTAACCAAAACATTGGTAAGATGAAAGGAATGAACAGGAGTCGAGAAAAATGTGTGGCCGGTGGAGGTAATAGGTAGCAAGGACCGGTTACCGACGATGACATTGGTCGGATGGGAAGTGGAGGGAGGGTAGGTGAAGAGGAGATTACCAAAGTTCGATGTCATGTGGGTGGACGCACCCGAGTCCATGTACCATTCCATGGTCGGCGGTGGCGTTAGTGTCATGGTGTTGATCGCATTCGCTAGGGACTGTTGATCCCAAGAGGGTGTGTTGAAGGAAGAAAACGCCTGGCCACCTCTTGGTGCACAAAACGACGGGTCGCCTCCTAGCGCACCACCTCATTGTGTGGTAGCCTTCCATAGTAGCCATGGCGCGGGTATGGTAAAGTGCCCAGTGACGGTGATGGGGAGGCGGTGAAGGCCCTCTTGTTGAGCGCCAAAGTAGGGCGAGTCGAGGAGGCACAGGGCAACCGCCCGGTGGGAGGCCAGCGATTTGGCCACACACTACTACAGAAAAGCTCATCACAGACGGTTCGTAAAAGTCATCACAGACGGTTTTTGAACCGTCTGAAATTTTATGTCTGTGATAACAGACGGTTATCATAGACGGTTGAAAAACCGTCTGTGATAACTCTTATCACAGACAGTTCCAACCACGAACCGTTTGTGATTCTGTAGTATCACAGACGGTTCGTGGTTAGAACCGTCTGTGATAAGTCTTTAGACCTAATTAATGTTTATCGTATTTTCAGCTAGCCTCAGGAATTGCTAGCCATGCCCTTTGAAAACTAGCAAGCAGAAACATATCACATATAATTGTTGACAAATCAAAGTGATCATTTAACTCAAAATCAATTACAAAAGAATATTTCAAGTATATATTGTCGCTAGAGTTACAAATTGAATTACAACCAGTCAAAGTGAATTACAATATTGAATCAATTGTTTCGAGGTCGTTCATCGGTGTCGACAGCGTGAAACTCTCCGGTGGTGTTAACTATATCGCCTTGATGAAGCCACGAGCTCCCCTCGAATGTGCATGACCTGGTCCATCTCGAGTGCATTTAACTCTATGTTCAAGCCCTGTCGCTAGCAGGAGTAAAGTAGTAAGCATACATATTTAAATTTATAATTAGGAGATAGTTATTACGAGATTGACAAACATGGGGATTGTGCGTCCTAGAAGCAATCAATAGCTGCATATGATGGCATACGTAGAATGCGCATAGGTGATCTCGTTTTTGCTGGCGGCACTGCAAAAATAGAATTACATATATATGTACAGTCAGTTCGAGACGCAATATTACGGAGTATGATATATGATTATTGTGTTGTAGCGCGTACCAGAAATCGCATTCTGTGAGTCAGTGTGGCGCTCGTTCCCTTGTATAAACCTCCCTCGGGCAACATAGCCTATGAACGCCCTACATGATTCAAAAAAGTTATCCTTGTCCATTTCAAACGAAGGAAGACTACAATAGAGTTATGTGCGGAGGAAATGAACATACGTGTCGAGTATTCCTTTAAGAAGGGTGAAGTCGTGATTTTTGTTGAGTAGAGAATCAAGGTACAATACCATGTTCCTATTTGGCACAATAATCAAAAGAATCCAGTGAAACCTACTCATGTATGTCGCTATAGTCATAAACCTGTGTTGAAACGTAATTTGTATAGCAAATATTGAAGCACTTACTTCTGGTTGTAGGGCACCATTATGTAGTCCTTGTCGTCCGGAGCAAGCAATCCCATTTTTATGTAATTCTCGACGTATGATGCGTCTTGGTTGATTGTTTGCTCAGAGACCACGTGTGGGTCGAGGAAACCCATCGGTTCTTTGATTCGACGGGCACATTTCATAATGTATCTGTACATAAGCAATGAGTTATGATATTTATCGGTATCACGTGAGTATAGAAATTGATTGTACACACTTACAGTGTCCAGCATCGTAGAAGTGAGGCGTATAGGGCAGTTAAGTTGTATAGGTCAAATAAGTCTTCGAAGCCCACGATGAAGTGGCGAGGCTCGTGGAGAAAATGCTCCCTCCGTGTCGATGGTGATTCGGTATGGCCCCCTCCTCTCGGGTCTTGCGCAAGTACCAATCATGCAAAGCTTGACAAGCTAGTCTGAGCTCTTTATTTCTGCGCACGAGACCAGCGGACTTCGAGGAGTATTTCACGGGTTTGGGAGGTGCCTTAATGTTCTTGATTTCGACTTCTTCTTAGAGGCGGTGAGGGCGTCTTCCGTGAGACGCCTCGGGGACCGATATGGTGACACGATTTTCTTGTCCCTTCGTCGCCTTCTCGGCGGAAGCGATGTGGCGGCCTTCGAAGCTTTGGTTGAGGTGGACTCATCGAGGTCCTATTGAGAGGCAGGTCTGTCGATGTCGCGTCACCGAAGGGTCGGTCGATGTCCTTCTTGGGCCTTTGGATAAAAGTGTGCGTGGCATTCCCTAGTGTTACGATTTCTTCGTTCGAGGAATCTCGGTGGATAGCCATGAAATTGTCATGTACCATATCCACGCACCTGGCGTAACCTGCGCCCGGTGGTGCCGTCTTTGCACTACCCCTTCCGATGCGGATACACCATACCCTTGACTTCAATAGGAATCGACCCAACTATCCTCACTTGGAGCTTGTAGGGCGTCGGCCCCTACAAAATGGTACACAATTAGCTAAGGCGTCCTATAGGTCTATCTTTGGAGCATTCCAGAGATGTATATTATCTCGATGTCGTCGATCGGTAATTGCACGTCGTCATGTCTAGAATTATGTGTGGACGCGACGTTAATCCGATGTCGAGCAGGACTTGCTCCCAAATTAACAGGGGCGGCTTGCGCCTGAATGAGTTGCTTTACTTGGTTCTGCAAGTTTGTTATTTGTTCTTGAAATTTTTCAATAATCACATGTTCCAACCGTGCGTCGTGCTGGTCCTTGGATGTCTTCCTATTCCTATATGTGTCGGAGTTGTGTGGGAATCCATCCCTCCAAGGTACGTAAACCCCAACGCCTCGCGTGCGACCAGGGTGCTCCTTGTTTCCTAGGGTCGTAGATAGTACATCCTTCTCCCTGTCTACTTCGAAGGAACCTTGGGAAGATGCGGAAGTCAATGCTTCCTGCAAGAGGATATCATGTTATTGTAGACACCATGAAGTTATGGACTTATTAACAATTAAGTGGTTCGAGAAATTTACCAGGCGTTGAGACACTACCTCGTCTGCCGGGTTTGTGAAAGAGATCTTTGCCCAAGGCGTGGTCGATGCCCTCGCTCTTAACCAGGCTCGAGCGTGCTCGTCTGAGATCTCAGCAAACGGTCCTGCAGCAGTCTCGTCCTCCACCGCCCACTGCGTAGCTTTACCCGCGTACCCAGCGGTGCCGAGTCTGTGGGGGTGAGTGTTTTGTGCCTGGATAGATCTGTGCGCCGCACTTTGCTCCTGAAATTCGGCCGTCGTCTTCATCTGCACGAAGGCGTCCCATGTATCCCGCAACAAAAATTGATACGTCGCGAAGGGCGTCCGACCCGTGTTCACGTACTGCATGACAAGCAGGCTCTTGAAGGAAGATACCACAACATCTTAGCAGGAGGTCCTTGCTTCGCCTTAGCAGTATTCTTACGCTTGCATCGGGATGCTTTGCACACGGGACATACATGCATGTCTGCATACTCTTTACGGTAGAGGATACAATCGTTCGGACATGCATGTATTCTTTCTATTTCTATTCCCAATAGACAAATAACCTTCTTAGCTTGGTAGGTCGTGCTGGGCAACACGTTTCCCTCCAGAAGGATGTCAACTAAGAGACCTAACAACGCCGTAAAACTCTTGTCAGACCAACCATTGCTTGCCTTCAATTTCAGCAGTTCAAGCACGGTTGACAACCTTGTGTATTCCGGCTTGCAGCTAGGGAAAAAGGTTTCCCCGAGTCCTCCATTAAGCCCTCGAATTTACAAAACTCTCTCACCTTAGTTCCCTTTTGCAACACGTAGCATCCGATCCAGATTGTCATCATGCGACCTATCCTCATCAAAAGCACATTCCATACCCTGCATATCGTTGACTTCCTCGGCGATGTCGTCATTACTGACTTCCGGTATAATTTGCTCTTCACCGTGACTGCTCCAACATGTATATCCTTTTTTGAAACCCCTTCGTATTAAGTGAGCTTCGATCTGCGCCGGGTTGTTAAACATTTTCATATTACCGCAATCAATGCATGGACGAGACATAAATTTTATCCCTTCTTCAACATATCACCTTTCGTGGCTCTTCTAAAAACAAACACGCAATTAATATACTCTTCACTCACACGGTTCTCAATGTACACCCAGTTTCGGTCCATCTACATGTATACGCACGTAACAAATTAATTAGTGTTAAATTATATTAATAAACCGCAAGTACCCTTCATAATGACCAAACACATTAGTGATTAGTCTAGAGTAAATATAAAGGGTTACAGATCGTTACACATTAGTGATTAATCTAGAGTAAAAATAAAGGGTTAAAAATTGTTACCCTTCTCTCCAAGGTGGCGCAATGTGGGAGGAGGCAGCGGAGGTGCCGCAATGGGGGAGGAGGAGGTAGGGGTAACAGCTCAAAACTGGGGAGGAGGCATCAGTAGTAGCAGGGTGGCCAATGGGGAGGAGGCAACAGCAGCAGCAGGGTGGCGGCGTCTCAAATGGAATGGAAAGGGGGCCTGTCGGGAGCATCTACTTATAGTGCTTGTATATAGTATTACAGACGGTTCTTTATACGAACCGTCTGTGAAGTATCACAGACGGTTCGTATAAAGAACCGTCTGTGATACTTATTTATCACAGACGGTTAACGAAGAACCGTTCACAGACGGTTCGTATAAAGAACCGTCTGTGATACTTATTTATCATAGACGGTTAACAAAGAACCGTCTGTGATGGGGTGTCTAGTATAGCATGTTTTGTAGTAGAGACACCTGCACAATGCCTATCCATAGGTTAAAAAAGGATGGCCATGGTGAGTTACCCCAACCACCGTTGCGGTGGTGATTCCCTTGGGAGTTGTTGTGGGAGCTGTTACCGTATCCAGTGTTGTTGCCTCGTGATGCGTTGTTGGCATGTGCGACAAGAGCAGTGGGTATGATGGCAAAGGCCTTATCTTTGATCTCCTTGAGGAGAAGGGCAGAGTGAACCTCGATGAAGCTAGGGAACGATTTCTACATTGACAAGATGGTGCACAAGATGTTTTACTTCACGTTTAAGCCACGGAGAGTGTTGAGGACGAGGGTCTTGTGACTCACCGCTTGATCGACATCGCCGAGAGCATCGGCCATATTTTTTAACTTGCGGCAGGAGTCGGTGATTGACATGCCCCCCTGCATGAGACACCGAAATTCGGCCTTGAGGTAGAGAGCTTGGCTCTGCTTGTTGTCTTGAAACATGCCTTAGATGTTCGACCAGACGGCGAAGGCTGTAGCATCGGTAACCATCACAATCATGAGAAGGTCGGGGGAGATGGAGCCATATATCCAAGAGAGAACAGTGGCATCCATGAGTTGCCAGGTGGCGTCGTTGGAGGATGTTGAGCCTGGTTTGACATGGTCGTCGAGTGCATACTAGTGCAAAGCGACGAGAAAGAGACCACACCAGTTGGAGTAGTTGGATACGTGGAGATCAAACTTGACGGGAACGAGCGTTTTGATACTCGTCACCGTGATCGCCTCGCCTAGAGGGCTGCCTTGGCGGTCTGCTCGGGCAGTGGTGATGTCGCCCATGGCAAGTAACAGGGAGGAAGGATGTCGAAAAGGTGGTGGGAAGAAGAAGACCAAGCCCAGGAGTAGCACCAATTTGATACCATGAAGGTGAGAAATAATCTCGGCGCTTGGATTGATTGATGGTCTAACCTGACCATAAATACATGATTCGGCAGGCATACAAGGAAAGCCACAGCCGGCCAAAGAACTATCCAAACAAAATAAAGATTACATGCAAATCATTCCTAACATGAAGACTACGTGTTTGTTGGTTCCTACTTGTACAGGAACAATCTTCTCTCAAGTGCTGAGTCAGCCAAAGAAAAGAAAAGAAAAAAAAATATCTCTGCTACCCCCCTCCCCATAGTCCCCTATATCTCTCTCTAGACCAAGCTCGCCGGACATTTCAACGCCAATCTGTACAGGACATAGATAGATCTCAACGCCGATCGGTACATGACGTAGAGGCAGTAACAGCCAGGGTTTTCACTAGGGTTTGCCCCAAAATCTAAAAAAATTGGACGAAATTTTCATATCAAAATTTGATTTTTTTTTTTCAGATTTTAAATTAAAAAGGATTAAATTCAATTCAAAACCGATTTTCGGCCGAAAAGCAGAACCTGGCAACAACGTATAGGACGAGGAAGTAGCGACAATAGCCGCGGTTGTCTTGAATGGAAGGATTCGAAGAGGACCGGGAAAATGAAAATTGAAAAAACATTGTTTTTCACAAACATGATCGAAAGAAAGTAACACAAAGATTGCAGCGCACCACCATGTCCTTGGATGATTATCAGCATACATTGAACAAATTCTTCTATTTGGTCAAAGTACATGATTGAAGATTTCTCCAGATTGGCCACATCGTTCAGCTGCAGCTAGCACTACTGAGGCTTCGTCATCTTCCATTCCCCTCTGCAGCGTGTTTTGTCAATAGAGCAAGCGGGTCGCCGTTCCAAGAGGACGGGCATGCCACTGCTTCTCACCCGCAACATGATCCAAGAGTTGCTCATATATCTTTGCATAGTTGCTAGCTTTATATTATCTTATATTGTTGGTGCACTTAGTCAAGCCTATTTGATTTAGATTTTAATTGTGCAAAACTAAATTGTTATTAGCTTCCGCATTAGAAATTGGTTTTAGCCAAGAGAATTTTAAAACCGCCTATTAACCGCTTCTCTAGTCGGCCTCCTCGATCTTACAAGGGCGCCTCGCCGCGCCTCTCGCACGGCCAACGCTACGGCCTATCTTGACTCGCTCTGCCCCAACAGCCGCGACGCCTGGTCGCCTCGTCACCGTGGTCTTCGTATGCGCTGCGGCCTATGCACGGGTGCTGCTGTTGGTAGAGACTGAATTGGCTGCTAGTTTTGCTAGTATCTACTAGCCATCCTTTGTGTCGTTTTTCTTCCACTGCGTTCATCCAAGTCCATACCACTTTATATTTTAGTTCGTCTAAGCCATGCGAGTCCATAAATTTATTGTCAGTCATAGAAGGATAGAAATTCTTTTTGCATGACAGCCGCCGCCGCTCTTTTCTTCGAGCTGCTACAGATTGTCGTTATGATACCACCGCTCTCTCTTAGCCGCTGCCCCAAACTTTTAAGGCCGCCGCGCTTCTTGTGCACCGCGCCTCTGTTGCGCTTTTTGTGCACTGCGTCGCCGCCGTCTTGGGCTTCGATCTGCACCGCCATGCTTCCACCTATTTCTATTCGGCTTGATTTGACAACTCTTTTTATTCATGTCGGCTTCATCATCTTCTTCGTCGTGTTGTCGCAGTCGACTTTTTCAGCCCCTGCACCTTGTGCTTTATGGGCTATTGCACGACCCCGGATGGGAGGGGATATTTTGATATTCGATATATTTTCCCAGAGTTGTATGCAACGACGATATTTAAAGACTTGGACTTCGGATTTTCTATATTTTAGTGTCAACTATTTCCAAATGCAATGCTATTGTATACGCTTTGCATTTGAGGTGGTGTTAGAATAAGAACTTTTTTGTATTTCTTTATCTGTTTTTTATATTACCTTATCTGTATATGACATACACATCTTGTACTTCTATATATATTGTCTATTATGACTCTTCAATACACACATAATATTCATAACAGCAACAACGGATAGGATGAGGGAGGAGCGACAGTAGCTGCGGTTGTCTACAACGGTGTAGGATTCAAAGAGGAGGAAGGCGCAAAAAGGAATGATGGCTCGCCAGCACCTCAAATGGATTGAGGTCTCAGACCGTAACTCACCGGCCAGGTGAGCAGAATGTGTTGCTGTCAAAGTACCAATGGAGCTACGGCGAGGTAAAAAGCTCACAGGGAAAATGAAAATTGAAAAAAAAACATTGTTTTTTCACAAACATGATCCAAAGAAAGTAACGGAAAGATTGCAGCGCACCATGTCCTTGGATGATTATCGGCCTACATTGAACAAATTCTTCTATTTAGTCAAAGTACATGATTGAATATTTCTCCAGATTGGCCACATCGTTCAGCTGCAGCTTGCACTACTGAGGCTTCGTCATCTTCCATTCCCCCTCTGCAGCGTGTTGGTCAATCGAGCAAGCTGGTCGCCGATCCAAGCGGACGAGCATGCCGCTGCTTCTCACCCGCAGCATGCTCAATTGAATGCCCCGCCAGCGCACTCTTCCAAGCTTCACCGTGATAAACGAGACGACGCAGCAACCAATTTGGAGCGCCGTGGCGCCGCTGCCGGCCTGCGGCTGCTGGCTTGGGCGTGAGCCGCCGGCCGCATGTTCGGTGCGGCGCAATAAAGCTAGCAACGTGTATGTTGATAGGTATATTTCGTGCCAAAATTTCTACAAGGGTATTACGTAACGTGGAAATGAACCTTTGCATCATCAAATAGTACAACATGGGCAAAGAAAAAAGTTCATGATTGTAGTTCACAATTGTTCACATTAGGCACGGTTAAACCCGGGACAAGTTTTAGGTACCTTTCTAGCTACTAATGAGCCGACAGGTGATAGTATTATAGACTTGTCCACCTAGATCTTACATTTTTTTTTCTATGGTTGGCTATTTTGTTTTTGAAAGGTATTACAAATCTTTTGGTTTAACCCAACTAATCACCGGTCAAAAATTTTACGTTGTCGCCCTTGGAGATTCGCCGTCGCCGGTGCTGACAACGAGATGCAATCGATGTCCCTGAACTGTGTGAACCGCCTAGAGGTTCAAGTGGGCCGGGCCGGCATGGCCTGACCGGATGTGCTATGTTTGGATCAGTATTATGGCCAGCAAGCTGGCCTGGCATGATACGCATAGTGCTAGGCTAGTCACGACACGACAACGGAGGAGGAGGTGGCGGCGGCGGCCGAGTGCATAGACCGGGTGAGGAGGTCGCAGTGGCGATGGACAGGGGCGGAGGCGGTCGGGGGACCAAGACCGAGCGAGGATAGCGGCGTTGGTGACCAAGCGAAGACGGTGGCAGCGACCAGATCTAGATGGGCCTGTCCGATCTTGTCGGATTGGACCTAGGAGAGATGACAAATGCCGGTGAGAGGAGCGATGGTGGGTCGCACGATATAGGGGAGGGAGGACATTCTATGGGAGAGGAAAGGAGAGAGAGAGGGGTGGATGTGGAGAAAAGAAAAAGGGAAATGTTAGTGGGCTTTATATAGTTTGACATAGTGATAGGTGGGGTCAAGGGATATTTTTTGCATTTTGTCATATATTTTTTTAAAAAAATTGAACCAAAATAGGCCACAAGCTAACCCCGGCTCGTCAGGTTTAACGTGCCCGAACCCACGGACCAGCCCAACCCAACACAAACATATAATTAGTCGATTGTGCCTAATCGGTACTGTACCGTGACGGGCCGTCATTTGGACATGGTATGTAACCGCCCATCCAATATCCTATGCGGCCGCCGCTAGCTAGGAAAGGAATTGCCGCTGCTCTACAATGTTTGGCTGTATTGAATTCAATAGAAGTACCATTATTTGAGTAGCATCGATTCAAGGGAAGGGATTGATCGAGTGAAATAGATTGACACGTGGAAAAATTTTGATCGAGAACCGGTGGCTGCATGACCAACCCGTGACAACCTAGAGCTTTTTTTTTAAAAAAAAATTACCTATGGGATAATCACACTGTATAATTTTACTTTAAGGGTATGTATAATACAAGATGTTTATATATGAGTGTTTAATGGGTGTTTAAAAAGAGAATATAACCACACCATCAAACTCCTTTGTAAAAGTCATTTTCTACTATGTAAGCATATTTTTTGTAAGTGCTTAGATGATTACATTATTATTTTTATTAGATATACTATATAGATAAATATCTGTTAAGCACCGGTCTAATTAAATATTGATGCTACAAAATAAGCATCTTATCTATTCTACGTGGCAAGAAAAGTTAGTTTTTATTTGCTAAACTTCTCTATAAGCACCTGTATTGTAGATGCTCTAATAGAATTAAACTTCCTTGTGCTTGTTAGTGCAGTACAACTAAACCCTAAGTAATGTTGCATAATGAGATCGGACTACTAAACTAGCGTTCGATCCTGGCCCGCTAAACCGACAACTAGCATGATTTGTTGCATTGAAAACAATGAGCATCCATAGTAAGCATCATTTGGGAGTGCAGGGTCGGGCTTTCATCTATGTGTATTCTCGCTAAGCAGCCACCCGTCCCCGTATGGTATCCTTAAAAAATAGTTAACTATGTGTTCAAGTCCTTCTAGTTCTATGCATTCCATTCCGATGCCACCAATTCCCATTGTAAATTGTGTAGCCTTCGCCATTACAGTACTAGCAACTTGTGTTTTTAAATTGAGTGGATAAAGGAAAGGAAGAAAAAGCAATTGGCAATGTAGATTGACTCGGAATTTGAACTTTCGGATTGGTTCTAATCCCTCCCTATTCAAACAAGCCCTAAGTGGGAGAGAGATCCAGAATCTTTGAACGATTTTTATCTGTGTTGGTTAGATAATAGGGGCCTAACAATTATCATATTGGTTTATTTAGTTTTGTAGCTTTTGCTTGGATACTTTGGAAAGTTAGGAATAAAAGGACGATTGAGAAGACATTTTTTAAGTAACCAACTGAAGTTATATTCAAATTTGTGTTGTGCTTGTAGCGTTGGCGCATCTTAACCAGAAAGGATGATCAAATGAAGCTGGATGGATTGCTGAACTCGGCTGAAGAATGGTTGAAGAAGTTCTGTGTCGTGCTTGTAGCGTTGGCGCATCTTAACCAGAAAGGATGATCAAATGAAGTTGGATGGATTGTTGAACTCGGCTGAAGAATGGTTGAAGAAGTTCTGTGCTTTAGATAGAATCTAGCTTGCACTCTTCGTTTTATTCCGATGTTGGACTACTAGCTTGTTCCGTTGGGGTTCTTATCCAGGTTTTGTTTTTGGTTATGTCTGGTGTTGGTGGCAGACTCCAGCTTGTACCATCTGGTTGCTGGTAATCCCAGCTTTATCTTTTGTATTAGAACTTCATGTATCAAATCGTGTAACATTTGATACGAGCTTTCTATAAAAGTTGGGTTTTACCTTGTTTAAAAAAATGTAGATTCAGATGTATGAATAGCATAGCTAAGAAGTGCGTCTATAGTCTCCTTGTATATATATCTCTGTATTCATTTGAAATGATGGATCGACCTTGGTAACAAAAACACCAATATATAGACTACAGAGAGAAAGGAGAAAGAGTGAGCAATACAGAAAATGATATTTGTACAGGCAAGTAGGTGTGATATTAACTACAGTGTGTACTTATTTTTCCACGAGCTTGGTACAATAGAATTTGAGTGCTGCTAAACAGAGAAGGGACTTCTGCGAAACTGATTGGGATTTCTGCGTCGAAGAATTTAATATAGAGAATCTACGGTGCATAATATTAGAAACTATTTGTACCATCCGATAAAAAATAGAAGGTCGAAATCCATAACTACAATATTCGTATTGTTCACACGAGGGTCTGAAATCTTACGAAACACAGTTCATTATTAATTCACACCATGAACTAAGTTCTTACGAAATTCACGCCATGCACTTTCGAATGATGACCATGCATATAACATGAGACGTGGCATGAGGCTAACTAAGTGCGAAATGGTAAAACCTTTCACGAAATGCATCTCATTGTGGGACCCTGGATTTTTCCATCCGATTTCCTCTGTGAAATCATTGTGCTATTTCCTAGATCAGTAGATAGCACGTCACAGACACATTGCTGAATCTAACCATATATGACGTAAAATCATTTCATTCATTAATTTTCACATCAGAGTTTACATAGACCGCTTCGGGTTAATTTTTACAATAAGGGCCGAACAGGCCAAATGAATACATTACAAAAGATAAAGGAAACAACAACAGAACGAAAAGGGGTGAGGGCACATCTTACCGCAGGTGAGTGACTGGGGAAACCGTGTACGTCCGATATTATCCGAAAAATCTCGGACAATATAGGAGGTACACAAGAACCGACGGAGTCAGCTAGACTAGGGTGAGACTAGAACAGCTAAGGACTAAATTACCCTTCAACGTTTCCTGAGTCTTCAGACTTCTGGATCCTTGATGCAGTCGACAGCTCCAAGGTTCCAGTTTCTGAGGGTTTGGGGGAAAAGTGAGGATGAGCACAACTACCGTGCTCGCGAGCCGACACAACAGATGCAATAATATATATGCAAAGTTCATCAATTATGGCTCGGTTTCTTTTATTTGCGTAAAGCAACATTTATAAATACAGATATTAGAAAATCTTACCACTTAGCATTTTAACCAATTTGGATTTTTAAAAAGATTAATTGTGCAATAATTAATAAAAGCAGAGGCTACCTCCACCTTCATGCTTATATTTGATGGTGGTCATACCCACCTATTAGCAATACTGGGTAAAAACACCTAGGGAAAATCCAAATCAAGGCTAGGTGAGCCCCGCATATTTTTCATCCCACCCACAAAAGTTTTTAAAATGGAACTAACTCTTGTAAGCTCCTCATGCCCACCCGTGACCGTGGGCACGGCTGTTCGAACAGTTTTTATTCTCTGCAGAGATTGTACATCTTTACCCACAAGAGATAATCAGCTTGATATATACACACGTTTCCGTAGACATGTGAATCAAGGGGAGATTACCATAAGGCCTTTACAAGGCATCCCTCGGTATTTGCTACACCCGCTAAGGTTTCACCTAAGTAGGGTCTCGGTTGATCCGACAACCACTTACCCAGACCACGTCTTGCGCCATACGACTTACGCCTAGGGTCCCGCAAGTCGCATACCCCAACCCGTAGCCTCGTGGGCTTACGGTGAAGGGGTGTCCCTCCAATGGTGCAACTCGTACCGGTGGACACCAATTAGTTAGCCAGGTCGACACCATTATAGACTTGTGGTTGTACTGTTTTACAATTGGAGGTCATCACATGATTAAGTACTTAAGATCATCTGGGCGGTCTTACCACATACCCACCACAAAATATCCTGGGCTACATTAGCACCCAACCATACACCCTCCAGCTTACCATCTGCCCAGATGGGTATTAGCAAGTTTTTAGAGTTTTAGAGGAGTATAAAATAAATTATCACAACCAATTCAATCATTCTATCCAATGACTGCTCAAAACAATTGTTATGATTAAAGAATGATGATTTGGGGTAGTAATACCCCGGTACTTAAACAAGTCTAGCATGGCGTTTAAGTACGACCTATAACTAGTAGGTTACCAGATATTTACTAGGGTGACAAGGGTATTGGGAGTTCAATTTTCAAGGAAAATGGTATAATAATCATTTAATCATCAAATAGGCATTTAACTCCCTTAGAGTGTTTAACATACATTTGCATAGAAATTAAAGCATGCAATTTGATATTTTAAAAGAATATAATTTGCGTAAAATGTAGGATTAATATGATCAAAGTGTTGACTCGCCTGGGCTATACCATGGCCTCGATCTTACTCAAAGCGTGATTGAACAGGGGTTTGAAGTCTTGGACGGCGTCTTTGCTTGAAACTTGGATTTGCTTGAGTCGTCCTTCCTTCTGGACTTCGATTTCTAATTACGCAATAACGATTGAAAAACCAAATAAATCCAAATAACTCAAAAGACCAATAAAACATAAGAGTCTCAGAAAGATCGCGGAGGACGGGCTTGAGAGAAGGGTTTAAGCGACACTGGAAGGTTTGACAGAGTCAAACGTCCAGTTGGGCGAAAGGAGGAACGAAAGAAAATTTGTGCCCGGAGGGAGGATACAAAGGAGGGTAAGGTCGAAGGAGGTTTTGCCGAAATGCTCTACTGCGGATTTGGAAGACTGCAAGACCATCCTTCGACAGGCGACAAAGCAACTTGAATACCGGTTCTATACCAATCTAGAATACCCGATTGATACACAATCCAATGGCAATTCAATACCAAACTCAGCTGCCAGATAATACACAACGATTCAATTGCTAACAACACACCGATTCAAATGCCAGCTACTCAACCTATTACTACGACCTACTGCCAAAACAAGACACAGATTCTATCGGCAACTAATTGATGCCAGAACATAAATCATTGCCAAAAAATACGGATTGATAAAGAAATCAAATCAATACTTCCAGCTTACACCAAATACAATTACTTCCAACTATCATTGACCTACTGACAAAACACTAACCAACAACAAACAATTGATTAACAAATCCAATAAACAATACTGCTACTGAAGATTAAAGCTATCCCTAATAATCAGGATCACAACCAATCATTCAAATTACTACCAAAACACTTATACTGGTGATTAGTAATCACAAAAGTTAATCAATAATCAATTTTACTACTAGCAAAACTCCTACTATCCTTATTGCATCAATTCTCAATTGTCAGATCGATTGCAACCTCATTGCTACTGCTACGATCTGGGGAAGCAACTAAGAATCAAACGTTGACAATTGAAATGGATGAATAACAAATGATTGCAAGTTCTACAACATAAAAACTTAATTGACAGAAATTCCAAAATGACAGCACTCAATCTACTGCCACATTAAATATACAAACTTTCAATGGCTAGACCAAACAACTATTGACTTAATGAACCAATTCACAATTGCAAGATGACTAAACAGGGTTTCAATTGATAGATTTTCAAAATGACATAACACACACATTTCAAATTTACATAACACCTCTTACTACACAAATATTCGATTACCAGATCACACACAGATTAATCACAATGCTACTTACAAAATACTACACTCACTTCCAAACTGATGATCAAAAAATCAGTTACAACAATTCATTACCAAAAGATACCAATTGCCTGATAGCACACATATATCAAAAAACACACAACATTGACAACAATACCAATATCTCTTACCGATGATTATAGGGACATAGACAACAAACCAATCATTGCCATCGATAACGATATTCAAAATTCTATAAAACATTGAAGATCATTAATCACAGACAATAATTGACAACAAACAATAACTGGAGAAGCAATGCACAACCCTCACAATTCCTTACTCACTGTCAACGACACTGTCACCGAGATTTCAAATTGCCATTACACAACCTACTGCCAACCAATCAAGCGTTCAACTTATGAGGCAAACATTCACAATAATCAATCAATTGCCACAGCTGCTGAGGGAAGGCTCGGCAACAGTGAGAGAGCAATCGGCAGGGGAAGCAGGGTGGTGGGGAGGGGTTTGAGACGGTCTGACCGGGCGAGTCGGCTTGATACGTCACGGAGTCCCGATCTTCACGATGTAGGATGATCACCATATAACAAGCTTCAAAGAAGCCAAGATAACTTGCTGCAAGCAGCGATAACTAGTGCAACCTAACAAATAAATCTCGAAGCCAACCACCGTCTTTAACCGGAAACCTGAATCGAGGATTCGCCCAACCACGCTCTCAAGGAACCAACCAACACAGCCTACAATCAATCGAGAAACCTCGAAGGGAGTAGGAGCACCAATTGGGAGCGGATGAAGATGCCGCTGCTGTAATCCCGCGAAGGAAATCACAAGAGCAAAGGGGTAGAGATCAACTCTCAAAGGTTTGTTAGCACACAGCTGAACAAAGGGGTTCTGTATTTCGTTTATCAAAAGTCTGTGGTTGCTATGAGGCAATGAGGTATTTATACTAGGAACATCCCTCCTAGATAGGTGTAAACACGAAATGAAAAAGATAAGATAGACTATGTGAAAGGGCCTCCACGAAATGGGCTCTGAGTTGTTCCCGCGTGGCTGTTGGTATTCTGCGCAGTCTTCGGTGTTTTGTCAATAACTCCACCTTGGAAAGTCCAAAAGATGTGCCGTCAGTTGCGTTGGAAAGTTAACTTGATAAGCTTTCACACTATGTGCAGCATGCACCACGAAATAATGTAGAATGGTACAGTTTTGCATGGGAAGTTGAACGTCTGGCAGACTGTTGACCTTCTGACCAGTCTTCACTAAAGCTGGTCGGCTCTCACAATGGAAATTCCAAACAGCTCGGCTCTGGTGGCATTGAAAACTAGACTTAATAAGCTTTCCAAAATGTCCTCATGGACCTCCATAGCCTTTGGAAATCAAGAGTTATGACTGTTTCTTCGAACTGCTCTCTGGATGGTCCGGTTCGAGTGTGGTCCTTCTCTGTAGTCATCTCTTTGTATGTTCCTGTCATCCTTCTTGGTGAACCTAAGCAATAGCAATGTACACGACTTAGGCAGTATATAATTCTCATTGATGTTAAAATGATTCTCACAAAGTAGCGCGTTCACCTCTTGGTGTAGCTTCTTTGCTCGACTACGTGTAATCGGTCCATCAATGACTTGGGCTGGTGTCGATGTAGGTGAGACTTGAGTTGGTGTAGCTTGATTTGGAGGTTGTAACATCTTGCTTGATAGCGTGGTCATATCATCCTCCCCCCCTTGAAAAGGAGTCGTCCTCGACTCTGAAGTGTCTTCACTTGTGAATGGTAAGAGGTCAGCAACATTGAAGGTGTTGCTCACACCATAACTTGTCGGAAGATCTATCTTGTATGCATTATCATTGATCTTCTCGAGAACACTAAATGGACCATCTCCTCGTGGCAACAATTTTGATTTGCGTTGATGAGGCGCGATCCTTGCGCAAGTGTATCCACACCAAGTCCACAGGCTCGAATAACACTTCCTTCCTATGCTTGTTCATACTTGCAGCCTTGCGTCTTGGCTTGAGTTCAATTACTTCCTTGGTCTTTTCATGTATCTTCTTTACATATGCAACGACGCTTGGAAGCTTCCATGTTGGTCCTCTCCTGCAATGGAAGGGGCAACAAATCTATCGAGCAATAGGTTTGAAACCATATACAATTTCAAAAGGACATAAGTTAGTGGTAGAGTGTCTTTATACTGTTATAAGTAAACTTCACATGTGGTAAGCATTCCTCCCAAATCTTCAAGTTCTTTTTCACCATTGTTCGCAGCAACATTGATAATGTTTGATTCACCACTTCAGTTTGTCCATCGGTTTGAGGGTGACAAGTGGTGGAGAATAGGAGCTTGGTTCCAAGTTTGGCCCATAATATTTTCCAAAAATAGCTCACGAACTTGACATCTCGATCAGACACAATTGTCCAGGGCATCCCATGTAGCGTCACAATTTCCCTGAAAAATAAATTAGCAATATGTGAAGCATCGTCGGTCTTGTTGCAAGGGATAAAATGAGCTATCTTTGAAAATCTATCAACCACAACAAAAATAGAATCATTTCCTTTCTGAGTTCTAGGTAATCCCAAAATAAAGTCCATGCTTATGTCTTCCCAAGGGATATTAGAAACAGGTAAAGGAGTGTATAAGCCATGAGGGTTCGATTTTGACTTAGCTTTGTGACAGTGACGATCGCTCCACAAATCGGATGACATCTCTCCTCATCTTGGGCCAATAGAAATGATCACCTAGCAGTTCGTAAGTTTTCTTTTGTCCAAAATGACCTGTTAGTCCACCTCCATGTGATTCCTGTAACAAAAGCAATCTAACCGAAGAATTTGGAACACAAAGCTTGTTATCTCTAAACAGAAATCCATCATGTATGTGATATTTTTCCCAACCTTTTCCATCTTTACAATGATTATATGGTTCGAAAATTTAGGATCATTATTATACATACCTTTCAAACTTTCAAGACTCAAAACCTTTACCTCGAGTTGGTTCAACAACACACTCTTTCGAGACAAAGCATCGGCAACAACATTGTCCTTACCTTTCTTATATTTCACAATGTATGGAAATGTTTCGATGAACTCAACCCATTTGGCATGGCGACGGTTCAGCCAATCATAAAGTACTCGACAAGTCGTAGAATGAAAATGTATGCACTTAGTATTCATGCGAGGCTTAAACAAGGATGTCTTTATGGTTAATTTGCGAGAAAGCAAGTTTAACGGTAAATACAATAATTAGATTGTAAAGCAGGATTTTAAAAGAATAATACATAGATAACCAAGTTCTTTTGAATCAAGCAGTGAACATCCGTTCACTTCCCAACCATTCAACCAATCGTTTCTATCGAACCAAACCACATTTTTGAAAATACTACCCCTTGCGCGAAATCACGGGCATGTCCGTAACAGGGACACGGCTATTCGAATAGATTTTGACACTCTGCGAGAGGTTGTGCTGACTTTACCCATAAGACCACGAATTCTCTAGTTTGTTTGGCATCCGTCGATACCACCGCTCACTTCCTTAGGTGAGTAGTCTAGAGCACGTGACAAGGCTTTTACAAAGTTCCATTTTGCCTCGATTACGCCCATTAAGGTTTATGCCATCACGTTCTCTTGCGCCAATAAGCACCACAACAGAACCGACTCAAAACTTTCCTAATTAATTGGCGGTCAGTCCCATACCGGACTTATGGTTGCACGAGGTGACCTGGATCAATGACTTGCAAAGTTAAGTCCTTAGTTGGTGCTCGGACAAGTCTACCACAACCCAATGTGCATTACGCACCCTCTAGCTCCTACCTCAAGCCCGAGCATAAATCATTTTGTTCATACAGGCCAAATGGCAATCCTCGCCATGGCACAACATCTTTAATAAAAGTGGCCTCACACCACCGTTCCATAGTTCCATTAGTCAAATTTCAATAATCAGTGAATCATGTGATCGAAAGTACCGCGGGTAACTAAAGCATGTCTAAGCAATATTACGCTCCCAAGTTGGTAACACAATTATGTCCAACTAGTATTAACCATCCTATGGTGTCCAAAGATATATGTCATTCAAGGAGACATTTCATTTTCAATTCATCAAGGAGGCATAATGGCAATTTGGTAATTATCTACTCCCAAAACCATTTTTAATAAAACTAGCCATGCGTGATAATTTAAAACAATATACATTTGTAAAATGGGTTCAACATGATCAAAGGCCTACGACTTGCCTTCGTTGTGAGGAGGGTCTTGATGGTCGTCGAAGAAATCTTCCAAACGCAAGCGAATCTACGTGCGAGAATAGCAACAAATAAATAAAACAGCACCAAATGAACTCCAAAAATTACAAAACCAGTACCAAATGAAAGAGGATGAATTTATATGAATTTAGAAATTTGGATCACCCAAATCGGAGTTCGGATGTGAAAGTTATAGCCAAAAAGTTTTAAATCACATAAAATGATAGATTTAGGGTTTTGGATTTTTCGAATTAATTTTCTATTGAAAAACCCGGATTTTGGCGTCGGCGCTGCGCAGCGTACACGTCTTGCGCTCGTGGCGACCACTGGCAGAACGCCGGCCATGCGGCCACGTGGGCGCCACGTGGAAGTAACCGCGTGGGCTCGGGCCGTCGAGAGAGAAGAGAGAGGAGGGGAAGCGGCGGTGGCGGCGGCGGAGGCTGGGAAAACGGCGGCGGCAGCCGGGGCGGCGGCGAGCGGCGGCGGAGGCGGCCGAGTCGAGGAAGACGGAGAAGCGACAGCGGCAACGCGACGAGAGAGAAGAAAGAGAGGAGAGAGAGGAGGCGCGGTAGCGGATTTATAAGCGAGGAGGCGCGCGCGGCGGGCAGGCCTTGGCGTGTGGCGCGCGGCGAGGCGCGGCGTGGCGGCGAGCGGCGCGAGATTGGCAGCAGCGCGATTCGCAGCGGCGTGGGAGAAAACGGCGGCGGCGGAGGCGACGACGAAGAGCCGTCCGATTTGTCGGACGGTGGGAAAGAGGAAGCGCGGCGAGCGAGAGCCGTCCGATTCGTCGGACGGTGGGAGAGAAGAGCGCGGCGGGAGAGCGAAGCGGGCGTCGTCGATTTCAATCGGACGGTGGGAGCGAAGAAGCGCTACGCCGGCGATGGCGTGCGATGGGATCGAACGGCGCGAAGAAAAGGGACGCGGCAAGAAGGCGCGGCGGATCTCGATCCAACGACCAAGAGCGAAGGCGACACGCAGCGGCGAGGGCCTCGGATGAAGATCAACGAGGCGAGGAGGCGCGAGCGGGCGCCGCAGGCGAGGCGTCAAGGAAATGATGATGGGCGGCTAGGGTTTCGGCCCATGCAGTGAAGGGAATTTAAAATGGTTTTTGATTTTCAGAAATTCAAATAAATAAAAAGGCAATTTAGAAAATAGCAAATAGACTCAAAAATTCTAGAAAAATTCACAGAAATTCCTTGAATTATTATGGACTTAATAAAAATACTTTTAACTTTAAATTTTCTTTTCTTTTGCAAATAAATTAATTTTTAATTTCGGGAAAAAGGAAAATCAATTTCTAAAATCCAATAAATCCAAAAAATTCTTAAAATGATAATTTTGATTTGTAAATTCTAGGAAATTCAATTAAACCAACTTTAATTTAATTGAAATTTGATTAACTCATATTAAACTGCAAATGGATTTTGAAATTTCCAAATTAAGCTTTTGGCAAAAAGAAACAAATGGTTTTCTTTTTAAAATTTTCAAAAAAACTTGAAAACGGACGCTACATATACTAAGGATCTGCTCAAGCGCTTCGACATGGGTGGCGCAAGCCGATCGCCACTCCCATGGCGACCATCGCTTCGATCCAGATGAGGAAGGAGAAGCCGTGGATCAACGCGAGTACCGCAAAGATGATCGGCTCCCTCCCGCATGCTGACGGCATCAAGACCGGACATCCACTTCACATCCGCCTCTGCGAGGTTTCAGCGTCTCAGAGAACTTCCATCGCCAAGCGCTTAAGCGCATATTCGGTATTACACTCTACCCTCCAAGATGGCATTTGGTATACATTCTTCTTCTTTATCCATTCGGGGTTTCGATTACGATTTTATGGGTGTCGACGATAGGAAGAAGTACCTCGGGCACTTGTCACTTCTAGGCACTTCTCTTGTTTCTTGGTCTTCTAGGAAGCGGTCCTCTGTTGCACAATCATCACTGAGTGAGTATGTAGCTGCTTTGCTAGTTCTTTGTAGTCGATTTTGTGGATGGTATCCACTCTTAAGGACTCTGGGTTAAATTTTGCTAGTGTTCCTCTTTTCTCGTGATAACACTTCGCTATTAACATTGCTAAGAACCCCGTGCAACACTCTAGGACCAAGCACATAGACATTCGCTATCACTTCCTTAGAGACCATGTAGAGAAGGGTGATATTGTGCTACACTTGCGTGAGTCAGAGGCTCAATCGGTGATATCCTCACCAAACCTTTAGACCCAACTAGGTTTGCCACCTTAAGAAGCGAGTTAGGGTAATTTATCCCTATGGGTTGGTTTGAGGGGAGTTCGATCTTTTCGATCTTACCTTGTTCTTTTGATCTTTTATTGTTCTTTTACGAACTTGTTGATCTTTTGAACTTTTTAGGTTTTAGGCTTTTTATTGCATCGCATTGTATCATATTGCATTCATATGTAAAATACTTCAAGTGGTTTGAAAAATCCAAAAAGATGCATTGTAATATAAAATTTTCTGCTTATCTTTTAAAATTGATGAAGCTTTGCCTATTACCCTTTGGAGCTTTAGTATTTCAATTCTTGCTCAATGCCATGTCTAGTTCTTTGACTTGCTAGAATTATCATGCTTTTACATGTGTAGCTAAGTCTTTGCTATATGAGCTAGAACTTTAAAAACAAACTCGAACTAAGAAATTGCAATTTGTGGATGTTTTAGCGAGTTGCGCAATTAGTGCTCCTTTTGTGACATTGGCCTTGTCAGAATTGCTTTGTTAGCTCTTTGATCTAAAATTGACCATTACTTGAGCTCTTGTGTTCTTGAGATTCTAAAACTGCTCTTGTGAAAAATGAAAATCAAGATTGTCTTATGCTTAAAATGTGCCAAACTATTCTTACGAGGCCCTTGTCAAATGACATGAACTTGGAGATAGTTTGATGATCGAGACGATCTCATGGGGATTGCTTGTCGAAATGACATGAACCTCAAGATTTGTCGCCCGGTAGAAGCTTAGAAAGAGTTTGTGGATGGCTCCTAGTCCGTGATCTTCTTTACTAAGATATACCTTTAATCAACCAGTGAAGCTTAGGATGAGTTTGTGGATGGCTCCTAGTCCGGATCTTGTCACTAAGTTAGATCATTAGTCAACTTCAAATATTCAATGCATATGTAGCTGTTGACAAATGGGCTTTTAAAAATCTTGAGCAAAATGATTCAATACAGGACTGATTGACTCTTAATGTGGTCTTTGTTAGATTTTTGATCTCTCTTTGACATTTTGACATGGCCAATTTCATTTTAGGATCCCTGTTGATGAACTTGCTGAATTTGAAGCTTTGCTTAAATTGATCAAATCCATTGCTTTACTTTTGAGCCTTTGTGCTTAGCTTTGATATATATGTCTTACCATGATCTTGCTAAGTATTTGTCGGGCTTGATATCTTTGTTGTGCAATATTAGAGATACTAGATTGTTCTTTTGGGTAATCTCAAAGCTTCTTGTAATCAAAAATTGAAAAATACAAAAATGAAGCCACTCCATTGCACTTCATGCATACTTCTTCTTTTTGCTTCCTTCTTCATTCTGCAAATTGCTATCTCTGGATGAGAGGAAGGCGTGATTCCTTGATGACTCCATTGTCAAAGGGGAGAAGATATTTCGATGTTGGGAGAAGTTTATACAAAGGGAGAAAGTTGGAGAATTTGAAATTTTAAAATCAGGATCATAGTGAGGGGAGTTTTGAATTGCATTCTTATTGTCTTATTGACTCTTACGAACTTGAATTGCATTTATTACTCCTCACAATGATCAAAGGTCAATTGAACAATTGTTCTTTCATATGGACCTTAAGTGAGATTTTTGACTTTTAAAATCAAAGTTTTTATGCTTTCTTTTGCCTTATCTCACTTGCCTATGCTATTACGATGCGGCTTGGTCATTTCCATTGCTTTCTCTTGCTTATGGACCAAGTTGTGCCTTTGTCTTAAACGAAAGTTTTTTACTTTTCAAACCTTCAAATTACATTTTGGATTATTGCCAATGTGTTCATCAAGGGGAGATTGTGGATATCATGGGGATATGCTCGGATCTTAGGATGATGTGACAATTGGCAATGGCGTTAATGGTTTGTCGTTTCACGGGTTTTGACAAAGTTTGAAAGCTATTCGGACTTTACGGACGGCGGTCTGACCGCCATAACATCGGTGGTCCGGCCGGTCCCAAATCGGTCGGACCGCCATGTACGCCGGTCGGACGGCCGTGACAAAAGTGGTCAAAGCAGTGGGCCAAAATAGAGGTGTAGGCAAGTGAGGGATCCCATAGTTCTTGCTCCCATAATTTTGGAGTCTCGATAAAAGTTCTATTGGTTTAAAGTTTCCAGAGGGTTTGGATTTTGGGGGTTGAAAATTGGCTAAGTCCTTACTGGCGGTCGGACCGCCTTTGGCCGGTCCGACCGGCAAGGCAGCGATCGACCGCCCCGAGGGACGGTGATCGACCGTATCGTCATCGAATGTCGCCCTTCGTGGCGGCGTTGCTCATTAGTTAGGTCAAAGTCATGAGTTTGATGCATATGTGTTGCATGATGCATGTTTTGACTAACGTGGGTCAAGTTGCGAAGAACTTGTTCGGTTTCGATTGCTTGTCTATTGTTGTGCGGGTTGCTTGGTGGTCAACGACGGTCAGCGGCGAGGATGATCGGGGCGAGGCTTGGAAACTTAGGTCGAGCGATCGGCGATCTTTGGGTGAGTCAATGAAATCAAGTATGGCATGTAGAATGGACAATGATGACCGAACAGGCGATTCGGTCGGCTGGTTTGATCAAGCGGCGCGAGTCGGTGCAAGTGCCATGGTGGTTTCGGTGGGAGCCGGATGGGAGAGACTTGCCGACATGGAGAGCCGTTGATCAACCTACGCGTGGCGGAGCATGCGAAGTGCTTGCGAAGATGGACTCGGTCTTGGAGAAGGACCGAGAAGGGGTATTTTAGTAATCTTACCAAATATCACCTTGGTGACCTTTTGCCTACCCACGGCGCAAGGCAGCGCAAGAGAAGCGGTTTAGGTTAAGAGGTGTTGTAGGCGGCGCTTTAAAATGCGTCGCGTGTGTGACCCGTTTGTGTTGGGCCTTAACGGGCCATTTGAGTTAATCTTCTAGAAGGTCTAAGTCTCCACTATAAATAGAGGAGGGAGGTGGCTGCACCCCCTTCAACTCTTTTATCATTATAGAAACCCTAGTTTTGGCTTAGGGAGAGGATTAGTGGAGATTAGGGTTCTAGAGAGTTTTGATTTGATCTTGTGCTCTTGGATTGAGCTTTGTCCTCCATTGATGGAGTGGCAAACCCAAACCCTATCAAATCAATCCAAAGAAAGCTTTGATCAAAGATGTGTCTCTTTGCCCTTCTTCTCTCTATTTGGTGATTTTGAGTCTTTCTTTGATTCGCATGTTTTTGATTGATTTCGTTACATGATATAGCTTGCTGTGACATGTGGGAACATATCTAAGATCATCTTGATCATCAATCACCCACGAGCAAGTTTTTGGGTCACGTTTTCGTTTGACTTCGGTTTGAACCATCCATCTCTCAAACTGAAAAATGTCGTAACTTTTCCATGGATCTCCATGATCTTCGATTGGAATAGGTTCCTGACATCCTAGAGAAGGTGTGTTCCAAGTTTCATGAAGTTTGGAGTTGTAGATCAAAAGTTAGACCTATTTGCAACCGTTTTCTGGTGATTTCATTCATTCATCGGTGGAGGTCGACCGCCCTAGCCGGAGGTCGGACCGCCCCTTGAGAGGTCGGACCGCCCAGTAGAGGTCGGACCGCCCCTTGGAGAGGTCGGACCGCCCACAATGAAGTCGACCGCCCTACTCTTAGGAATTTAAGTTTCGGTTGTTTTGGTTGTTTTGCTTGGGTTTTGATTGGATTCAATCCTAGTCTTCCATTGTCTTGGTATATCGATCTTCATAGCTTCTATAGCTATTGGAGTGAAATTTGTGTTGAATCTAATCGTGGTTGAAAAAGTGGCGTGCTCCTATTCACCCCCTCTAGTCGCCTTTTCGGTCCAACAAGTGGTATCGAGCCCGTTAGTTCAATCTTGATCTTAGCCGTCACCGAACTGGCGATGGATAAGTACTCCACCAAGCCGCATATCTTGATGGGCACGACTATGCCTATTGGAAGAATCGCATGCGAGTCTTCCTTGAGAGCGAAGGACAAGCTATATGGGAGGTTGTTCGAGCCCGCCGTTCTTCTGAAGTTGTTCACGCTTCTAGCGACCCTCTTGGCTAACAACAATAAGGCAAAGAACCTCTTGTATGGTGGGCTTGGTAGACGGGAGTATGATCGAATTTGCAATCTTGAGGCTGCGCAGCGAGATTTGGAACACCCTCGAAACCTACCATGAGGTTCGTCCCAAATCAAGAAAGTACGCTGACATCTATAAGCGTGAATATAACAAATTCGAGATGCGTCTGGAGAGAGCATCGATGACATTTTCATCGCTTCAACAAAGTGATTAATCGGATGAAGGTTTTGGAATTGAATATTCTCGATGCAAAATGCCACCCACCTCTTGGCTGCAATCAACACCAAGGAGTGGGAGATAAAGGCTACCGCCATTGAAGAGAACGTCAACCTCTACGATCGACTTTGGAGCTGCTCTATAGCAAGCTTAAGACTCATGAGATCAAGAGGATTGATCATCCCAAGAAGGAAAATATGGCCTTGGTAGCGGACCGCCAAGAGAGCTTCGATGGGTCTTCCGAGTCTTCTTACGGATTTTAAACTTCTTTGGTTTATCTGCAATCCATGAAGAGGAGTTTGAGAGTCTTCCGAGGCGAGTTAGCCCTCATAGTCGTAAAAGCCACACGGACCTATAACAATATGAGAAACAAAAGAGAGGAGGTCCGTGACTTGCTATGAGTGTGGTGAGCTTAATCACATTCGGACAACCGCCCCAAGTTGAAAGGAAAGAGCAACCACAAGGAAGGAAAGCGACTTGGAAGAAGCCTCAATGGAACAAATCAAGATTTGATCTTGCCAAGCTCACAAAGGCAACTCACGGGTTCTTGCCGCTTTTGGGAACAATCCTTAGCGATGTGGACTCGGGAGCGAGGATGACAAGGAGGAGGAGATCCTCAAGACAAGAAGAAGGGAAGGCCAAGGACTTCACGGCGTTTGCTTCATGGCCGACTCAAGACGACGCCAACGACGATGAGGTACCTCTCTCCTATGATGTCCTTTCTGATAGATGCGAAACTATCTTTGAGCAACTCATGAGCCAGGATAAGGCGTTAGAGTATATCATGGCTAGGAACAAGGACTTAGAGTCTCAAGTAGATAATTTGACTTTAGAACTTGCAAATACTAAGACTCTTGAATCTGATGAATGTTCTTCCTGCCATGCTCTACACTCAGAATTTGCTAAACTGCAATCTGCTCATGATATTGCTTTACAACAACTTGAAAATGCTAGGGCTGAGTTAGTTGAGGTTAAATCTGCTCCTTGTGAAAAATACTTAGATTCCACAAGTTGGTTGCTCCTGTGCTTTATGATCCTAGCCTTTGCTCTTTTTGCATTGAACGCGAACATGAAGTTAAAGATATCTTAGAAGCAGTTAGAGCTAAATATGCCAAGCTTAAGAACAGTATTGAGTCTTCTACATGTGCTTCATGTCCTGCTCTTAAACTTGAAATTGCTTTATATAAGGAAAAATATGCTAGAGCTATTAAAGGCAAAACTTGTGAGTCATGTGTTAATCTTGAAAAAGAAAATGCTTATCTTAAGGATACCTTAGAAAAATTTTCTAAAGGTAAGAAACAATTAAACATGATTCTGGACAAATCTAAGACTCCTTATAAGAAGCAAGGATTAGGATACAACTCTGTCCAAGATAATTCTAAGCCCCAAGTAACTCAAGTCTTGGAAAATGGGTTAGTTGAATTTAAAACCCAACCTGCAAAAACTATTTTTAAATCTGCGGTTTTGCCCAAACTTACATTAAGTCAAAGGTGCTTCTCCAGTGGTATCAAGTACCATTGCACCTATTGCAAGAAGAATGGACATTTGGTTGAGTTACATTGGCGTAGGTTGAAAAATGATAAGAAAAATTTTGCTAGAATTTCACTCAATCAACCTAGAGCTTTTATGAGACATGGTAATGTAGAAAAGAGGAAACTTGGTTTAGGATTTGTGTCACATGCTCATCATCATGTTCCTAGACAGGATAACTCTTATGTTAAAGTAACCATTGCTCATAATGAACTTCAAACTTAATCAAGGATAGCATACGCTTTGCATACTACTCATGACATGTGTCTCAATCTTGGGTTCCCAAGTCTTGTTTAACTAACCCCATGTTGAGACACATTGTTCTTCCGGCCTTGATTTTCGGGATTACCGCGAAAGAGGAAGGACACGTGGTTCGTCGACTCACTGTTCCGCCACATGACCGGAGACTCAAGATGGTTCACCTCCTTCACGCGGTCGACGGGTGATGAATTCATCACCTTTGGAGATGATAGACAAGGCGGATTGAAGGAACGGATCGATCGGGGTGAGCGACAAGTTCATCCTCAGGACGTCGCCCTTGTGGACAAGCTAAGGTTTAATTTGCTTTACGTCTCTCAACTTCTTGATGATGGCTATGAGACTAGATTTAAGAAAAATGCTTGTCGGGTGCTTGATTCAATTTGGTGAGCTTGTTTTTGGGATTACTAGAGTTGCTAGGATCTTTGGAGCTGATTTTTCGAATCTCTTGGGTTCTCTCAAGTGCTTAATTTCATCTTCTTCTTCGAGTTACGGCTTTGGCACCGTCGTTTGGGGCACATTGGTTTTGATCATCGGACGAGTTAGCAACCTTGAGCTCATGAGAGGTTTGCCTAAACTCAAAGCCGTCAAGGATCTTGTATGTGCGCCACATAGGTATGGCAAGCAAGTTGCCGCCTCACCCATCGGTGACTATGGTCATGGTAGACGGACCGGGACGATTGCTTCATATGAATCTTTATTGGTCCCGCTAGGTTCGGTCGATTGGTGGAAAATGGTACATTCTTGTCATAGTCGATGATTTTCTAGATACACTTGGGTGTTCTTTCTTGCTTGAAGGATGAATCTTTTGATCATTATCATGATCTTGTTCTTCGTTTGGCTTCGAACTTCCGAGTGCCTTGAGAGCGATCCGCATGACAATGGCACGGAGTTCAAGAATGCATCCTTTGCTTCCTTTTGTCTTTGGCGTGGAATTGAGCATCGCTTCTCCTCCCCACACGTCCCTCAACAAAATGGCGTTGTGGAAAGGAAGAACAGGACTCTAGTTGAGATGGCTAGGACAATGCTAGATGAGTATAGCACTCAGGAGGTTTTGGGCCGAAGCTATTTCTACTGCTTGCCATATTGCAAATCGTGTCTTTTTGAGACCGTCTTTGGGTAAGACTCCTTATGAGCTTCGTTTTTGTAGAAAACCCTCTGTCTCGCACTTTCGAGTCTTTGGATCCAAGTGTTTTATTCTCAAGACAGGAAATCTAGATAAATTTGAGTCAAGAACTTTTGATGGTTTATTTACAGGTTATCTGCTCATTCAAGGGTTTTGAGTTTTAATGTTGAAACTAACTCAGTTCGGAGACATGCAATGTCACTTTTGATGAGACTAGCCCTGGAGCTAGATCAGATATTTCAGGTGATACACAGGTGACAGAGAGTATATTTGTAGAGGAAGATGATGATGGACTCGATGATACTCTTCCACTGCTTCTGTTGACATTCCTATTCCTGCACAAGAACCCGCCGTGACTACTTCGCCTTGGTTGAGGCACTGCGCATCTTCATCATCGCAGATACTGCGGAGGTCGAAGAGGTACTTTCTTCTCGGTGCGCCACTTCACATTCAAAAGCGACATCCGCGGATCGGATGATAGGTAATATCCATGAGCGAGTCACTCGCTCTGGTATCATGATCCAAACCTCTATTCTCATTCCTTTTGTAGCTTCTTTTGAACCCGCGATATATCACATGCTTTATCTCGATTCAAGTTGGGTCAATGCCATGCATGAGGAGTTAGAGAATTTTGAGAGGAATAAGGTTTGGAACCTAGTAGAACCTCCTAGTGGTCATAATGTTATAGGAACTCACTTGGGTCTTCAAAAACAAACAAAATGAGGATGGTTACGTGGTTAGAAACAAGGCTAGGTTAGTAGCTCGGGGTTTTAGCGAGTTGAGGGGTTAGATTTTGATGAGACCTTTACTCCTCATTGCTAGACTAGAAGCTATTCGCATTCTTCTTGCATTCTTTGCCTCTAAGGGCTTTAGATTATATCGGATGGATGTTAAGAGTGCCTTTACAATGGTTTTATAGAGGAGGAGGTTTATGTTAGGCAACCCCTGTGCTTTGAGAATCCCAGAACCCACATCATGTCTTCAAGCTATCAAAGCCTTGTATGGTCTTAAACAAGCCCCTAGAGCACGGTATGATAGACTTAAGACCTTCTTGCTTAAGAATGATTTTGAGATGGGTAAGGTAGACAAGACCTTGTTCATTCTTAGGCGTGGCAATGATTTCTTACTTGCTCAGATTTACGTTGATGATATTATCTTTGGTGGTTCTTCTCATGCTCTTGTTTCTAGCTTTTACGAGACTATGTCGAGGAATTTGAGATGAGCATGATGGGAGAGCTCAATTACTTTGGGGCTTCAAATCAAGCAATGTAAGGAAGGATCTTCATCCATCGACGAAGTATCTTGGTCGGACCCAGGTGTCACACAACCCGAGACCCTCTGTGCATACCAAGCTAGTCCCATGATCGATAGCTAGCACGCAGTTACAACAATGATGTAATCATAACCATTCAACAACGAACTAATGAAGCGGACAAAGTAATATTAATTAAAGCAAGAAAGACCTTATGGTCAAGGTTCTTACAAAAGTCGCCTCACGGGGCTTAGCAACAACAGAGTATCCGCAATGAAATCTCAAAAATCGTGGAGCCCAATCGACATGCCCACAGCAATCGAGTGGAGGGCGTGACCTAGTTCGCGAAGTCTTCAAAGTAGCCTTCTTCGTAGAACTCAATATTTCCGATCCTTCTGTGGGATGATCAACAAAGGGCGTAAAGCCGTGAGTACATAAAGTACTCGACAAAGTCGTGAGAAATGTATGCACTTAGTATTCATGCGAGGCTTAAACAAGGATGTCTTTATGGTTAATTTGCGAAAGCAAGTTTAACGATAAATACAATAATTAGATTATAAGCGAGATTTTAAAGAATAATACATAGATAACCATGTTCTTTTGAATCAAGCGGTGAACATCCGTTCACTTCCCAACCATTCAACCAATCGTTTCTATCGAACCAAACCACATTATTGAAAATACTACCCTTGCGCGAAATCACTGGGCATGTCGTAAACAGGGACACGGCTATTCAATAGATTTTGACACTCTGCAGAGGTTATGCGGCTTTACCCATAAGACACGAATTCTCTAGTTTGTTTGGCATCCGTCGATACCACCGCTCACTTCCTTAGGTGAGTAGTCTAGAGCGCGTGACAAGGCTTTACAAAGTTCCATTTTGCCTCGGTTACGCCCGCTAAGGTTTCGCCATCACAAACCCCTCTTGCGCCAATAAATGCGACCACAAGAACCGACTCAAAACTTTCCTAATTAATTGGCCAGGTCCGTCCCATACCGGACTTATGGTTGCACGAGGTGACCCAGATCAATGACTTGCAAAGTTAAGTCCTTAGTTGGCTGCTCAGACAAGTCTACCACAACCCAATGTGCATTACGCACCCACTCTAGCTCCCTACCTCAAGCCCGAGCATAAATCATTTTTGTTCATACCCGACCAAATGGCAATCCCTGCCATGGCACAACATCTTTTAATAAAAGTGGCCTCACACCACCGTTCCATAGTTCCATTAGTCAAATTTCAATAATCAGTGAATCATGTGATCGAAAGTACCGCGGGTAACTAAAGCATGTCTAAGCAATATTACGCTCCCAAGTTGGTAACACAATTATGTCCAACTAGTATTAACCATCCTATGGTGTCCAAAGATATATGTCATTCAAGGAGACATTTCATTTTCAATTCATCAAGGAGGCATAATGGCAATTTGATAATTATCTACTCCCAAAACCATTTTTAATAAAACTAGCCATGCGTGATAATTTAAAACAATATACATTTGTAAAATGGGTTCAACATGATCAAAGGCCTACGACTTGCCTTCGTTGACGAGGAGGGGGTCTTCGGTCGTCGGGTCGAAGAAATCTTCCAAGCAGCAGAATCTACGTCGAGAATAGCAACAAATAAATAAAACAGCACCAAATGAACTCCAAAATTACAAAACCAGTACCAAATGAAAGAGGATGAATTTATATGAATTTAGAAATTTGGATCACCCAAATCGGAGTTCGGATGTGAAAGTTATAGCCAAAAGAAGTTTTAAATCACATAAAATGATAGATTTAGGGTTTTCGGATTTTTCGGAATTAATTTTCTATTGAAAAACCCGGATTTTGGCGTCGTGCCAAGCGCAAGCGCATCTGCGTGCGCTCGTGGCAGCCACGCGGCAGAACGCCGACGCTGGCGCCGACGTGGCGCCACGTGGGTAACCACGTGGGCTCGGGCCTTGCGTCGAGAGAGAGAGAGACGGCAGGGCGCGCGCGGTGGCGGCGGGAGCCAGGGAAAACGGCGCGACAGCCGGGAAGCGGCGGCGAACGGCGACGCTGGAGGCGACGGAGTCGGGAAGACGGAAGGAGCGACGGCGAACGCGGCCGAGAGAGAGAAGAAAGAGAGGAGAGAGGAGAGGCGCGCGCGCGGATTTATAAGCGAGAGGAGCGCGCGGCGACGGCGGCGGCGGCAGATGACGGCCTTGGCGTGGCGAAGCCGCGGCGGGAGCGCGGCGTGGCGGCAGGCAGCGCGGATTCGCGGCGGCGCGATTCGCGGCGACGTGGGAGAGAGAAACGCGACGCGGCGGAGACGACGAGAGAGCCGTCCGATTGATCGGGCGGTGGGAGCGAGAGAGACGCGGCGACGGAGAGCCGTCCGATTCGACGGACGGGAGGGAGAAGAAGCGCGGGGGGAGACAAGCGGCGCCGTCCGTTTCAATCGGACGGTGGGGAAGCGGAAGAGGCGCGCCGACGCGATGGCGTGCGATAGGGATCGAGCGGCGCGAAGAAAAGAGGGGACGCGGCGAGAGAGGCGCGGCGGATCTCGATCAACGGCCAAGAGCAAGCGGCACGGCGAAGCGAGGACGCTTCGGATGAAGATCCAACGGCGAGGAGGAGCGAGGCGCGCGAAGCGGGCATGCGGGCGGGCGGCAAATGAAAGCGATGATGGGCGGCTAGGGTTTGGCCCATGCAGTGAAAGGAATTTAAAATGGTTTTGATTTTGAAATTCAAATAAATAAAAAGGCAATTTATAAAATAGCAAATAGACTCCAAAAATTCTAGAAAAATTCACAGAAATTCCTTGAATTATTATGGACTTAATAAAAATACTTTTAACTTTAAATTTTCTTTTTCTTTTGCAAATAAATTAATTTTTAATTTCGGGAAAAAGGAAAATCAATTTCTAAAATCCAATAAATCCAAGAAAATTCTTAAAATGATAATTTTGATTTGTAAATTCTAGAAATTCAATTAAACCAACTTTAATTTAATTGAAATTTGATTAACTCATATTAAACTGCAAATGGATTTTGAAATTTCCAAATTAAGCTTTTGGCAAAAAGAAACAAATGGTTTTCTTTTTTAAAATTTTCAAAAAAAAACTCCGAAAAACGGGACGCTACGAACCTACCCCTCTTAAAGGGAATCTCGACCCTAGATTGGTGACTAGAGAATAGGTGGGAAACTCACCTTCAAGTCATCTTCTCGTTCCCAAGTGGCTTCTTCTTGGTGTGGTTGCTCCACCGGACCTTGCGTAAGCGGATGGTCTTGCTTCTTGTCACTCGCTCTGCTACTTCCAAGATCTTGATGGGATGCTCCTTGTAGGTGAGGTCTTCTGCAGGCAATTGCTTCCAGCGGCATCATTCTTGGGCACACGCAAACACTTCTTCACCGCGACACGTGGAAGACATTATGCACATCGGCGGTGAGGTGGAAGGTCAAGCTAGTAGCGACTTCTCCTCTTGGGCTAGAACTCGGAAAGGTCAGATGTACCTTGGTGCAAGCTTTCCACTTACTCAAACGAGCGATCCCTTTGAGAGGCGACACCTTCAGTACACATGATCACCAGTGCAAATGCTAGATCTCGGCGATTGCTATCGGCATAACTCTTCTCGCACAGTCTGTCTTTGTTTTGACCTTTCTCGATTGATCGAACTTGCTCTTGGCTTTTTCCAAAATATCTGGCCCAAACACTTGTCTTTCACCTACTTCATTCCAATACAGCGGTGTCTGCATTTTCTTCCATAAAGAGCTTCAAATGGAGACATCTGGAGGCTTGATTGTAATCTTGTTGTTATAGGAAAACTCGCATAAGGTAGCATTTGATCCCAATCGAGTTCGATTTGCTAAGGCACAAGCCCTTAACATATCTTCTAGGATTTGATTTACTCTTTACATGCATCCCATCCGTGCTGGGATGATAAGTCATCTTGAAATTTAGATTAGTACCCAAAACACTGTGCAACTTCTGCCAAAATCTTGAGGTGAACTGGGATCCTCGATCTGACACGATCTTCTTCGGCACTCCATGCTGGCACACTATCTTCGCCATGTACAGTTCGCGATCTATCACGAGTAAGTAGTCTTGGTGGGAGAAAGTGAGCAACTTTGGTTAGGCGATCCACAATTACCGAGATAGAATCATATCCCGACCTTGTCCTTGGCAAACCAAAGATAAAATCCATGCCAATTTCTTCCCATTTCCATTCGAGGCACTTTCAAGGGTTGCAGGAGTCAGCAGGTCTTTGATGCTCGGCTTTAACTCACGCCAGACATCACATCGAGCTACAAACTCGGCAATCTCACGCTTCATGCTAGGCCACCAATACATTTCTTTAAGGTCTTGGTACATCTTTGTGCTTCGGGGTGAATGGAATACAAAGTTTCATGGGCTTCCTTGAGTGTCACCGCTTAAGCTCCTTACGATCTGGAACACGATTAAACTTGTCAAACCAAATGGTGCCTTGCTCATCTTACGAAAATCTCGAGGCTTTACCCTTCTTCATGTTGCTCTTAATTTCCTTAATATTGGCATCTTCAACTTGAGCTTCCTTGATCGATTCCAGAGTGGGTTGAACTTCTAGGGCGGCTAGGTAACCTTCTTCAACCAACTCTAACTTGAGCTTCGTGAACTCTTCATGAAGAATCAAGGATTTTCCTTGATCGTCAGGGTATTGCAGTAGACTTTTCTACTCAAGGCATCTGCCACAACATTAGCTTTGCCTGGGTGGTAATGGATTCCAATATCATAATCCTTGATTAACTCTAACCACCTTCTTTGCCTCATATTAAGATCAGCCTGAGTGAAAATGTACTTCAAACTCTTGTGGTCCGTGTAGACTTCGCAGCGATTACCAATAAGGTAATGACGCCATATCTTTAGAGCATGCACTACTGCAGCTAATTCCAAGTCATGAGTGGGGTAATTCACTTCATGAGGCCTCAACTGACGGGAAGCATAAGCTACAACCTTCCTTTCTTGCATCAGGACACAACCAAGTCCTTGCCGGGATGCATCACAGAAAATCTCAAAATCCTTCCTGACATCCGCAAAATCAACACCGAGTCGTTGTCGACCTTCTTCAACTCTTGAAAACTTTGCTCACAATCATTGTCCAAGCAAATTTCTTTTCTTTCTTCAACAAATGAGTGAGGGTCTTGCTATCTTGGAGAATCCTTCTATGAATCGACGATAGTATCCTGCCATTCCAAGAAAACTTCCGACTGAGGCAATCGACTTGGTGACTCCCAATTAAGCACATCCTTGACCTTGCTAGGGTTAACCGATACTCATACTGCGGACATGACATGTCCCAAGAAAGTAACTTCTTTCATCCAAAACTCACACTTGCTGAATTTAGCATAGAGTTGATGATCTCTAAGCTTATTCGGACCAAGCGGAGGTGCTCTTCATGCTCTTCTTCACTCTTGGAATACACCAAAATATCGTCAATGAAGACAATGACGAACTTATCCAAATACTCCATGAATACTTTATTCATCAAGTTCATAAAGTAGCGAGGGCATTGGTCAATCCAAATGACATGACCGTGAACTCATACACCCATACCGGGTTGAGAAGGCTGTCTTGGGAATATCCTCTCGACGAATCTTCACCGGTGGTATCGACCTCAAGTCTATTTTGGAGAACACACCGCTCCTTTCAACCGGGTCAAACAAATCATCGATCCAGGCGGGGTACTTGTTCTTGATGGTGACCTCATTGAGGGCTCGGTAATCCACACACATCCGTTGGGTGCCATCCTTCTTTGCAACAAAGATCACTTAGGGCTCCCAAGGTGAAGAACAGTCGGACAAAACCTTTCTCTTGCATTTCTTCAATTTGCTTCTTGATTCAACAAATCATTGTGAGCAATCTGTAGGGTCTCTTAAAAATAGGTGCAGTTCTGGAACAAGATTGATGACAAACTCAAGTCTCGATGCAGCGGCATTCGGTAGGTCATCGGGAAAGACATCGAAAACTCTCGACTCGGCACTTCTTCCAAAGACACAACACCAGCACTGCAGACTAAAGATCCAAATAGCTTCTGCAGGGAGGCTTCAAACTTTACCTTGGTTCCATCGGATGACCAAAGTGATGCTTCTACCACCACAATCCAAGAGGGCTTGGTGATTGGCAAGCCAATCCATTCCCAAAATCACATCAAGAGACTTGGTGTCTATGATGATGAGATTAGCAAGGAATTCTACCCTTCTATGGTCACTTCCACCTTAGGGCAACCTTGGTTCGTACTCAATTCGAGCCGGAGATCGAACCAACAAAACACTTTTAAGAGGCAAAACTTCCAGCTGGTGCCTTTCAAAGAAAACTCAGAAACAAGCGAATGCGAAGCTCGAGAATCAAACAAAACAGTGGCGAGTCTTTGAATTGACAAGGAACTTACCCGGCCGACGTCCGGTACGTCAGGCTTCCTCCACGATGGTGTGGTTCACACGACCTCTTCCAAAAGGCCGAGGAGACTTGACCGGTGCGGTTGAGTGCGAGGGCTCCACGTGCGACTCTGGAGCGGGGTCTGATCGGGGTGGCTCCCATGTTGAAACGAGCAGGAGAAGGGCCTTGCCTCTGCGGGCAGCTGTTAGCGAAGTGCCCGGTGATGACACTTAAGCGTGTGATCCACCGCAGGTTGCCATTCCTTGGCTGGTTGCTTTGGGTTTGTGAAGTCTGCGGGTTCTTGAATCGGCGGGCGAGTCTTTGCTCTGAGGCTCAATGTGACAGTGGAGCAACACGGGTGGGGCGGCACATTCATTCTCGACTCTCAGGGAGTGAGGCCGATGGGCCTTTGTCTTGCATCATCTTTCTCTTGCGGATTCTTCAAGTTCACGGCGGGATTCCTCGATGAGCATGGCCTTGTTCACCAAGTCTTTGAAAATCTGAATAGTCATTCCCAATGACTTGCACCTTCAAACCGGGTTGAGTCCTCTCTTGAAACGCTTCGCGGGCATCATCTGTGGCAATGTCCTGCAGGGCATAACGGGATAGCCGAGTGAATCTGCTGAGGTATTCACTCACCGACATGTTGCCTTGCCGCACTCACGGAACTCATTCTTCTTCATTTCCACCTTTCCATCGGGGATATGGGAGTGGCGAAAGCTCTCAAAACTTCGGCCCAAGTGATACTCGGGGTTTCCATGGCGGCACAATAGTTCTCCCACCATTCTCGCAGCGGTACCTTCAAGGTGGTGAGTGGCATCTGAAACCTTCTCGCGATCGTCACAACGGGTGATAGCGAGCTTCTTTCCATGGGCGTAACCGGTCATCTGCGTCCAATGGCTCAGAGGAGCTAGAGAAGTGGCGGATGGGTCCTTAGAAACTCTGCCACTGGATGAGAAAACAGGGGTGGAAGCGGGGCGGGCGTGGCGGCGCTGATCTGATACGATTCATCATTGCGGCGAGGCGGCGCGGGTCAGTTCTGGCGATTCATCATCGAGTCATATTCTCGCATCAAAGAGCTCATCACCAAGCGTCGGTGCCATGAATCGACTCAAACCGGATCTGCCTGGCGGCTGGGAAGGCGGGGCCTGGCGCTTGAGTCTCATCACGGCTTGCGGAGTTGCGGGTCCGAACCATCTGCGACAAAGCTTCACGTGTTTAATAGGCGAGAAGAAGAAAGCAATTTAGATGCGAGGAAAGCACGGAGATGAGCGAGGAACAAGGAGATAGATGGATCAACCTAATGCGGACAAAATTGGTTTTACCCAACGAGCGGATAGCAGGAAAGCTATCAAGAAGCAAACCAAAAGGGACATAAGCACGAAGCACTATTACGCAGACTAAGCGACTCTAAAACTAGGGAGGCGACTACTAATCTAATCTTTACGGAGGGCAACTTGAAACAAGCTGCGGATCTTGAACTTCCAAAACTTCCATTACTAGATCTTGAAGGGCTCGATCCTAGGGATAATCCAGAGGTGAGGAGTCAAGTTTAAATTTGAAAACCAAGTTCGAGAAAAGATAAGATGAAAGAGTTCAAGAATGATATAAGAGGGTAAGACGATAAGAAAAGAATAGAACAAGGTAAGAAAGAAGCGAATAAGATGAGAGAAGAATATCTAGTCAAGTTAATTGGTTGATTTGATTTAGAAAATATATTTTGAATCTTTGACTAAGGCGACCAATCTAACTAAAGGTTACGTCCTACGATCGATATGGCTCGATACCATCTCTGTCGGACCGGGTGTCACACAACCCGAGACCCTCTGTGCATACCAAGCTAGTCCCATGATCGTTAGCTAGCTTGCACAGTTACAACAATGATGTAATCATAACCATTCAACAACGAACTAATGAAGCGGACAAAGTAATATTAATTAAAGCAAGAAAGACCTTATGGTCAAGGTTCTTACAAAAGTCGCCTCACGGGCTTAGCAACAACAGTATCGCGTGGAAATCTCAAAATACGTGGAGCCCAATCGACATGCCCACAGCAATCGAGTGGAGGGCGTGACCTAGTTCGCAAGTCTTCAAAGTAGCCTTCTTCGTAGAACTCAATATTTCTGATCCTTCTGTTGACCGATCAACAAAGGGCGTAAAGCCGTGAGTACATAAAGTACTCGAGAAGTCGTGAGAAATGTATGCACTTAGTATTCATGCCAGCTTAAACAAGGATGTCTTTATGGTTAATTTGCGAAAGCAAGTTTAACGATAAATACAATAATTAGATTGTAAGCGTGATTTTAAAAGAATAATACATAGATAACCAAGTTCTTTTGAATCAAGCAAAGTGAACATCCGTTCACTTCCCAACCATTCAACCAATCGTTTCTATCAGACCAAACCACATTTTTGAAAATACTACCCCTTGCGAAATCACTGGGCATGTCCGTGAATCAGGGACACGGCTATTCGAATAGATTTTGACACTCTGCAGAGGTTGTACAGCTTTACCCATAAGACACGAATTCTCTAGTTTGTTTGGCATCCGTCGATACCACCGCTCACTTCCTTAGGTGAGTAGTCTAGAGCACGTGACAAGGCTTTACAAAGTTCCATTTTGCCTCAGTTACGCCGCTAAGGTTTCGCCATCACGACCCCTCTTGCGCCAATAAATGCAGCCACAATGAACCGACTCAAAACTTTCCTAATTAATTGGCGAGTCAGTCCCATACCGGACTTATGGTTGCACGAGGTGACCGGATCAATGACTTGCAAAGTTAAGTCCTTAGTTGGTCGCTCGGACAAGTCTACCACAACCCAATGTGCATTACGCACCCACTCTAGCTCCTACCTCAAGCCCGAGCATAAATCATTTTTGTTCATACCCGACCAAATGGCAATCTCGCCATGGCACAACATCTTTAATAAAAGTGGCCTCACACCACCGTTCCATAGTTCCATTAGTCAAATTTCAATAATCAGTGAATCATGTGATCGAAAGTACCGCGGGTAACTAAAGCATGTCTAAGCAATATTACGCTCCCAAGTTGGTAACACAATTATGTCCAACTAGTATTAACCATCCTATGGTGTCCAAGATATATGTCATTCAAGGAGACATTTCATTTTCAATTCATCAAGGAGGCATAATGGCAATTTGGTAATTATCTACTCCAAAACCATTTTTAATAAAACTAGCCATGCGTGATAATTTAAAACAATATACATTTGTAAAATGGGTTCAACATGATCAAAGGCCTACGACTTGCCTTCGTTGTGAGGAGGGGTCTTGATCGTCAGTCGAAGAAATCTTCCAAACGCAGGAATCTACACGTCGAGAATAGCAACAAATAAATAAAACAGCACCAAATGAACTCCAAAATTACAAAACCAGTACCAAATGAAAGAGGATGAATTTATATGAATTTAGAAATTTGGATCACCCAAATCGGAGTTCGGATGTGAAAGTTATAGCCAAAAGAAGTTTTAAATCACATAAAATGATAGATTTAGGGTTTTCGGATTTTTCGAATTAATTTTCTATTGAAAACCCGGATTTTGGCGTCGGCCATGCAAGCGTACGTCGCGCGCTGCTACGTGGCGCGACCACGCTGGCGAAAGCAGCCGACGCGGCGCCGACGTGGCGCCACGTGGGTGGCCACGTGGGCTCGGGCCGCGGTCGAGAGAGAGAGAGACGGGAGGCGCGGTGGCGCGGCGGCCGGCCGAGGAAGACGGCGGCGACGCTCGGGAGCGGCGGCGAACGGCGGCGCGAGGCGGCCGAGTCGGGAAGACGGGAGGAGCGGCAGCGAACGCGGCGAGAGAGAGGAAGAAGAGAGAGAGAGAGGGCGCGGCGCGGATTTATAAGCGAGAGGAGCGCGGCGGCGACGGACGCGAGCGCTGGCGTGGCGGGCGCGCGAGGCGCGGCGTGGCGAGGCAATGCGGATTCATTGTGGCGCGATTCAAGCGGCGACGGGAGAAAGCAACGACGCGGCGGAGACGACGAGGGAGCCGTCCGATTGACGGACGGTGGGAGCGAGGGAGACGCGGCGAGGAGAGCCGTCCGATTTGTCGGACGGTGGGGAGGAGAAGAGGCGCGGGCGGGGGAGACGAAGCGGGCGTCGTCCGATTTCAATCGGACGGTGGGGAGCGGAAGAGGCGCGGCCGACGCGATGGCGTGCGATGGGGATCGAACGGCCGCGAAGAAAAGGGGACGCGGCAAGAGAGGCGCGGCGGATCTCGATCCAACGACCAAGAGCAAGGCGGCGCCGAAGCGAGGCGCTTCGGATGAAGATCCAACGGCGAGGAAGCGAGGAGGCGCGAAGCGGCCCGCGGCGAGCGGGCGGCGGAAAGCGATGATGGGCGGCTAGGTTTGGCCCATGCACAGGAAAGGGAATTTAAAATGGTTTTTGATTTTCAGAAATTCAAATAAATAAAAAGGCAATTTAGAAAATAGCAAATAGACTCCAAAAATTCTAGAAAAATTCACAGAAATTCCTTGAATTATTATGGACTTAATAAAAATACTTTTAACTTTAAATTTTCTTTTTCTTTTGCAAATAAATTAATTTTTAATTTCGGGAAAAAGGAAAATCAATTTCTAAAATCCAATAAATCCAAGAAAATTCTTAAAATGATAATTTTGATTTGTAAATTCTAGGAAATTCAATTAAACCAACTTTAATTTAATTGAAATTTGATTAACTCATATTAAACTGCAAATGGATTTTGAAATTTCCAAATTAAGCTTTTGGCAAAAAGAAACAAATGGTTTTCTTTTTTAAAATTTTCAAAAAAAAACTTCGAAAAACGGGACGCTACATATACTAAGGATCTGCTCAAACGCTTCGACATGGGTGACTGCAAGCCGATCGCCACTCCCATGGCGACCGATTTGCTTCGATCGGATGAGGAAGGAGAAGCCGTGGATCAACGCGAGTACCGCAAAGATGATCGGCTCCCTCCGCATACTCACAGCATCAAGACGGACATCCACTTCACACCTGCCTCTGCGAGGTTTCAGCGTCTCGAGAACTTCCCATCGCCAAGTTAAGCGCATATTCGGTATTTACACTCTACCCTCGGTATGGCATTTGGTACTTACATTCTTCTTCTTTATCCATTCGGGGTTTTCGATTCGATTTTGCGGGTCATCGGCTTGATAGGAAGAGTACCTCGGGCACTTGTCACTTCCTAGGCACTTCTCTTGTTTCTTGGTCTTCTAGAAGCGGTCCTCATTGCACAATCTGCTGAGGTGAGTATGTAGTCACCGCTAGTTCTTGTAGTCGATTTTGTGGATGGTATCCACTCTTAAGGACTACGGGTTAAATTTTGCTAGTGTTCCTCTTTTACGTGATAACACTTCGCTATTAACATTGCTAAGAACCTCGTGCAACACTCTAGGACCAAGCACATAGACATTCGCTATCACTTCCTTAGAGACCATGTAGAGAAGGGTGATATTGTGCTACACTTCGTGGAGTCAGAGGCTCAATCGGTGATATCCTCACCAAACCTTTAGACCCAACTAGGTTTGCCACCTTAAGAAGCGAGTTAGGGGTAATTTATCCCTATGGGTTGGTTTGAGGGGGAGTTCGATCTTTTCTGATCTTACCTTGTTCTTTTGATCTTTTATTGTTCTTTTTATGAACTTGTTGATCTTTTGAACTTTTTAGGTTTTAGGCTTTTATTGCATCGCATTGTATCATATTGCATTCATATGTAAAATACTTCAAGTGGTTTGAAAAATCCAAAAGATGCATTGTAATATAAAATTTTACTTATCTTTTAAAATTGATGAAGCTTTGCCTATTACCCTTTGGAGCTTTAGTATTTCAATTCTTGCTCAATGCCATGTCTAGTTCTTTGACTTGCTAGAATTATCATGCTTTTACATGTGTAGCTAAGTCTTTGCTATATGAGCTAGAACTTTAAAAACAAACTCGAACTAAGAAATTGCAATTTGTGGATGTTTTAGCGAGTTGCGCAATTAGTGCTCCTTTTGTGACATTGGCCCTGTCAGAATTGCTTTGTTAGCTCTTTGATCTAAAATTGACCATTACTTGAGCTCTTGTGTTCTTGAGATTCTAAAGCGCTCTTGTGAAAAATGAAAATCAAGATTGTCTTATGCTTAAAATGTGCCAAACTATTCTTACGAGGCCTTGTCAAATGACATGAACTTGGAGATAGTTTGATGATCCGAACGATCTCATGGGGATTGCTTGTCGAAATGACATGAACCTCAAGATTTGTCGCCCGGTAGAAGCTTAGAAAGAGTTTGTGGATGGCTCCTAGTCCGGGATCTTCTTTACTAAGATATACCTTTAATCAACAAAGTCGAAGCTTAGGATGAGTTTGTGGATGGCTCCTAGTCCGGATCTTGTCACTAAGTTAGATCATTAGTCAACTTCAAATATTCAATGCATATGTGAAAACTGTTGACAAATGGGCTTTTAAGAAATCTTGAGCAAAATGATTCAATACAGGACTGATTGACTCTTAATGTGGTCTTTGTTAGATTTTGATCTCTCTTTGACATTTTGACATGGCCAATTTCATTTTAGGATCCCTGTTGATGAACTTGCTGAATTTGAAGCTTTGCTTAAATTGATCAAATCCATTGCTTTACTTTTGAGCCTTTGTGCTTAGCTTTGATATATATGTCTTACCATGATCTTGCTAATGCGGCTGTCGGGCTTGATATCTTGTTTGTGCAATATTAGAGATACTAGATTGTTCTTTTGGGTAATCTCCAAAGCTTCTTGTAATCAAAATTGAAAAATACAAAAATGAAGCCACTCCATTGCACTTCATGCATACTTCTTCTTTTGCTTCCTTCTTCATTCGCAAATTGCTATCTCTGGATGAGAGGAAGGCGTGATTCCTTGATGACTCCATTGTCAAAGGGGAGAAGATATTTCGATGTTGGGGAGAAGTTTATACAAAGGGAGAAAGTTGGAGAATTTGAAATTTTCTCAAATCCGAGGATCATAGTGAGGGGAGTTTTGAATTGCATTCTTATTGTCTTATTGACTCTTACGAACTTGAATTGCATTTATTACTCCTCACAATGATCAAAGGTCAATTGAACAATTGTTCTTTCATATGGACCTTAAGTGAGATTTTTGACTTTTAAAATCAAAGTTTTATGCTTTTTTGCCTTATCTCACTTGCCTATGCTATTCGATGCCACTTGGTCATTTCCATTGCTTTCTCTTGCTTATGGACCAAGTTGTGCCTTTGTGCGAAAACGAAAGTTTTTACTTTTCAAACCTTCAAATTACATTTTTGGATTATTGCCAATGTGTTCATCAAGGAGATTGTGGATATCATGGGGATATGCTCGGATCTTAGGATGATGTGACAATTGGCAATGGCGTTAATGGTTTGTCGTTTCACGGGTTTTCGACAAAGTTTCAAACCTTTGTCGAGACTTTACGGGCGAGGCGGTCTGACCGCCATAACGGCGGTCCGACCGGTCCCAAATCGGTCGGATCGGCCATGTCGCGGTCGGACGGCCGTGACAAAAGTGGTCAAAGCAGTTTGGCCAAAAATAGAGGTGTAGGCAAGTGAGGGGATCCATAGTTCTTGCTCCCATAATTTTGGAGTCTCGATAAAAAGTTCTATTGGTTTAAAGTTTCCGAGAGGTTTGGATTTTCGAGGTTGAAAATTGGCTAAGTCCTTCTGGCGGATCGGACGACCTTTGGCGGCGATCCGGCAAGACAAGGCAATGATCGAGCCGGCCAGGGTGATCGACCGATCGCCATCGAATGTCGCCCTTCGTGGCGGCGTTGCTCATTAGTTAGGTCAAAGTCATGAGTTTGGTGCATATGTGTTGCATGATGCATGTTTTGACTAACGTGGGTCAAGTTGCGAAGAACTTGTTCGGTTCGATTTGCTTGTCTATTGTTGTGCGAGTTGCTTGGTGGTCAGCGGCGGTCAGCGGCGAGGATGATCGGGACGAGGCTTGGAGCTTAGGTCGAACGATCGGCGATCTTTGGGTGAGTCAATGAAATCAAGTATGGCACAGAATGGACAATGATGACCGAGCAGGCGGTTCGGTCTGTTGGTTTGATCAAGCGGCCGGGAGTCGGTGCAAGTGCCATGGTGGTTTCGGTGGGAGCGGATGGGAGAGACTTGCCGACATGGAAGGCCGTTGATCAACCTACGTGGCGGAGCATGCGAAGTGCTTGCGAAGATGGACTCGGTCTTGGAGAGAAGGACCGAGAAGGGTATTTGGTAATCTTACCAAATATCACCTTGGTGACCTTTTGCCTACCCACGGCGCAAGGCGGCGCAAGAGAAGCGGTTTAGGTTAAGAGGTGTTGTAGACGGCGCTTTAAAATGCGTGCGTGTGTGACCCGTTTGTGTTGGGCCTTAACGGAGCCCATTTGAGTTAATCTTCTAGAAGGTCTAAGTCTCCACTATAAATAGAGGAGGGAGGTGGCTGCCCCTTCAACTCTTTTATCATTATAGAAACCCTAGTTTTGGCTTAGGAGAGAGATTAGTGGAGATTAGGGTTCTAGAGAGTTTTGATTTGATCTTGTGCTCTTGGATTGAGCTTTGTCCTCCATTGATGGAGTGGTCAGAAACCCAAACCCTATCAAATCAATCCAAAGAAAGCTTTGATCAAAGATGTGTCTCTTTGCCCTTCTTCTCTCTATTTGGTGATTTTGAGTCTTTCTTTGATTCGCATGTTTTGATTGATTTTGTTACATGATATAGCTTGCTGTGACATGTGGGAACATATCTAAGATCATCTTGATCATCAATCACCCACGAGCAAGTTTTTGGGTCACGTTTTACGTTTTGACTCGGTTTGAACCATCCATCTCTCAAACTGAAAAATGTCGTAACTTTTCCATGGATCTCCATGATCTTCGATTGGAATAGGTTCTGACATCCTAGAGAAGGTGTGTTCCAAGTTTCATGAAGTTTGGAGTTGTAGATCAAAAGTTAGACCTATTTGCAACCGTTTTTGGTGATTTCACTTGTTCATCTACCGGAGTCGGACCGCCTAGGCTGGAGGTCGGACCGCCCCTTGGAGAGGTCGGACCGCCCACAGTAGAGGTCGGACCGCCCCTTGGAGAGGTCGGACCGCCCAGTAGAGGTCGGACAGCCTACTCTTAGGAATTTAAGTTTCGGTTGTTTTGGTTGTTTTGCTTGAGGTTTTGATTGGATTCAATCCTAGTCTTCCATTTGTCTTGGTATATCGATCTTCATAGCTTCTATAGCTATTGGAGTGAAATTTGTGTTGAATCTAATCGTGGTTGAAAAAGTGAGCGTGCTCCTATTCACCCCCTCTAGTCGCCTTTCGGTCCAACAAATTCAATTGAGCACCTCCCGCTTTTCACTAAAATATGCTCTTTGGTTTTCCTTGTTGCATTAAAACCCTCTATCCCAATTCCACTAGCATCACATTCTACTTCAAAAGTTTTAGTGAAATCGGGAAGAACAAGTACAGGTGCTTGATCAAGCGTTTCTTTAATTCTTGAAAAGCATTTTCTGTGAGTTTCCCACTTAAAATCAACCCCTTCTTGGTCAATTCATTCAAAGGAGCAACAATGATATCAAATCTCTCACAAACCTTCTATAAAAACCAGCAAGGCCATGAAAACTTCTTACTTGACTTACATTCGTTGGAGTTGGCCAATCCTTGATGGCTTTCACCTTGGTTTCATCCACTTCGATTCCTTTTCCTGAAACAACAAAACCAAGAAACACAACGTGGTCTGTACAAAAACTGCACTTCTCAAGATTAGCAAATAATTTCTCCTTTCGAAGCTCATCCAAAACTTGACGAATGTGATTCACATGCTCATCAAAAGACTTGTTGTAAATTAAGATATCATCAAAGTAGACAACAACAAATTTTCCAATGAAAGCTCTCAAGACATGGTTCATTAATCTCATGAAAGTACTAGGAGCATTAGTCAAACCAAATGGCATAACTAACCATTCATACAACCCAAATTTTGTTTTAAATGTAGTTTTCCATTCATCCCCCGTTTTCATTCTTATTTGATGGTAACCACTTCTCAAATCAATTTTAGTAAAAATTATAGAACCACTCAATTCATCAAGCATGTCATCTAACCGTGGAATAGGATGACGATAGCGAATGATGATATTATTTATAGCTCTACAATCAACACACATCCTCCAAGAACCATCTTTCTTAGGTACTAAGATCACGAGAACAAAGACAAGGACTTAAGCTTTCACGAACAAAACCTTTGTCAAGAAGTTCTTGTACTTGCCTTTGTATCTCCTTGGTTTCTTCGGATTGGTTCGGTATGGTGGACTGTTAGGAGTGCACCCTGAATGAGATCAATTTGATGCTCAATCCCACGAATTGGAGGTAGTCCTACTGGTGTTTCTTTTGGAAAAACATCTTCATAGTCTGTAAAAGATGAGACACAACACTAGGAAGAGAGGTGATATCGTTAGGTGAAATTAAACGTCTTTGCACACAAGTACAAAGAGCACTTGATCTAGGTTGTTCCTCACTTCTCTCGGTTCAGATTTTGTGCCTAGCATAACTAGATGCTCTCCCTCTCCTCTTTTTTTTTCTCTCAAATTTGGCTTGTGGCTCTCACTCACCGAGTTGTGGATGGCACTCATTTTCTTTTGCTCTGCTCCTCCTGTAATCACTGGACCAATTTCATATTTCTTTTGTAAGTGCTCAGCCATGATTTGTTGGGGTGTCATAGGCTTGAGTACAAACTTCTTCCCTTTCAAATCTAGTGTACCTTGATTTGTTCTCCCACAATGCCGAGTATATCGATCATCTTGCCAAGACCTTCCAAGTAACATGTGACACACAGACATAGGTGCCACATCGCACTCAACGGTGTCAACATATTCACCAATCTTGAATGGAACTTTCACCTTATATCCAATCTTAATATCTCCCGAATCATTCAGCCATTGGACATGATATGGATGAGGATGTCGCTGTAATTTCAAACCAAGCTTGTCAACCATCTCACGACTAGCAAGATTATGGCAGCTCCCGCCATCAATGATCACCTTCACCACTTTATCTTGCACCTTGGCTCTGGTTTGAAAAAGATTATGTCATTGCCCAATTTCAGCTTCTTTCATCCGAACACTCAAGATTTGAGCCACTACAAGAGCAAACCGTGCTCAAATTCACATCCAAGATGTTTTTCATCTTCATGGGCTTCATCAACATACTCTTCCTCAACTTCCTCTTCACTAGCTGAATCATATTCTCCATTGTCATTCACAATGATCACACGATTATTTGGACACTCCTTGATTACATGCCCACGGCCTCCACATTTGAAGCATTGAATCCCACTACTCTTGGATGTAGAACCCATCAAGTAGTGGTGGATCTTCTGGTTTAGAACTCATGCTTGGGGCGCAGTGTTCTTCCCACTATAAACACCTTGAACATTAGAACGGAGGCCTCCACTTGAGCTCTTTGCCATTGAGGTGCAGTGAAAACTTAGAGATTGACTTGCTTCCTCTAGACGCAAAGATTGCACCATATGACAAGGACTTGCTACTCTTGGCATCTTGTCTTGTAGTTAGCGTTCACTTTGGTTGCTTGATGTACCAAATCAATAAGATGACAAGATGCTGGTGAAACTCAACAATGCGCTATATATTGCGATGTAACCCACCATAAAGCGTGCAATAGTTTGCTCTTCATCTTCATACACATTGGCTCTAATCATAGCCTTCTCCATCTCCTTATAATACTCCTCAACAGAGAAAATTCCTTGCTTCAGATTATGCGGTTTATCGAAAAGATCACGGCGATAGTGCTTGGCACAAAACGAGTTCTCATTTCTCTCTTCATTTCTTCCCAAGTGGCAATAGGATTTTCTCCATCTTCTTCACGATCATGGAGAAGTTGCTCCCACCAAATCGAGCATATCCTTCAAACTCGGAGATGCCATTGCCAACTTCTTCTCCTCTGCATAATTATGCAAAGCGAAAGATCTTGTCCACCTTCAACTCCCAAGTGAAATAAGCTTGAGGATCGGACCTTCCATCAAATTTTGGCATGGTGAACTTCAGTTTTCCAAACCTCTCCTCATGGTTGTCTCTCTCGATGTCTCGCGACCAAAGCGATATTGAGAATGATTGTCATCATCCTCATCTTCGATTCATCATTGTCTTCATTTCTTCGACCTCGAGCTCTTCCTCTACCATGTGCAACCTTGGTTCCTCCTTTCTTGTTCTCTTGCTCTTCTAGCAGAACTCTTCCATCACTATCTCCTCCATCTTCACCATGGTTGCTTGCACCGTCATGAGGTTGGCGGCGTCCTCCGATTTCAGCCATAAAGGCCTCAAGATCTTGCGTCCAACCGATCTTGCTTATCTTCCAAGCTTTGCTTCATTCATTGAATTGTGCCATAGTAACACAATCTTCTAACTCCACTCCACCCATCTTCCCGTAAGGTTAGCTAAATCTGAACAATAGGTATTTGTGGAATATAAAAAAATTTGGTGGCTCTCACAACTCACCTCTCTTACCAACCAAGCTCTTATGAATTCCTTGTCATGATTACAGAGAAACAAATGTGTGGTGGTAATAAGAAAGTGATGGAGAGGCGAAAACAAGACCAGAGTACCGATTACGATGGATTTTTATGTGGAGCTTGGTGGGGAGTGATACACAAGAAATGCAATCTGAATTCTAGTTGTTGTAAAGTTAAATAACAATCCAAACTAGAAGTTCCCTGCCTAGTGCTGATCACAAGATATGGGAGATATAAATCAATCGCACACACACGTAAAGAAATTTCAGAGTTGATGTAAACAAGGAGTATGATTGGAATGCAAGTGTTGCGATCAGATCCAACCAAAATTTTGCACCAAACACAAATAGCAAACTGGTTGCTCCACTTGGCGTGACAAACTTTCAAAGACTTGTGCACTTTAACTCTTGATCTTCAACCTTTCTTTCTCAATTTTTTTCTCAACTCTTTTTTTGTAACACTTTTCTTTCTTCTTCTTCTTTTTGACACACTTTTTTTTAATAGAACTTAACACAACGACCAGAGATAACACTAGCACACTTATGATAGAAAAAAAAAATACACAACCAAAGCTATAGTTTGATAGGATCAAAGTTAACATAAAGGATGATATAGGCTATAGATTTTTTTTTGTGTGGGATTTTCGGATATATAAAAGAGGCTCAAAGGACACGCAAAGGAAAATGATCAAGAACTAAAACAAAGACTCTAATGGACTGAAACTTAACAAAACTCATCAAATAATGATTGAAACAAAGGGCTACAACAATTTTTTATAGGCTTTTTGGTGGATAGGACAAAATAAATATATATGTAGCTAAAAGGTAAAGAATCCTACCGTGGTAACGAAAGCTCTGATATCAGATGATACGTCACGGGGTCCCGATCTTCACGATGTAGGATGATCACCATATAACTAGCTTCAAAGAAGCCAAGATAACTTGCTGCAAGCAGCGATAACTAGTGCAACCTGATAAATAAAACTCGAAGCCAACCACCGTCTTTAACCCAGCAACTTTGAATCGAGGATTCGCCCAATCACACTCTCAAGGAACCAACCAACACAGCCTACAATCAATCGAGAAACCTCGAAGGGAGTAGGAGCACCAATTGGGAGCGGATGAAGCCGCCGCTGCTGTAATCCCGCGAAGGAAATCACAAGAGCAAAGGGGTAGAGATCAACTCTCAAAGGTTTGTTAGCACACAGCTGAACAAAGGGGTTCTGTATTTCGTTTATCAAAAGTCTGTGGTTGCTATGAGGCAATGAGGTATTTATACTAGGAACATCCCTCCTAGATAGGTGTAAACACGAAATGAAAAAGATAAGATAGACTATGTGAAAGGGCCTCCACGAAATGGGCTCTGAGTTGTTCCCGCGTGGCTGTTGGTATTCTGCGCAGTCATCGGTGTTTTGTCAATAACTCCACCTTGGAAAGTCCAAAAGATGTGCCGTCAGTTGCGTTGGAAAGTTAACTTGATAAGCTTTCACACCATGTGCAGCATGCACCACGAAATAATGTAGAATGGTACAGTTTTGCATGGGAAGTTGAATGTCTGGCAGACTGTTGACCTTCTGACCAGTCTTCACTAAAGCTGGTCGGCTTTCACAATGGAAATTCCAAATAGCTCGGCTCTGGTGGCATTGAAAACTAGACTTAATAAGCTTTCCAAAATGTCCTCATGGACCTCCATAGCCTTTGGAAATCAAGAGTTATGACTGTTTCTTTCGAACTGCTCACTGGACTGATCAGTTCGAGTGTGGTCCTTCTCTGTAGTCATCTCTTTGTATGTTCTGTCATCCTTCTTGGTGAACCTAAGCAATAGCAATGTACACGACTTAGGCAAGATATAATTCTCATTGATGTTAAAATGATTCTCACAAAGTAGCGCGCTCACCTCTTGTTGTAGCTTCTTTGCTCGACTCACGTAATCGGTTCATCAATGACTTGGGCCGGTGTCGATGTAGGTGAGACTTGAGTTGGTGTAGCTTGATTTGGAGGTTGTAACATCTTGCTTGATAGTGTGGTCATATCACGGCTGATCTGACCGGGGAAAGCAAGGGGAGGCTCGGGTGACGAGGGAGTTGAGGGAGGTGGAGTTGGGGCCGAGGTGGCGGCGAGATGGCGGCGGTGGGAGTGACTGGCGCAGAGGCCAACAATGGTGACAATGATCAAGGGAAGGGTACAAGGGGAGAAGAGAGAGAGCCACAGGAGGCTCACCGAGGGTTTGACGGGCGGGAAGCACCGGGGCGGTCGGAGTCGAGGCGCCGCGGGAGGAGCTTGTGGCGGTGATCCTTGGTGACAGGAGCGGCGCGGCGGTCGGAGAAGCAGGGCGCCAGGAAGGTGCTCCGGGCCTGCGGAGTGCCGAGGGAGAGACGGCGGCAGCGAAGCTCCAATCGACCGGAGGGGGAAGAAGAACTCGGAATAGGGGCACTGGAGAACTCACCTGAGGGGGAAGAGGAGGGGAGAGGGCAGAGAAGAGACGGAGCGGGGTGCCGGCGCCTCTTATAGCCGAGGAGGGGATGGAGCCGGGGCGGGATGACACCTGCGGAGGCATGGAGATGGCGAGTGGGCACCCATGGTGGCAGGCGGAGTAGGTACGCAGACCAGCGAAGGTGATAGGACGGCGCTGCAAGGAAGCAGGTGGAGCTGGCGATGGACCGAGCGGAGGTGACGCATGCACAGACCTGGGGCGAGGCGCAGGGCTTGGTCCGGTCGGAGTCGTGCCGCGAGGACGATGCCGACGTCATGCGATGGAGACGACGCACCGGGCAAAGCGGTATAGGCGGTGACTTCATGGTGGGGCGGCGCAGGAGATGGCGCCGCAGAGGTGGCAGGGAGCAGGTCGGAGGCGAACTGGGTGATGGCAGTGCGGCAGGTGGAGGTGGGGACGGAGCATCTGGGAGAAGATGGGCCGAGCAAGACAAGGCCGGGCCGAGCCGGAACTCTGTGAGACCCCGGTTTACCTGGCTTGTAATGCTTAACCATCCATTTGGTCCTAGTATCACAAATTAAATAAACTAAGACTCGAGATATGTATACTTCCCAAAAATACAGTATACACACCCCTTTACAAAATTCGTGCATCAATTCCATTCATTCACATAGAACCGAAGCACAGCAATACACCAGAAGTTAACATAAATAAAGGATAGTTATTACAAAAGAGAGGCCAACCGGCCAAGTACATACAAATACAAAATAAACAGCGAAAGCGAAATGCCATAAGATGGCGATAAATAAAAGAGCCAATCAGTGTGCCTTTACCCATAAGGCAACCGACCGGACCGCCAAGCTAGTCGTCTAACCCACAGCACATCTCACAAAAGTGAGGCCCTTGGGGCTCAACTTCCTCCTCTGCAACAAATAGTTAAGCAAAGCAAATGAGTACAAAGATTGTACTCCGCAAGACTTACGTGTAGAATAACAAACCTATACATATGCTACATGCAAGCTTATTTGAGTGGAGGCTGTATGTTTCATTTTCGGTATAAAGCAATCTTTATTTGCAATAAGATAGTACATTTGAAAGCAAGTTGGCAAATCTGTTTTTAATGTTCAAATAACAGCTTGACAACAATAATAACGATAGATAGATGACAACAACAATCCTGGAAGTGACTAAACCCATAGTCACCACAACAATAGCATGAATTACCCATTCATACCAACCATGTCAAATTTTAATTAAAAGGTTGTAGTCTAACTCTTAGAAGACCTCCCCAAGCGTGTCCATAACCTAGGACAAGGTTATTCGAATAGTTTGAATCCCTGCAGGGTTGTACCAATGTACCCACACGCCAAACCGCCTTTTTACCAAGCTATTAAGCACACTTCCTTAGGTATGCCGACACGACTAAGTCCTACGAGATATTTTCGATATTATGCATTAACTGCGAGTCGCCCGTATGGATAGCAACCCATACGTTGTGTCGGAGTCATCGTAAAGCCTCGGTCAACTGCACCTCACGGGCAAAGCCTTGGACAACTACGATGCCCCTCGAGGTGGAGAACCTACCCGAAACTCCACCACCGCACACCCAACACGATAACACAGATCCTTTTTCAAACAACACACACAACCCACCTCCTGCGATTCGGAGTTAACACACGCCAAAGTACTCAGTCAAGAGAGGTCTCATATCCCTCTCGTGTGGTTAGCACGCAAAAATGCTTGGTTTAGTGTAACAAGATGTTCGGTCCTTGTTGACCTGGGCAAGACATCCACAAACCCAATAACCCACCATCCAACCACTTGCCCAAGTCTAAATCATTTCATTTGCACTTTTTGTTTTCAAAACAATTTAGCACAAGGTGCTGAACAAAGAATAATAAAATAATGTGTGTGATCAAGGTTATCGACTAAGTCGATAACCGCCCAATTCTACCGGTAGCTAAGCATTGCTAAGCATGACATCGAAAAGACAATTCAAGAGCATAATTAAATCACCGGGCTCTAATTCACCAGCGATATTAGTAACTTATGTTTGTGGCAGGGGATAACAATTTGAGGGCAACAATGCAATAGGAGTAACTACCTCTAATCGGGAAAATTAATTTGACACAAAATCATGCATACATATGATTTGTAAACAATATATTAGACTTCAAAGTAATAGGAAATTTATGATTAAACTACTTTCTTGGTTGCTGCTGCTCAATATGTTGCTGAGGATCACTCTCGTGGTTAACACAATCGTTGGAACCTAACGAAAGAGCGAAAAGGAATCGATAAGAACAAAAAAACACAAACACTCAACACCAAACTTTCTCCGAATGCTTTGAAAAATTTATAGCAGCAAGAGCATGATTTATAAGGAATTTAGCAACAAGAACCAATTGATTTGGATTCTTAATGCAAAAGATATGAGCGAAATAATTCTGCTCATCCTTATAAATCATAAATACTACTATTCATTGCAATTAAATTGGGAAAAGTAACATGTATAAAACTAATTTTCACAGTAAGCTCATTAATAGAGGAATGCAACAAAATAGGATTCACTCAAAAATAGTTTACAGAGAAATAGTTATGCATTTTACAAGTTAATTGCATTTTTCAGTTAACAAATAATCCTTTAGGTAAAATCCAAAATTAAAACGACGTGGACGAACTTGGACTGTTGATCTTGGATCCAACGGCCAAAGTCCACAGGACAACGTGCGCGCACGCGGCTTACGCAACTCACAAACCCCATCGTTGGATTTAGATCCAACGGTCCACATGGATGGAGACGTTCAGATGGTCCGAACGTTCACACGCACATGAGCCATTGATTTTGGATCCAACGATCCACGTTGATCGAAACGTTCGGACGGTCCGAACGCTCACTCGAATCTGAGCCCTTAATCTAAAGATCGACGGCTCACAACGAAGGAGTTTTCGACCGGTCCGAACGTTCACGCGAGCCTGGGCCGTTGATCTAGAGATCGACGGTCCACAGAGAACTATGTTCTAAACGCTCGCGCACAGTTCGTCCGACAAACTCAACGGCGAAGGAGGCTCATCGCCAGCGACTCTGGTCACGGCGGCGCGAGCTAAGGCCCAAAATGGGTCCGCAATAACCTTGCGCACACAATGGGACCATTCACCGCAGCTGCGGCGGTCTAGAACGCCTGCAAGCCAGAGTTGACAGTGGTGACCAAAAACGGTCGAAAATGAAAAATGCAAAGAAGCTCCGCTGTGGTCCAAGTAAGCGAATGCCAAGCAACTAGGGACTAATGTGGAGCTACCTGAGCACAGGAGAGGCACAGAGGAGGTCAGAGCTACTCCGGCGACGAAAAATGGTGCTTTCGGCCGAAAATGGGGAATCTCCAATTCAGCCAAGCCCTGGGGAAGATAAGCAAAATTGAGCGAGGGTTAAGCTCAAGTGATTAAAGAGGGGGCAAGAATTGGAGAGGGAGAGCCACTGTGGTACCGCCTTCACCGTAAGCTTGAAGCTCGGCAATGGCGGCCGAAATGATTTCGGGTGAATCAAGCTCAAAAAAGCACTAAGGTGCTAGTTAGAGTTGCGGAAATGCTAAAGGAAGCCAAATGGGAAACAATGGAGCTTAAGTAGCGGAGATGGAAGAGAGCAACGGCAATAAACCTTCTCGGGTCAAACCTGCCATGGGAGCTCTGAGAGTGATGGGAGCAGTTGAGCAATGGACGTTAGAGGACGGTGCACGACGAGCAATTAATGCGAACAGGAGGAGCCGTTTAAAGGTGGTCACCGAGGTGACGCTACGCTGCGACCCTCTCCTCTGCTTACGCTATGGCTTGACTCAGCTACAACGTTCGCTCAGATGCGAGGAAGGAGACGACGCGTCCACCGTTGGATCTAAATCGAACGGTTCAAATGAAAGGGACGATCGGCCGGTCCGAACGTTCACTTGATCTAGGCCGTTATCTCTAAATCAGACGGTTCAAATTAATTGGGCGATTGGCCGGTCCGAACGTTCACTCAAATTCAGGGCGTGCTTTTCCAATTGAACGGCTCTCCTGTGATCGCATCGGTAACGCTTCGATGACGATCCGACGGCTGACAGCGCTCATGCTCGATCGACCGCGGCGGTGCAGTTAGTTGATTGAACCAAGTCACTTGGCTCAATCCCGAATCTGACTCGCGCCCAAGGAACAGTGAAAACCAGCTAGGGTTTGAATTAAACAGCTGATTTTTAGAGGATTTGCTTAAGGTAGCATACCAGCTCCAAAAATTATGAAATTTTAACTGGAGGTGGCTGACTTAAGGATTAACCTTACATAAAATTTTCAGAGATTTTCATGCACTGCATTATTCTCCAGAAATTCCAGAAGGTTGGAGTTAGGGTTTGACCAAGCTTTGACTGGGTTTGACTTGCCTCCCAAAATTATCAAATAATTTCTAAAAATCATGAAATAATTCAGAGGTGTCACACCAGTCCTGGATCCAGGGAAAATTATTTCCAGGGGGTTGGACACAAGATTTTTACCAAGGAGGTTTAGGACCTGAGAGAATTGGGGATTTTGACTTTGATTTTTCCACAATCCCTGTACAAGAATTATGGAACTGATCAAAAACATCCAGATGTGAGAAAAGTTTTAATTTCTTCTCATTTTTATACATTTGAAACACAAGTCCACATTTGGGATGTTCTGCTGCGCAAATGAGGAGACGGGAAGAACAGGCGCGAGGGAGGTGAGGTGAGCAGAGGAGAGCGAGGGGGCGAAGGCGAGAGGCGGCGCATCTGGGGGAAGGGGATGGAGTGAAGCGACGATGCGCTCGGGAGAGTGAGGGATTGGGGGAAGAAGCTATTCTGCCAAAGGTGTAGAAGTAGGTTGTCTGGGAGAAGGTCAACCGTGACGGCGACTGTGTCGAGCACCGAATATGTTCCTAGAGACGGAGACAATCGAGCGTGATCTCCATAAGTGAAGATCACAACCTGTAGTTCATCGTTCGTCCTATTAAGCTTTGTTCCCGAGAATGAGATCGCAGCTGATGGAAAAGAAGTCATTGGTAGGCGGCGCTGGACTGTGCGACGACCAAGATAACAAAGTCTAACAGGCGGCGCTAGACGACGCAGTTGTTAGATCGACGTTTCTATTTTTTCCCCCGAGCTGGGCCAGTTCACTCAAAACCGAGCCCACACGGCCCAGTAAAAAAGGGCCCACACCGCCTGAGTAGCGCATGGGGAACTTTAGGGTTACCTGCCGAGTGGCAACGGCCCAAGCGGCAACGTGGTCTGGCCAAAGTAGTGGAGCTCGGGCGATGGAGTCGTGTTGGGGTCGGCGCGACCATCGACGGCGGCACTGCGCGCGCGCACGCCGGTTCAGCCGGAGAGAAGCTGAGGTGATGGCATCACGTCTGGGGCGATCGTTCTTTGGCAACGAGGCATGCACCGGTTGGTGGTGGCCTCGGATACCGGCCGCGAAAACGAGTACAAGATTTGCGCCCGAGAGAACCGAGCGCAATGGCGTCCGGACCGAGGTGTGTCGGCAAAGTTGTCGTGCTCGAGACGCCGTCGAGCGGTAACGGCGATGTTCGACGACGATGTGGCAGCGAAAGAGCTAGTTTAGTAAGCTCTCTATGATACCATGTTATGAATGTTATGTGTTTATTCGAGAGGGCCCAATGAGCAATACATATAAAGAGTATAAGGGAGTATACCATATAAAAATAAGGAATACAAAAGCATCCTATTCTAACAACCTCAACGGTGCCACCGGTGAGCAACGACCACTCCGTCGTGTCGTATTCGAGTACAATTGGGTAGCATCATATGAGCAGGGCGTCGTAGCCGCTCGTTTTCTTTCAAACAAAGCATAGTCCTTTTGCTTCAATATAGTACATCAGCTCTAAGTGATCTCTTCCCCAGGCCACACATTCCCATTGCAAATATGTAATGATATTCACCGTTATCGCACCAATGACTTGGTTCTATGGTGCTAAGTGGCAAAAGCAAAATAAAAAAGATGAAAACTAAGGGAAGTAATATAAATGGAATTCAAGCTAGAATAATGGATTAATGAAAACGAAGGCAAGTAATATAAATGAAATTCAAGCTAGAATAATGGATTGAATAGGGATGAAAACGGGATGGATATTTCCTGCCCGATCGAGAGTTAGATCCAGTTGGGCCTGAATTCGGGAAGGAATTAGACTATTCGGCCGAATCCGGGATGAAGATCCTGATTCAAAGGAGGCAATATCCGACAAATCCAGGACAAGACCTGGATATCTCTCGGTTTCTTAACCGGATATCCGGCACGCTCGCTCATTGTTGGCTCAGCCCAAGGATCGAACGCACACACATTGTGGACGCAACACATGCACACTTTTGATTAACTCAGAGATACACGAGAGTTTTCGTGTTGTTGCGTATTGCTATACAACTTTTCTATTTTCTCCTCTTATTTAAAGAGTCAAGGTGACCCTCACATTACAAGCAAATTAATAGGCCAATAAAGTGCCCGACACTAGTGCCCACTACCCTTAAGAAATGCTCCACTAACCACATGTAACCTCCCCACTAACTATCTTAATTCACTAATGCTCCACTAACCACATGAAACGCCCTAAAACAAGATTAGTTCCAACACTCATCAGGCGACACCACATCCGGCTCCCTCCCCAATACCCTCCTGTGGTCGTCATCGCTGCTCCTCGCGTCCCTCCAGTGACCCATCGTCGCTGCCGCTTGCCTCCCTCCCATGGCCCACTAGCCCATTCCCCAATATCTCCCACACTCGCTCTGGCACCCTCCCCAATCCCCTCTGTGGTCGCCGCTGCCGCTCCTAGCCTCCCTCCCATGGTCACTGCCGCCGCTCCTCGCCTCCCTCCAGTGGCCCACTGTTGCTGCTCCTCACCTCCCTCTAGTGGTTCACTATTGCTGCTCCTCGCCTCTCTCCAGTGGCTGTCGCGCTCTGCCTCACCCCTCAGCCAGTGATGCAATCCTCCGCCCACCGGTCGTCGATGCCGAGCTCTGCTACGCTCCCCCGGTCGGTGAAGCCGTGCTCTGCTCTACCCCTCCCAACGACATCGTGGTCTGCTCCGCCCCTCGGCTGGCCGTAGCTTAGCGGCAACCAGCAGTGAGATCGGCCATCGCCAATGTCGGATTGTGTAGTAACGTTGCAGTCAGAGTAGATAACTACAGAAGCAAGAAATGGAGAACAAGAGGGGAAGACTAAAGAGTATGCTTGTTTGGTTGTGTTGGTGTGTGTTAGAGACGAATATAAGGATGAGGACTAGACTGACCACACGAGACGATCGGACAATAGACAATAGGAAGCACCATCAATCCAACGGCCTAGACAAAACCGAAGATGTGTCCAGCTTGGAGTGGTTCAAATTGATGTTTCCCAAGGTCATGAACCAATCCTCAGTGGTGATCTATGCAATGAGGAGGTCCATTGTGCCGCGACGGCGGAAGGGCTCCAGCAAACGCCGGAGTCTGGTGGAGAGGGGTGGTCGTGTAGATCTGAATAGGGAAGGAAGAGTGCGATACTAGGAAGGGGAGAGAGAGAAAGAGTGCATGCGTGACGAGAAAGAGACGTGTGAGGGTAGGGGTGAAAACAGGATGAATAGCACTCCTCCACACTTATGCTATGTATGTGTGCACTATCCGTCTATTTTTATCCGTTTTTGACTCGAATCCGTCACGTATCCGTCCCGTGCCAATGTCCCGAATAACCAGAATTCGTATCTGTATCTGGCTTGCTCGTATCCGGCCCCGAATTTGGGAAAAATATGGATCAGAATACGGGAAGAGCACACTACTACAGATAGTTTCATCACAGACGGCTTCAAACTGTCGTCATAGACGGTTTTTTAAGCGTTTGTGAAAAAGTATTTGCGATGATATGAGGTCATCACAGATGGTTTTTTAAAACAATAACCATCTGTGAAAAATCTATCACAGACAATTTTAAACAAGAATCGTCTGTGATGGTTATTGTTTAGAACCATCTGTGATAGCTTTTTCTATTGCAAAAAAATTGAAAACAGGTGCTGAAACTTCAGAGGCTGTTTTGAGCCCTAAACGACCTTTTTTGGGGGGTTTTCACTTTGTCTGGAGCCACCTAAGCCTCATGACTGAATTTTATATGGGCTTATTCATTTTTGGATTGAACTTTTTGTTAGCTTTCAAACGAGCCAAAGAATGTCGCAATCCGAATTTGTATGCAAAAGTTATGACTATTTTATCGGACAGTGGACGATGTGAGGTGGAGGCTAGGGGCGACGATGTCGAGGGAGGCTGTGGGCGACGAGGTCGGGGGAGACCGGCGATGACGAGGCCGGGGGAGACGAGGTCGGGGGAGGCCGGTGCGACGAAGTGGAGGAGGCCAGGGGCGACGGTGTGAGGAGGAGGCCGGGGACGACGATGTGAGGTGGAGGTCAGGGGCGACGATGTCGAGGGAGACTGTGGGTGATGAGGTTGGGGGAGACCGACGACGACGAGGCCAGGGCGAGGTGGAGGAGACCGGGGGCGACGATGTCGGGGGAGCCCATGGGCTATGAGGTCGGGGGAGGCCAGCGACAATGATGCCGGGGCGAGGTGGAGGAGGCCGCGGGCGATGAGCTCGGGGGAGACTGGGGCGCAAGGTGTGAGGAGGAGAGACGACAGAGGAGGAGATGGAGGTGTAAGGCGTGAGGAGACTCGGTTAATATAAAGCGAGTTTCGGCAGTCCGCCCATTAAGTCTAAATTTTCGTTTCTCGCCCAACAAAACAAAAGTACAAGAGACGGATCTTATTAAGAACTGTCTGTGATGTATCACTATCACAGACGGTTTGTTAATATAACCGTATGTGATATTTGTGATGCCCGAGATTATCACAGACAGTTCTATTTACAAACCGTCTGTGATAGTTAGGTTGATGCGTCTAGTATGATCTGTTTTATAGTAGTTGCAATATCTGCCTGTAGGATTGAATCATTGAAGTAGACAAGGAAACTATAGCATAGTACTACAGCTCACTCAGTCAATCTCCCCGTATCTGCTTGTGTTGCAAGTTTGAACAACGGATTGAAGTAGACAAGAAAACTATTCTATAGAGATGCGGAGAGGAGAAGTCATATCTGAAGCAAAGACAATGTTTATGGCAGGGGGTCGTGTAGGAGTAACGTAGTTAATTGCAATGAAGTACTTGTCCTTTTGGAGCTTGCGTAGAGCTGCAAAATTTGAGTGTCAAAATGCAAAGGGCCAGTGTTGCTAAGTAGAGAAAGCACTTCGCGGAATCTAGAAAACCAGCATTCACTTGGTGGTGTAAGTTCATACGTACTAATTAACAGGATTTCCGATCGATATGTCTCGTTGCAGTATGGAAACGAGATGGCAATGGGTACATGTCTTTGATATCACATTCATATCATGCCGTAGTTTTTTAGTGAAAATTCTTAAAAAATTATATAGTTTGGACTGATGTACAAGTGTGTGATCAAGCTTGAGAGATTGGCTTCAGACCAATAAATCTTGAAAACAGCTAGTCTTGTCAAGACGGGTTCATGCTGTCAAATAAAGTTTTGCTTGTCAAGAGGAAGGAGAGATGTGAAATAAACTGGAAACTTATGAAAGAAGGTATGCTAGTTGGCTGTCAATACATAAACAGATCAAGAACAAACGACGAAGTGGTGCGTGGCAGGCGGTAGGTGTCGCCTTCAGGCCTTGTTTTGGTGGATGGGGATGATTCGGGATCCTACAGACCATCCTGGCCCATCCAAACAAGGCATAAAGAATTTTTTGAAAAAGGAAACTTAAGGTCACTGCCTATATATGTTCTACACTTTGTTAAACACTTTATTTTCATGTTCATAGCGGCTGAATTCTCTCACTAGTTGTAACTAACGCCATGAATGTACCGGATCACTTTGGTGTTAGCACTATATAGCCACTTTGCCATGAATGAAGGTTTTTATTGCACACTAAAATATGTACATCCTATGTGTATTGAGTATTTGGTGCTGTCAAATTTAACCCCTGTTTTTATTTTGTCAGTCACTGTTATTCATTCATTCATCTCTTTGGTAGTAATATGCTCTAAAGGTAATTATGGAGTTGATTGTGCCGCTTTTATGTTTATTAACTATTGAATAATATGTTATTTTATTCCTTGAATGAACTATCATTTATATTGATTGACAAGTTCGTGAAACTCTTTATTCATGTTATGTTGTTATTCTAAATATCCCTAATCTTATATCATTATGTGGGGACACTTATAATTTATAGATTAGCACATGTATTGATTGATGATTAAGTGTCACAGATCATGTATATGAGACATCAAATCAATAATGCAGACATATGTTGGAGAGCATTATGTTGGATTGACCCACCTTGAGACACCACGGGAATTGTTATATTCTTAAGTGTAATCAGTTGGTCTCATACATAGTGTATGTGGGATCTCTAGACCTGAGATCGCCATTGTTTCCTACATATGCAATAGTTTACTTAGCGGTTACCATACTGTGAAGATCATGGGTAGATGATCCTAATCTTAGTGTGATGAAATGATTGGTAATGGTGTCGAGGTATTTAGAGAAACCATCATTTTCCGAGTAGTTCCTGCTACTATTAGGTCATTGGCGGTTTGACCGGCCATGGGGGCGGTCGGATCGGCAAGTGGTCGGTGATCTAACCGGCATTGGGCTAGAGGTTTGACCTACGGGGGCACAGCGGTCAGACCGGCCGAAGTTGAAAAGTTGAATGCTTGGAATCGGTCCAAAATCACTTGTGTAGGAAAGTGGGGGAATGTGATTGCACTTGGTCTTATTGAAAATGGGGTTTCAAGGAAAAACTAGATAGAGTTTGAAATTTCAAAATAGAGTGCAGCTTTCAGACCTAGGAAAATTTTCTAAATCCCAGGCAGTCTTACCGACCGTTTACCAGCGGTCAGACTGGTGGGCGGTTTGACTAGGCAGGGGGTTGTTCGAGGAGTGATGGGTTCGCTATCACAAACCTTCATTATTATCGTGCCGAGATTTACTTTGTTGTTGTCGACAGAATTAAATCAGAGATGGAGCATTGATTCAATGAAGTTTCTTCATAGTTACTCACATACTTCTCTTGCCTTGATCCAAAGAACTCCTTTCCAAGTCTTATGTCAACAAAGTTGCCCAAGTTGCTGAAATTTACGATGAAGATTTCTCCATTGCCAATCGGCAGGTGGTTATAAATGATCAACATGATACTTACATTCTTCATGTGAGAAAGCAAACTGCATTTGCTACTTGTCAAGATCTTGTATCATTGGCTACAAACGGTTTTCCATTGGTTTACAAACTCATTGAGTTTGCATTGATATTGCCAGTGTCAACGGCAACCGTTGAGAGAGCCTTTTCAGCAGAGCCTTTTCAGCAATGCAGCCTACAATGTGAGAGAAAACTCAGTTCCTTGAAAACATTGTGAGCCGTCCAGCACAACAAGATTGAACAAGAAGAATGGATCAAAACACATGTTAAGAGTAGCGAGGCTCCTGTAATCGTCTAGTGTACGAGGAGCGATTGGCAGGCATGCTCACAAAAAGGAGGTGTTTAAGTCTGTCCTCATTTTTCAGCATAGTACTTTTTCTCAAGAACTGCAACCAGTTTTCAGCATTTTATGAAGTGATTTATTAGGTAAATTATGTCGCGTTATGGCACCTTTTCGCTTAGCATTCTGCAAATAGCTAGACTGCTGCGCGGTGATAGAAATGCGTCCAGAAGGCGGCGTCTTTGCGAATGCCAGCAATTAAAGATTGTATATCCAGACTGAACTGCTGAAGTTCCTCGTAATGTGAGAGAAAACTCAGTTCCTTGAAAACATTGTGAGCCGTCCAGCACAACAAGATTGAACAAGAAGAATGGATCAAAACACATGTTAAGAGTAGCTCTCCTTCAGTGATATATTCAACACAACAAGATTGGCATCTGATCCCTTTCCTTTCAATGCCCATATAATTAACAACAGTTACTCGTATCTTCATGAATCAACACAACACCTACCGTCTATCCTGCGTGATTTTTGACCCCTTCTGTTGCCACCTTTTACTCATGTCTTGCCCAGTACTACACTTATAAAAGAGTTTGAATGTGAAGCACAAGGGAAAAGGAATTCATTTTCGCATAGAGAAGTAGATGCTCGTGCAAATGGATATTGGACCATGTAGCTCAGTGTACCACAAGTGCTATTATCTCGTATCTTCAATTTCATCCACCTTAATTGTTAGGAAGCGTTATTCATCACCTACGCAGGTTGGGTTGTCCATGTAAAACTTTGTGCTCGCGCGTCCGACGTGGCTCTGAATCCTTTAATGTTTTCAATTATCATCATGAAATAGATGATTTACCCATGATCTATCCACATTCCACGGCAGCAAATATTCACGATTTGATTTGACACCGACAACCAAATGCAGATTGTAGCTGGTGGCTCAGAATGTTTTGCCATGCTTCAAATAATAATATGGTTTGTGACATCTCTATATGTACGTGATAAGTGCATGGGATTGTAAGGCCTCAGGGAAAGCTATGGTAATATTTAAACACTCTACTGTGCGTCCAGCCACATTATTGGTTAGAGTTTTCCATTTTTTTTTTGGAAAACAAGTAGAAGCTCAAGTGGAAGAAGGGAGAGAACAAGGATGTAACACCTCAGCCCAACACTAAGCCTGGAATACCACTAAACTACTCATTACTACAAAACAGCCATAGAAGACGCCAAACCGTCTGCGTGATAAAATAATCACAGACCATAACTTGGATTTTTACCATTGTTTAGGGTTTTCCTTACCCTCTGATTTTACCATGGCAACCAATACTCTGCCGTGGTAGGGTTGGGCAGCCAATGCTCTGCCGTGGTAGGGTTTGGGCAGGCAATCCTCTACCGCGGCACACAATTGATGGGCAGAGTATTGGCTACCACGGCAGAGGATTGTGTGCCGCGGCAGAGGATTGGCTACTAAAACCCTACCACGCAGAGGATTGGCTGCCCAAACCCTACCACGGTAGAGGATTGGCTGCCCAAACCATACCACGGCAGAGGATTGGTTGCCCAAACCCTGCCGCGACAGAGGATTGTGTGTCGCGATAGTGGATTGGCTGCCGCGGCAGTGGATTGGCTGCCCAAACCCTACCACGACAGAGTATTGGCTGCCATAGTAAAATTAGAGAGTACCAAACCATGGTAAAATCCTAAAATCACAGACGGTTTTATACAAAAATCGTCTGTGATGAGTATCTCATCACAGACGGTTCGTATTAAGAACCGCTGCATGATGAGCGTCTCATCACTGCGGTTCTTATCTAATACGAACCGCTCAGGATATGTCATCACGACGGTTTTATAAAACCGTATGTGATACTTAAGGAAAACGAAAATTTGCACTTAATGGGCGGGTTGCCGAAAATCTCTCTATATTAACAGAGTCCTTCATCTCCTCCTTTGCCATCTCCATCTCCTCCTCTGCCATTTCTCCTCTGCCATCTCCGTCTCGCCTTGACCTTGCGCTCCGACCTCCCCCGAACTCGTCGCCCGCGGCCTCCTCCACCTCGCCCCAGCCTCGTCGTCGCCGGCCTCCCACAACCTCGTCGCCCCGGCCTCCTCTACTTCGTCGCCCCGTCCTCCCCTGAGTTCGTCGCCCGCAGCCTCCTCCACCTCGCCCCGGCCTCATCGTCCCGGCCTCCCATGACCTCGTCACCCCAGCCTCCCACGACCTCACTCTCTCCACTCCTCCCTTTTGCTCTGTGATGTGGATTACTAATGTGATGTGTTAGTGCTCTGTGAATGGATTGAGTTGATGCTACTGTGATGTGGGTGATGCATGCCGTGTTGTTTTTAGTGCTCTGTGAATGGATTGAGTTGATGCTACTATGATACTATGGCTATTGTGGGAAAGCTAGCGAAAAGTTCAATCCGAAAATCAATATCAGATTCATTCGCGAGGCTCCAAACGAAGTGAAAATCCGTTTTCATTTTTTTTTGCCATAGAAAAAACTATCACATACGGTTCTTGTTTAGAACCGTCTGTGAAAATAGACTATCACAGACGGTTCTATTCACGAACCGTCTGTGATAGCCTTTTTCACAGACAGTTCAAAAGCCGTCTGTGATGACCTCGTGTTATCACAGACACAAAAATTCAGACGGTTCAAAAACCGTCTGTGATGATGGTTTAGAACCGTCTGTGATGAGCTTTTGTGTAGTAGTGACTCTTCCAAACTAATAATTATCGACACACTATAAAAAATTCAGCAAGAAAACATCAATGGACATATCCATGAATTACAAAAGAGCATGAATAAATATGGATCAAGCAGGAGCAAATGAGAAAGGGGAAACATAACCAGGTAAACAATCCAGAATAGTACCAACTAATGAATACAAAGCATTGAGCCAAACAGTCTAGTCCAAAATGTTGACCTAAACTTTATTCAACCTCTAACATGTCCTAGAGTAATCCTGCATTGAATAAAAAGGCTCTTATGGCAAATGATCATGTGTTTGAAGTATGAATCTATTCCATATGCTCTACTCGCTCTCAGTCGTGGCGTCCTCGAAGTTCACCTAAAAACAACAGAAGAGCCAGGGTGAGTCCACGACTCAGCAAACACATCAATATACAACGAACAATAATAAATCAATAGCATTCAATAACTTCATTATCATCACAGGTACTTCTATTAATATTATCATGTTGTTATCTTCTTTTTGTTTCACACCCATTCATCTCATATATCAATGCAACTCTAATCTATATGTCCACATGCACTTCTTTCAGATACCGGTATAGCATGAGTGAATGCTCGCGACAACATTCACTCTCAAGCCCGTTCCTCCATAAAGATCGGGGACCTCCTCCACTCCCGTGGAGTTGTGATCATTCATGATCATCTGCTCATATGCAAAGATATTTATGTATGAAAAAAATGCAAACTCCATCATATTCAGTTTTTCTCATGCCCGTCAACAAGATATATTCATATCATTCCATTGCTTGCAATTAAATAAAAATAAAAACACAACAATAATGGTAATAGAAGATAAAGAAAACAGTGATCAATCATTAATCGTTGTGCCTTTACTAGTTGCGATGCACGATTTGGTTAGAAGATGGCAACAAGCACGACGCCTCTACTACATTAAATACTCAAATTTCGAAACAAGCTACAGTATCATAAGAAAAGCAATCAATCGACATCGCTTCTACACGTCCCCAAATTTACCACGCTTCTCCGGTACCGAACAGTCACCTCTTGCTGTCCTGATACTAAAAAGAGCGTAACTTTTGACTCAAAAATCCGATCATGGAAAACCACCCAGTTCTGGATTCTTCATAAAATTATCTACATTTTCTTAGATTACCAAGTCTTCTAATTAAATCATATAACACTCTGTTTTTAACTCAGAAGACCGATCTGTCAGCTTCGGGACAGCGGGTCTTACTAAATTCATAACTTTTGTTCTACCCAACCAAAATTCGAGTTCTTGGATTCTACAGAACTTTTAGACAATTATATACATCTTTCATGTAGATCAAAAACTATAATTAAACTATAATTAGTCCAATTACTATTTTTAATCTCTAGTCTAACAAAACAGTGCCGAAAGACGACGACTACAAAGACAGCAGTCTTCCAAAATTCATAACTTGAATTATACTTGTCCGCTCGATATGATTAAATATTCTATAGAAAGATATCAAAATTATCTACAATTAACTAGTAGATGATATTCCCAAAATTCACCATTAAGATACCCGAATAAATCGTACAACAGAACAGCAGGCTAAACAGATCTATTAATCGACCCTTCGACTAGAAAATTCTAAAACCTCTCTAATTAAATTAGCAAAACAGAGATAAAAAAATAGATCATTACCCGGAGACCGTAACGATGAACACCGATCTCCCGCACGATTCCCCCATCTCTCTCTCCCTCCTTTCCTTCTCTCCCTCTACTGATCAACTCAACAAATACACGTACAAATGAGAAACAAATTTATCTAGTAGCTAGGAGATAGCACGTGCATGCATGAAGTATTCATGTGCAGCGGAGGGAAAAACAATGCCAGCCTGCAACCATGCATGGATGCGTACTTGCGTATGGGCACACGCACGCACGATCGACTGGCCAGTGATCTCACGCGGCAGGAGGGCACACAGGGTAACTAGCGCGCACACGGGCGCTCGCCAACGTGGCAAGTACCGGTAGCAGCGATCGCGGGCAGAGAAACGGCACAGGCCGGCTCTAGCATGCGGCTGGCTGAGTGCTCACATCACACGCGCGACATGCGGGTGCTGCTGCGTAGGTGAGCGATCAGGCGATGACCGACACGATGGGAAAGGAACGCAAGCGACGGCGCACTCTAAAAAAAATAAACCAACGCGGCGGCTAGGGTTTGGTTTCTCATTTAGATCCCCTAATCCTCACGTCCTTGTTTACAAGGCAGACTCAACCCTTCTCTAAAATTCCAAACATCTCTTTTCCATGTATCTTCTTGTGTTTAATTACGCACAGACCCTCAAGAGTTAATTTCAGAATATTACAAAGGAATCTCTTTTGTTCTTTTGAATGGAGTGCCAGGTAAATCTTTCCGTTGTAAAAGAGGAGATCGTCAGGGAGACCCCTTGTCTCCCTTGCTGTTTGTTGCCGCAACAGATTTGCTGCCATCTATTCTTAACTAGGACATGGAACAGAACATCATGTCTTCTCCTTCGACAACATCAGGGTGTCCGGATTTTCTGGTAATCCAATGTGCAGATGACACTCATTGTGATGAAAGCTTATGCTAAACAGTTATTTTGCTTAAAAGCTGTCCTCAATACATTTGAAGAATCAACAGGATTAACGGTGAATTTTCACAAATCGTTCGTGGTTCCCATCAATGTTTCAGATGAAAAAAAAGAGGAGATTTTGGCCAGAACATTGCATTGTCAGCTAGGCAAATTTCCATTCACTTATCTTGGCCACACTGGGCTGAATTAAGCCAAGAGTGGAGGATTTCTTCCCATTGGTTCAAAGAGTGGAAAGGGGACTATCTTGTTGTGCGATTTTTCTGTCTTATGGAGGCCGGCTAAGAATGGTAAACCAGGTTATGTCCCAGTTGCCAACCTTTGAAAGAATTAATACAAGAGCTATGTTACTTAGAAAGAATTTTCATCTGGAGGAAGGATACAATTGTGTTCTCTGTTCTCTAAACTAAAGAAACTCCGCACCACTTGTTTTTTGATTGCCCTTTCGCCAGACGATGCTGGGATTATATTTGTCCCACTAGAGATGTATCTTTGCTAGTACTGGAAGCATTTGAGGACATCAAGATTGAATTGAAGATATCTTTCTTCGTGGAGGTTATGATTTCGGCGACTTGGGAGTATTTGGATAGCTTGCAATAAGATGGTCTTTCAGAAGATAGCTCCAAATTTTCAGGATTGGAAACACTATTTGAAGCATGAATTTGCCATGGTTATCCATATGGCAAAGAAAAAAAATTTCCCCTAGCATGACACAATGGCTAGATTATCTTTCTTAACCTCTGTAGTTTTGGTTTTTCTTTTGCCAAGTAGTTAAAGTAACTCTCCCTTAGTATTTGTCAGACGTGGATTTTCTAATCTCGAATCCTCTGTGAAAATACTGTGTTATTTCTTGGATCAATAGATAGTACTTAAAGGCACATTACTGAATAGATTTATACTTGGCATAAAACCATACCATTCATTAATTTAACACATCAGAGTTTACATAGACTGTTTCGGGTTAAGTTTTACAATAAGGGCTGAACAGGCCAAATAATTACACCACAAAAGTAGCGGAAACAACAACGGAAGCAAAAAGGGTGAGAGCACATTTCTCCACAGGCAAGCGACTGGGGAAACCTGTGTACGTCCGATATTACCCGAAAAACTCAGATAATATAGGATGCACGCAAGTACCGGCGGAGTCAGCTAGACTGAGGCGAGATCTGGACTAAAAGAACTAACTACTCTTCAGCGACATCTGGGCCTCCAACTTCTCGATCCTCGAAGTAGTCGAAAGCTCCAAGATTTCCTGCTTCTTAGGGTTTGGGGGAGAGCGAGGATGAGCACAACTTCTGTGCTCGCGAGCCAACACACAAGATGCAATATATATATATATATATATATATATATATATATATATATATATATATATATATAAGGTTTAACAAGGTGGCTCGGGTTCTTTTTTTTTGATAAAGCACCTTTTTCAATTATCATAATAACAAATTCCTATGACATAGCATTTTATCCAAATTGCATTTTGTTAAAAACAGTAATTGCAATAATCATTAACAGTAGAGGTTCCCTCCATCGAAAACTCTACAAATGCTTTATTTGATTGGGGCTATCCCCATACGTTAACAACATTGGATACGACGATCTAGGGAAAAACCAAACCTCAGGCTAGATGAGCCGACCTGGTTTTCTTACCCCCACCCCACCCACAAATGTTTTTGAAATAGAACTAATACTAGTAAGTTCCCATGTCCGCCTTTGACTGTAGGCACGACTGTTCAAACAGTTTGACTCTGCAGAGGTTGTACACTGTACCCACAAGAGATAATTATACTCGTTACCCCACATGATTTCGTAGTCATGTAGTTGAGCGATCGTCATAGTAACCTTTCAAACTACCTCGCCCCTTCCGTCATCTCACCCATATGGGGTTACGCCCATAAGTTGTGTGGGATGTTCGCCTTAGCAACTAGCGTAGCTGGATTACCCACAACGTCTAGCGCGACTAGTAACTTCACCTTGCATTGGTGTCCCTTTCAAGCCGGTCGCAACACGCGCTTGCACGTTCACGCTAACCGACCAGTGGGATGACATTTAGGGTTTAATAACTTTACTAAGCTAAGTTGTACTTTGCAGACTTGCGGTTCTACTTGTTTTACACGAGAGGTCATGACAGGATTAAGTTCTTAATTCATCCGGGCGGTTCATACCACATACTAACTACTCTCGTGCCTGACGACACCCACCACCATTCCATCCGCCTAGATGTGGTAATAGCAAGTTATTAGAGTTTTTGAGGAGCAAAAATACAACAACTCAACCATTTCAGTCATTTACCCACAATGACTGCTCAAAACCACTTTCATGTTTTAAAGATGATGATTGGAACATTTAATATCCCGGTACTTAAGCAAGACTAGCATGTCGCTTCAGTACAACCTATAACTAGTATTTACCACATACTTACTAGAGTGACAAGGAATAATGGATTCAATTATCAAAGGATAGCTTAACAATTAATTAATCATCAAATGGGTATTTAACTACCTTAAGCTTTAACATACATTTGATTAAAGAATGAAAGCATGCACTTTTGGTAATTTAGAGGATTATAATTTGCATAAAATGTAGGCTCAAAATAATCAAAGTATTGACTCGCCTGGGTCAATTTATCGCGACCTTGATCTTATTGAAAGCCTTGTCGGCCAGGGGTCTTGAATTCCTGGTCCGTGTCTTTATTCAGATCTTGATTCTGCTTGAGTCATTGCTTCTTCTGGACTCCGACTTCTAACTACACGACAACGATCGAGAGACCAAATAAATCCAAAGAATTTCAAAAGACCAAATAAATTCAACGAGCTTTAAATGAGTTTTACGATGAACGAGCTTAAGAGAAAATATTTAGCGAAGCGGGGATGTTTGATAAAGTCAAACGACCTATTGAGCGAAAGAGGAAGTGGTGGAGAAACTCTATCGGGAGGGAAAAACAAGAGAGGATCAAAGTCGAAGAAACTTTTGCAAGGATACTCCACTTCGGATTTGGAAGATGGCAAGATATTACTAATCGGGGAACGTCACAGCTTGACCTTTAAAAAAAATCAAGAGCTTCTTTAATTAATGGATATTATTTAGTGATGGTTAACCAAAAGAGATTTGGGTGAGAGTTTAACAAGTGAAGAGCATGATTTTTATTGTCGGTCACAATGGGAGTCCAAATATTACCATAGTTCTCTCCTGCAGTTGTGCCTGGAGTTGTTGGTACATTAATTATTATTAATTACCACCGGTAATTTAAATCCAGAGAGAAAGATAGAAGGACTGATATTATTTTGGCAAGATTATACTTTTAGCAAGACATTAGTTTAAGTTGTACTATAAATTAGACGGCAAAGGCATCCTGGTTAATTATCTTATCTTTTAACCCAATTGATGATTACACAAGAATGGGTATATCCAAAAATTAAGTTATGCTTGAGATAAATATTAGTGATTTAAGATTCAAATGTTTTCTTTTGCCTTAATTATTAAATCACCATTTTTAAAGATCTTTCAGAGTTTTTAGAACAAAGAGAGGATACTTGATATTTTTGCCGGGCTTATCTTTACATTAAAATATTTTATCTTTGATAATTTTTGATCGGGGATAATAAAGATGTGATAAATCATTGTTTGGACCAAAGAATACTTGATAGGATTTGCAAGATTATTATTCAAGTTTCCAGAGCAAGATATTGAGATCAACATAGCTATTCTCGAATAGCTTCCCAATTTTATTTTTAGAAATTTGCAAATTAATTTCTTATACCTCAAAGCCTTTTAAACATTAGTGGAGAAGTTATTTAAATTAACTTCATCGATTACTTGACATGATTTGTAGAGATGTTGAGGCAGCTTTGAATGTTATTTGCATGAACTTCAATTTCCAGAAATTTTGCAATTTAAGTTCTTAATCTACAGCTTTTAAATATTAGTGAATAAATATTTTAGCTAACTTTTGTCAATTGGATAATTATTAAATTACAGAGGGTTAAAAATTTAATTGCAAGATCATTACTCTTTTTTTTTGAATGCCAGCTCCTCAAACTACTGCTACTGCTGCCACTCAGGGGGTCCCACCAGACAGAGACGCGGAGATATTATTCTACAGATCCAATGGAGGCGTTCTTGATCAATCTGGAAATATTATGAAATTATCGTCAAAAGTCGTTTTGGGTGACTAATCTGAATTAGAATCTAAATAAGTCATATTTCATTAAACTACTATACTGACAATTCTCGTCAGGTTTCTCAGGATAGCAGTAATGAATCTATCATAACTTTTGAACCACAGATCCGAATCTGGTGATATCAGTGGCTATGGAAGGCTAAGAACCATGGCTACAATTCTCTAGAAGGGGAGAAACTACATATCGGCTTCTAAGAGTTCGATACTGGACGCGCAACAATCTGGACCCAATCTGGAAATCAGAAAATAGTAATACAGTTCAATCCTAACATTCGATTCTTCCGCCAAACAGTATCAAACAACGATGTAGACTCTTTGTTACCCTTGAAGACCCACAGGGAGGTGATGACGGCACTTGAGGAAGGCGATCTCCCTTCCCCTCACCCTCTTCTTCCCTTCAAATTGGCCGAACGAATGATGTCCTCCTCCTCCTCTCATTCTCTCGACGGCCGGCAGCGTGTTGGACAGTAAAGGCGACTAGAGGGGGGGTGAATAGGAGCACGCTCACTTTTTCACAAATTATGAACTCAATACAATTTCACTCCAGTAGCTATTAGAAAGCTATGAAGATCAATATACCAGTACAGCGGAAGACTAGTATTGAATCCAATTAAATCCCCTAAGCAAAATAACAAAATCAACTAAGATTGCAAAGACTCACAGCATGGGCGGTCAGACCTCTGTACCCAACCGGTCGGACCGATTGTCGGGCAGTCTGACCGGCGTTGTGCTGGCGGTCGGACCGCTCCAAAATCGGTCTGACCGGTGATGACGGGCGATCGGCCGTGATCTGAACCGATCTCAAATAAGAAAATCAGCCCGATGACGAAGTTGCAATTAGGTGAAACTTTTGATTCTCAACTCCAATCTTTATGAAACTTTGCACACACCTTCTATATGCTATTGAGGACCTATTCCAATCGAATATTATGATAATTCTTGGAACGATCTTAAGCAATTGCCAATTGATTAACAGAAGGTCTAAAACCGGGCAAGAACGAAAACTTGATCCTAATGCTTGTTCGTGAGTGATTGATGATCAAGATGATGCTAGATAGATTCACACATATCACAGCAAGCTAATTCACGTGAAAGAATCAATCAAAAACTCGCGGATCAAAGAAAGCCCTAAAAACACGAAATTGAAAGCAAGAAGGAAAAGAGACTTATCTCAAGCAAACCTTGCATAGATTGATTTCGTGGTTGATGCTGGATTACATCCACACCATCATGGATCAGTGGACAATCAAAGATCACGAAATTCACAACAAACCATCAAGAGCCCTAGCCTCCACCTCAACTCCCTTAAAGACAATTAGGGTTTTGAAACATAAAAAGGCAAGAGAGAGAGAGGTGCAGCCACCATCTCCTCCTATTTATAGTGGAGGCCTAAAACTCTTAGGGTTTGACTTAATTGGGCTCCCGTTAAGGCCCACTAACAAACGGGTCACACACGCACGCTTCGCAAAGCGCCGTCTTTAACCTTTTGACCTAAACCGCTTCACCATGCGTCATGGATTTGCCAATAGGTCACCCTTGTCCATCTTGTGTCACGCTTGAGTCGTTGACCTCACCCGGCATCGTCAATCGTTCTGGACCTCAACTCTCCAAGTCTAGTCCCGATCCTCCTCGCCGTTTACCGTCGTTGACCACCAAGCTACCTGCACGACTACAGACAAGCAAACACGTATTCGGGAACAAGTTCTTCACAACTTGACCCATGTTAGTCAAAACATGCATCATGCAAATCATATGCCATGAAACTAATGACTTTGACCTAACAAAACAACATCGCCATGAAGTTGGCCGACGTTCAAGTTATTACACGGTCGACCGCTCCAGTGGCCGGTCGGACCGCTTCTGGCGGTCGAACGCTCCTGTGAGCCGGTCGGACCGCCCATTGGGACTTAGCCGAATTTCAATCCCTCAAAAACCGAAACCTTCTGGAAACTTAAAACCAATAGAACTTCTTACTGGAGACTCCAAAAATTATGAGACCAAGTGCATTGGGATCCCCTTACTTGCCTACAACACCTATTTTTGGCCCAGCTTGTTTTGACCACTTTGGTTACCGCCGGTCCGACCGCCCCACATGGCCGGTCCGACCGATTTGGGACCGGTCGGACCACCGTGCTAAGACCGGTCGGACCGCCCCTGACCAGTATGCCTGTAGCTTTGTCGAAAACCCGTGAAACGACAAACCGTAAACGCCATTGCCAATTGTCACATCATCCTAAGATCTGGAACATATCCCCATGAAATCCACAATCTCCCCCTTAATGAACACATTGGCAATTATCCAGAAAATGTAAGTAAGAGGTTTGAAAACGAGTTTAACTCGCAGTTTTCGCACAAAGGCACAACTTGGTCCATAAGCAAGAAAAGCAATGAAAATGACCAAGCTGGCATCAGAATAGTATAGGCATGTGAGACAAAGCAAAAGTAAGCATAAAAACTTTGATTTCCAGAAAAGGGTCAAAATTCTCACATGAGGTCCATATGAAAGAACAATTGTTCAATTGACCTATGATCATTGTGAGTATAAAAGAATGCAATTTAAGTTCAGAATATTCAATAAGACAATAAGAATGCAACTCAAGAACTCCCCTCACTATGATCCTCAATTTTCAAATTTTCGTTTCTCCCTTTGTATAAACTTCTCCCCAATAAAAAATATCTTCTTATTAACACATCTTCTCCCCTTTGACAATGGATTCATCAAGGAATCACGCCTTCCTCTCATCCAGATAATAAATATAGAATAAAGGAAGAAGCGAAACAAAAGAAGCATAAAGAGGAATATGCATGAAGTGCAATGGAGTGGCTTCAATTTTTGTATTTTTCAATTTTGATTACAAGAAGCTTTGGAGATTACCCAAAAGAACAAGCTAGTATCTCTAATATTGCACAAACAACATATCAAGCCTGACAGCGCTAGCAAGATCATGGTAAGACATATATATCAAAGCTAAGCACAAAGGCTCAAAAGTAAAGCGGTAGATTTGATCAATTTAAGCAACGCTTCAAATTCAAAGAAGTTCATCAACGAGGATCCTAAAGTGAAATTGGCCATGTCAAAATGTCAAAGTGAGATCAAAAATCTAACAAAGACCACATTAAGAGTCAATCAAGTCCCGTATTGAATCATTTTGCTCAATATTTTGTAAACGCCCATTTGTCAACATTTTTCTCATTTGCATTGAATATTGAAGTTGACTAATGATCTAACTTAGTGACAAGATCTGGACTAGGAGCCATCCACAAACTCATCCTAAGCTTCACCAAAAGTTGATTAAAGGTATATCTTAGTAAAGAAGATCTGGACTAAGAGCCATCCACAAACTCTTTCTAAGCTTCTACAAGGCGACAAATCTTGAGGTTCATGTCATTTCTAACAAGCAGTCCCCATGAGATCGTCTGGTTCATCAAACTATCTCCAAGTTCATGTCATTTGACGAGCAGTCTCGTAAGAATAGTTTGGCACAATTTAAGCATAAGACAATCTTGATTTTCATTTTTCACATGAGCAGTTTTAGAATCTCAAGAACACAAAAGCTCAAGTAATGGTCAATTTTAGATCAAAGAGCTAACAAAGCAATTACAGCAGGCCAATGTCACAAGAGGAGCACTAATTGCGCAACTCGCTAAAACATTCACAAATTGCAATTTCTTAGTTTGAGTTGTTTAAAAAGTTCTAGCTCATATAGCAAAGACTTAGCTACACATGTAAAAGCATGATAATTCTAGCAAGTCAAAGAACTAGACATGACATTGAGCAAGAATTGAAATACAAGAGCTCTAAAGGATAATAAGCAAAGCTTCATCAATTTTTAAAAATAAGCAGAAAGTCTTATATTACAATGCATCTTTTTGGATTTTTCATACCATTTGTTGTAACCACTTGTTGGAGTTTTCATATGAATGCAATATGACACAATGAGATGCAATTAAAAAGCCTAAAAACCTAAAAAGTTCGAAAAGATCACTAAGTTCAGAAAAAGAACAATAAAAGATCAAAAGAACAAGGAAAGATAAGAAAAAGATCAAACTCCCCCTCAAACCAACCCATAAGGATAAATTACCCTAACTCGCTTCTTAAAGAGGAAAATGCTGGTTTGATCTAAAGGCTTGGTAAGAATATACGCCAATTGAGCTTGGACTCTGAAGTGCATCACAATATCACCTTTTTCAACATGATCTTTAAGGAAGTGGCGAATGTCTATGTGCTTAGTCCTAGAATGTTGCATTGGTTTTTAGCAATATTAATAGCGAAGTGTTATCACGAAAAGAGGAACACTAGCAAAGTTTAACCCATAATCTTTCAAAGTGGGCGTCATCCACAAAATCAGCTCTGACAACTAGCGTGACTACATATTCCGCTTCAAAGATGGATTGTGCAATGTAAGACCGCTTCCTAGAAGACCAAGATACAAGAGAAGTGCCTAGGAAGTGACAGTGCACGAGGTACTCTTCCTATCTAACCGACAAACCGCAAAATCGAATCGAAAAACCTCTAATGGACAAAGTGAAGAGCAGAATACCAAATGCCATATAAGAGGGTAGAGTGTAAATACCGAATATGCGCTTAACGGCTTGGCGATGGGAAGTTCTCGGAGACGCTGAAATCTTGCACAAAGGCATACCGTGAAGTGAATGTCCGTCTCGAGGCCGTCAAATACGAGAAGGAGCCGATCATCTTTGCGGTACTCGCGTTGATCCACGACTTCTCCTTCCTCATCCGGATCCAAAGCGATCGAGGTTGCCATGGGAGTGGAAATTGGCTTGCGATCACCCATGTTGAAGCGTTTTAGTAGATCTTTAGTGTACTTCGTCGATGGATGAAAGTTCCTTCCTTGCATTGCTTGATTTGAAGTCCCAAAAAGTAATTAAGCTCTCCCATCATACTCATCTCAAATTCCACGGACATAGTGTCGGAAAAGTTTGGAAACAAGAGCATTAGAGGAACCACCAAAGATAATATCATCCACATAAATTTGAGCAAGCAGGAAGTCATTGTCACGTCTAAGAATGAATAGGGTTTTATCCACTTTACCCATTTCAAAATTATTTTTAAGCAAGAAAGTCTTAAGTCTATCATACCAGGCTCTAGGGGCTTGTTTAAGACCATACAATGCTTTAGATAGCTTGAAAACACGATTTGGATATTTAGGATCCTCAAAACCAGGGGGTTGCTTAACATACACTTCCTCATCTATGAAACCATTTAAAAAGGCACTTTTAACATCCATCTGATATAATTTAAAACCTTTTGATGCAGCAAATGCAAGCAGAATGCGAATGGCTTCTAGTCTAGCAACAGGAGCAAATGTCTCATCAAAATCTAACCCCTCAACTTGGCTGAAACCCTTGAGCTACCAATCTGGCCTTGTTTCTAACCACAGAACCATCCTCACCTTGTTTATTCTTAAACACCCAACGGGTTCCTATAACATTATGACCACTAGGGGGTTCTACTAGGTTCCAAACTTTGTTTCTTTCAAATTTTCTAACTCCTCATGCATGGCATTTACCCAGCTAGAATCAGATAAAGCATGTGATATATCGCGGGGTTCAAAAGAAGCAACAAAAGCCGAATGAGAGTAGAGATTTGGATCATTATACCTGGAGCGAGTGACTCGCTCATGTAGATTACCTATTATCTGTTCCGGAGGATCTTTGTCTCTCGAATGCGAAGTGGGCGCCGGGTGAGATACTGTTTCTTCGACCTCCGCAGTATCTGATGATGAAGATGCAAAGCAGAGCCTCAATCGAAGGTGAAGTAGACGTAGCGAGTTCTTGTATCAATATGGGCGCTTGAGAGGCGGATGAAGGAATGATATTAGCCGTCCTCATCTTCCTCCACAAAAATACTCTCTGTCACTGAAATCATCTCAGAGCAATTGATCTAGCTCTGGGCTAGTCTCATCAAAAGTGACATTACAAGTCTCTGAATAATGTTAGTCTCAGATTAAAAACCGAAAACCCTCGAATGAGCAGGATAACCTGAAATATCCCATCAAAAGTTCTTGATTCAAATTTATCTAAATTGCTGTCTTAAGAATAAAACATTTTGATCCAAAAACTCAAAAATGCGAAAGCAGAGGGTTTTCTACCAAAACGAAGCTCATAAGGAGTCTTGCCTAAAGAAGGTTTCAAAAGACACGATTTGCAATATGGCAAGCGAGTAATAGCTTCGCCCAAAATCTCCTCGGTGTGCTATACTCATCTAGCATCGTCCTAGCCATTTCGACCAAGGTCCTATTCTTCCTTTCCACCACGCCATTTTGTTGAGGGACGTGTGGAGAGGAGAAGCGATGCTCAATACCACGTTCGGCACAAAAGAAGCAAAAGAAGCATTTTTGAACTCCGTGCCATTATCATGCGAATCGCTCTCAAAGCACCGAGAAGCTCGAAGCCAAGCGAAGAACAAGGTCATGAAAATAACCAAAAGCTTCATCTTTTGAAGTAAGAAAGAACACCCAAGTATATCTAGAAAGATCATCGACTATGACAAGAATATACCATTTTCCACCGATCGATCGGACTCTAGCGGGACCAACAAGATCCATATGAAGCAACCGTCACGGTCCGTCGGTCATAACCATAGTCCTGAGAAGGGTGTGGCGGCAACTTGTTTGCCATGCCTACAGGGCCTTACATACAAACATCCTTGCGACTTTGAGTTTGGGCAAACCTCTCATGAGATCAAGGTTGCTAACTCGTGTCGATGATCAAAACCAATATGCCCCAAGCGTCGGTGCCAAAGCCGTAAATCGAGAAGAAGATGTAAGCAAACATTTAAGAGATCCGAAGAAGATTACGAAAAATCGGCTCCAAAAATTCTACCAACTCTAGAGATTCCAAACACAAGCTCACCAAGAGAATCAAGCACCACGACAAGCATTTTTCTTAAAAAGCAGTCTCATAGCCATCATCAAGAAGCCGAGAAGCAAAGAAGATTATACCTAAGCTTGTCCACAAGAGCAACATCCTTTAGAATGAATTTGTTGTTTACCCTAATTGATCCTGTTCCTTCAATTCGCCCTTGTGTATCATCTCCAAAGGTGATGAAGTCATCACTGTTGCCGCGTGAAAGAGGTGAACCATTTTGAGTTTCCTGGTCATGTGGCGTGAACACCCGAGTCGACGAACCACGTGTTCTTCCCTTTCCACGGTAGTCCCGAAAATCAAGGAACAAAGAACGATGTGTCTCAATATCACTGGGGTTAGATAAACAAGATTTAGGAATCGATCTTGAGACACCGTCTGCAAGGAGTATACAAACCGAAGTACTATCCTTGATTTCATCTAACATTCGGTTATGAGCAATGTTTAAATTAACATGAGACTTAAACTTTCCATGGGCGATCGGCCGGCGTTGTCTTTGTGGTCGATCCGTGACCAAACGGTCGGACCGGTGACCACAGTGGTCGGACCGCCCGATCGATAAACATTAGAATTAGGATATCTAGAAACATAATGATTTGCATGAGAGAAAAATCCTAATCCGTGTTTATTCTTTTAGTGTTACCATGTCTCATAGAAGCTCTAGGTTGCATGAATGAAATTCTATCAAAATTTTCCTATCATTTTTCAACCTCACGCCAATGAATTCAATCAAATGCCCACCTTTCTTGCAATAAGTGCAATGGTACTTGGTACCACTAGAAGAAGCACCATTTGAATTAATACAAGGTTGGGCAAAATCTGCAGATTTAAAAGATGTTTTTGCAGGTTGTTTTTTGAATTCAATTAAACCTTTTTCCAAGACTTGAATGACTTTTGGGTTTGAATTGTCTTGAAAAGAATTGAATCCTAAACCTTGCTTCTTATAAGGAGTTTTATACTTGTCAAGAATCATGTTTAATTGTTTCTTACCTTTAGAAAATTTCTCTAATGTATCATGAAGGTAAGCATTTTCTTTTCTCAAGTTAACACAAGCATCACAAGTTTTATCCATAGATTTCTCCTTATACAAAGCAATTTCAAGCTTAAGAGCGGAACAAGAAGCACAAGTAGTATTTTCAATATTGTCCTTAAGCTTAGCATATTTGACTCTAGCAGCTTCTAAGATATCTTTGATTTCACGTTCCTTTTCTAAACATGAAGTGCAAGGGCTAGAATCAAACACATCAAAAGCAATCAATTTACTAGATTCTAAACATTTTTCACAAGGAGCACTTTTAATTTCATTTAGTTCAGATCTAGCATTCTCAAGTTGTTGTACATAAATATTATGAGCAGTTTGTAACTTAGTAATTTCTGAGTGCATAGCATGACAAGATAAACATTCATCAGGTTCAAGAGTCTTAGTATTTTTAAGCTCTACTTTCAGTTTGTTAATCTTTGACTCTAATTTCTTATTTTTTGTCATGACAAATTCTAGCGCTTCATCTTGACTAAGCAATTGCTCAACTATAGAATCATATTTAGTAGAAAGCTCATCATAAGAAAAAGATACCTCATCATCATCAATGTTGTCGGTGTCAGCCATGAAGCACATGCCAGTGAAGTCTTTGGCCTTCCCTTTCTTTTTGCCTTGAGGGATCTCCTCCTCCTTGTCCTCCTCACTCCCGGTATCCACATCGCTCAAGGATTGATCCTCAAAAGCGGCAAGGACCCGGTGAGCAGCCTTCACAAGCTTATTAGCCTCATACCTTGATTTGTTGAAAGGAGGCTTCTTCCAAACTGGCTTTCCTTCCTTATGATTGCTCTTACCTTTGGCTTGGGGCAATTTGCGGGATATGATTAAGCTCACCACATTCATAGCATGTCACCGGACCACCTCTCTTTTTGTTTCTCACATTATTGTAGGCCCGTGTGAATTTTTTAGCTAGAAGAGCTAACTCTGTTTCAGGAATACTTTCAAGCTCCTCTTCATGAATAGCAGATAAACAAGCAAATGAAAATCCAGAAGAAGATTCAAAAGAGTCATCAAAAGCCTTTTTGAGAGGATCTGCTACCAAAGCTAAATTATCTTTCTTGGGATGATCAACTCTTTTAATTTCATGAGTCTTGAGTTTACTATAAAGCAATTCTAAAGTAAGACTTGAAAGATCAACATTTTCCTCTATAGCAGTAGCCTTCATCTCCCACTCCTTGGTGTTGATTGCAGCCAAGAGATGGGTTGTAATACTCTGAAAAATAATATTAAAATTAGTATTAATCGCGTCCTAAGGGTCGGAGAGTAATTAATTAAATAGTAACAATAAATAATTAGTTAAAAACGTCTGAAGGGCTCGTGCGTAATTAAATAAAAAGAATTTGGGAAAAAATAGATTATTTTCGGAATTTTTATGAGCTATAAATAGTGGTGGATTGTTTTAGAAAACCCTAGTTTGTATTTTGTTCCACCGAGCCGCCGGCCAAATCGTTTTTCTTTTTTTTTTCTGGAGCTTGCGCCGCCAATTCTCTCTAACTTTCTTCTTTCCTGCTGGCTGGTGCCTCTGCCAGATTACTCTTTGCTTTTGACCGCGTGGATTGCCGCCAGTGCCGCTGCGTTGTCATGCGTGTTTAGGCTCTGTCTGCTTCGCCGCCTTTCTTGCTTGGCTTATTAGAGAAGATCGCAGAGCCGTGTCTGCGTTCTTGATCCAGTAGGAGAAGGTTTGCGCCGCATTGCTTGATTTGGTGCGTGGGTACCTGCTACTGCTTCGCTTTTTCTCTGGCCGCTGCTTTCTCCGTGGTTGCATCTTTCTTTTGGCGCATGTTGAACTGGCCTTCTGCCATTGTTGGACTGCCACCGGCTTCTTTGTTTCGGTCTGAGTCCAATAGCCTTGTCGCACGGAAGCCAACTTCCTTCCCACACGTGAGCTTTGGCATTAATTTCTATTCCGGCTGTTAGATATTTTGCTTCTTGATTTGTATGTGTGTATGTAACATGATTAGTAAGGGAATACAAGAAGAAGACTAGGAGAAAAAAATAGAAACCCAATTTCTTGTGGATAGCGATATGTGATTTTATTTCCTACTGTTTTGCGATTTTCGTTAGTATTCGTTAGGACTGAGATTTATTTAGAGAGGGTTAATTTTTATAACGTAGAAGTCGATTAATAGATCCGTTAGCGTGCGTTCGGTTGAACTATTTATTCGGATATCGTAATGGCAAATTTTGGTAATCTCATCTTCTAGTTAATTGTAGATAATTTTGATAGCTTTCTATAGCATGTTTTATCATGTCAATCGGACAAGTATATTTAGAGTTATGATTTTCGGAAGCCTGCTGTTTTTAGGGTTATCGTCTTCCGGCGCTGTTTTGGTAGACTGTATATTAAAAATAGTAAATAACATAATTAGAGTTTTTGATCTACATGAAAGTTGTAGATAATTGTCCAATGGTTCTGTAGGATCTGAGAACGCGCATTTTGGCCAAGTAAAACAGAAGTTATGAATTTAGTAAGACTGCTGTTCCGAAGCGGACAGATCGGTTTTCTGGGCTAAATACGGAGGGTTAGATGATTTAATTAGAAGCCTTCGTAATCTAAGAAAATGTGGAGAATTTTATAAAGAATCCAGAATGGGGTGGTTTGTGGTGATCGGACTTTCGAGTCATAAGTTACGCTCTTTTTAGTGACAGGTCAACTATGGGTAACTTTTCGGTACCGGCGTATCGTGGTATAATTGGGGACGTGTAGGAGCGATGTATATTGATTGTTATTCTTATGATGCTGTAGCTTGTATTGAGATGTGTATTTAATATAGGAGGCGTCGTGCTTGTTGCCGTCTTCTAATCAAATCGTCAAGTCGCAACTAGTAAAGGCAAGTGCATGGTAGACAGCGATCAATGATCGATCACTGTTTTCTTTATCTTCTATTACCATTATTGTTGTGCTTTTATTTGGTTTAATTGCAAACAATGAATTGGTATGTTTATATCTTGTTGATGAGCATGATGAAAAGTTGGATATGATGTTTATGATGGAGTTTGCATGTTTGCATACATAAGCATCTTTGCATAAGAGAAGGTGATCATGATTGATCACAACTCCACGGGAGTGGAGGAGGTCCCCGATCCTTGAGGAGGAACGGGCTTGAGAGTGAATGTTGTCGCGAGCATTCACTCACGCTATACCGGTATACGCGAAAGAAGTGCATGTGGACATATAGATTAGAGTTGCATTGATATTTGAGATTGATGAATGAGAATGTTAATAGAAGTGCATATGATGATAATGAAGTTATTGAATGCTGTTGATATATTATTGTTCGTTGTATATGATGTGTTTGCTGAGTCGTGGACTCACCCTTGCTCTATTGTTGTTTTTAGGTGAACTTCGAGGATGCCGTAGTTGAGAGCGAGTAGAGCACATAGACATCACATGATCATTCGCCATGATAATCTTTTCATTCAATATTGGTTTACACTTGGACATGATAGTTATTGAATAATGTTTAGGATATCATTTGGACTAGACTATTTGCTTTATTAATTTGGATTCATTGGTTGATGCTGCTTTAGATTATTTGCCTGGTTATAATTCCCCATTGCTTATTTATTGTCGTTTGATCCATAATTATGCATGACCTTTTTGTGATCCATTGATATGATTATCGTTATTGCCTTGCTGAAATTTGATAGTGTGTCGATAATTATTAGTTAGAGTGTAGTGTGGTGGCATTCTAGGCTCAGTGTTGGGCTGGGGTGTTACATGGGTGGCATTTTCAGATTGAGAATATTCAATATCAACAGCTTTCATTTGATTAATTACTTTATTAAAGCGACTGAAAATGTCATCGATGCTCTCTCCAGGACGCATCTCGAATTTATTGTATTCACGCTTGTAAACTGTTTGGCGCACCTTTTTGATTTGGGACGAACCCTCATGATATGTTTCGAGAGTGTTCCAAATTTCATGCTTGAGCTTGAAAGATTGCAAATTCTATCGTATTCTTGTCTACCAAGTGCACCATATAAAAGATTCTTAGCCTTATTGTTGTTAGCCAAAGAATTGCGAAGCGGTGTAGCAATTTCGGGAATAACAATGGGCTCTAACAACATCCCAAATAGCTTGTCCTCGCTCTCAAGAAAGACGCAAGCATACGATTCTTCCAATAGGCATAGTCGTGCCCATCGAAGATATGCGGTTTTGTAGAAAACTTATCCATCGCCAAAGTTCGGTGGACCTGTTAAGATCAAGATTGAACTAACAGGGCTCGATACCACTTGTTGGACCGTAAAGGCGACTAGAGGGGGTGAATAGGAGCACGCTCACTTTTTCACAAATTATGAACGCAATACAATTTCACTCCAGTAGCTATTAGAAATCTATGAAGATCAATATACCAGTACAGCGGAAGACTAGTATTGAATCCAATTAAATCCCCTAAGCAAAATAACAAAATCAACTAATATTGCAAAGACTCACAGCATGGGCGGTCTGACCTCTGTACCCAACCGGTCGGACCGATTGCCGGGCGGTCCGACGGCGTTATCTTTGGCGGTCGGACCGCTCCAAAATCGGTCGACCGGTGATGACGGCGGTCGACCGTGATCTCTGTAACCGATCCAAACAAAGATAAAATCAGCCCGATGACGAAGTTGCAATTAGGTGAAACTTTTGATTCTCAACTCCAATCTTTATGAAACTTTGCACACACCTTCTATATGCTATTGAGGACCTATTCCAATCGAATATTATGATAATTCTTGGAACGATCTTGAGCAATTGCCAATTGATTAACAGAAGGTCTAAAACCGGGCAAGAACGAAAACTTGATCCTAATGCTTGTTCGTGAGTGATTGATGATCAAGATGATGCTAGATAGATTCACACATATCACAACAAGCTAATTCACGTGAAAGAATCAATCACAAACTCGCGGATCAAAGAAAGCCCTAAAAACACGAAATTGAAAGCAAGAACGAAAAGAGACTTATCTCAAGCAAACCTTGCATAGATTGATTTCGTGGTTGATGCTGGATTACATCCACACCATCATGGATCAGTGGACAATCAAAGATCACGAAATTCACAACAAACCATCAAGAGCCCTAGCCTCCACCTCAACTCCCTTAAAGACAATTAGGGTTTTGAAACATAAAAAGGCAAGAGAGAGAGAGGTGCAGCCACCATCTCCTCCTATTTATAGTGGAGGCCTAAAACTCTTAGGGTTTGACTTAATTGGGCTCCCGTTAAGGCCCACTAACAAACGGGTCACACACGCACGCTTCGCAAAGCGCCGTCTTTAACCTTTTGACCTAAACCGCTTCACCATGCGTCATGGATTTGCCAATAGGTCACCCTTGTCTATCTTGTATCACGCTTGAGTCGTTGACCTCACCCGGCATCGTCAATCGTTCTGGACCTCAACTCTCCAAGTCTAGTCCCGATCCTCCTCGCCGTTGACCGTCGTTGACCACCAAGCTACCTGCACAACCACAGACAAGCAAACACGTATTCGGGAACAAGTTCTTCACAACTTGACCCATGTTAGTCAAAACATGCATCATGCAAATCATATGCCATGAAACTAATGACTTTGACCTAACAAAACAACATCGCCACGAAGTTGGCGGCGTTCAAGATTATTACAGGTCCGACCGCCCGGTGAGCGGTCGGACCGCCCTTGGCGGTCGAACGCTCCACGTGAGCGGTCGGACCACCCATTGGGACTTAGCCGAATTTCAATCCTCAAAACCAAACCTTCCGAAACTTAAAACCAATAGAACTTCTTACTGGAGACTCCAAAAATTATGAGACCAAGTGCATTGGGATCCCCTTACTTGCCTACAACACCTATTTTTGGCCCAGCTTGTTTTGACCACTTTGGTCACCGCCGGTCCGACCGCCCCACATGGCCGGTCCGACCGATTTGGGACCGGTCGGACCGCCGTGCTAAGACTGGTCGGACCGCCCCTGACCAGTATGCCTGTAGCTTTGTCGAAAACCCGTGAAACGACAAACCGTAAACGCCATTGCCAATTGTCACATCATCCTAAGATCTGGAACATATCCCCATGAAATCCACACAGCGGAGCAGCACCAAAAGACAAGGAGAAGAAGCACCAGGGGACAGCAGGGAAGGCGCCACGGCAGGGGGAGGCGCCATAGCAGGGAGGAGAGGGAGAGGGTGGCGGCTACAAGTGGGAGAAGGGGGAAAGGAGAGGGGTGGCTAGGGTTTAGGGGGGACACCCCCCCCTTTGTCCGGCCCCGTCATGGGCCACCCCGGGCTGAGGCCCTGAGCCCAGGTTGCTAAAAAAACATAGAACCCCCCCCCCCGATGAAAAGATAATTCTGATTTTCCGATTAGCTCCCTCTTCCGAAACTTCTTCTAATAAGCCAATTTACTTTTGGGGTATTACAGATTAACTCTTTGATATCTTGATCATTGGGAACGCAGAGCTGCTGTCCGCGCATAACTAATCCACTCATGTTCTCAAAAAATTTGGATTTCCTTCCATCTCGTAAGTTGAGCTTGATTTCGGCGATTAAGTTGAGCGGTTTGAATCTGTTATTCGAGTGTCGGTTGCAGTGCTAAGGCAGCAACATAGCCTTCCTTAACCACTTCTAAGTTGAGCTTTCAAAACTCTTCATGCATCACTGGTTGATTTTCTTCGATCGATGTACTCATGTAGTGAAGTTTCTGGCTGAGAGCATCAGCTACAACATTGGCTTTACCAGGGTGGTAATGAATACCTAAGTTATAGTCCTTGATCAATTCAAGCCATCTACGCTGCCTCATATTTAGATTCGGCTGAGTAAAGAAGTACTTCATGCTCTTATGATCTGAGTAAATCTCGCACAAGTTGCCAATAAGATAATGTCTTAATATCGTGAGAGCATGAACCACTACTGTAACTCCAAATCATCATTTGGATAATTAACTTCATGTGACCATAATTGATGTCAGGCATAGGCCACAACTTTTCATTCTCGCATCAACACACAACTGAGGGCCTGGCATGATGCATTACAATATACAACGAAGCTTTTGTCTAGGTCAGGTATAGTAAGCAATGGGGCTGATGTGAGCCTTTTCCTTAATTCACAAAAGCTCTCGTCATATGCTACTAACCATTCAAACCTCTTCTCCTTTTTCAGCAGCTGAGTCATTGGTCTTGCAATCTTAGAGAAGTTCTCAATAAATCGACGGTAGTATCCCACCAGACCGAGGAAACTTCGGACTTCAGGAATGGTTCAGGTTTCCAAGATAGAACATCTTGTATTTTACTTGGATCCACAGGCACACCTCCTTCGGATAGAACATGGCCTAGGAAGCTGACTTCATTTAACCAGAACTCACACTTGCTGAACTTGGCGTACAGTTCAGGCTCACGCAGCTTGTTGAGCACCAATCGCAAGTGTTGTTCATGCTCTTTTGTAGTCTTGGAGTAGATAAGAATGTCATCAATGAAGACCACCACGAACTGATCTAAATACTCCATGAAGATCTTATTCATAAGATTCATGCAAGACATTACGGTGTACTCATACAAACCGTAACAGGTGGTAAATGCACTCTTCGGGATATCTTCTGGCCTGACTTTGAGTTGAAGATATCCGAGTCTTAAGTCAATCTTGGAGAATATACAGGTGTCATTCATTTGGTTGAACAAGTCATCAATCATCGGGAGAGGATATTTGTTCTTGATGGTGACTTCGTTCAGAGAATGCTAGCCGACGCACATCCCTAGACTGTCGTCTTTCTTTGTTACAAACAAGACAGGGCTTCCCCATGGTGATGAGCTAGGGAGAATGAATCCTTGTCTAGCTGCTCCTTGAGTTGTTTCTTCAATTCGGCCAACTCATCATATGCCATTCGATAAGGTCGCTTGGATATAGGTGTTGTTCCGAGTAAAAATCGATGACAAATACCATGTCTCGATCTAGCGGCATTCCCGGCAGCTCATCCGGAAAAACGTCGGGATATTCAGATACCACGGGCACTTTACTAAGGTTTTTCCTTTAGAAAAATAATTCCTAAAAATATGAAAATTCCAATTTCATCATTTCGTGTGATTTTCAATCTTCCGAGAGCCCATTCTCCTTCGTTGAAGCTCTGATTCATGTTATTCAAATTTCTAAATTCAATATATACCTCCAAGAACCTAAACTATTTAATTTTGAGTTTATTTGAATTTTATTTGATTTTTTTTCAAATTTTGCTTATTTTGATAGATTTCGACGTCATTTCAGAACAACAATTAATTGGGCAAGCCATGTTACACTTTTGGTCATGTTTGATCCTGTGGATATCGTGAGGATATGTGCATGATCCTAGGATGATGAGTCAATTGGAAATGGCTTTGTTGGTTTGCAAAATCTCGCGTTTTCGGTTTTGCTTCAGTCTGTCAGACCACAGGCGGTCTGACCGGTGGCATCGGCGGTCAGACCGCCCGTGGAGAGGTCCGACCGGACGTGGTTGCCGGTCCGACCGGATATGTCTCAAAGTGGTTTTTGGAGCTGGGCCAAAAATAGGATGTGTAGGCAAGTGATGGGAGTCTCCTGGATGTGGTCACATTATTTTTGGAGCTCCCAGTCGAAAGTATTATTCATTTGAAAATTCCAGAAGGTTTCGGATTTTCAAGATGAAATTTTGGCTAAGTCATTTCGGGCGGTCCGACCGCCGTTATGGAATCGGTCCGACCGGACTGAAATCGGTCGGACCGGCTGTGTGGGGCGGTCAGACCGTCGATCACTTGGGGCGTAGCCTTTTTGGCATTGATGTGTTTTGACTGTGGTTAATGTATGGATGTCAATGCTTTATTGTTGCATATTGCATTGTTGAACTAACGTGGGTCAAGTTGTGAAGAACTTGTTCCCGGAGACGATTTGTTTGTCTATTGCTGTGCAGGTGGCTTGCAGGTCAACGACGTCAATGGTGAGGTGGATCGGGACTACGCTTGGAGAGCTGAGGTCCAGAACGATCATGGATGACGGGTGAGGTCGTGTGACTCAAGCAGGGTGCAGAATGGGCAAGATGGATCGAACGGGTAGTTCGGTACAGCTGGTTGGATCAGGCGGTGCGGAAGTCGGTGCAAGTCCCTGGGAGGTTCCGATGGGATTCGGACGGGAGGAACTTGTCGACGTGATGAGAGCCGCTGATCAACCTACACGTGGTGAAGCAGGCGATTGCTTCAACAGATGTATGTGAGTGGGTCCCATGTGTGTGTGGGTCCCATGTGTGAAACCCTAGCTCTCCTATAAATAGAAAGGGGGGAGATGTAAAACCCCTTGAAGCATTCATTTGGATCCCTCTTCCTTTTTCTAGGGTTTGGAGAGGAGAGGAGAGGAGATGCTAGGGTTTGGATAGATTGTATGTGTGCTCTTTGATTGAGCTCTTGTCCTCCATTGAAGGAGTGGCTTTGTATGCAACATCTTGATTCAATCAATCTTTTGATGTTTGCTCAAGGGTGAAGTCTCTCTTGTGTTCTTCTCTCTTTTGTTGATTTTTGTGCTTCATTGATCCGGTTGATTTTGGTTGGTCTCTTGACCTCTTGTACCTTGCTTTGTTGTGTGGGAATACTCCTAGAATCTTCTAGATCATCAATCCCCCACAAGCAAGTGTTGGATCAAGTTTTTCATATTTCTAGGGTTTGTGCACTTGTTTGGTAAAACCTTAAGAGATCGATTCTACGAAGTGGATCTGAACGATCGTCGCTAGAAATAGGTCTTAGATATCCTTAAGGAGGTGTGCTCCAAATTTGGTCAAGTTTCATTGGTTGAATCAAAAGTTGGACCAAATTTCGTTTTGGATTTAGGTGTTGTGTTTCGGTTCTGGATTAAATCGGTCGGACCGATTTATAAACGGCGGTCAGACCGCCAGCATTCGGACCGCCCGTTAACGGCCGATCGAACCGATTTCAATCGGTCGGACCGCCCTTTGGCAGCCGGTCAGACCGCCAGTGTCCAGACCAGCCCAGTGAGATCATTTCTCCACATTTGTGTCTTGTGGTTAAGGGGGTTATCGAATTGACACAAGGCTTCCTCTCGTATGCGTAATCTTGATCTTCTTAGCTTTCATAGCTAAAGGAGAAAAGTTCGTGTTGAATTTGATTAAGGCAAAAAAGTCGAGAAAGCGCCTATTCACCCCCTCCTTTAGTCGCCTTTACGGTCCTACAAGTGGTATCAGAGCCGGTTAGCTCTTCTCATAGATCTTAACCGGTCTTTGGAGCCATGGCGACTGACAAGTACTCAACCAAACCACATATTTTTGATGGAGTTGATTTTGCATATTGGAAGGCCCGAATGCAGGCCTATATCGAAGCTCAAGGGCACGCTATTTGGCTTAAGGTAAAAAACCCTTATGTCGTGCCTGCCGATGACGATATGATCACTCCAGATGTGGAGGCCAACAGCAAGGCTCGTAATTTTTTGATCCAAGGCCTTAGTCGATCTGAGTTTGAGCGTGTTGCTCACTTGCGGTCTGCTCATGAGATCTGGCGGACTCTTTGTGACTATCACGAAGGGTCCACTACAATCAAGGAAGTGAGACAGAACCAGCTGAAGAAAGTATACTCTAAGATCGAGCAAAGGCCTGGTGAGTCTTTGGACGAGCTGTGGGGAAGATTTTCTAAGATTCTTCATGGTCTTCGCGCTGTTGACCTGGTCTTTTCTGAGTCTGAAAATGCACACCAGCTTTTGGGTGCTCTTGATGTGAAGGTCTGGGGAATGAAGATCACTTCCATCAATGACAACACTGTCATGAGTGAGCTTAGCATGGATAAGCTATACTCGAGGTTGAAGACACATGAGATTGATTTTATCTCGCGTCTCCCCAAGACAGAGTCGATGGCATTAGTGGTCGACAAATCCAAGGGTTGTTCTTCTGATTCTTTCGAGTGTAGCTCATCTAGTTTTTCATTATCTGCTTTGCATTCTTTGAGCGATGAGCAACTTGAGAAACTGCCCGAGGATGATTTAGCCCTCCTATCCACCAAATTCACGAGAGCTTACAACAAGGTGAGGAATAGGAGGAGAAGTGGACCTATCACATGCTTCGAATATGGTGAGCCAAACCACATTCGTTCCAGGTGCCCCAAGCTAAAGGGCAAGGAGGAGAAGGAGACTCGAAGACATCCCCAAGAGAGAGATGCAAAACCCAAGAAGACAAACTATCGCAAGTTTGTCAGCCGGGTCCTTGCCGCTCTAGAAAATGTAAACATGAGCGATGTGGACTCGGAAACAGAGGACGACGAGAGTGACTCCCGTGGCAAGAAGAAGGCTCATGACTTCACAGGCATGTGTTTCATGGCCAAGAACAACCACGACAGCGACTCCTCCAACGACGAGGATCCTTTTAGTGATCCCGATGAGGTATGCCCTTCAATTGCTGACATGAAAAGGGCTTTGGTGCTTGCTGAACAGAAATTACATAAGCAAGTAAAAATGATTAAGAAACAAGACATTATGATTGATAATTTAAACCTAGAAGTTGTTAGGCTCAAATCTATTAATCCTGATGATAAATCTGCTCATTCCTCTGTTGTAAATCAACTGAAAGATGCTCTTGATGAACTAGAATCTCTCAAGTCTAGTTCTGCTTGCATGGAGGTCATTTCTCTTGATGTGACTGCTTTAGATGCTATTCTTTTAACTTGCTCAAATTGTGCTTTACTAGAATTAAATTTGGATAGCTCTTTGAAAGAATTGCAAAAATTTGATGCTAGTCACACCTGCTCGCATTGTAAAAGTAATAGGATTAAAATGCAAGAGATGACTGAAATGGTTGTTTACTCTAGAGCTGCCTCTTGTGAAAATTGTCCTAAGCTTACAATTGAGATTGAAGTTTTAAACAAGACTCTTGAAGAAAAAGCTAAAATTGAAAAATCCATGTCTCTTACTGCTTCCAAGAAAGTCATTGATTCTTCCTCTTATATGTTGCATGCTGAAGTTGAAACTATTATTGGTAAGAAACAAGAGACTTTTAGAGTCAAGTTTAAGGAGCAGTTGAATAGGGTTAAGGAATCCTATTGTGTGTCTTGTGAGGCCCTTAAAGTGGAAGTAGCTCTTCTTAAGAGTAAACGTGATGAGGCAATCAAGTCTAGAAAGTGCACTAGATGTGAGGTTTTAACTAAAGAGAATGATTACCTCAAAGTGACTCTTGAGAAGTTTTCTAGTGGGAAAAAGAAACTTAACATGATTCTTGATCAATCCAAGGTGAGTGTGAAAAATAGTGGCCTAGGTTTCAACCCCTTAGAGCATTCCAAGAATCACCCACCTAAGATTGCAAGAGCTGTAAAGAGTGGTCTGTTTGAGCTAGAACCTCCTAAGCCATCCAAGGTTGTTTTCAAATCCGCGGGTTTTGCTCAAACTCTTTCTGGCAAGAAAGGTGCTTCTACTTCTTGATCATGACCCTCAAAGGTCAAATACCATTGCACCTTCTGCAAGAAAGAAGGCCACACTGTTGAGTTCTGCTTCCGGAGAGCAAAGATTGAGAGAAAAGAGAGGATGAGTGCCTTGAGATCCATTAGAGGAGTCCCTTCTCCAGTTGTAGTATCTAGAGCTAGGCAGCCTGTTTATCGTACCACACATAGGGCTAGATTTGTAGAGAACTTTGTAGACTCTTTTGGTGGATCTAGGCAGCATTTTGGTTTAGGATTTCGTGAGGAGAGACCACGGGTAGCACCTAGATACGGGGAGTATCGATCTTTTGGTAGATCGTTTCGGAGAGGTCTAGGTGGTTCTCATGTGCATCCTTATGATTTTGTTCCTGATCATTTTTCTGCTGCTTCTACTGCTGTTCCCAGGCATCGTGCTTCTCAGTACTGGGTTCTTAGATCATTTATCACTAAACCCAGTACTGAGGCACGGATGTTTTCTGATTGTGCTTTTTAGGTCCATCGTGCGAGGAAGGAGGACATATGGCTTGTTGACTCTGGGTGTTCTCAACATATGACCGGAGATTCTAGATGGTTCTCCTCCCTCACACGTGCATCCGGGAACGAATTGATTACATTTGGGGATGCTTCTACCGGGACCGTGACTGCAAATGGCACAGTGTGCGTCAACAACAAGTTCATACTTAAAGACGTCGCTTTGGTAAGTAAGCTGAGGTATAATCTTCTATCTGTTTCTCAGCTGCTTGATGAGGGTCTAGAAGTGAGGTTTAAAAGTGGTGAGTGTAGAGTTCTAGATTCCTCGGGTGAGCTTGTCTTTGAGATCTCTAGATTTGAGAAGATCTTTTGTGCAAATTTCAGTATTTCTTTAGCTTCCAGTCCTAGGTGTCTTGTAGCCTCTGATTCTCTTGATCTTGTCTTGTGGCATCGTAGACTTGGGCATATAGGTTTTGACCACTTGACTAGAGTCAGTTGCAAGGATTTGATTAGAGGTTTGCCTAGGCTGAAGGCTGTTAGAGATCTTGTGTGCTCGCCTTGTAGACATGGTAAGATGGTGTCTGCTTCCCACCCACCTCTTACCTTGGTGATGACTGATGGACCAGGACAGCTTCTTCACTTAGACACAGTTGGTCCTTCTAGAGTTCAGTCAGCTGGTGGGAAATGGTATGTGCTGGTGGTTGTGGATGATTTCTCCAGGTATTCATGGGTTAATTTTCTCGCTTCTAAGGACGAAGCATTTGGATTCTTTAGAGAATTGGTCCTTAGACTTGCTGTTGATATTCCTGGAGCTCTGAGAGCCATTAGGAGTGACAATGGGATAGAATTCAAGAATTCTTTTTTTTCCACCTTCTGCACTGATAGGGGAATTGAGTATCAGTTTTCTTCACCTAGAGTTCCCCAGCAGAATGGTGTTGTAGAGAGGAAGAACAGGACTCTTGTAGAGATGGCTCGGACCATGCTAGATGAGCATTCTACTCTTAGGAGATTTTGGGCTGAGGCGATCTCTACTGCTTGTTATATCTCCAATAGGGTTTTCTTGAGATCTGTGGTTGGGAAGACCTCTTATGAGCTTAGATTTGGTCACTCACCCAAAGTCTCTCATTTCAAGATTTTTGGTTGCAAGTGCTTCATTCTTAAACATGGCAACCTTGATAAATTTGAGTCTAGATGTTTCGATGGCATATTTCTTGGATATCCTGCTCATTCTCGTGGCTATCGTGTTTTTAATGTTGACACTAACAAAATTGTTGAGACTTGCGAAGTCACGTTTGATGAGGCTAGTCCTGGTACTAGACCCGATGCTTCAGGTACACAGGTTTCTGAAATTCAAGGAAGCATCTTCGTCGATGATGACTCTGAGGATGAGGACCCGATCCATCCTCCAGTTACTTCTGAGAGGGGTGGAGAGCCTGCTACTACTACTCCAGGTTCAGCTGAGTAGCCTCCTCCTATCTTCACCGACGACTTGAGTGGCTCTGTTCCTACCTCCACAACTCATGGGGTAGAGGCCACTTCTGCACCAGGAGCACCTCTTCACATTCAGCGACAACATCCACCTGAGCAGATGATTGGGGATCTTCAAGAGCGAGTCACTCGCTCCAGGTTTATTTCTACTAATTCTAATGCACATTCTGCTTTTGTCGCTTCTTTTGAACCCCGAGATATCACACATGCTTTATCTGATGCCTCTTGGGTCAATGCCATGCATGAAGAGCTTGAAAATTTCAAAAGAAACAAAGTCTGGACCTTAGTTGAGCGTCCTTCTGATTCTCATGTTATTGGAATAAAATGGATTTTTAAAAATAAGCAAAGTGAGGATGGGTTGGTTGTTCGCAATAAGGCTAGACTTGTAGTTCAAGGTTATTCCCAGGTGGAGGGTTTAGATTTTGAAGAGACCTTTGCTCCTGTAGCTAGATTGGAAGCTATTCGTATTTTATTAGCATTTGCGACATCCAAGGGTTTCAGGCTTTTTCAAATGGATGTTAAAAGTGCTTTCTTGAAAGGTTTCATAGAAGAAGAGGTCTGTGTCAAACAACCACCTGGTTTTGAAAATAAAAAAAATTCTCAAACCATGTTTTTAAACTCTCTAAAGCCTTGTATGGATTGAAGCAAGCTCCTCGAGCTTGGTATGACAGGCTTAAGAGCTTTTTGCTTGAAAATGATTTCAAAATGGGAATGGTTTATAAAACCTTGTTCACTCTCAGGCATGGCAGTGACTTTTTGTTGGTTCAGATTTATGTGGATGGTATTATATTCGGTGGTTCTTCTCATGTTTTGGTGTCCAGATTTTCAGATTGTATGAGTAGTGAGTTCGAGATGAGCATGATGGGAGAGTTGACTTTCTTCCTTGGTCTTCAAGTCAAGCAACTGAAAGAAGGCACCTTCGTTCACCAGAGTAAGTATACAAAGGACCTTCTTCAGCGCTTCAATATGGGAAGCAGTAGGCCAATGTCTACTCCCATTGCTACAACCACCGTGCTAGACCCTGACGAGGATGGAGAGCCCGTGGACCAGAAGGAGTACCGCAGCATGATTGGCTCCCTCCTCTATCTCACAGCGTCGAGGCCGGACATACAATTTGCAGTATGTCTGTGCGCTCGCTTTCAGGCTTCCCCTCGTGCTTCTCATCGTCAAGCGATGTCGCATCTTGGGTATCTTCAAGATACTCTTGACTTTGGACTCTGGTATTCTTCTTCTTCTGCTCTCTCAATTCGAGCATTTTCTGATGCTGATTTTGCGGGGTGTAGAGTTGATAGGAAGAGTACTTCTGGCACTTGTCATTTCTTGGGCACATCCCTTGTTTTTTGGTCTTCTAGAAAATAGTCTTCTGTTGCACAGTCCACAGCCGAGGCCGAGTATGTGGCTGCAGCCAGTGGTTGCTCTCAGGTTCTCTAGATTTTATCCACGCTGTGGGACTATGGGTTATCCTTGAGAAGTGTTCCTCTTTTCTGTGACAACACTTCTGCCATAAATATTGCCAAAAACCCAGTGCAACATTTCAGGACTAAACACATTGATATTCGATATCATTTTCTTAGAGACCATGTTGAGAAGGGTGATGTTGTGCTTCACTTTATAGAGTCAGAGCAACAGCTTGCAGATATTTTCACTAAAGCGCTTGATTCTTCTCGTTTTGCTACTTTGCGGGGAGAGTTAGCGGTTATTAGTCCTATTGGGCTGTTTTGAGGGGGAATTTGCTCTTTTTGCATTCATTGTATCATAATGCATTTTTCAATTCAAGTATCTTGCATTGTATTATAAAACGTGTGGAGCTTTGATTATTATCCTTGTATGGCTTGATTTCATTCTCTATACCTTGTCATGTCAAGTGATAGTCAGCTAGACTTCTTTTATGGCTCTTCGTGTTTTAGCTTAGCTTTTCTCTTGCTAGCTTTATATCTGTGAGAAAATTGAATCATATCATGTCTTGTTGGATCTTGTGACTAGTCTTGCTCTGGTGATCCTCTTGTGATTCTTGCCATGTCTTATAGGTTAAATTGAGTCTTGAATTTTTTTTTTGAGATGAAAAATGAGCTTTTTAATTTCTTAAGTCAAGCAGATGAAGAATGAGATTTTCTGTGCGAAAAAACTGATCTCACCAATCCTTTCTCATGAGACTGCTTGCCATTGCACTATGCATGAACTCAGGGGGAGTTTTGGATGACCTAGACCATTCTTTTAAGCTTTTTGCTTGAGATGGTCGCGGAAAGGCTTGAGATCTAGCACAATGAAAAAAATCCTTTTTAGGAAAATGCTCAAAATGCTAAGTGCTTGGATTTTGCTTCATATTTGAACTCTTAATGCTCAAAATGCCTCAGTTCCAGTTTTGGGTCTCTTTTTACTTATAGACATGGCTTGACTCATTTTTGGTTGCTTCTAGTGAAACTATGATATTGAGTAACTTTTCATGGTATTAATTCTTTTAATCTCAGATTACTGCTATTTTGGTCTTAGCTTTGCAGTACATGTTTTGCCATGATTGAATATGTAGCTTCTACTCTTTATATGGCTTTGTATAATTCTTGTACTGTCTACATAGATAATGGTCATGGCTCCTTTTGATAAATTTCAAAAATAAAGTCATTCATTCATACTCTTTCTTTTCCCATGCATCTTGATGAATTCATTGTCAAAGGGGGAGAAAGATTGAGAAGAAAAATGTTGTTTTGGAGCTTTTGATTTCATACATAAGGTTTCATATAAAATTTGTGATCATAGTGAGTTGAGTCTCTTGGTTTTATTGCCTTTTTCTGATTATATTTGCTATTGAAAAAGACTCACAATGATCAAAGGTCAAATAGAACATTTGTCTTTCATATGGACCTAAGTGAGATTTTTGGCTACTTTCTGGAATTTGAATCCTTTTGTGCTTTCATTGCCTTATCTCACTTGCTTATACTATTCTGAAGTCAGCTTGGTCGTTTCCTATTTTTTTCTTGCTTATGGACCAAGTTGTGCCTTTATGCGAAAACGGCGAATTTTTCACTTTTCAATCCGAAAAACCACATTTTCTAGGAAATTGCCAATGTGTTCATCAAGGGGGAGATTGTGGATATCGTGAGGATATGTGCATGATCTTAGGATGATGAGTCAATTGGCAATGGCTTTGTTGGTTTGCAAAATCTCGCGTTTTCGGTTTTGCTTCAGTCTGTCAGACCACAGGCGGTCTGACCGGTGGCATCGGCGGTCATACCGCCCGTGGAGAGGTCCGACCGGACGTGGTTGCCGGTCCGATCGGATATGTCTCAAAGTGGTTTTTGGAGCTGGGCCAAAAATAGGATGTGTAGGCAAGTGAGGAGAGTCTCTTGGATGTGGTCACATTATTTTTGGAGCTCCCAGTCAAAAGTTATATTCATTTGAAAATTCCAGAAGGTTTCGGATTTTCAAGATGAAATTTTGGCTAAGTCATTTCGGGCGGTCCGACCGCCGTTATGGAATCGGTCCGACCGGACTGAAATCGGTCGGACCGGCTGTGTGGGGCGGTCAGACCGTCGATCACTTGGGGTGTAGCCTTTTTGGCATTGATGTGTTTTGACTGTGGTTAATGTATGGATGTAAATGCTTTATTTTTGCATATTGCATTGTTGAACTAACGTGGGTCAAGTTGTGAAGAATTTGTTCCCGGAGATGATTTGTTTGTCTATTCTTTGCAGCGGTGGCTTCTGAGTCAACGGCGTCAGCGGTGAGTGGATCGGGACTACGCTTGGAGAGCCGAGGTCCGTAACGATCATGGATGCCGGGTGGTCGTGTGACTCAAGCGAGGTGCGAATGGGCAAGATGGATCGAACAGGTAGTTCAAGTTGGTTGGATCGGCGGTGCGGAAGTCGGTGCAAGTCCCTGGGAGGTTCCGATGGGATTCGGACGGGAGGAACTTGTCGACGTGATGAGAGCCGCTGATCAACCTACACGTGGTGAAGCAGGCGATTGCTTCAACAGATGTATGTGAGTGGGTCCCATGTGTGTGTGGGTCCCATGTGTGAAACCCTAGCTCTCCTATAAATAGAAAGGGGGGAGATGTAAAACCCCTTGAAGCATTCATTTGGATCCCTCTTCCTTTTTCTAGGGTTTGGAGAGGAGAGGAGAGGAGAGGCTAGGGTTTGGAAGATTGTATGTGTGCTCTTTGATTGAGCTCTTATCCTCCATTGAAGGAGTGGCTTTGTATGCAACATCTTGATTCAATCAATCTTTTGATGTTTGCTCAAGGGTGAAGTCTCTCTTGTGTTCTTCTCTCTTTTGTTGATTTTGGTGCTTCCTTGATCCGGTTGATTTTGGTTGGTCTCTTGACCTCTTGTACCTTGCTTTGTTGTGTGGGAATACTCCTAGAATCTTCTAGATCATCAATCCCCCACAAGCAAGTGTTGGATCAAGTTTTTCATATTTCTAGGGTTTGTGCACTTGTTTGGTAAAACCTTAAGAGATCGATTCTACGAAGTGGATCTGAACGATCGTCGCTAGAAATAGGTCTTAGATATCCTTAAGGAGGTGTGCTCCAAATTTGGTCAAGTTTCATTGGTTGAATCAAAAGTTGGACCAAATTTCGTTTTGGATTTGGGTGTTGTGTTTCGGTTCTGGACTAAATCGGTCGGACCGATTTATAAACGGCAGTCTGACCGCCAGCATTCGGACCGCCCGTTAACGGTCGGTCGAACCGATTTCAATCGGTCGGACCACCCTTTGGCAGCCGGTCAGACCGCCAGTGTCCAGACCAGCCCAGTGAGATCATTTCTCCACATTTGTGTCTTGTGGTTAAGGGGGTTATCGAATTTAGCACAAGGCTTCCTCTGTGCGTGTACTGATCTTCTTAGCTTTCATAGCTAAAGGAGAAAAGTTCGTGTTGAATTTGATTAAGGCAAAAAAAAGTCGAGAAAGCGCCTATTCACCCCCCCCTTAGTCGCCTTTACGGTCCTACAGATCTAATTATTTTAAATTATGTATTCTATTTTAAATTATTATTGCATGCTTACTTTTATTCAAAGTAATTTAAATTCATATCTTTAAATTATAGCTAAATCCCGAACACTTGTATAGACAATTATTATCAAGATAAGTAGTGTGGAGAATAATTCCATGTGTGATATATTTTGAAGTTAGAAATTGAAAAGATTGGGTTATGGGAATACAATATTGTTGGATATTGGATTATAGGAATACTTGATTGTTGGATATTGGATTATAGGAATACGTGCTTATTGGATATTGGATTATATAAATACATAATTGTTGGATATTGGATTATAGGAATACATGATTATTGGATATTGGATTATAGGAATACAATATTGTTGGATATTAGACTATAGATATATATATGATTGTTGGATATTGCATTATAGAAATACATGATTGTTGGATATTTGATTATAGGAATACATTATTGTTGAATATTAGATTATAGGAATACATAATTGTTGGATATTGAATTATAGGAATGCATAATTGTTGGATATTGGATTATAGGAATACATAATTGTTGGATACTGGATTGTAGGAATACATAATTGTCGGATATTGGATTGTTGAAAATTTAGTTTTGACAAGATGATCAGGTATAGGTGATGAATAAAGAATGAATTAAGTTGGATTATTATAGTAAGTTATGGTTAGAATTCAGGTGCATTGGTTGAATTAAAGAGAATTGATGAATTTGGTGGAGTTAATTGATTAGTAGTGTTCGGTTGACCTACAGTTATTGGCGGACTAATATAAACAATGATGTGGTGGATCAATAGACATAATAGATTGATGTAGGACCGTAAAGGCGACTAAGGGGGGGGTGAATAGGCGCTTTCTCAACTTTCTCGCCTAAATCAAATTCAACACGAACTTTAATCCTTTAGTTATGAAAGCTAAGAAGATCAGTACGCGCACAGTGGAAGCCTTGTGCTGAATTCGATAACCCCACTCAACCACACGACACACAAGTGGAGAATTTAACTCATCGCTCGATCGGATGCGGCGGTCGACCGGCGGACACACCTGGTGATCGACCGACGTTCAACGAGCGGTCGGACCGGCTACTAATCAAGCGGTCGGACCGGTGGATATCGGTTCGACCAGGCGATCGAAGCGGTTCGAAACACGGCGGTCGGACCGCCGTTCTGAAACCGGTCGACCGGTCGATCCGATCTTGAAAAATCAAGCCCAAATCCAAAACGAAATTTGATTCAACTTTTGATTCAACCAATGAAACTTGACCAAATTCCGAGCACACCTCCTAATGATATTAGAGACCTATTTCTAGCGACGATCCTTCGATCCACTTCGCAGAATCGATCTCTCAAGGATTTAACAAAGAAGTGCACAAACCCTAGAAATATGAAAACTTTGATTCAAGACTTGCTTGTGGGGTTGATGGTCTAGATGATTCTAGGAGTATTCCCACACAACAAAGCAAGACACAATGGGTCAAGAGACCAAGCTTAAACACTTGAATCAAGGAAGCACCAAATTCATCCAAAAGAGAGAAGAACACAAAGAAGACAATTGATCTCTCAAGCAAGCATCACAAGATTGATTGATCTCACAAGATGCTTACAAAGCCACTCCCTCAAGGAGGACAAGAGCTCACTTAGGAGCAACCACAATCTCTCCCTCTCTTCCTCTCCAAACCCTAACCCTAGAAAAAGCTAAGGGAAAACTAAATGAATGCTTAGAGGGTTTTACATCTCCCCCCTTTCTATTTATACTAGAGGCCTAGGGTTTCACTTTTGGGACCCACTCACACATGGGACCCACACACACATAACTATTGAAGCAATCGCCTGCTTCACCACGTGTAGGTTGATCAGCGCCTCTCATCCTGTCGGCAAGACTCTCCTGTCCGAATCCCATCGGAACCTCCTAGAGACTTGCACCGACTTCCACACCGCCTGATCCAACCAGCTGTACCGAACTACCCGTTCGATCCATCTTGTCCATTCTGCACCATGCTCGAGTCACACGACCTCACCCGGTATCCATGATCGTTCTGGACCTCAGCTCTCCAAGCGTAGTCCCGATCCACCTCACCGTTGACGTCGTAGACCTGCAAGCCACCTTCGCAGAAATAGACAAACAACCGTTTCCGGGAATAAGTTCTTCACAACTTGACCCACGTTAGTTCCGTAATGCAATATGCAACAATAAAGCATTGAACTCCATACATAAAACACATTCAAATCAACTCAATGCCAACTTGGCTAACCTCCAAGTCATCGGCGGTCTGACCGCCCCACAAGGCCGGTCCGACCGATTTCAGGCCGGTCCGACCGATCCCACAACGGCGGTCGGACCGCCCGAAAGGACTTAGCCAAATTTTCAGCGTGAAAATCCAAACCTTCGAAATTTCAACTGAATAGAACTTTTGACTGGGAGCTCCAAAAATGATGTGACCACATCCAGGAGACTCCCCTCACTTGCCTACACAATCTATTTTTGGCTCAGCTCCAAAAACCACTTTTCAATTTACCGGTCGGACCGGCCACCATGGCCGGTCGGACCTCTCCACGGGCGGTCTGACCGCCCGACACAACCGGTCGGACCTTTGTGGTCCGACGGCCTTGAGCAAACCCGAAAACGCGAGATTTTGCAAACCAACAACGCCATTGCCAATTGACTCATCATCCTGAGATCGTGCACATATCCTCACGATATCCACAATCTCCCCCTTGATGAACACATTGGCAATTTTCAAGAAAATATGGTTTTTCGAAATGAAAAGTAAAAACTTCGCCGTTTTCGCATTAAGGCACAACTTGGTCCATAAGCAAGAAAAAGCCTAGGAACCGACCAAGCTGGCTTCAGAATAGTATAAGCAAGTGAGATAAGGCAATGAAAGCACCAAAGGATTCAATTTCCAGAAGGTAGCCAAAAATCTCACTTAGGTCCAAATGAAAGACAATTGTTCTATTTGACCTTTGATCATTGTGAGTCTTCTTCAATTGCACATGAAATCAGAAAAAAGCAATAGAACCAAGAGACTTAACTCACTATGATCACAAATTTTCAAAAGATTCAATTTTTTATTTTATGAGGTTCTTTTATATTAAACCTTAAGTATGAAACCAAAAGCTCCAAACAGCATTTTCTTCACAATCTTTCTCCCCCTTTGACAATGAATTCATCAAGATGCATGAGAAAAGAAAGATCATGAAGGAATGACTTTATTTTTGAACTTTAGTAAAAAGGAGCCATGACCATTATACATGTAGACAGTACAAGTATTATACCAAGCCATAAAAAGAGTAGACGCTATATTCAATCATGGCAAAACATGTACTGCAAAGCTAAAACCAAAATAGCAGTTATCTGAGATTAACAGAATTAATATCATGAAAAGTTGCTCAATATCATAGTTTCACTAACAGCAACCAAAAATGAGTCAAGCCATGTCTATAAGTAAAAAGAGACTCAAAACAAGAACTGAGGTATTTTGAGCATTTAAGAGTACACTTTTGAAACAAAACTCAAGCACTTAGCATTTTTCAGCATTTTCCTAAAAGGATTTTTTTTCACTGTGCTAGATCTCAAGCCTTGCCGCGACCATCTCAAGCGATAAGCTTAAAAGAATGATCTAGGTCATCCAAAACTCCCCCTGAGTTCATGCCTAGTGCAATGGCCACTGCCTCATGAGAAAGGATTGGTGACATCGCTTTTTCATGCAAAAATCTCGCCATTTGCTTGACTTAAGAAGTTAAAAAGCTCATTTTTCATCTCAAGATAAGTTCAAGACTCAATTCAACCTATTTGACATGGCAAGAATCATAAGAGGATCACTAGAGCAAAACTAGTCACAAGATCCAACAAGACATGATTTGATTCAATTTGCTCACCGATATAAAGCTAGCAAGGCAAAAGCTAAGCTAAACAAGAAGAGCCATAAAAGAAGTCTAGCAGATGATCACTTGATATGACAAGGTATAGAATATGAAATCAAGTCATACAAGGATAATGATCAAAGCTCCACAACTTTTATTATACAATGCAAGACAATTGAATTGAAACATGCATTATGATACAATGAATGCAAAAAGAGCAACTTCCCCCTCAAAACAGCCCAATAGGACTAATAACCCCTAACTCTCCCCGCAAAGCAGCAAAACGAGAAGAATCAAGAGCTTTAGTGAAAATATCAGCAAGCTGTTGCTCAGACTCTACAAAGTGAAGCACAACATCACCTTTCTCAACATGGTCTCTAAGAAAATGAAATCGAATATCAATGTGTTTAGTCCTGGAATGTTGCACTGGGTTTTTGGCAATATTAATTGCAGAAGTGTTATCACAGAAAAGAGGAACACTTCTCAAAGATAACCCATAGTCTCGCAGCGTGGATAAAATCCAGAGAACCTGAGAGCAACCACTGGCAGCAGCTACATACTCGGCCTCAGCTGTGGACTGTGCAACCGAAGACTGTTTTCTAGAAGACCAAGAAACAAGAGATGTGCCCAAGAAATGACAAGTGCCAGAAGTACTCTTCCTATCCACTCTACACCCCGCAAAGTCAGCATCAGAAAATGCTCGAATTGAGAGAGCAGAAGAAGAAGAATACCAGAGTCCAAAGTCAAGCGTATCTTGAAGGTACCTGAATATGCGACGTACTGCTTGACGATGAGAAGCACGAGGGGAAGCTTGAAAGCGAGCGCACAGACATACGGCAAATTGTATGTCCGGCCTCCATGCTGTGAGATAGAGGAGGGAGCCAATCATACTGCGGTACTCCTTCTGGTCCACGGACTCTCCATCCTCATCAGGGTCCAGCACGGTGGTAGTAGCAATGAGAGTAGACATTGGCCTATTGCTTCCCATATTGAAGCGCCGAAGAAGGTCCTTTGTATACTTACTCTGGTGAACGAAGGTGCCTTCTTTCAGTTGCTTGATTTGTAAACCAAGGAAGAATGTCAACTCTCCCATCATGCTCATCTCGAACTCACCGCTCATAGAATCAAAACTGACACCAAAGCATGAGAAGAACCACCGAATATAATATCATCCACATAGATCTGAACCAACAAGAAATCACTGCCATGCCTGAGAGTGAACAAGGTTTTATCAACCATTCCCATTTTGAAATCATTTTCAAGCAAGAAACTCTTAAGCCAGTCATACCAAGCTCTAGGAGCTTGTTTCAATCCATACAGGGCTTTAGAGAGTTTAAACACATGGTTTGGGAATTTTTGAATTTCAAAACCAGGAGGTTGCTTGACAAAGACCTCTTCTTCTATGAAACCATTCAAGAAAGCACTTTTAACATCCATTTGAAAAAGCTTGAAACCCTTGGATGTTGCAAATGCTAAAAGAATGCGAATGGCTTCCAATCTACCTACTGGAGCAAAGGTCTCTTCAAAGTCTAAGCCCTCTACCTGGGAATAACCTTGAGCTACGAGTCTAGCCTTATTGCGAACAACCAATCCATCCTCACTTTATTTATTTTTGAAAATCCATTTTGTTCCAATAACATGAGAATGAGAAGGGCGCTCAACCAAAGTCCAGACTTTGTTTCTTTCAAAATTTTCAAGCTCTTCATGCATGGCATTGACCCAAGAGGCATCAGATAAAGCATGGGTGATATCTCGGGGTTCAAAAGAAGCGACAAAAGCAGAATGTGCATGAGAATCAGGAGAAATGAACCTGGAGCGAGTGACTCGCTCTTGAAGATCCCCAATCATCTGCTCAGGTGGATGTTATCGCTGAATGCGAAGCGGTGCTCCTGGTGCAGAAGTGGCCTCTACCCCCTGAGTTGTGGAGGTAGGAACAGAGCCACTCAGATCGTCGGTGGGGATAGGTGGAGGCTGCTCAGCTAAAACTGGAGTAGTAGTAGCATGCTCTCCACCCTCTCAGAGGTAGCTGGAGGATGGTTCGGTTCCTCATCCTCAGAGTCATCATCGACGAAGATGCTTCTTTGAATTTCAGGAACCTGTGTACCTGTAGCATCGGGTCTAGTACCAGGACTAGCCTCATCAAAAGTGACTTCGCAAGTCTCAACAATTTTGTTAGTATCAACATTAAAAACACGATAGCCACGAGAATGAGCAGGATATCCAAGAAATATGCCATCAAAGCATCTAGACTCAAATTTATCAAGGTTGCCATGTTTAAGAATGAAGCACTTGCAACCAAAAATCTTGAAATGAGAGACTTTGGGAGAATGACCAAATCTAAGCTCATAAGAGGTCTTCCCAACCACAGATCTCAAGAAAACCCTATTGGAGATATAACAAGCGAGAGATCGCCTCATTAAAATCTCCTAGGAGTAGAATGCTCATCTAACATGGTCTGAGCCATCTCTACAAGGGTTCTGTTCTTCCTTTCTACCACACCATTCTGCTGAGGAACTCTAGGAGAAGAAAACTGGTGCTCAATTCCCCTATCAGTGCAGAAGGTAGAAAAAGAAGAATTCTTGAATTCTGTCCCATTGTCACTCCTAATGGCTCTCAAAGCTCCAGGATATCAACAAAGAATTCTAAGGACCAAATCTCTAAAGAATCCAAATGCTTCATCCTTAGAAGCGAGAAAATAAACCCATCAATACCGGAGTAATCATCCACAACCACCAAAGACATACCATTTCCCACCAAATTGATCAACTCTAGAAGGACTAATCAGATCTAAGTGAAGAAGTTGTCCCGGTCCATCACCATTACCAAAGAAAGAGGTGGGTGGGAAGCGACACCATCTTACCATGTCTCAGGCGAGCACACAAGATCTCTAACAACCTTCAGCCTAGGCAAACCTCTAATCAAGTCCTTGCAACTGACTCTAGACAAATGATCAAAACCTATATGCCCAAGTCTACGATACCACAAAACAAGATCATGAGAATGAGAGGCTACAAGACACCTAGGACTGGAAACTGAAGAGATACTGAAATTTGCACAGAAAATCTTCTCAAATCTGGAGATCTCAAAAACAAGCTCACCCGAGGAATCTAGAACTCTACACTCACCTCTCTTAAATCTCACTTCTAGACCCTCATCAAGCAGCTGAGAAACAGATAGAAGATTATACCTCAGCTTACTTACCAAAGCGACGTCTTTAAGCATGAACTTATCGTTGACGCGCGACAAGGTGCCCTTTGCAATACGGTCCTTAGAAGCATCCCCAAAGGTAATCAATTCGTTGCCGGATGCACGTGTGAGGGAGGAGAACCATCTAGAATCTCCGGTCATATGTCGAGAACACCCGGAGTCCACAAGCCATATGTCCTACTTCCTCGCACGACGGACCTAGAAAGCACAATCAGAGAACATCCGTGCCTCAGTACTGGGGTTAATGATAAATGATCTAGGAATCCAGTACTGAGAAGCACGATGTCTGGGAGCAGCAGTAGAAATAGCAGAAACATGATCAGGAATAAAATCATAAGGATGCACATTAGAACCACCTAGACCTCTCCGAAACGATCTACCAAAAGATCGATACTCCCCCTGTCTAGGTGCTACCCGTGGTCTCTCCTCACGATATCCTAATCCAACATGCTACCTAGACCCACCAAAAGAGTCTACAACGTTCTCTACAAATCTAGGCCTATAAGTAGTACGATAAGCAGGCTGCCTAGCTCTAGAGACTATGGCTGGAGAAGGGACTCCTCTAATGGATCTCAAGGCGCCATCCTCTCTTTTCTCTCAAGTTTTGCTCTCCTAAGGTAACCCAACAAGATGGCCTTCTTTCTTGCAGAAGGTGCAATGGTACTTGGACCTTTGAGGGTCTCAGATCAAGGAGTAAAGGCACCTTTCTTGCCAGAAAGAGTTTGAGCAAAACCAGCGGATTTGAATACAACCCTGGATGGCTTAGGAGGTTCTAGCTCAAACAGACCATTCTTCACAACTCTAGCAATCCTAGTTGGGTTTTTCTTGGAATGCTCTAGGGGATTGAAACCTAGACCACTATTTTTCACGCTCACCTTGGATTGATCAATAATCATGTTGAGTTTCTTTTTCCCACTTGAAAACTTCTCAAGAGTTACCTTGAGGTAATCATTCTCTTTAATTAAACCTTCACATCTAGTGCACTTGCTAGACTTGATTACCTCATTACGCTTACTCTTAAGAAGGGCCACTTCCACTTTGAAGGTCTCACAAGACACACAGTCGGATTCCTTAATCCTATTCAGCTGCTCCTTAAATTTGACTCTAAATGCGTCTTGAATCTGACTAATTATGGTTTCAGCTTCAGCATTCAAAACACAAGAGTTAGAATCAATGACTTTCTTAGAAGCAGTAAAAGACATAGATTTTTCAATTTTAGCCTTTTCTTCAAGAGTCTTGTTTAGAGCTTCAATCTCTATTGTAAGCTTGGGACAATTTTCACAAGATGCAGCTCTAGAGTAAACTACCATTTCTGTCATCTCCTGCATCTTAATCCTATTATTCTTACAATGAGAGCATGTGTGACTAGCATCAAATTTTTGCAATTCTTTTAAAGCGCTATCCAGTTTTAATTCTAGCAAATCACAATTTGAACAAGTTAAAGGAATAGCTTCCATGACAGTCACATCAAGTGAAATGGCATCTAAGCAAACAGAACTAGACTTGAGAGCTTCTAGTTCATCGAGAGCATCTTTTAGTTGATTAGCAACAGAGGAATGAGCAAATTTCAAGCTTGTCAATTCTTTAAGCAAGCTAGTGCAGGATTCACAAATATCATCAGGATTAATAGATTTAAGCCTAACAACTTCTAGGTTCAAATTATCAATCATAATATCTTGCTTCTTAATCATTTTAACTTGCTTATGCAATTTCTGTTCAGCAAGCACCAAGCCCCTTTTCATGTCAGCAATTGAAGGGCATACCTCATCAGGATCACTAAAAGGATCCTCATCATTGGAGGAGTCATTGCGTGGATCGTTCTTGGCCATGAAGCACATGCCGGTGAAGTCATGAGCCTTCTTCTTGCCACGAGAGTCACTCTCGTCGTCCTCCGTTTCCGAGTCCACATCGCTCATGTTTACATTTTCTAGAGCGGCAAGGACCCGGCTGACAAACTTCCGATAGTTTGTCTTCTTGGGTCTTGCATCCCTCTCCTGAGGATGTCTTCGTGTCTCCTTCTCCTCCTTGCCCTTTAGCTTGGGGCATCTGGAACGAATGTGGTTTGGCTCACCACATTCGAAGCACGTGATAGGTCCACTTCTCCTCCTATTCCTCACCTTGTTGTACGCTCTTGTGAATTTGGTGGATAGAAGGGCTAAGTCATCCTCGGGCAGTTTCTCAAGTTGCTCATCACTCAAAGAATGTAAAGCGATAATGAAAAGCCGATGAGCTACAATCGGAGACTCAAGAACAACCCTTGGATTTGTCGACCACTAATGCCATCGACTCATTTGGGAGACGCGAGATAAAATCAATCTTATCGTCTTCAACCTCGAGTAAAGCTTATCCATGGTAAGCTCACTCATGACAGTGTTGTTATTTATGGAAGTGATCTTCATTCCCCAGACCTTCACATCAAGAGCACCCAACAATGGCGTGCATTTTCGCACTCGAAAAACTAAGTCAACAATACGGAGATCATGAAGAATTTTAGAAAATCTTCCCACACTCATCCAAAGATTCACCGTGCCTTTGCTCGATCTTAGAGTAAACTTTCTTGAGTGGTTACGTCTCACTTCCTTGATCGCATGGACCCTTCGTGATAGTCACAAAGAGTCCGCCAGATCTCATGAGCAGACCGCAAGTGAGCAACTCGCTCAAACTCTGATCGACTGAGGCCTTGGATCAAATAATTCCGAACCTTGCTGTTGGCCTCCACATCTGGAGTGATCATATCGTCATCGGCTGGCACGACATAAGGGTTTTTCACCTTAAGCCAAATAGCGTGCCCTTGAGCCTCGATATATGCTTACATACGAGCCTTCCAGTATGCAAAGTCAACCCCATCAAAAATATGTGGCTTGGTTGAGTACTTGTCAGTCGCCATGGCTCCAAAGACCGGTTAAGATCTATGAGAAGAGCTAACCGGCTCTGATACCACTTGTAGGACCGTAAAGGCGACTAAGGGGGGTGAATAGGCGCTTTCTCAACTTTCTCGCCTAAATCAAATTCAACACGAACTTTACTCCTTTAGCTATGAAAGCTAAGAAGATCAGTACGAGCACAGTGGAAGCCTTGTGCTGAATTCGATAACCCCGCTCAACCACACGACACACAAGTGGAGAATTTAACTCACTGTTCTGGACTAGGTACTGGCGGTCAGACCGGCAGGACACAGGCGGTCAGACCGACGTTCAACGAGCGGTCGGACCGGCTACTAACTGGCGGTCGGACCGGTGGATATCGGTTCGACCGGCAAAGATCGAGCGGTTCAAACACGGCGGTCGGACCACCGTTACGAAACCGGTCAGACCGGTCCAGTCCAGTACTGAAAAATCAAGCCCAAATCCAAAACGAAATTTGATCCAACTTTTGATTCAACCAATGAAACTTGACCAAATTCCGAGCACACCTCCCTAATGATATTAGAGACCTATTTCTAGCGACGATCCTTCAGATCCACTTCGCAGAATCGATCTCTCAAGGATTTAACAAAGAAGTGCACAAACCCTAGAAATATGAAAAACTTTGATTCAAGACTTGCTTGTGGGGGTTGATGGTCTAGATGATTCTAGGAGTATTCCCACACAACAAAGCAAGACACAATGGGTCAAGATACCAAGCTTAAACACTTGAATCAAGGAAGCACCAAATTCATCCAAAAGAGAGAAGAACACAAAGAAGACAATTGATCTCTCAAGCAAGCATCACAAGATTGATTGATCTCACAAGATGCTTACAAAGCCACTCCCTCAAGGAGGACAAGAGCTCACTTAGGAGCAACCACAATCTCTCCTTCTCTTCCTCTCCAAACCCTAACCCTAGAAAAAGCTAAGGGAAAACCAAATGAATGCTTAGAGGGTTTTACATCTCCCCCCTTTCTATTTATACTAGAGGCCTAGGGTTTCACTTTTGGGACCCACTCACACATGGGACCCGCACACACATAACTATTGAAGCAATCGCCTGCTTCACCACGTGTAGGTTGATCAGCGACTCTCATCCTGTCGGCAAGACTCTCCTGTCCGAATCCCATCGGAACCTCCTAGAGACTTGCACCGACTTCCGCACCGCCTGATCCAACCAGCTGTACCGAACTACCCGTTCGATCCATCTTGTCCATTTTGCACCATGCTCGAGTCACACGACCTCACCCGGTATCCATGATCGTTCTGGACCTCAGCTCTCCAAGCGTAGTCCCGATCCACCTCACCGTTGACGTCGTAGACCTGCAAGCCACCTTCGCAGAAATAGACAAACAAACCGTTTCCGGGAACAACTTCTTCACAACTTGACCCACGTTAGTTCCGCAATGCAATATGCAACAATAAAGCATTGAACTCCATACATAAAACACATTCAAATCAACTCAATGCCAACTTGGCTAACCTCCAAGTCATCGGCGGTCTGACCGCCCCACAAGGCCGGTCCGACCGATTTCAGGCCGGTCCGACCGATCCCACAACGGCGGTCGGACCGCCCGAAAGGACTTAGCCAAATTTTCAGCGTGAAAATCCGAAACCTTCTGGAAATTTCAACTGAATAGAACTTTTGACTGGGAGCTCCAAAAATGATGTGACCACATCCAGGAGACTCCCCTCACTTGCCTACACAATCTATTTTTGGCTCAGCTCCAAAAACCACTTTTCAATTTACCGGTCGGACCGGCCACCATGGCCGGTCGGACCTCTCCACGGGCGGTCTGACCGCCCGACACAACCGGTCAGACCGCCTGTGGTCTGACAGCCTTGGAGCAAACCCGAAAACGCGAGATTTTGCAAACCAACAACGCCATTGCCAATTGACTCATCATCCTGAGATCGTGCACATATCCTCACGATATCCACAATTGATTTGGAGAGTATGATTCTATATGGTTGACTTACTGATTTTGGAGTTGACAATTCTTTGGCATCAATCCCTTACCCCTTGCCGCCCTAGATAAAACTCCAGTCAATACAATAGTATTGATAAGATGATCTTGTTCAAAAACTTTATGTATAAACCAAAAATATTTAATTTGGGGAATTTAACCAAATATTCAACTCAGTTTGAAATTAACGTTGTGGCATTGGTTTGCTTTGGAAAATGTTGCAAATGATTTTGGCAAAACAAAAAAGAATAAGAATTGGTTTAGACTTGGGCGAAATTGATGTTTGAAATGTGCAAGTTGATGCACAGGATCGATTCATTTATATGATTGGGACGAAGGTTTTATGAAAAGTCACCCAAGTTAGTTAAAGACCAATTATCGAGCCACATCTTGCTAAACCTCACCGTACAATCATATGTCCTTTGTGGGTAGGACCTGGCCAAACAATTTATCATGTTCTAGCATTACACCCGCAGGTTGTAGCTATTAGGTGTACCTTTTTGGGTCTGTGCAGATGATGGTAAAATACATCTATGTCTGTCGAGGCTTTCTTTGGGCGATGGTAACAAACATCCATATCCGGGCAGGTTATCCCCCAAAATGGTGAGCTCGATGGTAAATAACATTCATGACTTGGGGCTCATCGGGCTGGTTGGTGTTAGAACGTGGTATTGTAAAGGTCTTGTGATAATCACTTAGTCGCACACCTATGTATGGAGTTTATCTTACTTAGTCGCACACCTATGTATGAAGTTTATCTTATTATAAAACTTGAGAATTTAGAAAATGAATTTTATTTAGAGAATTACTGCTTTGGAACTTAGTACAGATATTTAAAAATAAAAACATTGTTTTACGCATATTCAACCACATAAGCCTTCCTTTGATATATCTCTGCATGCATTATAATTATGTTATTGGGTGTAACTTACGGAGTACAATTTTGTATTCATCCTTACTTAATAAAGTGTTGTTCAGAGGAGAAGGGCTTCACTACAGCTGTGGCTCAACGACTAGGTCGCTACCCTAGTCGATTACCTGTGGTATATTAGCTAGGGTCTACTACTTCTTTGTCTTCCACTGTATTCTTTATTGTTGACTCGTAAGCCTATCTTGTAATAAACTCTGATATTTATTAATAAAGTTATGTGTTTTATGGATGTTACCATATTTGCTTACTGTGTACACTAGATACTGTTCTAGGTACTAGTGTGAGATACACAGAGGATTTGGGGTATACTCCTGGGTTCAACATGGGGCAGCGCATTGGTGTGAGAGAGAGGGAGAAGGGTAAGGGGAGGCTGGCCAGTGGGACTAAGCGGCAAAGAGAGAGAAGAGAGGGGAGAGGCGGCTAGCAGGCGGGCCTGGGATGACAACGAGACTGAGAGGGAGGAGGCCGGTTGGGCTAGCGCAGTGGAGATGGGATATGGGAATGGGCCGACGGGGAAGAAAGGAAAAAGGCCTTGGGCCGGGAAAGAGAGGAAGATGGGCCAAAGGAGGAATTTGGGAAGTTTAAATAGACTTTCGAATATCAGAAAATGCAAGAAATGAACTAGGTTTTTATAAAATAGCAAATAGAGTTCTACAATTCTAGAAAAATTCATAGAAATTCCCTGAATTATTTGGAACTTAGGAAAATTATTTCCAAATTAAAGTTGATTTTTATTTTTCCATATAAATTAGTTTTATTTTATGGAAATTAGGAAAAACCTTTTGTAAAATACAGAAAATCCAAGAAAAAAAAATATTTTTCTTTTTAACTTTAAATCCAGTAAAATCCAAGAAAACACTTTTAAATTTTTGAAAATCAAATAAAATAATAACTTTATTATTTTTTAAAATTTTAGTAACAAACTTTGGGATGTTGCACTCGGTAACTTGAATATATTTTACCCTGTAACTGAGCTTTGCAACTGTGTGCTGTCATCTTTTGATGTAACAAACATTCTTTTTCAGTTTCGCCAAAAAAAATAGCACTGGGGCATTAATTTTGAGATCCTGTCAATCTAAAAACATAGACTACAATGGAAAAAAAATACAAATACATTAACTAATGCTGGTGGCAACAGCTAGCATTAGTTTACGAAAATGTGATCGACTGTAGAAATACATTAATGTACAACGACAGGATCAGTTGTATTTGGATTGTATTCTACCAGTTGATCAATTGTATCTCTATTTAGAACATTTCTTTTTGATATAGAATGATTTACTCCAAGAATATGCTAACACCAGCCATTAATTCATACCTATTCATCCCCCCATCGTACGTACCACGGAAAACCGTTACATTTAATGCTAATTCCTACTTTAGAAGCAAATATTATAGGTAATATATATGATCCTTTCACATAGCCTCGAGGACCTTAAATACCATGGCCGCCAGTGCCTCGTTCATAATACTATAATGTTGTAGTTGCTGTCGCCTCCCTTACGTGATCCTTGTGCGGGGGACAACCGTGCTGAAATCAAAGGTGTAAGGATAGATCTCTAACTCTTTTGTCTTTGCCAACTGAAAGCTCCTTTTTTTTGTTGCTATTCTCTGATCTATAATGGTGTAAAGTTGTACTGTGGGGGAATATCGTTAGAGGTTAATTGGTATGTTTGACGGAAGTTATCTTTATTCTTTTTAAGATGGTCTCTTGTGAGCTTCTGAATTGTGGGAGGTTGCAGATCACATAGATCTGACTAAGGATTTGTTGCGCCTAACTTGGGATTGTACACACATAATTTTTTTTCCTTTTGCACTGTTGCCATCTCTTTGTAGGTGTAAATATCACATGATTTCTCTCTGCATAGTTTACTGAGACTTATAAAATGCTTAGAGAGTTCCTGGTGTACGTACACATCAACATGTCTGTGGATAATGTTTTTCTTTGATAAAAATGTCCTTGGGCATGAGTTATTTTATATTTTTGCGCCCCTCTTTGCCTGTTTATTCAAGATCTTGCTTGTATGTTTGCTATATTGATATATTGGTTTTATTACGCCTTATTTCGTCATTCATCTCTAACAAACGATTGGGGTCTGAGGCATGCGCAAAAGAGAGCTAGGATTAGCGAGTGTAGTTTTTCATGGGCCAAATAGTACAAATTAAAGAATGTGTAAGGAGGGGAATAATATATAATTTCTCATAGATTTGTATGGTATATACTTTTTTACGTTAAAGGGGTACTCATAGGCATACACAAGTGTATACTCGGAGGTGTACATAAAATCCTTACTTCTATGTTCTATCCTTTGCATTAATTGCTACTCTCTGCTGCAAGTATATATAAATGTACACGTTTTTCCCATGCCACTCTCTATACGAGAGAGGGGGATTTTTTGACAGCTGGTACCTGCAGGTGTACACACGTGTATACCCTTTCTCCAATACTATTTACTTCTACATCGCTACATGCTATTAATTGTTGTTGATCACATGCTGCTTTGGGCCGGGTTGTCAGATCACCATGGGCAGCGAATGGAAGCAACACAACGTCGATGCACATGAGCTTCACCTCACCATCGCAAGCGACGCTAGCCACCTGCTGTGGCAGAACCATGGGGAGGTGATGGACGGCCTGTTCGGAGCTGATAACAATGTCGACAGCACTGGTGATGCAGCTCCAGACCACCACGACAACCGTGGCCTGAGCGCAAGACACGAGAAGAGGGCTCACAAGCGTTTCAAGCGGCACCGCAATGAACAAACCAAAGAACTTGAAGCGTATAATAAAAGAAACATAATTAATCTTTCTCTTTTCTTTCTTTTTTTTGTGAGAAGAAGGTATGAACCAATCCATGCATGTACGTTCTGGTGTTGTGTGCAGTGTGTTCAAGGCATGCCCCAACCCAGATGAAAGTCTCCGGCTAGAGCTTAGTAAGATGCTTGGCATGGAGGCTACTCAGGTAAAGAACTGGTTCCAAAACCGACGGTGTCAGAAGAAGGTACGTACTCATCTTTTCACAGGTGTTGAAATGTAATGGTACCATGTTTTTTGTTGATAGACATATATGTTTTTCCAGACTAATTGTCGGTAAAAGAAAAGGACGCAGTATATATACGACATACGTAGATCTCCATCTCAAATATGGTTTCCTGAAATTGATAAATGCAGAATCAGATCAGGCGGCAGGACAGCAAGGTGATTCAGGCAGAGAACGAGTTGCTGCGTGCTGAGAACCTAGCGTTCAGGGAGGCGATGCTGAGGAAGACGTGCCTCACATGCGGAGGCCCGACGGTGCCCGCAGAGGAGACACCGCAGCAGCTGCGCCTGCGCATGGAGAACGCGAGGCTCAAGGACGAGCTCCTGCGCGCCTCTGCAGTCCTCAGTGACCTCTCCTGCAAGGCAGCCGTGGAACATCTCCCCATGCCCTCGTCCGTGCGCATGGGGTGATCATCTCCTCCAGCGAAGGAGTTGAGTCGAGAACGAACCCCATGAAGCTCTAGGCTTTGCACCGGGCTGATGTGTTGGTCCGTTCATTGACTTGGTTTATAATATTAAACCACCCCATGAACCTTGCTATCTTTTCTAATAATAATGATTGAACTTTTGTTGCCGTACGGGTAGACTACGTACGTGAAATGAATGACTCACAGCCGATGACATCAGCATCTGGTGTCCACGTGGCCAATCGTTGCCACGTTGCTGGCTAGAGTGTAATAGTCGTGTCACGTTGCTGGCTAATTCGACAACTTTATAAAAACACTCAATTTGAATATAATTTGGCAAGGAAAGGAGACCACTGGCAATAAAAGGAACGAAAATGGTGCCGTCAAAATCCAGCATCCTGTGGTATCCTTTGATATGCCAGACCGCCCGGACTGGTTGACATATATCTCTCACTTTGTTAAAATTTATCGTCTGGTTAAATTCGATTATTAAGCTACAAAATGCAACATTAAACGAATCTCGACACGAATTGATCTGTGATCAAATTTGCCAAAAAGCCATAACCATGCACAACAAATTTATTGTGTTGCATTGTATTTCGCACACTTATTAGTAATCCCAATAGCAGAGGGGAAATGAGTTGCTGTCCATAGCATTCAGTACCAGCTGGCAAGAACATAAAAGGATAAAAAGGGAGGACATTGATAGAAGCACATTTTTTAGTTTAAAACCGTGCATTTGAGATTCACTACTAGAAAACTGATAAAACCTGACGGTCATCAAGTTTCTTGACAGGCCCGCACTGGCCGTCAAGATATATTATTTCGGTCACGGAAATAGTATCCTCTTAGGAAAAATTTAAATTTTGCTGACAGTTATAATAAAACCGTCAACAAAATACATTAGTATTCCACACCGTGAGATCCCCATCCTCAACCCCGCCGTCGCCTCGCCGCCGTCCCAACTTTGGCGCCGACGCCGCCAGCTCCTCTCGGCGCCACCTGCGCCCGCCCCCGGTCGCCTCGGCTCTCTCCTCCCGGCTCCACCTCCCATCGGCTCCCCTCCTCGATCAAGGCGTGCTCCGGCTCGGCCTCCCGGCCGCCTCCTCCCTTCCCCTCCCTCACCGCCGCCGCCTCCCTTCCCCTCCCTCGCGCATCAAGGTAAAGTCCCTTACCAGCGCCTCCACTTCCAAGCGCCATCTCCACCTCCTCTAATTTCATAATTCTTGCAGAGAATCACGCGGTTCAGGTGCTGTGTGGAGCCTTCTTCCCTGGTGCAAGAGAACCCTGCGCCTCGACCCATGCCCGGGAAGCCCCAGCGCCTTCCGTCCTCATGGGCATTTCCACGAGCACATGGTCTACGGGAGCCGCGGGGCTGGGGTTCTTGGAGACGGGCTACCTAAGTTACCTCAAGCTCACGGGCTCCGAGGCGTTTTGCCCCGTCGACGGAGGAGGCTGCGGTGACGTGCTCGACAGCGACTACTCCGTCGTCTTTGGTAATATCCGCGACTTATTGCTGACCAATTGTTGGTCCACTGCACGTGATAAGGATTTGACTGAACTTTGTGTTGTTATGTCCCACAGGCTACTTTGACAAAATACAATGCTGTGTCTCATAGCTAACGATTGGTCTCTCTTTAATTTCGACAGGGATCCCTCTTCCATTAGTTGGTATGGTGACATATGGTTTGGTTACAACACTTTCCCTGCAGGAAAATGGGAAGGAGTTATTCCCGGGACTTGACAACTTGGATATTCGATTAACTTTGCTTCTGATTGCTACTTCAATGGCAACTGCGAGTGCTTATTTTCTTTACATTCTAAGCACTAAATTTGTTGGGACGTCTTATGATATCGCCTATTGTCAGCATTTCTCTCCTTCACGTTACTTTTTATAAGAGTAAAGGTGTGTGCTTTCTTAAAGATAACAGTGGGTTCTCCTCAGGTTTATCTTTGGCTTAATCCTCTCCTAACCAAGCAATCTTTTGATATTTGATCTATGTGTAGCATTTTTGTGTGAATGCCAAGTGTTTGCTGAATTGCCTTTGAGAAATTAATATCAGGGAATGAGTTATGCATTGTGCTGAAAGAGCAATTTTCTGCAGCGACTTCATTGGCATTAGCTGAAGATGGGCAAACATTGCTCAGTGCTGGGAGGAATAAGGTATGGTTGAAATGTTTGAATCTGTTCCATTAATATAGGTTCATGTGTATCATACAGCATAGATGTTGCCTATGTTTTTAAGTTATATGTTCATATTTCTATTTGTACTAGCATATACTTTCAAGATATCATGAGATCCATTTTATTTGTCAGCACTACATAGTGAAAAAGGTGTGTGTGTGTGTGTGTGTGTGTGTGTGGGTGGGGGCAGCTTGGAATTGATTGGAACTGCTTGTTTCATCTGTGAATGCATCTATGTGCAAATTCCTCTGCAAGTATAGTTTTCTGTGGAGTAGGTGATATACCACAATACTAGGTTTCAACAGTTAATATTCATGCAAAATTTAATGAAGAGAACATAGGGGCTAGTTACTGTCATGCTTTTTATTTGTCTAGATAATTCTTCTTGGCTACCATTCCAATATTCTTCAATACATACACTGTGATGCATTTTTTCTATCTTGAGCTACCAGCAATTTTGAGTGTATGGAACATCTGCAGGTTGTGAATGTGTGGGATGTTCGTAAGTACAGCTCAAAGAAGACAATACCTACATATGAAATGATAGAAGCATTTTGGTTTTCAGTGCTTGAGCTAATTTTTTTTTCTTTAGATTTTGGTTGATTCATGCTTATGCAATGGGAAGGGTGATGGAGGTGGGTTGGTTCTGGACATGGCGACACTACGGCTATGGTGCTTGAGCATTTAGTGGGGGTTGTTTGCTGCATGTACATGCCTATGGTACTTGAGCTCAATTATCTTCTTAACTTAGAACATCTTATCTAGCATTTGAGGCTCCTTCTGTTGGACCGAAAAGGCGACTAGAGGGGGGGGTGAATAGGAGCACGCTCACTTTTTCAACCACGATTAGATTCAACACAAATTTCACTCCAATAGCTATAGAAGCTATGAAGATCGATATACCAAGATCAATGGAAGACTAGGATTGAATCCAATCAAAACCCAAGCAAAACAACCAAAAACAACCAAACTTAAATTCCTAAGAGTAGGCGGTCGACCTCTACTCGGGGCGGTCCGACCTCTCCAAGGGGCGGTCCGACTCTAGCTAGGCGGTCGACCTCCAAATAGATGAACAGTGAAATCACCAAAAGCGGTTGCAAATAGGTCTAACTTTTGATCTACAACTCCAAACTTCATGAAACTTGGAACACACCTTCTCTAGGATGTCAGGAACCTATTCCAATCGAAGATCATGGAGATCCATGGAAAAGTTATGACATTTTTCAGTTTGCGAGATGGATGGTTCGAAACCGAGTCAAAACGAAAACGTCACCCAAAAACTTGCTCGTGGGTGATTGATGATCAAGATGATCTTAGATGTGTTCCCACATGTCACAGCAAGCTATATCATGTAACAAAATCAATCAAAAACATACGAATCAAAGAAAGACTCAAAATCACCAAATAGAGAGAAGAAGGGCAAAGAGACACATCTTTGATCAAAGCTTTCTTTGGATTGATTGATAGGGTTTGGGTTTACAGCCACTCCATCAATGGAGGACAAAGCTCAATCCAAGAGCACAAGATCAAATCAAAACTCTCTAGAACCCTAACCTCCACTAATCCTCTCCCTAAGCCAAAACTAGGGTTTCAATAATGATAAAAGGATTGAAGGGGGTGCAGCCACCTCCCTCCTCTATTTATAGTGGAGACTTAGACCTTCTAGAAGATTAACTCAAATGGGCTCCGTTAAGGCCCAACACAAGCGGGTCACACACGTGCATTTTAAAGCGCCGTCTACAACACCTCTTAACCTAAACCGCTTCTCTTGCGCCGTCTTGCGCCGTGGGTAGGCAAAAGGTCACCAAGGTGATATTTGGTAAGATTACCAAAATACCCTTCTCGGTCCTTCTCCAAGACCGAGTCCATCTTCGCAAGCACTTCGCATGCTCCACCACGTAGGTTGATCACCGGCTCTCTCCATGTCGGCAAGTCTCTCCCATCCGGCTCCCACCGAAACCACCATGGCACTTGCACCGACTCCGCGCCGCTTGATCAAACCGATCGACCGAATCGTCTGCTTCGGTCATCCTTGTCCATTCGCACCATACTTGATTTCATTGACTCACCCGCATCGTCGATCGCTCGGACCTAAGCTCTCCAAGCCTCGTCCGATCATCCTCGCCGTTGACCGTCGTTGACCACCAAGCAACTCGCACAACAATAGACAAGCAAATCGAAACAGGAACAAGTTCTTCGCAACTTGACCCACGTTAGTCAAAACATGCATCATGCAACACATATGCATCAAACTCATGACTTTGACCTAACCAACGAACAACGCCGCCACGACGAAGCGACGTTCAAGTAACAACCGGTCGATCACTCGTGGCCGGCTCGACCATTGCTTGCCGGTCGGACCACGGACCAAAGGCGGCCGACCGCCAGAAGGACTTAGCCAATTTTCAACCCCGAAAATCCAAACCTCTGGAAACTTTAAACCAATAGAACTTTTTTCGAGACTCCAAAATTATGGGAGCAAGAACAATGGGATCCTCACTTGCCTATACCTCTATTTTTGGCCCAAATGTTTGACCACTTTTGTCACGGCCGTCCGACCGCGCACATGGCCGGTCCGATCGATTTGGGACCGGCGGACCGCGTGCTATGGCGGTCGGACCGCCCATCCGTAAAGTCTGAGCAGTCTTTGAAACTTTGTCGAAAACCCGTGAAACGACAAACCATTAACGCCATTGCCAATTGTCACATCATCCTAAGATCGGAGCATATCCCCATGATATCCACAATCTCCCCTTGATGAACACATTGGCAATAATCCGAAAAATGTAATTTGAAGGTTTGAAAAGTAAAATACTTTCGTTTTCGCACAAAGGCACAACTTGGTCCATAAGCAAGAGAAAGCAATGGAAATGACCAAGTGGCATCGAATAGCATAGACAAGTGAGATAAGGCAAAAGAAAGCATAAAAACTTTGATTTCGAGAAAAGTCAAAAATCTCACTTAAGGTCCATATGAAAGAACAATTGTTCAATTGACCTTTGATCATTGTGAGGAGTAATAAATGCAATTCAAGTTCAGAAGAGTCAATAAGACAATAAGAATGCAATTCAAAAACTCCCCCTCACTATGATCCTCGGATTTGAAAATTTCAAATTCTCCAACTTTCTCCCTTTGTATAAACTTCTCCCAACATCGAAATATCTTCTCCCCTTTGACAATGGAGTCATCAAGGAATCACGCCTTCCTCTCATCCGAGATAGCAATTTGCGAATGAAGAAGGAAGCAAAAGAAGAAGTATGCATGAAGTGCAATGGGTGGCTTCATTTTGTATTTTTCAATTTTGATTACAAGAAGCTTTGAAGATTACCCAAAAGAACTAGCTAGCATTTCTAATATTGCACAAACAACATATCAAGCCTGATAGTGCTAGCAAGATCATGGTAAGACATATATATCAAAGCTAAGCACCAAGGCTCAAAAGTAAAGCAATAGATTTGATCAATTTAAGCAACGCTTCAAATTCAGCAAGTTCATCAACAGGGATCCTAAAATGAAATTGGCCATGTCAAAATGTCAAAGTGAGATCAAAAATCTAACAAAGACCACATTAAGAGTCAATCAGGTCCTGTATTGAATCATTTTGCTCAGTATTTCTTAAAAGCCCATTTGTCAACAGTTTTCACATATGCATTGAATATTTGAAGTTGACTAATGATCTAACTTAGTGACAAGATCCTGGACTAGGAGCCATCCACAAACTCATCCTAAGCTTCGACCAGAAGTTGATTAAAGGTATATCTTAGTAAAGAAGATCCTGGACTAGGAGCCATCCACAAACTCTTTCTAAGCTTCTACCGGGCGACAAATCTTGAGGTTCATGTCATTTCTGACAAGCAATCCCCATGAGATCGTCTGGATCATCAAACTATCTCCAAGTTCATGTCATTTGACAAGCAGTCTCGTAAGAGTAGTTTGGCACATTTTAAACATAAGACAATCTTGATTTTTCATTTTTCACAAGAGCAGTTTTTAGAATCTCAAGAACACAAAAGCTCAAGTAATGGTCAATTTTAGATCAAAGAGCTAACAAAGCAATTCTGACAGGGCCAATGTCACAAGAGGAGCACTAATTGCGCAACTCGCTAAAACATCCACAAATTGCAATTTCTTAGTTTGAGTTGTTTAAAAGGTTCTAGCTCATATAGCAAAGACTTAGCTACACATGTAAAAGCATGATAATTCTAGCAAGTCAAAGAACTAGACATGGCATTGAGCAAGAATTGAAATACTAAAGCTCCAAAGGGTAATAGGCAAAGCTTCATCAATTTTAAAAGATAAGCAGAAAATTTTATATTACAATGCATCTTTTTGGATTTTTCATACCACTTGATGTATTTTTCATATGAATGCAATATGATACAATGAGATGCAATAAAAAGCCTAAAAACCTAAAAAGTTCAAAAAGATCAACAAGTTCAGAAAAAGAACAATAAAAGATCAAAAGAACAAGGTAAGATCAGAAAAGATCGAACTCCCCCTCAAACCAACCCATAGGGATAAATTACCCCTAACTCACTTCTCAAGGTGGCAAACCTAGTTGGGTCTAAAGGTTTGGTGAGGATATCAGCCAGTTGAGCCTCGGACTCCACGAAGTGTAGCACAATATCACCCTTCTCTACATGGTCTCTAAGGAAGTGATAGCGAATGTCTATGTGCTTGGTCCTAGAGTGTTGCACAGGGTTCTTAGCAATGTTAATAGCAGAAGTGTTATCACAGAAAAGAGGAACACTAGCAAAATTTAACCCGTAGTCCTTAAGAGTGGATACCATCCACAAAATCTGACTACAACAACTAGCAGCAGCTACATACTCAGCCTCAGCAGTAGATTGTGCAACAGAGGACTGCTTCCTAGAAGACCAAGAAACAAGAGAAGTGCCTAGGAAGTGACAAGTGCCCGAGGTACTCTTCCTATCAAGCCGACAGCCCGCAAAATCAGAATCAGAAAACCCCCGAATGGATAAAGAAGAAGAACAGGAGTACCAAATGCCATACTGGAGGGTAGAGTGTAAATACCTGAATATGCGCTTAACTGCTTGGCGATGGGAAGTTCTCGGAGACGCCTGAAACCTCGCGCAGAGCGGATCGTGAAGTGGATGTCCGGTCTTGATGCCGTCAGTGCGTGGAGGGAGCCGATCATGTCAGCGGTACTCGCGTTGATCCACGGCTTCTCCTTCCTCATCCGATCCAGCGATCGAAGTCGCCATGGGAGTGGCGATCGGCTTGCGATCACCCATGTCGGCGTTTGAGCAGATCCTTAGTATACTTCGTCGATGGATGAAGATCCTTCCTTACATTGCTTGATTTGAAGCCCCGTAAAGTAATTGAGCTCTCCCATCATGCTCATCTCAAATTCCCGGACATAGTCTCGTAAAAGCTAGAAACAAGAGCATGAGAAGAACCACCAAAGATAATATCATCAACGTAACTGAGCAAGTAAGAAATCATTGCCATGCCTAAGAATGAACAAGGTCTTGTCTACCTTACCCATCTCAAAATCATTCTTAAGCAAGAAGGTCTTAAGTCTATCATACCGTGCTCTAGGGGCTTGTTTAAGACCATACAAGGCTTTGGATAGCTTGAAGACATAATGTGGGTTCTTGGGATTCTCAAAGCCCGGGGTTGCCTAACATAAACCTCCTCCTCTATAAAACCATTCAGAAGGCACTCTTAACATCCATCCGATATAATCTAAAGCCCTTAGAGGCAAAGAAATGCAAGAAGAATGCGAATAGCTTCTAGTCTAGCAACAGAGCAAAGGTCTCATCAAAATCTAACCCTCAACTCGACTAAAACCCCGAGCTACTAACCTAGCCTTGTTTCTAACCACGTAACCATCCTCATTTTGTTTGTTTTGAAGACCCAGTGGTTCCTATAACATTATGACCACTAGGAGGTTCTACTAGGTTCCAAACCTTATTCCTCTCAAAATTCTCTAACTCCTCATGCATGGCATTGACCCAACTCAATCGGATAAAGCATGTGATATATCGCGGGGTTCAAAAGAAGCTACAAAAGCGTAATGAGAATAGAGGTTTGGATCATGATACCGGAGCGAGTGACTCGCTCATGGATATTACCTATCATCCGATCCGGCGGATGTTTGCTTTTGAATGTGAAGTGGCGCACCGAGAAGAAAGTACCTCTTCGACCTCAGTATCTGCTGATGATGAAGATGCGCAGTGCCTCAACCAAGGCGAAGTAGTCACGGCGGGTTCTTGTGCAGAATAGGAATGTCAACAAAGAAGCAGTGGAAGAGTATCATCGAGTCCATCATCATCTTCCTCTACAAATATACTCTCTGTCACCGTGTATCACCAAAATATCCGATCTAGCTCGGGGCTAGTCTCATCAAAAGTGACATTGCATGTCTCTGAACCAGTTAGTTTCAAAGATTAAAACCCGAAACCCTTGAATGTGCAGGATAACCCGAAATAAACCATCAAAAGTTCTTGACTCAAATTTATCTAGGTTTCTGTCTTGAGAATAAAACACTTTGATCCAAAGACTCAAAGTGTGAGACAGAGGGTTTTCTACAAAACGAAGCTCATAAGGAGTCTTGCCCAAAGACGGTCTCAAAAGACACGATTTGCAATATGGCAAGCAAGAGAAATAGCTTCGCCCAAAACCTCCTGAGTGCTATACTCATCTAGCATCGTCCTAGCCATCTCGACTAGGGTCCTGTTCTTCCTTTCCACAACGCCATTTTGTTGAGGGACGTGTGGGAGGAGAACGATGCTCAATTCCACGCCAAAGACAAAAGGAAGCAAAGATGCATTCTTGAACTCCGTGCCATTGTCATCATGCGGATCGCTCTCAAGGCACTCGGAAGTTCGAAGCCAAACGAAGAACAAGATCATGATAATGATCAAAAGCTTCATCCTTCAAGCAAGAAAGAACACCCAAGTGTATCTAGAAAATCATCGACTATGACAAGAATGTACCATTTTCCACCAATCGACCGAACCTAAGCGGGACCAACAAGATCCATATGAAGCAACCGTCCCGGTCCGTCGGTCATAACCATAGTCATCGATGGGTGTGAGGCGGCAACTTGCTTGCCATGCCTCTGGCGCATACATACTGACATCTTTGACGGCTTTGAGTTTAGGCAAACCTCTCATGAGCTCAAGGTTGCTAACTCGCGTCGATGATCAAAACCAATGTGCCCCAAACGACGGTGCAAAGCCGTAACTCGTAAGAAGAAGATGAAATTAAGCATTTGAGAGAACCAAGAAGAGATTCGAAAAATCACTCCAAAGATCCTAGCAACTCTAGTAATACCAAACACAAGCTCACCAAATTAATCAAGCACCCGACAAGCATTTTTCTTAAATCTAGTCTCATAGCCATCATCAAGAAGTTGAGAGACGTAAAGCAAATTGAACCTTAGCTTGTCCACAAGGGCGACGCCCTTGAGGATGAACTTGTCGCTCACCCCGATCGATCCTGTTCCTTCAATCCGCCCTTGCCTATCATCTCCAAAGGTGATGAATTCATCACCCGTCGACCGCGTGAAGGAGGTGAACCATCTTGAGTCTCCTGGTCATGTGGCGTGAACAAATGAGTCGACGAACCACGTGTCCTTCCTCTTCCGCGGTAATCCCGAAAATCAAGGCACGGAAGAACAATGTGTCTCAATCATCAAGTTAGTTAAACAAGACTTGGGAACCCGAAGATCGAGACACATGTCTCATGAGTAGTATGCAAAGCGTATGCTATCCTTGATTAAGTTTGAAGTTCATATGAGCAATGGTTACTTTAACATAAGAGTTATCCTGTCTAGGAACATGATGATGAGCATGTGACACAAATCCTAAACCAAGTTTCCTCTTTTCTACATTACCATGTCTCATAAAAGCTCTAGGTTGATTGAGTGAAATTCTAGCAAAATTTTTCTTATCATTTTTCAACCTACGCCAATGTAACTCAACCAAATGTCCATTCTTCTTGCAATAGGTGCAATGGTACTTGATACCACCGAGAAGCACCTTTGACTTAATGAAGTTTGGGCAAAACCATGATTTGAAAGTAGTTTTTGCAAAGTTGGGTTTTAAATTCAACTAACCCATTTTCCAAGACTTGAGTTACTTGGGGCTTTGAATTATCTTGGACAGAGTTGTATCCTAATCCTTGCTTCTTATAAGGAGTCTTAGATTTGTCCGTAATCATGTTTAATTGTTTCTTACCTTTAGAAAATTTTTCTAAGGTATCCTTAAGATAAGCATTTTCTTTTCAAGATTAACACATGACTCACAAGTTTTGCCTTTAATAGCTCTAGCATATTTTTCCTTATATAAAGCAATTTCAAGTTTAAGAGCAGACATGAAGCACATGTAGAAGACTCAATCTGTTCTTAAGCTTGGCATATTTAGCTCTAATCGCTTCTAAGATATCTTTAACTTCATGTTCGCTCAATGCAAAAAGAGCAAAGGCTAGGATCAATAAAGACTGTGAGCAACCAACTTGTCGGAATCTAAGCATTTTTCACAAGGAGCAGATTTAACCTCAACTAACTCACCCTAGCATTTTCAAGTTGTTGCAAAGCAATATCATGAGCAGATTGCGCTTAGCAAATTCGAGTGTAGGGCATGGCAGAAGAACATTCATCGATTCAAGAGTCTTAGTATTTGCAAGTTCTAAAGTCAAATTATCTACTTGAGACTCTAAGTCCTTGTTCCTAGCCATGATATACTCTAACGCCTTATCCTCGCTCATGAGTTGCTCAAAGATAGTTTCGCATCTATCGTAAAGGACATCATAGGAGAGAGGTACCTCATCGTCGCCGACGCCGTCTGAGTCGGCCATGAAGCAAACGCCGTGAAGTCCTTGGCCTTCCCTTTCTTCTTGTCTTGAGGATCTCCTCCTCCTTGTCATCCTCGCCCCGAGTCCACATCGCTAAGGATTGTTCCCCAAAGCGGCAAGAACCCGTGAGCTACCTTTGTGAGCTTGGCGAAGATCAAATCTCGATTTGTTCCATTGAGGCTTCTTCCAAGTGGCTTTCCTTCCTTGTGGTTGCTCTTTCCTTTCAACTTGGGGCGCTTTGCTCTGATGTGATTAAGCTCACCACACTCATAGCAAGTCACGGACCTCCTCTCTTTTGTTTCTCATATTGTTATAGGCCCGTGTGGCTTTTCTCGACTATGAGGGCTAACTCGGCCTCGTGAAGACTCTCAAACTCCTCTTCATGGATTGCGATAAACCAACAGTTTAAAATCCGTAAGAAGACTCGAAGACCCATCGAAGCTCTCTTGAGCGGTCCGCTACCAAGGCCATATTTTCCTTCTTGGGATGATCAATCCTCTTGATCTCATGAGTCTTAAGCTTGCTATAGAGCAGCTCCAAAGTCGATCGTAGAGGTTGACGTTCTCCTCAATGGCGGTAGCCTTTATCTCCCACTCCTTGGTGTTGATTGCACCAAGAGGTGGGTGGCATTTTCAGCATCGAGAATATTCAATTCCAACAACCTTCATCCGATTAATCACTTTGTTGAAGCGATCAAAATGTCATCGATGCTCTCCAGACGATCTCGAATTTGTTATATTCACGCTTATAGATCGTCTCGCGTATTTTCTTGATTTGGGACGAACCTCATGGTAGGTTTCGAGGTGTTCCAAATCTCGTCGCGCAGCCTCAAGATTGCAAATTCGATCATACTCCCGCCTACCAAGCCCACCATACAAGAGGTTCTTTGCCTTATTGTTGTTAGCCAAGAGGGTCACTTGAAGCCGAATAACTTCGTGAAGAACGAGCTGGGCTCGAACAACCTCCCATATAGCTTGTCCTTCGCTCTCAAGGAAGACTCGCATGCATTCTTCCAATAGGCATAGTCGTGCCCATCAAGATATGCGGCTTGGTGGAGTACTTATCCATCGCCAGTTCAAAGGACCTGCTAAGATCAAGATTGAACTAACCGGCTCGATACCACTTGTTGGACCGAAAAGGCGACTAGAGGGGGTGAATAGAGCACGCCACTTTTTCAACCACGATTAGATTCAACACAAATTTCACTCCAATAGCTATAGAAGCTATGAAGATCGATATACCAAGACAAATGAAGACTAGGATTGAATCCAATCAAAACCCCAAGCAAAACAACCAAAAACAACCAAACTTAAATTCCTAAGAGTAGGGCGGTCCGACCTCTACTCGGGCGGTCCGACCTCTCCAAGGCGGTCCGACCTCTAGCTAGGCGGTCGACCTCCAAAGATGAACAAAGAAATCACCCAAAAAAGCGAAGTTGCAAATAGGTCTAACTTTTGATCTACAACTCCAAACTTCATGAAACTTGGAACACACCTTCTCTAGGATGTCGTGAACCTATTCCAATCAAGATCATGGAGATCCATGGAAAAGTTACGACATTTTTCAGTTTGAGAGATGGATGGTTCAAACCGAGTCAAAACGAAAACGTGACCCAAAAACTTGCTCGTGGGTGATTGATGATCAAGATGATCTTAGATGTGTTCCCACATGTCACAACAAGCTATATCATGTAAAGAAATCAATCAAAAACATGCGAATCAAAGAAAGACTCAAAATCACCAAATAGAGAGAAGAAGGGCAAAGAGACACATCTTTGATCAAAGCTTTCTTTGGATTGATTGATAGGGTTTGGGTTTACACCACTCCATCAATGGAGGACAAAGCTCAATCCAAGAGCACAAGATCAAATCAAAACTCTCTAGAACCCTAACCTCCACTAATCCTCTCCCTAAGCCAAAACTAGGGTTTCAATAATGATAAAAGGATTGAAGGGGTGCAGCCACCTCCTCCTCTATTTATAGTGGAGACTTAGACCATCTAGAAGATTAACTCAAATGGGCTCCGTTAAGGCCCAACACAAACGGGTCACACACGCACGCATTTTAAAGCGCCGCCTACAACACCTCTTAACCTAAACCGCTTCTCTTGCGCTCGCCTTGCGCCGTGGGTAGGCAAAAGGTCACCAAGGTGATATTTGGTAAGATTACCAAAATACCCTTCTCGGTCCTTCTCCAAGACCGAGTCCATCTTCGCAAGCACTTCGCATGCTCAGCCACGTAGGTTGATCACCGCCTCTCCATGCCTGCAAGTCTCTCCCATCCGCCCCACCGAAACCACCATGGCACTTGCACCGACTCCGCGCCGCTTGATCAAACCAATCGCACCGAATCGTCTGTTCGGTCATCCTTGTCCATTCTGCACCATACTTGATTTCATTGACTCACCCGCATCGCCGATCGCTCGACCTAAGCTCTCCAAGCCTCGCCCCGATCATCCTCGCCGCTGACCGTCGTTGACCACCAAGCAACTCGCACAACAATAGACAAGCAAATCGAACCGGAACAAGTTCTTCGCAACTTGACCCACGTTAGTCAAAACATGCATCATGCAACACATATGCATCAAACTCATGACTTTGACCTAACTAACGAACAACGCCGCCACGACGAGCGACGTTCAGGTAACAACCGGTCGATCCGCCTCGGGGCGGGCTCGATCGACTGGCCTTGCCGGCCGGACCGCCGCCAAAGGCCGGTCCGACCGCCAGAAGGACTTAGCCAATTTTCAACCCCAAAATCCAAACCTACTGGAAACTTTAAACCAATAGAACTTTTATCGAGACTCCAAAAATTATGGGAGCAAGAACAATGGGATCCCCTCACTTGCCTATACCTCTATTTTTGGCCCAAATTGCTTTGACCACTTTTGTCACGGCCGGTCCGACCGGCGACATGGCCGGACCGATTTGGGACCTGGCGGACCGCCGTGGCTATGGCGGATCGGACCGCCCGTAAAGTCCGAATAAAGGTCAAACTTTGTCGAAAACCCGTGAAACGACAAACCATTAACGCCATTGCCAATTGTCACATCATCCTAAGATCTGGAGCATATCCCCATGATATCCACACCTTCACATGCATGTAACTGGCCGGGAAAGCAAGCTAGCTAGCATATATTCATGTTTCATAGCGTATGACTATATTAGCTTGGGATTGAGTGAGCCTGAGAACCAATTCATGTTTTGAGTGTTTTATGCTTCTTGCTGGAGGATCCAATATGTGTTGTAAAGCTTCCGCTAGTATTTACTTCGCTTGGAGGTTGGTTCTCTCATAAACGGGCATTTCTAAGTTGAGCTACGATGCTTATGAATCATATTTATGTATTTTGTCTAAATATTTTCTTGTAAATATATTGGCAAGTGATTTTGAAGAAGCGAGATTTTCTACTGTGGAGGCTTTCAAAGGTTTAATATATAATTGCATCAATGAAAACTTGGTGTCCCAGGGCATTACCCACATTATTCTGTTGCTTAACTCTGGTTACTCAAGCAAAGTACTCATTTTTTATTTTAGGACAGCTTCTGAAAGTACTTGTATGGTGCATAAAAAGCCACCGTGAGATTAACAAAGGATGAGTTGATGTTTCTTCACGGTGCTAACAAGAAAACCGTAAATGTAGCTTATGATTTGCTTATCGAATTTGGTCGTGCTTGTATGCGGAAGGAGAGCTTGCACCAGTTCTTTGGCATGGTACTTCTATGCCTTGTCTTTTAATTTTGACGTTTATTGAAAATTGACTGCCTCAGCACCAAGCTATTGCAATTTTTAGTCACACCCACTTCAACCAACCTAGCATTCCCTCAGTGTGCTCAGTAGCGTACAAGCTCCTTCCTTCGACTTTTCTGCTTATGCAGAGGAACAACCAAGAAATTGTCAATGCTACAGAAGGTTATTCAGGAAGTGACCTGAAGGTTATTAAGTTTTCTATTAAAAAAGTCCTTAGTAATCTAAACTATGAGAACATGCACTCTCATAAGCTCCTGGATTTGTTCATGCATGTTTCTACACAGTACATTCTCCCATATGTACCATGCACGCACGTATGCAGTTCTGTTAGGCACGTCAGAAGTCAGAGAGTGATTAATCTACTAGAACCTAAATAAAGCTAAATGGAACATGTACCCCCCACTAGCTGTGCCATCTGTATCTATCGGTTTCCAAGGTTGAAATTAAATGGTTACATAAAAGATACTATTAACTATGTATGTACATCGAATGATCAACCAACAAGAAAAAAATGTTTCATGGCTAATACTCAATTGACCTTACTTATGTTTTATTGTTCGTGCATAATTCTAGAAAATACTACTCATTTTAATTATTGAAGTGCAATAGCAAATTTACCAATAGGAAGCAAATGATTATTCTTTGTGAGACTATATATAACTAGAGTATGTCAATGGTATCCTTTATGAACACACCATGCATGCATACTATTGAATACAATGTAACATTATGTACTTTGCTATTTTACCAAGTGCCTTCTACGTTGATAAGAAAGTGTTCAGATTGTCTCTTTGTACAGCTCAATCCATTGTGATGTGTGGCATGTCCCTTTCACTGGATATGAGGTGTAACAAATGACTAAGCTTAAATGATCTGGGTGATAAGTTTTGAGTCGGTTTTGTAACCTGTATATAAGTTGATATAACGCACCACATACTTACTGAATTTGAAAATGATCTGGGTTATATGGCTAAAGTAAAGACCTGTGTTTAATCAATTAAGTTACGCTGACGATTCTCCAAGATGAGAATGCTTACTCTATTCACCTTATAGGAAGGGGCCAGGACTGGGACTGGATCCTCCCATGTGGGCTCGGCACCGGATGAGAATGTCATTGATAGCAACGATGCTAACAATGATGGAGACAACTGCAATGCTGACATTAATGGCGGCAACAACCATGATGCCAACAACATCGACCGCGACAGATACAACTAATTTGTCTTCATGATCTTTCATGACCTGCTAGCTCTTTTGAATAGTTGAACATGGTATTGCTGCACTTTTAGATGGACTTATATTACTTGTATGTGACATTAGTCCTTTAGGTGTATTAGTCCTTTACATGGTATCTTTGAAGACTTTTTGATGTCTTTTGTGTGGATTACGATGTTGCTTTCTACAAGTGAACCTTATGGATGGTATTGGGCTTGAAATGATAAGCTTGAACTTCTTATTTATGTATGGAGGTATGGATGTGTATTGTGGATTATATATGATTCATGGATGTGTATTGTGGATTTATGATGCATGGATGTATGAAAATGCGATCAATTGAGAATTTCATTTCATGCATGGTCAAAAACCGTCAAGTTTAATTTTGTTGAGGGTTCCTACCGTCAAGAAAAAATTCATTTTATGCACTGGCAAAAAATCGTTGTTTAATTTTGTTGATGAGCCTACCCGTCAATAAAATTCATTTTCTTGACGGTTCCCAAAACGTTGTTTAATTTTATTGACGGTTCTTACCACGACAAAAATTCATTTTATCCACGGTCAAAAACCGTCAAGTTTATTTTCTTGACGGTTATTACCCATCAGCAAAAATTATTTTCTTGACGGTTCCAAAAATCGTCAAGTTTAATTTTCTTGATGGTTATTACCCGTCAGCAAAATTTATTTTCTTGACGGTTCAAAAAACCGTCAGCAAAATATGAAAAAACCGTCAGCAAATATTTTCTTGACGGTTAACCGTCAAACAAATTGGACATCCCTGACCACCTAGACCTGAGGGTATTTTCCTGACGGTTAACCGTTAGGAAAATTAAACCTGACGGTTTTTCCTATTTTGCTGACGGTTTTAAACCGTGAGGAAATACCCGTTTTGTGGTGGTGATTTGATACGGGGTACCGATCTTCACGATTTAGAATCTGGGATACACCATGAAACCCAACAAATCGATGAGACCAAACGATGCCAATGCAACGACCTACAATGCATAAACTCGCAGAACCACACGTTATGATAGCTCCACTTGACCATGACCAAAGTGGATATGACCTCCCTGCAATTCAATTAAGAACAAGCAAGAACATGAATGGAGGGATTGCATAATTCCAAGGGGGCGCCAGCGGCTTGCACAAACCCTAGAACGATGCAAGAAGCAATCTGATTTTTTTCTTTTAAATTTGTGGTGCTACAGTGCATCGCCCGTCCCTAGGGTGTTAAGGATGTGCGGGACACTCCCACCCATGTATGGACTAAGCCCAAACTAACACTATTTGACCCAAGTGAGCAAATTGGCTTTTAAGCCTAAACTAAAACTAAATTTTTTTAAAATGTGGAAAATAGTTCTAAAATAGATACATGAACCAATTAGGACCTCTATTACTCATGACATGCAAGCCCATTATGTAAAAATAATTGAATCACTCAAACGGGCTAGAAATCGTAATTCAATCTTTTAAGCTCTTTCGGCCCAAATTGAGTAATTGGACTTGGATTCCTTCAATTGCAGCTACATGGGCTTGTCTAGAACTTCTCTTGGATGTGAGAGAGGTGCATGTGGGCTTAGATGGCTGCATGGGGCTCTCTCCCATCTTGGCTTGGCCGCATGGCCCCCCTCTCCTTGGCTTAGCTGTTGCATGGTCTCCCTTGGGCTTGCTTCCTCCTTGTTGGCCGCATGGAGGGCCTTGGCATCCTCTTGTGCTTTCCTTTTGTTCTCTCTTTGGTCTACCTCCCTCTCCTTGCTCTAGCCTGCACCATTTCTAGGATATCCAACATACCTACATTCACACAAGCAAAGTCGTAGTCACATTCTTTCAGGCAAACTATAATTATGAACATTAAGTTTAGGTTTAACCTTGTGATAGTGTTTGGACCATTGATATGTAGGTATGTATGTCATGAAGTTGGGGTAATCCTCATCATCCTCCCATTTTTCAAGAAAAAACGTCCTCGACTTTCGATAATTTGAAAGTGTACTAAAAGAAGAGAACAATGTATATATGTATTTATCATCCATTGTACCATTCCCTATGTTTTGAATAGCACTCGTGATCATATATAATATATGCATGTGAATACTCCTTTCATCCACATCATTTCTACTCCCATGAAAAGAAGTCGTTTTCAACTTTTGTAAGCATATATGCAAATTATGAATGGACAAACCTAAATCATTTTCTAATGTATACAAGTGTCTCGTAGGATCATTGTTCAACATTGCAACAACAATTTCATGTAATGTGGATGGTAAAATTGTTTGTCTTCCATGCTTCAGTTGTGCTACTTTGATTACTTATATATGAAAATACATGTAAGATATGAACAAGTAGGCATCATTTTTTTTCTAAACAATACTCTCTCTCTCTCTTATGTTTTTCTTTCTTTTACTCTTCTGCGCGAGCTGTCCCATTCGACCCATCTCCGCGCGCCCAACCCGTCTCGCCTTCTCCCTCTCTCCTTCTCGTTTCCAGGTAGAGCTCGCATGTCGATCATCCCCTTCCTCTTGCCGTTGTCTGCGCCCGCCATTGTCGTTGCCATTGCTGCCGTCCGTGAAATTTGAATGCTTAAGTTTCTTCCCCAATTTATGTGCAATCAAGGCCAATGAAGACCTCCACTCCCTCCCGTTTAATTCCGGCCATTTCTACTTGCATTCATCGCCTTTACACTACATTTGCACGGCCGCCATCTTCGGCGAGTAATGGTCGTCCACCCATCCATTGCCCCTCACCCTTATGACTACAATGTCGCTCCAGTGAGCTTCCTTAAACACGTTTGCAAACCTACCTCCTCAGTCAATCTTGGTTTTCACACAGCCTCTCGCTGAAATCGAGATCGTCTTCTTCGCCGGTGACCGAGCGTCGTCATCATCGATTTTGCTACCTGTTGGCCCAAACCGAAGACGAACACACGCGAACGCAATGGAACCCTCGAACGCGAACACAAGAACACAACAAAAATTTTATGCCGCCGGAACAACATCAGCTTTTCTGATTTTCTCTTGCTCTTGTTGTTCAAGTTACAAGACCATATGTGCCCTTATATAGGCTGAGCACTTGGATTCTTTAATCCAACTCGGTTTTCGAGTAGGAAACCTATTCAGACTCACATTAGGAAACCAAAACTAAATATGGAAAGCTAAATATAGAAAGCCTAACAAAGGAAATAAACTAAATTGATCCGATGCTGATTGCATCAGGATCACCCTATACTTGGCAAGTCTAGATTAATTTCCAACAATCCCCCCTAATCTAGACTTACCGACTCTAACTTGTTGCGGTAGTCGATCTCAACTACGACTTACCGAACTGATACTCGGCACAGGATGGCGAACATACCTCCTCAACATCCCAGACACTACTCAGGACGGTGAACACACCTCCTCAACGTCTCATACTCAACTCAACAGACTCGACTCAGGACGGCGAACACACCTCCTCAACGTCCCGGACTCAACTTAGCATCAGAGTAACGCCGGCTCGTATTCACCATCGGCCACAATTAAATGCGCCCGCTTTCTCCTTTCGGGATTACGGCATTCAAAAGCGGCGCCCGTAGTCCCGATAATTGTAGCAAGAATTTTCGCCTTGTCGAACTTGCGATTCTTCATGCGAGTTGTTGGCGCCCTTTTATTGGACTCGATTCCCACGTCACGAGTGAGTAGTAGATGCTCACCTTCCTCGTCGTGCCGCCCCTTTGTGCGTTCCTCGTATGCCTTCATCGCCCAACCACCTCCACAATCGCCATCGCCTTCATATCGACCAAATTGCTCAATGGTGGAGACGATCGGCAAGAATTTTTCGGGCATGGCACGAAGAAACTTCTTCACGACGGTGCGCTCCTCCATCTTGTCTCGAGGACACGAATCTCGCTGACGATGGTGGTCGCCTTCATGGCGAAGTCATTGATGGACTCGGCCTCCTTCATCTTCATTACATCGAACTCACTCATGAGAGTCTGCGCTCGTGCCTCCTTGACGCGGTCGGCGACGCGTGCATCTCCTTCAGAGTGTCCCAAGCCTCCTTGGCCGTCTCATATTCGCCAAGACCATCATCATGGCCTCGGGCACGACTTGGAATATGGCGGCGAGCCATCTGGTCCTTGCGCCATCGACCCGCCTCTTTGCCTTCCACCGCTGCCCACCCCCTTGTGCGCCGCGATAAACACCTTCATCTTCACCGCCAAGAGCCATAGTTGGTCTCGGTGAGCATTGGGTATTGAAGGTTACCAAACCCACCTTCACGGTGCCTTGATGCTGCCGTGTCCGAGGTATCGCCATCGCTCACGAACCTCGCGTTGACGGCATCTCGCCGCAACATGACGCTACACCTCGTGCGCCCGAGGCGAGTGCCAGAATCGCCGAGAGCCGTCGTCGCCCGACCGAGCCACGCGTTGCCCGTCCGCGCCGCACAGCTTCTCCTCGCACCTCGCATCCTCGCACCTTGCCATGCGCTCCGCCGCTGAGCGCTTATGCATCTGCTATGGCACACCGCCGCCACACATACGGGACTCCGCGCACTCCACCGCCACGCCAGATATGCCACCACGAGTCGAGATCACCTCCCGGTAGCGCTAGGGTTTTGAACCTAGAGCTCTGATACCAATTGTTGGCCCAAACCGAAGACGAACACACGCGAACGCAATGGAACCCTCGAACGCGAACACAATAACACAATAAAAATTTTGTGCCGCCAGAACAACAGTAGCTTTTCTGATTTTCTCTTGCTTTATTGCTCTTGTTGTTCAAGTTACAAGACCATATGTGCCCTTATATAGGCTGAGCACTTGGATTCTTTGATCCAACTCGGTTTCCGAGTAGGAAACCTATTCGGACTCACATTAGGAAACCAAAACTAAATATGGAAAGCCTAACAAAGGAAATAAACTAAATTGATCCGATGTTGATTGCATCAGGATCACCCTATACTTGGCAAGTCTAGATTAATTTCCAACACTACCGTCCTTGGATACCCACCGTCCTCGTCCACTCATTCATCTTCAGAGTTCCATGTTCTACCCGTACGTCGTCACCTTCACGAGCATCACCGCATCGCAATGTGGTCATAGCCCAAAGCGGTGCCACCGCTTATCCCTCACTAGCGGCCATCTTCGTCCACCACCAGTGACGCACATGAGGTGACTCAACTCCCCAAGTTCCCCTCTTCTTCTTCTTTTTTTGCATCTTCTTGTCCTCCACCGTGCTGTAGAACGCCGACAACCACTGTCCATTGCGTCGCCACCGCCAGTAAGCCACGTGGCACATATGTGTGCAACACCTCGTTGCCGTGTCGACCACCTAAGACCAGTTAGTGCTTGCGTGTGTGGCTGCGTGGCCGGATCCAGTAATCCATGCGCCCAGTCCACCGTAGACTAGGGCCCACTTGTCAGTGACCCATTCTTTTTTTATATAAAATAATACCAGTCAATTAAAAAATCCTTGCTAACGTCATCCTTGCACAATAGGTGAATATGGTTCTGTCTCTCTCTTTTTCTCTTTATTTAATCTTCTGTAAGTCTGTTCTCTCTCGTTTGAACTCTGTGTAACGTTGTTTTTTTTTTCTAAATTTGTCTACAAATATGAACTAATTGTTTTTGTGAAGCATTTTAATTTTTGGAGTTTATTTGAATTTGGATTTACTTCGCGTATAGATTACAACACTTCTTAAGAGCCAGAGTACTACATCGACCAAGAGCAGCAATTCTTTGAGCAAGACAAGTTACATCTTTGATTATGTTGAACCCAATATTTCAATTTAATTATATTCTTTTAAATTACTATGCATGCATATTTTTATTCAACATTCTTTAAGGTTCCTATCTTTAAAATTGTAGTTAAATTCCAACACTTGTGTATAGCCCATTTTTGACATTGAAATCCTTATACCTTGTCACTCCAGGCAAAACTTGCTAGTAGATACCTAATTAAAATTTCTACTAGTACTTTTTGTAGCAAATAGCTTAGACATGCTTAGAGCTGAATTTTGGATAATTTGGGAATTTTACCAAGCCAAAAACATTTTGAGTATTAAAATGTATCATTGGTATTGGTGTGCCATGGAAGTTTATAAATGATTTGCAAAATAAAATAAAAAATTCGTTTAGACTTGGGTGAGTGGTTGTCAGGTTTATTGTAAGTCTCACCTAAGTCAGTTCAGGACCGGTTTGTAAGCTGTTATTGCAAGGCATTTTCATACTACCACAAGTTTGGTGTGGGACAAACCTGGTCAACTAATTTGCAACGTCCCAGTGTCAGCTGTGTCATTCATTTGAATGTGGGTGTTGGTTAGACAGATATTCCCACACGTCGCAAGAGGGGGATTCCATCTAGGTGGTTTAACCCTTCAGCAGTGAAACCTTAGCGGGCGGGACTACTTTGGGATCACGTATTGTAAAAGTCTTGTGATAATCACTTAGTCATACAACTATGGAAGTGTGTTAGACAGACATTATAAGCTAATTATCTCTAGTGGGTAAAGTTGTACAACCCCTACATAGTATAAAAACTGTTCAAATAGTTGTGCCCATGGTCATTGGCATGCTGAGCAAAGCCTTTCATGGATTAGACGTTGGATTTTAATTTTTTTTGGTTAGAAATGATTTTTGGATGGTGTGATCCATGTAGAAAACTTGGGTGGTTAGTGTTGATAAAATAGTGTTAGGAGGTTTATCCTACACCTGTTTGTCACTCAATTAAAAAAAAAGTCAATATTCTATAACACAAGCTTTCGAACTTAATCTTTTTAAAAATGCTAAATATTGATTTACGCACAAACAACCAAAGTAATCCTTCTGTTATTAATATCCACGCATGCATTAACTCTGTAATGGGTGTAACATGCGGACTACATTTTGAACTCACACTTGCTTAATAAATTGTTATTCAAAGATGAGGACTTTTCAACTGTTGGGGATTTCGATGACTAGGCTATTGCCCGAGTTGATTGCTTATAATGTTAGCTTGTGAGTCGTACTTGTAAAACTATGGTACTTATATCAATAAAATTGTGTGTGATATGGATGTTATCATCTTTGTTTACACTTATATACTAGTTATTCCTAGACTAGTTTAGAATACACAGAGAATCCAGGATTCTTACTCCTGGGTTCGACATCAATCAAGCTTCATTGTGACCCACGTGGCAATTCGTATTGAAGTTAATTTATTTGTTGTGGGATGTTTTCTCTATTTTCATGTCTTAAATTCATGTTCGAAGAATCCATCCATGTATTCAATTAACCTCGCATGTAACCCTTTTGCACTGATGTGGACGGCCGCCTTGCTGATAACGGCGGTCCGTGTGATCCATATGCTCGCCCCGAGCGTGGGGCTCAAGATCCGCAGCGGGAGGGGGTCTTAGGGGGTGGAGACCCCTCCACTTGATGAGCTCTCGCACGCATCGTAGCTCCTGCCATCCTGTTGCCCCAAGGATGGATAGCCACAGACGAAGGATACACTCCACAACCGCGAACGAATTTCTAGACCGCAAGCGCATACTACTTAATCTAGCATGCATAATGACATAAAATGTATAAAAATTAACACCAAATGGGTGTACAAAGGCACTAGGGCCAGTACAAGATCTATTAAAGCAAATGATAGTTTTTCGGCTTAATTGCTATGCATACTGCCCGTAGGCGATGCGCAACTATTTGGAACGAAAAGAGCGAATGATTACACTACAAAATCTAACTTCTACAAGATAAGGAATATCATTAGGGTGGATATAATCTAAGAATAATACCTAACTTAATCCTAATATCGCAGTACAGCAACGCCTTCTCGTCTCTTCGCCATCGCTCTTCCCGGTGACTACTAGCGTGTCCATTTTTGGAAAAGAGAGATGAGCAATGGAAAAATATTTTGCACAAGTCCAATGAATAGTGAGGTAAGAATTAGAAACTAGGATGGGTAAAGAATAAAAGATATTCATTACTTAAAAAAATTTAAATAAATTTGATAACTTAAAATATTTTGATCAAAAGACTTGCTAACAATAACGTCAGTGCTATTTCTAACATACATTCATTATGGCTCTAATACCAACGCTGTGGGGGCCCCTGGGTTATTTCCGTAAGACTGAGCCTTTCCCGTTCTTATGGAAATAACTCTGACCTTAAGTAAATAAATTTCATCTTAACTCCATCTAATTGAGAAGTCCTGAGAGAAACTAGAACCCCGGTGAACATGTGTACTGCTCCTCTACAAGCACTATATGATGACCGGTTCTCCAAACGGTCCAAGTCCACACTTAAATAAGTTAAAATGGAATTCAAAACTGCGGGTATTCGTCTCATGTTGTCTCCCAATATAACCTCATCAACGTCAATCACAGTCATACAACAATCATATATTGACATATCGAAAGACATACAACATAGTAGTTTAAGTCTACATCTATTACAAAAGGACCGACTGGCCAAATTCAATTAAACAAATCAAGTAGCAGCGGAAGTAAGAAAAATGATCAAAGGTCCAGCAATGGTGTGCCCAAAGCCCATGGCAACCAACTGGGGGTTAAATAATAGCATTACTCGTTAGCGTCGCCACATCGGTGCTAACAAACTCGTCAAGCAGAGAGTCATCCTCACCTAAATTTACAGCAATCGAGTTAAGTACAAAATGTACTCGCAAGTCATACACAAAGGAAAAAAATTAGTTATGCATATAGGATAATCAAAGGATGGCATTAGTGGTTTAGTTTTGCGAAAGGCGCAACAATTTTCATCCTACACATACTAGTTTTACAATTGTCATTTAGAAATCAGATTTAAAGTAGAAGTAAAACATGTGACAAAGTTATACATTGATAAACAAATAGATCAAACAAATACCAAAGTGGCAGCCCACTTTGATAAACTAAAATGCATGAACTCTCGTTCATGCCAAATACCAAGTTGTAACCATGCCAATTTTAATCAAGAGACTATCGATGATGTCATTCAAAGCTAAGTGTTGTCCATAACCGTGGACACAGCTATTTGAATAGTTTTATCCGTGCAGGGGGGTACTACTTTACCCACATGACTAGCCCAGCTCATAAGCCAAACATACTACCTTTGGTGAGTTGGCCGGGGAGTTCGAGATATTTTTCAACAGGAAAGCCCTATTGAGATAAGTCCCCCTTGCGAGATGAACCCCAAACTTAGTGCAAACGACTGATAGCGCTTGCTAAGCGGGCTTGCAAGTTATGTTGGATATACCAATGTAATGTAAATAAAGAAAAATAGTGCTCCCATGCACATTATAGAAAATTGTATCGGCTCCTACGAACAAATGATCGAACACAAATGTCCTCACACAACCAGGAACTTAACCCAATAAAACTCATCCCTTACTTAACCAAACGGTACCCATATCCCTCATGTGAAAGTACGATTGGTACTTGGAGTTGACAACCCAAAGTTCGGTCCTTAGCGGTCCGGACAAGTCGACTACATACCCGATCTCGTGCACGAAGGCACCCTCACTAACAACCTCTTGTCCAGATCAAAAACTATTTGAAACAACAAAGTTTAGACTCAAATAACCAGATACAAGGATCTGGACCAAATCATAAAAGAAAAATATCAGGTGTTTCCCTTGATCGACGGCTAATCCCATCAACCGTACTAACACCCTCTAGACTTGCATGGCTAAGCACTCAATATAAAATCATCACATCCATCTACCTTAAGCATATATGTACCGGAAAATAACAAGGATAACATCAAGAGTATGACATAACTAACTACTCATCACAAAAATATTGAAATATCGAAATAGAATGCAAGCAAATATATATCATGGCATTTCAAAACACTACTTAACAAAAAGCTGGGATCAATATGATGCAAAAGAAAGTTCAAATGATTCTTGTCTTACCGGTACTCGATTTTCTCGCTCTAGGTGGCGTAGGAGTATGCATCGATTGTTTTGTAATATATATATATATATATATATATATATATATATATATATATATATATATATAATACGACATCGAATAAATATCGAGAAAAGGCGAAAAATTCACATTCTTGAAAATGCATGAAATTTCTACAGTAGCTAGATGATGATCTTAGATGAATTTACATGAAAAAATATTTCATTTCGATTTAGTATGTGAGAGTTAAAATAGTTTGAATATCAGTTTTATAGAAAATGTTGAAAAATACTGTGGATATCGTGAGGATATGTGCATGATCTTAGGATGATGAGTCAATTGGCAATGGCTTTATTGGTTTACAAAATCTCGCTGTGGTTGTTAGCCTGCTGACTACAAAGGACCACACTGGCATGGCCGGCCGATCGCCGGTGGAGAGGTCCGACCGGCCGTGTTTGCTTGGTCCGACCGGGTTTGGTTAAAAGTGGATTTTGGAGCTGAGCCGAAAATAGGATGTGTAGGCAAGTGAGGGGAGTCTCCTGGATGTGGTCACACAATTTTTGGAGCTCCCAGTCAAAAGTTCTATTCATTTGAAAATTCCAGAAGGTTTCGGATTTTCGAGATGAAAATTTGGCTAAGTCTTTTCGGGCGGTCCGACCGCTTGTAGGAATCGGTCCGACCGCTCGAATCGGTCTGACCGCCGTAAGGGGTGGTCGATCACGATCACTTGGAGTTTAGCCATTTTGGCATTGTGGTGTTTGGAATGTGTTTAATGTATGAATTTCAATGCCTTATTGTTGCATATTGCATTGTGGAACTAACGTGGGTCAAGTTGTGAAGAACTTATTCCCAGAGACGATTTGTTTGTCTATTGTCGCGGTGTGGCTTGCGTGTCAACGACATCGCAGTGAGGTGGATCGACTACGCTTGGAGAGCCGAGGTCCGTAACGATCATGGATGTCGGGAGGTCGTGTGACTCAAGCATGGTGCGTAATGGGCAAGATGGATCGAACGGGCGATTCGTTCAGGTACCGGTTGATCAGCGGTGCGCGTAAGGTGCAGTCCCTAGGAGGTTCCGATGGGATTCAGACGGGAGAGACTTGCCGACATGATGAGAGCCGCTGATAAACCTACACGTGGTGAAGCAGGCGATTGCTTCAACAGATGTGTGTGAGTGGGTCCCATGTGTGTGTGGGCCTTCATGGGAGCCCATTAGTGGAAACCCTAGGCCTCTCCTATAAATAGAAAGGGGGGAGAGGAAAAACCCCTAAGCATTCATTTGGAGTCTCCAAGACTTTTCTAGGGTTTGGATAGGAGAGGAGAGGAGAGGAGAGACTAGGGTTTGGAGAGATTTGTTTGTGGGCTCTTTGATTGAGCTCTTGTCCTCCATTGAAGGAGTGTCTTTGTATGCAACATCTTGATTCAATCAATCTTTTGATGTTTGCTCAAGGGTGAAGTCTCTCTTGTGTTCTTCTCTCTTTTGTTGATTTTGGTGCTTTCTTGATCCGGGTGTTTTTGGCTTGGTCTCTTGACCGATTTTACCTTGCTTTGATGTGTGGGAATACTCGTAGAATCATCTAGATCATCAATCCCCCACAAGCAAGTGTTGGATCAAGTTTTTCATATTTCTAAGGTTTGTGCACTTCTTTGGTAAAACCTTAAGAGATCGATTCTACGAAGTGGATCTGAACGATCGTCGCTAGAAATAGGTCTTAGATATCCTTAAGCAGGTGTGCTCCAAATTTGGTCAAGTTTCATTGGTTGAATAAAAAGTTGGACCAAATTTTGTTTTGAATTTGGGGGTTGTGTTTCGGTTCTGGACTAAATCGGTCGGACCGATTTATAAACGGCGGTCTGACCGCCAGCATTCAGACCGCCCGTTAACGGCCGGTCGAACCAATTTCAATCGGTCGGACCGCTCTTTGGCAACCGGTCAGACCGCCAGTGTCCAGACCAGCCTAGTGAGATCAATTCTCCACATTTGTGTCTTGTGGTTAAAGGGGGTTATCGAGTTCAGCACAAGGCTTCCTCTGTGCGTTCACTGGTCTTCTTAGCTTTCCTAGCTAAAGGAGAAAAGTTCGTGTTGAATTTGATTAAGGTGAAAAATTGAGAAAGCGACTATTCACCCCCCTCTAGTCATCTTTACGGTCCTACAAATACCTCTCGGATATTGTTCATCCGAAATGCAATTTTTCGCACAATTTTGTAGAACAGTGGTGGAGATAAGGATTGTATGGTCGGATAGAGAAAAAAATTATAAGACCAAAATAACTTGGTTCATCTCATTTGGAGTTAATATGAATTAATTATGAATTTTGAAAGTTAATAGCATTTTCTAGTGTAAAGATAATTTGATTGTGGGATCAATTTCCAAAATTATATTCTCTGATATAGAGACATATTTGAAACCTATTTAAAAATAAATTTCACTTAAAATGAGAATTATCAAAATTGGTTTCACATGATTTCGAGTTAAAATGAATTAGTTATGGATTTTTTAAGTTGAGTGATTATTCAGTTCAACAATAATTCGTTTTGGAATTTGTAAAAAGCATTTAATACTTTTCTCACCCGGCTTTACCTAGCCTTGGTCACTGACAAGCGGGTTCCTCTGAATAGTATCATTTTCTATTATAATTTCCAATTTAACCGCACTAACAGGTAGGGCCTGTAGGTCATAGACATGGTCCATTGCATGGTGCATTGACCGCGGGTCTACGAATCCGGTCCACGACTTCACCAATGTGCACTTAAGGAGCAGGACCCACTTGTCATAGGCTCATGGTCACTCATTAACACAGCTAAGCAGAGATTTTCGATAAAAATCCCGAATTAGAAGCTAATGACGACATTTAAACTTACTGATGCTGCTACAGTCGCGGTCGGGCGTTCCGACAACAGGGCTGTCGCGGCCGCTTCACTGCCCGATGTCTCACCGGCGCTACGTACTATGGTGGTACCGGCCAAGGACAGGAATGCACTCCTAATACCCTTGCACACGTTAAGGAGCCGACAGCGACCTCTATGGCGGCCGGTAGCGGTGACGCGCCGTAGATGGGCGGTGGGGTGCTACGGGCAAAGGTGCATGCATCATTCAAGCTCTGCAACGTCTAAGTAAGCAGGTACCAAAGCTACCTAGGGTCTTAGCGATGCTACCAGAGCGATGGGAAAGACTAGAGGTGCATGGGTGTTGGCCGGCGACGAAGGAGGTGACGGCGCAGAGTAGCTTCACCCCAGAGAGGTCACTCTGTGCAACGAGAAAGAAGATGAAGTGTCGAGATAGCTTAAGGATGCTACACATATGGTGTATATGAGCTGAATTAGGTAATGGCTTGCCTAATTGGGGTCAGGGAAGAAGAACAATGTTCTTTGGCCGAAACAGAGGAACTTTGAAATTTGCAGGCTCCTGCGACGCATTAGTGAAATGGGTTGAGAGTATCTCATCCTTAGTCACTAGAACACAAGATGACTCGCCAAGGCGAGGAGAAAGCTTACCCGATGCGATGTTTGCATGGAGGTGGCTTCAGGTGTGCGCTCTGGAGCTAATGCGGACACAAAGGAGTTTCGAAGTCTATAGGCAAATGCAAGGTCCGACATTAGTCAAGATGGAACCAGCGTTGAAGAAGAACGGAAAGGGACGCGAGGGAAGGAAGCTTACCTGAGAGGTGAGCAAGCGTGAGCTTCTTCCTTCTTAGCCTCGAGAGAAGAAATGAGCTGAAAGGAGAAGTAGGAGGGTGTATTATCCTCGAGCGATGACGGTATTGGAAGCGGCATGAAGAGGATACGCTTCGGGATTAGTCGAAATGGGCAGTGGATTGACGGCGTGAAGATACTAGTGGCAGAGTGGCGCGGCTGCGTGACACAGGAGCTCTGCGAGGTCGCTAGCGTGAGGAGGGAGACGGGTCCGACAAGTGGGCCCGTGGTGGCAAAGGCTCAAGTGACGTGAGTCGGACTCTAGCGCGGTCGGTGTAGCTAATTGGCTCGGTCCAGTCCAGTGGCACGGTGCGTTTAGTTGGTTCGATCGAACCGAGTGGCCTGGGTCAGACTCGGGTTAGGTTAGAGGGTCTGGTCGAAATTGACTAGGTGGTCGAATTCGAGTAGGCTGGTCAAAATAGTGGTCGAATCCGAATAGACTGGTCGAAATAGTGGTCGAATTCGAGTGGGCTGGTCGAAATGGTGGTCGAATTCGAGTGGGCTGGTCGAAATGGTGGTCGAAGGTCGAATTCGACTAAGTGGTTGAATTGGTGGTCGAATTCGAGTAGGGTGATCGAAATGGTGGTCAAATTCGAGTAGACTGGTCGAAATGGTGGTCGAAGGTCGAATTCGACCAGGTGGTCGAATTAGAGTGGCTGGTCGAAATCAAGTGGCTAGTCGAAAAGTTGACTGGTTTGATTTTCATTGGTTTCTACTTTGACCGAGCTACTAAAATTAGCAAATAAATTCCTAAAATTCTAAAATTAATCAGAGAGCTTAATGGGATGACCTATTAACCATATAAATTTGTAAACATCATTGTTCATGATTTATTTTCTTGTTTTAAATTCAAAACCGCAGGGACTATTAAGATGGGTTTTGAATTTTCTTAAGGTTGATTTATGTTCTATAAATTTTGGAAAAAATATATTTATTCATGATAAATATTATAGTATTTGGATAGATTATTTCCCAAAGAACTTTATAAGCATTTACCTCAGTTTTATTTTGGAGCTTCTCCTTTGAGTTGTTTGTTATATTTTTGATTAAAAGTTTTTCAATTGCAATATTTTGTGCAAATATTTCAGAACTGACATGTATGCTCATGAGATGCATAATAATTCCATTTATTAACTTGGGGTTGTGACAACTGATGGCACCACTGCTGGCAGTGAGGCATGTCGAGTGTTGAGCATCGGGCCTTGTCGCTTGGTCCCACACTGCTACTAGCTTGCCTCCTTCGACATCTACAACCAAAATGAACCCTACCTCCAGTGCGCATTGCAACTCAAAAAAAATGTGGTGGGCTAATGGTGCTTTCAATGTCGCCGAAAATATGATCGACTTCACTGGCAGTGATGTTTACACCACCTTCACTAAAGTTGGAGGTGGAGAGCTCACCATTGAAAAGGAGGCCCCCCTCCATGGTTCAATCAACAATATGGGACTAAACTACGTTAATGGGTCTTCATGGGCTGAAGCCACTAATTGGCCGGTTTTGGTAAAGTTCCACACATGAATTTTCCCACAACACTCCCCCTTGGACACTTTGCCAAACACGTTAGTCCATACCGCATTAAAAACTCCTTTCGAAAACCTAGCTGGAAAAAAGTTAAGATGAAAAGAGTGCATAACTCATTTTCTCACTACACGTGTTGTCTCATTAAAAACTTTCAATTGAGAAAACCCTATGGGACACACCTTAACTAAGGGAAAAGGAGGTACCTCCTTTTCATCCTGATGATGAATGGAGATCGTACATCTCCCCCTGAAGAAAAAAATGATTTGTGTCTCCTCATACCTAAGTGATTGTTGATGCACCATATTAACTTGTTTTCACACAAAAATATTCCAAAAAGCCAAGGTATAACGATATTTTAATACAATTCTAGTACAATACACTCACAATTCCAAGGTTGACGACAACTACGTGCAATCAAATGTAACTGCAAGAGCACGAGTCGCCGCCGTCCGTGTCGTCCCGCCGCCACACAAAGGATCGCCTTGCTCTCGGGGTCCCGTTTTTGCCTTTGGCCGCCGCTCCATCACTGCTATTCGCCATCGCCGCCATGTGCAAGTTAGCGCCTCCATCCTCTGCTACTCCTCTCTTGTACGTGGGCCACCCTTGTCAATCTCTCTGTCTCTCTTTCTGTCACTGTCAACCCAGTCCCACATGTCATCGTCTCTTTCTCTTTCTCTTTCACTGACAAGTGAATCCCACTTGTCAGTTCCTTTTCTTTTTCTTTTTAGTCGAAGGAATATTTTTTTCCCTCTCTTTTTACTTTCCGGCAAATCTTCTGAGAGTCTGTTCTTCTTCGATCGAACTCCGATTCAGCCTATTCAAATTCCTAAATTCGTCTAAAATCAAGAACTTTCTATTATAGTATGTTTTCATGTTTTTGGATTTTATTTGAATTTATTTGTGCTTCGTATGTTGTTTTCTCTCTCGTTAGATGATTTGTTTCACAGAGCAGGAGCAGAAGGACTGTTCAATTCTTTCTCAATTAAGTGTCGGATAACTTCACGTGGTCGACTCTTCGACCACTAGTGACATGGTCATGCACTCTCTTTATCCGGTCATATCGAGGGGCCTAGAGATATCTCTCCTGTTATGTTAGGAGGGGCAAATCTCATATCCGATCAATCATATTCCTCTGCATGTTTCATAGTATACTCAAAAACTGCCTTTATAACTACCTAGTTATGGAGTAGCGGTTGGCAACCCCTAAGTGTACTATTACACATATAAGAAACCATGCTGATCTCAGATCAAAGGATTATACATATCATTGCTTGAGAACAACTGATGATACATAAAATCATAACAATCTCAATAGTGTCTCAAGGTGGGTCAATCCAACACCATGTTCTCTAATATGTGTTCACATTATTGATTCGATATCCCTATATCCATGATCGGTGAAACATGATCGTCAATCAATACATGTGTTGGTCGATAAATCACTAGTGTTTCGACTAGTGACATCCGACTAGGGATACATTTAGAACGACATCATATAAGTTAAAGAGCTTCACCAACAAGTCACATACTTGTTAATCTTTATAACTGATGATTCATTCAAGGAAAATAATAGCATTTATTCAATAAGTCATAGACTAAAACATGATATAATTATCTCTATGATTGCCTCTAGGGCATATCACCAACAAAACCTTAGAACAAGAAGTTCATATTTCTGAAAATTCAAATCTATCTTACATGGGAGGGATATTTCTGAAAATTCAAATCTATCTTACATGGTAGGGGGTACCCCTCCTTATATAGTTTTTTAGGACGGTTGCTACATTACATGTCCTACAGTATGGCGGTGCATGGTGACATATGCGCTTACATCGCATTGATGATGATCTTCTGTGGTTACAATATCTTCTGTGTCTATGATGACATATGCGCATACATCATGCCATGATGATCTTTTGTGGTTACACAATCTCCTGTGGCTGTAATGACATATGTGATGACATCATTACATTCATCTTTTGTGGCTGCATGATCTTCTGCAGCTATGATGATGTATGCGATGACATCGTCATGTTGATCTTCTATGGGTAGCTTCCCAAGTTTCCAATGCTTCTTTTCCATCCATTGTATTATCTTCCTCGAATCTAAGGACACATAAAATGGAAGCATAAGGTAGCGACCCATTCTCATGAGGACAAAAGTAATCGCTAAGGAAAAGATTCACCTCTTGTCATATCTGTCTTACCCTAGCCCTTGTCATTGGTCCAATTGGGGCTTATATAGTTGGTTTAGAACTTGAAGTTGATGATGTAGTATGTTGCTAGTGATGTCCTCATCATGGTGTTGGCATGTGATGCTATTATATAAATATAAGCGATGACATCCGCCGGTGTCATGTTGATGCGGATATGTTAATCTTATCTTCATGCAGCGGTTGAGGCTACATGCACCAGAGAGTGCACACAACTTTAATGTAGCAACTTGGGATGGACAAGATGTACATGTGCTAGGTGTGTCCTCATCACGCGTTGTCGGTGACAGAGAAGACGACCGGAGCGGCGGCGATTGGTGATGTCTCAGGTGGAGAGAATCTAGGGCACAAAGGCGGCGGAACGAGGCGGAGGGGACGCGCACGGGGTGGCGGCTATATATAGCCCGGGGAGGCATGTAGGGCTCGGACTCCATGTAGCGGCGAGGAAGTGGTGTTCGGAGCAAGCACATGAGCAATGACGCGGGCGCACGCGCTGCAAGGCAGCTACAGCTGGCAGGTGGGTCAAGGCGATGCGGTGGCTTGCATGTGGGCCATGCGGGCGATGTGGGGAGTAGAGCAGGGGTGCAGGCAGGCTGAGCCGGAGGAGAAATGGAGGTGAGGAGATGGGCCGGTGGAGAGTAAAGGAAATGGGCCAAACCAATTTGGTCCGTAAGAGAAAAAGAAAAAGAGAATTGATTTCGAAATTAAGAAAACGCTGGAAAATCAAAAGAGGCAAAATAAATAGCAAACGAACTCAGAAAAAATACACTAGAAAATACAGGAAAATTCTTTGGAGCACGAGGAACCCAACTAACACTAGTTTTGATTTAACTGAAGTTTATATTAGTAATATTAAATTGTTTTAATTTCAGAAAGCCTCATTAAAGCTTTATTAATTCAAGGAAGATTGGTGAAATTTTTCAGGGACCTAAACTACACAAAAGATTTTTGAAAACCTAAATTTTGGGACGTTACACTAGTGCTAAAAGCAGCCGAATTGTAGGCAAACGAGCCAGATGAGAGTATTTGTCAAAGTACTCTTCACTCTCTTTTTACGTGAAACCCTTGGCCACTAAATGAGCCTAGTACTTTACTATAGTATCGTCATGTCTTCGTTTTCTTTTAAAGATTCATTTGCAAACCACTAGCTTGTACCCAGATGGAAGGTGAGTAACCTCCCATGTTCCGTTAGCTGTGATGGAATACATCTCGCTGCGGACTGCTTCTTTCCAGTAATCCACTTACTCCTCTTCAACTCTAATTCAGGAGCGGTGTTATCCATATTAGGAAGAATAGAGTGTACTTGATATGTGATATATTGATACTCTTCACTCCGGTATGCCAACCTTTCTTCAACTGGTATCTGTTGTAAAATTAGTAATTTATCAAATATTCATAAATAATTCCAACAGCATATAAATGACATATTAACATATAATCTTATCATGTTAGTTAAACAGGATAATATGTTCAAAAGATAGGACTTGAAAACATACAAAATCAGCATGATGCTCATATTTAAATATTTAAATTTGCTCTCAGATGTCGGGCTGCTCAAGATCAAATCTTGGCCTCCTCACCACATTTGCCGATGCTCTTCACTAATTAGATATGACAACAATAAATGAAACTTTTGAGCCCAAATGAATGCTTTACTAATATATCAAGTATTGAATTATCTCATAAGCAATAAACAATAATTTATACTTTCGGCAAACAGAGGATGATTTATATCACAGTGCAAAATGGATCACAATTTCAGCACTTAAGTCTTTCGGCCAACAGAATAGTATTTAACTCACCGTGCAAAAGAGATCACAAGTTTCAGCACTTATGCCTTTCGACTAACAAAAGATCAAACAAGATCTAGTACAAAATGATCGAGTTCGATCGATCTAACCGAACCACTGAAAGTAACAAAATCGAACTACTAGAGATGAAACAACAATAGTATGCAAACAATTAGCTCAAGTCTGATTTACAATCTACGTTATTAATCCAATTTCATATATTATATTAATCTTCAACGAGAATGAACCGGTCCCACAACATTACTAAGCAAAGTCTCTCAGTGCTAGATTACATTAAAAATTTGAAGTTCTACTAGCACGATGCACTAACCAAAGTAATGCAAAAACAGAAACAACAAACTCACGGTGCAAATGGCACTCAAAGCCACCAAGTAAGGCACGCAAATGCGCTGACTCAGAAAACCAATAGTCCCGCTGTGCCACAAAGAACGGACGTGTCGTCAGAGATACAATACCAATTCACAAATCGGGACACCAATTCATGAAGTTGGTACAGGAGAGTGGCACTCACGAACTCATCAAAGATGCACCGGCCAAATGCACCCACGGAGTAAGAAATAACCACTTATCTACAGTCCTCACTCCCAAATCAAGCAAGAGTCAACTGGGTCCAATCCTCAATGAAGTAACACCCAAATCTCCCCACCACAACATCAATAGAGGAATAGAGCAAGAGAACAACGATACGCAAGGAGCCGGTCCTCACTGCCAACAACGTCGTGTCCAACCATGACAGCACAGCAGATCCCACTACCTAAAACCGAAGCCAAATCAGAAGAACCAAAAGGGAGAAACGTCACTGATTTTCGGGTCTTGCAAGAAGAGTGCCACCTTTAAGAAGAGAGGAGGCCACACGACTACCGCCAACAACCGACGCCCGAAGCACACTTACCACCAACGCTTCCTGTGCCGCCACCACTTGCGAGGGAGAAGCCCTCCAAGCTGCACACACTCGATCCCCTTTCTCACCAACAGGTGGACCACACTATTTTTTTTCCTTTTTCCATTTCTTCTTTTCTCTAATTGAGAAATTACTAAGTGGCCCTCAAAATTACAACAGTATCAACGGCGTCAGATGCCACTTTCATTAAAACATCCTTTCATGTTGATGATAGAGTTGTTCAGTGCTTGTTAAGGTTGGGCGTTTGCAAAGAAATTAGATACCCAGAGCAGGAATCTCTCACAAACATCATGAAATAAGGAGGCAAAAGGTTTAGGCTACAAGCTTACAGGCATCATATTCCTGTGACATACAAACTTGCTGCGAAGACAATGTCGCGTTTAATAGCATTTGACGCCGTCTCCATCTTCTTGAATAACGCAGAGTTCCCCATGATAGAAGCTGCATTCCTGAACTCCCTGCACGTTTCATCTAGCCGCACGATCGTTCTTACAATGAGCCCTTCAGATACATCAGTCAGCTCACAGATGTCTGCAAAAGGCGTTCCCTGCATTGATGTAACAAAAACTGCGCTATAATACTTGCATTCCTCCTGGAAAAAGAGTTCCCCCAAAGATTTATGTATTATATACCTTTGCCCATTCGTAGACAACCTCAACAAGGCCAAACTTGAGATTATCACGTGCGTACTCCTCAGGATGCACAGGCACCTTGAACTTTGCTTGGAGCTTTCCTAAACTGATTGCTGTATCATAGAGCCTAATACAGAGATAAACAAGAGAACAAAAGGCACTTGAGGTATGTCCCATGGGAAAATGCAACTAAAATTCTCAAAATGTATCATTTAAGGAATCCCTAGGAATCTTTACTGCTATTAAACGCACAAGGTGTGTGCCCAACAAAAGCACTAGAGCAACCACTAAAAAAATCTAACCTCTTTTTGGCATCGGCTAATTTTGGAGTGAGAGATGGTTCTGATGTATTCCGCTGTTGGAAGACGAATGCAGACATAATAGCCACCGCTTCTTCAGGTTCTAAGTCATCCAATTGATTCTCAAACAGACATTCTGTTGATATTAACTCCTCACCGCAGTTCATTTCACAGGCTACTCGGCCCTTAAGTTGCACCACAAGATCAGAATCAATGTAATGGATCTCCTCCAGTACATCAATCTGCACACATGGAAATAAAATAAAATGTTTACACAGAAATTTTAAAGGGTAGAAAACTAGACATGGAGTTAGATGTGGTCCACCAAATGATCTTTTTTTTGTGAACACGCAGGAGAATTGTGTCATTTCATTCAGAAGGAAAAGGTTTGGTACAACGGTGAGAGCCTGAACTGCCAGAGAACCCGACACTCCACAACTCAAAATCCAAAGAGCAACCCTAAACAGCACTTACAACTATTACATGATAAAATTGGCGACCTAGACGACCTAAGAAGAAAAGCAACACTAACAGCAGCGCCTCCATGCAAGTTGCTCCTGCCAGCCACCACTGGGACACTCCTGAATCTTTTGGATGAGCTGCACTAGGCTCATCTTGGAGTTGTTAAAAACTAGGTTGTTTCACTCTTTCCAAACCAGCCAAGTCACCAGGATGACAAAGGAATCAAAACCTCTCTCGATTGATTTTGAAACTTGTTTCCGAGATGTAATCCACCAGGTTTCGAACTCCATCTGACAGCATGACAGGCAATTCGGCAGTTTGATCCAAGCTAGTATGGCCGCCCACACTTGGGAGATCACTGTGCAACCAATGTTATGCTAAACAGAAGACACAGTGCACTTGATTCTGAAGTCCTCTACGCTCCAGACGATGTGCTGTCCAGCAGCGTCGCCTCACTGCCAGCCATGCAAAATACTTGCACCTTCGCCGCACCCAAGATCTCCATATCGGTGTCATGGCCCGGGTTTATTGTTCATATATGAACAGTACTACCCGCAATTATTAGAAAAACTTTATTATTTAGGAATTTATCTATTAGGTGTTTGATATTATCTATTAATTAGGCATGTTATTATTAGATTGGATTGTTAGACATAGGTTTTCTTAGAGATTATTTCTTAGGGGTCAAGTCGGATCATCCCTATAAAAAGGGTAATAGGTATCCATTATCAAGGAAACAAGAAAGATGAATTAATCTAGTCTCTCTCCTAAGGTTCTATCATCTCAATCTATAGTCTAACCTAGGGATCACATAACCGGTACCAGGGCATTTCCCGTCGGCCGGCTGGGAACAATAGGGATCACATAACCGGTACCAGGGCATTTCCCGTCGGCCGGCTGGGAACGGTAACCCGCCGTTTACCGTTCAAACCGGAAAAATCTCATATTAAAATTGTTTGAATTTGATTAAAAACCAGCCGAATTTCAAAATTTGAAATTTGAACTTGCAAAACCCGAGAAAACCGGCCGGGATTTTGAATCCGGACCCGTGAATCGCGGAATTTTTCCTGGTCTAACCGCCGTCCCATCAAACCGACACCGCCCGACCTTCTTCCTAGGGGTGTTTACCCCGTAATGATCTAAGATTATTACATTTGGTATCCCTTCCCACGACTTCTGTTACCATGATTATGACGACATATCAGACTATCAGACCATGAGTACCAACGACAACGACAAGATGGTGGCCATCTTCCTCAACATGCATGCCACTTTGGAGAAGATGATCGTGGCGACGGTAGCGAAGCCTCCCACGGCAGCGGCGATACCATTTGCAGAGGTGGTGACGCCTTCCACGACGAAGGCGGAGCTACCTCCAGCAACTGCGGTGGCACACCAATAGGCTACGCTATTTCCAACAGCTACAACGTCGCATCAGGAGGCAGTGGAGACGCTATCTCCGGCTGACGTAGAGAAGATGATCGCAGTGGCGGTGGAGGCGCATTCGGCGGCGGTGGCAACACAACCGTAGGCGCAAGAGGCAGGAATAACAACGATTGTGCCACAGTTGCTGCTCCTTCATCAAGCATGGGCAACACTGCATCTTCAAGCGGCACCAGCGTGGCATCTTCCAAGGTTGGCGCACCGGGTACAAGCTGCACCCCGTGACAACGACGGCGCTGCTTGGAGAAGTGGACGTGACGTGGTGGCACTACTCCCAGTAGCAGCGGCGTTGCACCAGGACGCAACGAAGGCGGTGAAGGAAGAGCAAGAAGAGGCACAACAAAGGCGGCAAAAGGCGATGAAGGAAGAGCAAGAAGAGGCACAACAAAGGCGGCAGAAGGCGGTGAGGCAACTAGCTACAGAAGCAGCGTCGGTGGGCCTATCACCAGCGACGGCGGAGCATCAAGCCACGGCGGCAGCAGCTACGACCAACACATTGAGTCCATCAGCCACAAGTACATCCACAAGTACATCAGGAATCCAACAGCCGAGCGTCTTATTAGTTGGATATATGTAAAACGGCTGGAGATACTAAAACATGCATGCAACCGAGCGTCCACAGGAGTTCCTATGTAGCACGTATGGAGTCCAACAATATTGTTTCTTTGTAGCGGCTTCTTGTTTATTCACAAGGAGCTCGGCAAGATCATCCAACTAAACGTCGACCATAGAAAGAATGCCAGATGTTTCCTCACTAGCTCCGGCATCATAATCTTTCATTGACGTGGGACCTCCTAGGGCTTCAGCCATAGCCGCCACCACAGCTTGAGGACGGTACATCACGAAAGAGGAGTAGTTATCATGGTCGGGTTCTGTTCACACATGAACAGTAGCTACCCACAATTATTAGGTGTGCTTTATTATTTAGGAATCTATCTATTAGGTGTTTAATATTATCTATTAGTTAGGCAAGTTATTATTAAATTGAATTGTTAGAGATAAGCTTCCTTAGAGATTATTTCTTCGGGGTCGAGTCGGGTCATCCTTATAAAAGGGTAACATGTATCTATTATCAAGAAAGCAAGAAAATGAATTAATCTAGTCTCTCTCCTAAAGTTCTATCATCCCAATCTATAGTCTAATCGCTCATCCCACCAAACCGACGCCGCCCGGCCTTCTTCCGGGTGGTGTTTACCCTGTAATGATCTAGATCATTACAATCGGCTTGTCACAAGCAAACCGTACCGTATTGAGCCCTGGAAAAACACAAGGTATGCTGATTTAAAGGAAGCCTCGAGCTGTCCCATCTCCATATGAGGGACATCTTCCTGCCCCTGGTTGGTTGATGGCTACCCTTGGAGCAAATGCCATATCTTCGAAATTCAATAATTGTCTGCACATCCAATCCCCCCTCCTCGGCACCCTCACGCGCGGGGATATCATGAACCCGCTGCCTATCCTGTAACCCTTCCGCTACAATATTTTCATTCTGGATAAATTTGACACTTTTCTGAACAAGCAAGGGGCAAGAAATTTGATGGACTGTCAATTGATCCACTTGTCTTTTCGTAAGAGTGCCTCTCTCCATTACCCAAAGTCAATTATGTGGATAGTTGAAACAGGTTCTGTTCAATTTTGCTTGATGGGATCGGCAATCCGTGCCACGGCTTCTCGAGGCTGGTATGCCGCAGCCATCTGATCCTTAAGGCATGTCCCAAGACCTCGAGGTTAGGGATGTCGAGTCCTCCGAATTTTGTAGGCCTACAGACTGACGACCACACGATCAAACAATGCCCACCACGAACACTGTTCGAGCCCTTCCAAAGGAAGGCTCAACTCCTGTTGTCAATTTCCTTGATTATCCATTTTAGCGGTTCAAGGGCCATAAGCATGTAGATTGGTCGTTTTAACCAATACTAATCGGCCTCCCGGGGTTAACAAATTGGCTTTCCATACCGGTAGCTTCGTTGTAACCTTATCAGCTACAGGTTGGAGCTCGACTTTCCTCGGTTTTTTAAGAGGGACAAGCCAAGATATTTGCAAGGGAAGTCAATTTTTGGACAAGGGAGCTCTCAAGCAACAACCTCCAAATCCTGATCAGTACATCGGATTGGCGAGGTTAGTTCTTAAGCCCAAGGCCTCTCCAAGGATATTGAAAATCAAATTTGACAACCTTAAGATCATGCACGGATTGCTTCAGGAAGAGCACCACAACGTCCGCATAGAAGGAAGCCCGGTGAGCAATGCCGGTCAGCCCACCAATAGGATGAAGCAAACCACACTCATTAGCATGGAGGAGAGTGGGTCTCCTTGCCTTAATCCCTTAGCATGCCAAATTTGACAACCCGTATTGCCAATAAGAATCACTCTCGTACTAGCAGTAGAGAGGATTAAAGCAATCCAATTGCACCATCGGCGGCCAAATCCTTTATGGGTCAATACTTGGAGCAAGAAAGGCCAAGAGACAGAGTCGAAAGCTCTAGCAATGTCCAACTTGAAAAGAATGCTATCTTTCTTCCTACTGTGCAGCAGCTTGGCGGATTGTCTCACTAGCATTAAATTATCCTAGATGCCGACCTTTAATGAATGAACTTTGGTTAACTGAGGCCACATTCCCTAATTTTGATGCCAGTCTCCTTGCCAATATCTTGGAGAAGAGCTTGGTGAAAGTGTGAAACTATGGAGGAGGCTAATAGAGCGATAATCCTTGATTCAGCCGCGTCCAGTTTCTTGGGGATCAACGTGATGAGGGTTTGGTTGATGGCACGGAAGTTACTGCCATCCAAGAGAAATAGCCTGTTCATCACCGCCGGGATCAACGTGATGAGGGTTTGGTTGATGGCACGGAAGTTACTGCCAACCAAGAGAAATAGCTTGTTCATCACCGCCATGACATCTCCTTTTATGATATACCAGCATTTTTTGTAGAACAATCCAATAAAGCCATATGGCCCGAGGGCCTTTTCGCTCGGAATGCTCTTTATTGCTTCCCAAACTTCCTCCTCAGAGAAGGTCTGCTCCAGATCAAGCATCTCCACCAGGGATTGAAATCTCGGTACCGGGGAAGATCCCGGCCGACGGCCGGTACCGGTAACCGGCCGGTTACCGGTAAATTCAAAAAGAACCGACCCGAATTCGAATTTCAAAATTTGAATCTGGATTTTCACCGAACCGGTTACCGGACCGATTACCGGCCGGTAACCGGAAAAACCGGCTGAAAAACCGGGAAAATGGTAATTAGCAAATTTAAATTTGGAATAATGCAAATATTAATGAGAAAGTGTTTCAAGTTGTACATAAAAAGCTTGATTTTCCAAGCAAGAGCTTAACTAGGCTAGTTTGCCCTCTCCTAGGATGGAAAAATTAAGTATAGATCCAAACGTTCCCAAAGCAACTATTGTCTGTCCCTGATGAATTGAAAGGCTGCCTAATGGAATGACAATAGACCAAATAAAATGCTGCATATATTCTAAATACACAGGCATTCATGATTTTTCAAAAGGACGAGTAGTATGCTCTTGCACAGACACAATTGAAAGAGTAAATTGCATTGGTGCAATGGTTGTGAAATTACCTAAATGTTTGATTGATCAATGGTGCAAACATGATCAAGTTTAGGGGGGCGGCAAAGTACAATGCAAGTTCAGGGTGTTGAGTGAGACAACTATTAGGTCCATTTGAATTCTTAACTATCTTATATTTTCTAAAGGATGTATATTAATTGTTTTCTTGCTTCTTTCATGACTCCACCTCCTAAAAGGATAGCTTTCTAGTTACATGAGCTACCCTTAGGAGCTAGTATTTTTAGCAGAAATATGAAAGTTGGACTTGGTCGGCCAGTCCTGGCCAAACAAATGCCAGTATATTGATACTAGTAATCATACATATGAAACATGTGTCGCTGAACAAACTATTTGAAAGTATAGGATTAAATAATCAATCCAATCCTGAGCAAATAATGATGCAATCCAATTAACTTATGGTTGCATGCAATCCAATTAATGAGAAAGTGTTTCAAGTTGTACATAGAAAGTCCTCCTTTATGTTTTAATAGTGCTAAATATACTAAAAACTAATATTTCAATACATAATCTAGCATAAGAATGCCTAAACCAACTAGGGAAGGACATTATGGAGTCAAAAATTCAAATTCAAATTTTAAAAATTTCGGCCGGTATTTTTTTTACCGGTTCCGACCGGTAAACCGGTAACCGGCCGGTTTTTTTATCCCTGATCTCCACTGCTGGGTCATCTAAGTACTCCAAGTCAATGGTATGGTGCAGTTCTTGTGGTCGACCAAGAAGATTTCCGTAGGAGTCAAAGATGATATCTTCTTTTTGTCACTGAGCTTGTACCGATCTTTCACTCTTAACATCCTAATAGTAGCCTTGTCAGCAATCCATGGTAACTAATTAACAACGAGGGAGACCGAGTAGGCGACGTAGGAGGGAGAGGGAGGGGGCTGGAGGCGGAAGGGGAGCAGCGAGGCTGCGGCTCCAAGTAGGCGGTGGTGGAGCGTCCGTAGGAGAAGGACCTACAGCGGCGAAAGGGGTGGAGAAGGGAGAGTGCCACGCCCGGGGCGAAGGGGAAGAAGGAAGGGAAGAAGATGGAGGCAGACTGAGGGGGTGGTGGGGAAGGAAGGGGAAGAGGACCGAGGGAGCGGCGGCTGGTGGCGAGGGAGACCGAGCAGACGACGAGGAGGGAGAGGGAGGGGATTGGAGGCGGAAGGAGAGGAGCGAGGGGAGGAGCGGCGCCGCGTGACGGAATGAGAGCGGGAGAGGAGCTGTGAGGAGAAAGGGGAACGGGACGAAACCTCACGACGCAGAGGGTTTCGGGGCGACGTGGCCGCGCGAGCGTCACGCGTTCCCACTGAGCGCATCGGCCCGGATCGGGCGGCGTGGACGCGAGGGCGGCACGATCATACGGCTCACATATTCCTGTCGACGTAGAGGGCCTGGGGGAGCTCCAATCCCATGAACTTTAATAGTATGTAAGATGATAGTTTCCCAACCCAAACTACATGTGCACTCAGCTGGATCTTTATAGTGGTTTGACATTCCAACTTTTATATTCTGTTTGGAATGAGTGTATATCACCCAATTCCATAAAAAATTAGGTCTAATATTTAGAATCGAAACACAACCTATTGTTTGGACTTTGCATACAGTAGGATAGGAGCCTAAAACCTCCTATGTAGACCAAATCAAAAGTGATAGCACAAATGAAGAAATGGTGGCTTTCTAATCCCCTTGGGTTTTATTGTCCCACAAAATACAAATAATGGATCTAGTTCATTCAGGAGTTTCTTTTTCTAATCTACCCAATAAGACAAAATATTTAAACGTCTTACCCTGCCTTGAAACTCTGGCATCTGTTGAAGTGCCTCATCTGACATTTGATATTTCAATTCATTCATCTGATCCTTGTACACCTTTTGCTCCTTCATCAATGCCATATGTTCCTTTAATTTTATACAGCCATGGCACTTGTTTTCAGACATATTTTGCAGTAGTCTGTGATATGCATGGTAGTTTTCAACAAGAAACATGTCTTTCATTTTTAGATCTGTATTCCATTGAAATGAACAAGTTAGACAGTGACACAGTTTATAAACAAGCACTAAATGGTCACTGGGATTACTCTTTCCAATCGAAAGGAACATCCAAATAAAATTCACATTTGATTTGTGAATGAAACATAACACTGATGTTACGGCAAGGAACTTAAGACAGTCCCATTGTAGTAATAAGATACTCCAATTCTAACGAGCTGGTGAACACAACCTATTAACAGTTACATGGTCACTTTTTGTGAATCATATCCCATCTTAATTCAATAATTCTTGTTCATTGAAGTCTTATCTTCTCTAGCACAGACACCTTGGGAGTTTGGTAAAGTATAAGCCAGGAGCACGTGGGAGCTCCCCTGTACCTTATCCTACTTACAAGATTGACTGAACTGTAAACAATTTCGAACGTAGTAGTAAATTATAGAACACAATAGCTACCATAGCAGAGAACTTTTTTGTAGCCTGATTGAAAATTCAATAAAATAGCAGAAGATTTCATATGATAGTTTAACCATGGCAGAAAATATGTACCTTTTATTGCATCTAAAGCAGAAGGATACTTATTTCCATCTTGTTGCTCTTTTATAAGCTGTTGAACAGTTTTAGAGTAAGCTGTTTTGCTAGGCTCCTCAAGGAGCCTGACTTGATCGATCTTTATTTTTCTGGTGCATATACTAATAATCTCTTTATTCTCAATTGCTCTTACTTCAAAACCCATTCCGGATGCGTCTCCCTTGTATGGTAGCTTGATATTGATAATACCTGAACCTTTTCGTGTGCTGGCAGAAGAGAAATATTCATCGTCCATGCCACGTTTTCCTTTCGGGGTAACAAAATATCCTTGTTGAAATTCCCCGGGTTCCTTTTCGTCTTGATTGGATGAGTCAGGGGCTAGTGTAGATGAAGTGCAATCCCCGGTCAGCACAAAAACAACATATTGCTTTAGTGTGGCAGATGGATTTTTCACAATTACACCAAGCAAGTGATCATCATCCTGTTATAAAAGATGAAAAATTTTAATGCGGAAAAGATGCAACCGCACATTTGCCAGTAACCATTTTGTAATAAAAGTAAGAGACAGCAATAAGCCCAGGGCCACACAATTCTCAAGTCCACTGTAGTTTATTGGGATCCACTGTAGCATAGTTGCTTCAATATTACAAATTAGATAAAATCAAACAAAATATATTAAAGTGACACGAAAAAGAGAAATGATTAAATGAATAGAGGCCAGTGTGGTGGAGTAACCGGATTTACCGGTGGGAACCGGGATTAGAAATACTGGCCGGAAAATTTTAAATTCAAATTCAAATTCAAAATTCCAGCGAAAACATCTCAAATTCAAATTTATTTGGACGAATTTTGACCAAGTTTTTTCCGGGAATTCCGGTTACCGGCCGGAAATGCTTCATACTCTTAAAAATGTTCAGGCTCGTTCAAACAAATATTAATAAGTAGGTCAAGTACAAAAGATTGAATGGTACTGAGGGACATAATCATTGGAAGGTTTAATGAAGCTTGCTTAAAATGGCTGGTCAATTTTAGTTCCTGTCATTCCAAGTGGAAATGCTGATAAAAAAAGCTCGAAGGTGATAAGCTACTTGAGATCCTATGAAAATTTAATTCAGCTCGAACCAAGAACATGCTAAGATCAAGCTTTATTTGAGCTCAAAATAAAAAAGCTTTATTCGAGCTCAAAATTTATTTTGAGCCAAACTCAAGTTTGGTGCTTGTGTGTATACTCAAGTCACCTGATTTTTACCAGTTCTCCCTTTGGGCTGGGATGCTTACATAATAAAAGGTAGTAAAATGGATTTATTATTTACATTACCAAAGATTATACCCAGTCAATTTTGATATGGCATACAATAATTTCCCCCTCAATACGGAACTTCAATAATGCTTGGTTTCTTCTAATTTACTCCTTTTCACTTCTTTATATACTACTTTCACAGTTCCACATGCTTGTTAAATACATATAGAATGTTAGCATTAATCATGTGTGCTTGTAATCTCTTAGTATCTCGTGTGCATGCATGCCTCTTAAATGTTGCATGCTTAGTATCCCGTGTGCATGCATGCCTCTTAAATGTTGCATGCTTAGTATCCCGTGTGCATTCATGCCTCTTAATGTTGCATGCTTAGTATCCCGTGTAACCTCTTAATGTTCGGCATGCATGACTTATCTATCTAAGTTCCTAGCTATAAATAAAGTGGAAAAAAGGATCAGAAGTTAAGCAGTTCAAACCAGTGCATGTTTGTTGTCTTCAATTGGTATCAGAGCAAGTTCTTAATCCTGAGAGATGTACGTGCGGTTCCCGCCAGATCGCGCGACCGCGTCGCCAGAATCGACGTCGTTCGCCTACACCACCGCCGAGACGTCCGCGACACCGTGATAAGGGTGGTCGCGATGTTGTCGTCGAGCGAGTGGTCAAGGAGGTTGGAGGAAGAAAGTACCCAACGCTCACAAAGACGAACTACGCCGAGTGGAGCCTGCTCGTGAAGATGATGCTGCAAGCTCGTGGGCTCTGGGACTCGATCGAGTATGGCGCCGCGGACTTCCAGGAAGATCGCATGGCACTGGAGGCCATCCTTCACGCCGTACCCTTGGAAATGATGGCGGGCCTCGCCGTCAAGCCAACCACGCAGGAGGCGTGGGAGGCAATCCGCGTCATGCACGTCGGGAGCGACCGCGTGCGAAGGGGCAAGGCGCAACAGTTGACAAAGGAGTTCGAGTACATCTCGTTCCGCGACGGGGAGAACATCGACGACTTCGCACTACGCCTCACCAACCTCATAACCAGCCTCGCCACCCTCGGAGAACCAATCGAAGAATCGAAGGTAGTAGGGAAGTTTTTACGGGTTGTGCCGTCCAAGTTTTCTCATATCGCGTTATCAATCGAGACCCTCCTCGACATATCCGCGATGTCACTGGAAGAAGTTACCGGGCGGCTGAAGGCTGCGGAGGACCGCCTCGAGCCGCCGGAGCCGCCGCGTGAGTCTGGGAAACTGTACCTCACCAAGGAGCAGTGGGCGCAGCGGATGAAGAACCGCCAGCCGAGGGAGGACTCCGCCAAGACCGGTGGAAGCGGAAGCCGTCGGTGGTCGCGAGCGCCGAGGAACAAGGGCATTGGCGCCGCCACTAATGCAAAGGAAGGGCGACGCGATGATAAATGCCACAATTGTGGGCGTAGTGGGCATTAGGCCAGGGACTGCCGACAGCCCAGGAAGGAGCGATCCCATCTGGCCCAAGCAGAGGAGGTGGATGAGGAGCCGGCGCTCCTCATGACCCAGATCCAGGTCTCCTCCAATCCTGCAGAGTCCGCACCTTCCCGCGCCGACCCTGCGCCGCCAGAGCCCGCACCAGTCCGCGTCGACCCTGCGCCACTGGAGCCTGCGCTACTCCACATCGCCGAGCCACAGGCGCAAGTTTTTCTTGGCGTCAATGACGGCAGCGACGACGACCACCTTGATGGATGGTTCCTTGATACCGGCGCCACAAATCACATGACGGGCCGCAGCGACGTCTTCGCCGAGCTCGACCGCGCGGTGGTCGGATCCGTTAAGTTCGGTGACAATTCTCTCGTCGACATCCGCGGGTGTGGGACCGTGATCTTCGCTGGCAAAGATGGGGAACATAAAGCTCTTAACAAGGTCTATTACATCCCGCGTCTGAGAAACTCCATCCTCAGCATCGGGCAGATCGACGAAAGCGTTGCTCGCCCAATCTGCCTCGCTGCGCACCACAACGACGACGCTTGGCAATGGCACGAGCGCTTTGGCCACATCAACTTCGGCTCACTGGAGCAGATGAGCCGCCATGGACTGGCGCGTGGGCTGCCACGCCTGAAACACGTGGAACAGCTCTGCGACACCTGCGTCATCACCAAGCAACGACGAGCGGCCTTCCCGAAGCAGACCAAGTACCGAGCACAGGAGCCGCTCGGACTTGTCCATGGTGACCTTTGCGGCCCCATAACACCGGCGACACTAGGCGGGCGGCAGTTCTTCCTCCTGTTTGGTCGATGATGCAACTTGGTACATGTGGGCAGCACTCCTCACAGCCAAGAATGGGGCGCCCGACACGATCAAAAGGATCCAGGCGGCAGCGGAGCTCCAGAGCGGACGGCGACTGCGAGTTCTCCGCACGGACAACGGTGGCGAATTCACGTCCACGAATTCGCCGCCATCTTGTGATGATCGAGAATGAAGCGCCACTTCTCGCGCCCTTCGCCCACGTGAGAACGGCGTCGTCGAACGCGAAACCATCCGTGGTATCCATGGCGCGCGCGTTGTTGAAACAAAGAAGCATGCCAACAAAATTTTGGGGGGAGGCAGTAACAATAGCGGTATTCCTTCTCAACAGATCCCCCACCAAAAGCCTCGTCGGGAAAACGCCTTATGAGGTGTGGCATGGACGCAAGCCAGCAGCCCAGTTTCTCCGTACTTTCGGCTGCTTGGCATACGTAAAGGAGCAGGGCCATCTCCGCAAGCTTGACGACCGTAGCACTCCCGTCGTCTTCATCGGCTCACGAAGAGGGATGAAGGCGCACGGTTCGTGGACCCAGGGCGGCGGCGCGCACGCACGCCCGCGACGTCGTGTTTGATGAAAACGCTACCGAATTGGGTGGTGGAAAAGGATGACGGCATGCATTCCATCAGCGACTTCTCCATCGACTACACTTTCGCCCACATTAGAGCGACTCGAGTACAAAACAATGGGGGAGACGAGCCTATCCAGCCGGCGGAAGAAGTTCAAACTCCTTCACGCCGACTCGGCATCGCCGATGCCTACAAAGCCCCACTCCAAGCACACCGACAAGAACTCCACCTCTGGCCGAGTTTGTCTCACGCGACAAGAACGACTCGCCAGCTCGATGCAACACACGACGACACACCGGTGCGGTATCGCACCGTGGAAAATTTAATTGGAGAAGGAGGTGCGCCTCCAGGGTTCGCATTACGGGAGCTAGAAGAAGCCGAACTACATCGACAAGCGCAGCGAGCCTTGCTCATTTGCCGAGGCCGAAAGAGATGAGGCATGGTGTGCGGCCATGAGTGAGGAGATCGATCTTAGTGGAGCGAGAACATGACATGGGATCTAGTAGACTGCGCCGCGATCGCCGCCGATTGGCCTCAAATGGGTCTTCAAGTTGAAGAAGAATGAGTCCGGAGAAGTGATTAAGCACAAGGCAAGACTTGTAGCGAAAGGTTTGGTCCAGCAGACGGGCATTGACTTCGACGAAGTGTTTGCTCCTATTGCTCGCATGGAGTCCGTTAAACGATGTTAGCCATTCTTTGCCGTAAAGGGTGGCTGTCCACCACATGGATGTGAAATCCGCCTTCCTCGATGGAGAATTGAAGGAAGAGGTCTCGTAAAGCAACCACCGTGGTTTATTATTTCGGAGAAAAGGGAAAGTCCTGCGCCTCGCTAGCACTTTATGGCTTGCGCCGAGCACCACGAGCTTGGAATGCGGCTCGACCACACTCTCAAGAACCTTGGCTTCAAGCGAGTGAACATGAGCACGCTATCTCTGGCGTGGCCATAGTGGGACGACTACGCTGGTCGGGGTCTATGTGGATAACCTGATCATTCTTGGACCATCTATGGAGCAGCTGGAGGAATTCAAGGGCGAGATGAAAAACAAATCTCAGATGAGTGATCTTGGCTTCTTGTCATTCTATCTCGGCATTGAAGTTCAGCAAAACAGAAGCGGCATCAATCTTGGCCAGGCACATTACGCCACTCGGATTCTGGAGATGGATGGAATGGAGAGATGCAATCCAGCCCACACCCCGATGGAGGAAAGGCTCAAGCTCAGTCGAGACAGCACGGGAATAGAGGTGGACGTCACTAAGTATCGGCGTATCGTGGGCAGCCTCCGCTACCTCGTCCACACACGGCCAGACTTGGCGTTCGCCGTTGGTTATGTGAGACGTTTAATGGAACGACCAACAGAGGAGCACATGGTGGCCGTAAAACGCATCCGGCGTTACGTTGCGGGGACAATCCACTATGGACTATCTTATGGACGGAAGGATGGAGAGGCACAGTTGCTTGGTTACAGCGACAGCGACCATGCCGGTGATATTGACACAAGGAAAAGCATAAGTGGCACGCTGTTCTTTTTGGGCAACAGCCTAGTTAGCTGGCAATCACTCAAGCAAAGAGTGGTGGCCTTGTCATCTTGTGAGGCAGAATATGTAGCTGCCACTACTGCTGCAGCACAAGGGCTTTGGCTAGCTCGATTATTCAGCGAGTTACATGGGAAAAAGGCTGAGAAAATTGAGTTGAAAATGGATAGCAAATCCGCCTTGGCTCTAAGCAAGAACACAGTCTTCCATGAACGTAGTAAACACATCGACCTTCGCTACCATTTCATCAGAGAATGCATAGAGGATGAAAGCGTCAGTGCTGATTTCATTGGGACCTAGGACCAACTCGCTGATATTTTAACAAAGGCACTTGGGCGAATCAGATTTCAGGAGCTACGCGCAAGAATTGGAATGGTCAAAATCAATTCAGAGTTATTGCACAAGGATTAGGGGGAGTATTGTTAGCATTAATCCTGTGTGCTTGTAATCTCTTAGTATCTCGTGTGCATGCATGCCTCTTAAATGTTGCATGCTTAGTATCTCGTGTGCATGCATGCCTCTTAAATGTTGCATGCTTAGTATCCCGTGTGCATTCATGCCTCTTAATGTTGCATGCTTAGTATCCCGTGTAACCTCTTAATGTTCGGCATGCATGACTTATCTAAGTTCCTAGCTATAAATAAAGGGGAAGAAAGGATCAGAAGTTAAGCAGTTCAAACCGGTGCATGTTTGCTGTCTTCATAGAAGACCAAATGACCCAAGTCAATTTCTGATTGTCTAAACAGTGAAGTGTTGGGAAATAAATCAATAGGAGGACTAATTGTGTAAACAAAAAATCATTGAAAGGAATGAAACAAACAAAAAGAAAGCTCCGATAAAAGGAAACCCAATAGGATGAAGACATACCGATTTGGATTTAACAACCACTAGTCTTCCAGGTGTAAGGAACTGCTGAGAAGTGTGCAACTGCATAATTGCTTCTGTAACAGATTCCCTATGTGTCTCAGCTTCTAAAGCCATCTCATAATATTCTTCAACAGAAGGCTCTCCTTTTATGCACCTGATAATAGAAGAATGAACAAGATAAGGCAAAGTATATTGTACACAATGTACTAGATGCTGCTTTTTTTAAGTACATGTATACATAGAATGCTTATGAAAACAATGTACAGGTTTCATAATGCTACTAGATAGTATTGCAAAGCAATGATGAAAATGTATAAAAACAAAAACCCAATTAGCAAAGATATCAAGACAGCATTGGAATTTTCCATGTTGTAATTCAAAATGTTTCTTGCTGCAATTTCATAGGAACAATAGATCTGACAGATGACTGATATGTGCATCTGGGTCAACCCAACTGCACATCTGGTCCTGCAAGGTGTTACAGCAAATGCCTACATTGCTACACTCCCCATCCTTTTTGGGTTAGAGGCACAGTTCACAACTGCAAGGCAAGAGATCTAAGCCAGCTTCCAGATTCAATATCTAATTCTAAACCTCTGCATTGATGTAACCATGTCCTCCAGGCTACTCCAAGATTTAGCTATAAAATAATGCTGCTTATTTATTCCTGTTGTCAGTTTGACAATTTGGGCAAACCAACAAAGGCTGATCTTGTAGGAAGGGATGGTATTTTCTGCTGATCCAAAACGTGAGACTATCTCATTAAATATGCCCACTGTGGTATTTTCTCTGCCACCTCTTTACTGTACAAAATCTCTTATTGTAAAGGTGTGCCTGTTCTATTCTACCACAGATCGTGGCTCCATAATTTGCCTACCCAAACCATAAATCAAACAGGATTACACAAGTACACACCCCTTCCTTGCTTGTTACCTTTCTCTGTCAATGATGATACTGTACTACTGACTACTGTTTATGTTTGTTACCAATTTTAAGTAGGATTTGCATTCAAAATGTAGGTACCCATTGTATCAATTTAGCAAATATGAGTTAATGTCTCACTCGATTGTCTTTGTAGGTTGACGAAGCATTTGCAATAGCAGCTTTTCCTTCTCAGGCAAATTCTTTTGTGCGTGGAATTCTGCGAAACTTCTCTTAAGCATGTCCTCCACCTACGAGAAAATACATCAATGAATGTGATATCACTTTTCCTTATGACCTACACGTGACAAATCTGTATCATGTATTCAGTATTTTCCAACTGATAATATAATTAACCATAGTGCAATCAATTATATTATTCTCCCATGGCCATGCAGAATCAGCACCAATTGCAACTGCTCACATCAAAAGAGCACTTGAAAATATAGTATTAAGCAGATAGTTAATCAACAAATTTAGTCACACACAGGCTTGGAAGTATATTCATTATATACTTTTTGATTAACATATTCATCATATGGACAGACAATTCACAGTATATTATGAAGCAAAGAACCAGGTTTGAGCATTGCAGGAAGAACAACATATATGTCTAGTTTGCATCTCAGTTTTCAGCTTTCAAATTTCAAACATATATATTTTTAATGCATGTACCTAAGGCCTACAATCTCAAGAAATCAAAAGATAGTTGGGCATGGGCAGGGCAATATATCCACATTGAAATGTGGAGTTGAATTTATATATATATATATATATATATATATATATATATAGGGAACATATCTAGTGCAAATGGGTAATTGAGTGCTAAGATGCAAATAACAATTTTGACCGTTGGATCATGAAGGGTGTTTAATGTAGGACATTGGATGTGGGAGCATGCAGGCGCATTGAAGGTGGGAGCATGCAAGGTGATTAAATGGTTTTAGGGGTGGGAGCCCGCATTAATCTTGGTTGTTCAATCCAGATCCAACGATCAAGATGTCATTTGCACCTTAGCACTCAATTACCCATTTGCACTAGATATGTTCCCATATATATATATATATATATAGGGCCTTGTTCAGTACTCACAGTACTACTTCGAATATACCACTTAAATAAATATATTATACTTCTTTATCATTTTAGTATACTTAAATACCAATTATAAGATACTCGATTGCAATTTGATTGAAAATTTTCATTGGAGTCCTTTATTTTGTCATATACCTTTTTCATATATAAACAAAAGTATACACACAAATTTTCTATAAAAGTGGACTTTCATGAATTTTTCATAGAACTCACTTTGGAGTATCTTATAATTATCATTGGAGTATACTCAAATAGATAAAGAGTATTATCATACATTTAAGTGGTATATGAAAAGCGAGTACATACTCAGTACCAAACCATTTTCCTATATATATATATATATATATATATATATATATATATATATATATATATATATATATAAAAGGCTGAGCAGAAAGTTTTCTAATTGGCATTGATAGGTATACGGGTATACCTTCAGTTCCTCCACACGTAGAAGATGCAGTATCATAGTGTATGTTAATCAAATTGAGATTCCATCGAGTTGGTTTTCCAACAATCAAATTCTTCAAATCACTCTCTTCAGAATTTCATCACGACACATAATGATCACTGTACCAATGTTATCAAGTCCTCTCCTACCAGCTCGTCCAGCCATTTGAATATACTCCTGAAGCAACTTACGATGTTCTTTTCCATCGAACTTTCTTAAAGAATCAAACACAACCTGTTGGATTAGCAAAATTTAGTCGAGGCTCGAGCGAGGATAAAAAACGGCAGCTAACGGTTTACGGTCGAACCAAAAAATACCGGCGAAATTTTTAAATTTTGAATTTGAATTTTGACTCCATAATGTCCTTCCTAGTTGGTTTAGGCATTCTTATGCTAGATTATGTATTGAAACATTAGTTTTAGTATATTTAGCATTATTAAAACATAAATGAGGACTTTTTATGTACAACTTGAAACACTTTCTCATTAATTGGATTGCATGCAACTATGAGAGAATTGGATTGCATCATTATTTGCTCGATTGGATTGATTCTTTAATCCTATACTTTCAAATCATTTAGTAGCGATATGATTAATAAGAATCTGAAAAAGTATTTGCTAATAGTTTGTTCGACACGTTTTCATATGTATGATTACTAGTATCAACTATGAGAGAAACATTTTCTCATTAATATTTGCATTGTTCCAAATTTTAATTTCATAATTACCATTTTCCCCATTTCGGTTTTCGGTTTTTTCGGTTTGACGTTTAAAGCGATAGCGATCGATTACGTTCGTAAAATTTCAATTCAAAATTCAAAATTTGAATTGAACGGTTTTCGAAATTTCGATGTAGGCGGTTATTCTAATTCATGATTTCATCGCATAGATTTGATCCTGCTTTCGAGCTAATTTATCGAATCTTGAGCTTAAAGGCAAGGTAAAAGCATGTGTATAAACTAAGCATGAGCTACAGTTATCTTAAATTAAAACTGCACAACGAAGCAAGAAAAATTGTTGCATGTTTTTGTCTGGCTAAATCTATGTTTACATGAACTAAACACCAGACATAATGTGTAACTGTGCACAGCAAACTGTCAATCAATGTTGGTAAAAGACTAATAATGCATTAAAAATTGGTCTAGTCCAAAGCATGTTAATAGAACAATGTCAACCTGCAGTCCATACTCCATAGTATTAGCCCCAATATGCATGCCAAGACAAAAGTTGACTTTCATATTGCACATCCTCAGTGAGATAATGGATTGGTCCGTGGTATCTACTAGCTAGTACGTTTCCCTCACGAATGAACCGGAAGAAGTGTCTTTCGCTTTTGCATAACTGCTACTTTCAACTATTAAATATGCTTACATATCAACATTAGCACCTTGCCTGTAACTAGAATTAACTGCGAAGAGATGGTAGTTACCCACAAGAACAAATGACAGGACAATTGATCGGTTTCATTCCCACAGTTCAAATAAGTAAAATTAATGCGTGGACGCTGGAATGTAAGCGGTATGCCTAATATAGAGTAGAACCATGCTTAGTCATAGAAAGCTAACACCCTCTATGAAAAAAGTAATAAATAAGAACTCACCGTCCTTGCTGGTGCATTAACACCCATTGCAAATGTCTCAGTGGAAAACAGTACCTGCAACGAGTTCAAGCAAGTCAAAAAATTACAACTCAGTTAATTGTAAGATTAAACTGCAGCAGAACATGATATATTTGGTTACTAGGGTGTTGAAATCAAAACTACTTAGGTAGTAGCTAACAACACTGTGATCTGATCAGAAGAATCATTTCACTGTTAGAATGCTAATTTTAAAGTTAAACACCTTTGATGGATGATACTGGTTGTTGTACTGTGCAAAACTGTCTTAGAAAACTTGGACAGGATAGACTAGCAGTCAGCATTTACTTTTTTTCTAACATCTAGCAAATATCCAATAACAGATAATAGAGCCCGTCCATGAAATTTTTCCTTGAAGCTTCAAGAAGTGCAGCTACTAAAACAGAAACTAAATTTACCACAAAAAAAAGTCGTTCCCTGGTTAGCTTAGTACAACAGCTTCTAACATGTAACTAAAATATGACATATCTGCTAGATGTTCAAAGCTTAACGCCTTAACCTTGATCACACCACGACAAAATAGCATCTCAACTACTTCTTTCACAATAGGAAGAAGCCCAGCATGGTGAACTCAATTCCTCTTCGTAGAAGGCATTGTACTCCTACAACCTAACAAGGAGGTCAAAGTTTCAACATCAAAACAAAGTTAAGGTTCACCAGACTTAAATTTTCTGTGTTATTAGATCACCTGAGGAAGGTTCCTATCAGATCCTTTAAGGCGTGAAAAAGCCTTATCACAGAAGACGGATTTCACTTTTCTCCAAGTACTGGTGAGATCAGCACCAAACATGCTATCTGCTGATTTATCACAGCGGTTCTTAGAAAAGCAAAAAATTATCACCTGTGGTCGGAAAAGGTCATGTCAAATGTAAAATGACATGGAATTATAACAAGGAACATGTACTCAATGACCATAATAACGCAACTAATTGTTATTTTCATGTGGATTATAATATTGCCCTCAGAATGCACAATGAAGGGTAAAGCAAATTCAAAAATCAAAATAGATGAACATGAGGTCAAAAAGAACAAAATGTCATGAATTGCATCATAGAGAGGAATGTGCTATCATTCTCACATACAGGCACAAGGGATTTCTTCAGAAGGTTATTTACAAGCGGCATCCAGAATGAAGACTGCGATCTCTTTGACCCTGAGGTGCTTTGCTGAACTGCTGCTGCCCCTGAATTGGCATGGTGGTGCTTTGAGTACTTCTGATCTCTCCCTCTACTAGATGTATCTGGATTTATGCCTTGAGTTCCAGCACGCACTGCAGGTGTTCCTGAATTTGAACCAGGTTTCACTCCAAGCTTGTTCGAATTTTTGTTTTTGAAAGCATCCTTGGCTTCCCTAAATCCTTGAGTAAGAAACATATCCTTCTCACATATTTTGTATACTTCTCCAGAGTAGAACAAGCAATGTTCAAGGGGAACAGGCCTTTTGTTGGTCCTGGTGAACATATAGTGGCCATACTGTATGATACAAATTGTAATAGGAAGTATATTCAAAACTTTTATGCTTAAGAAGGCAAAACTACACTGTATGCCGCTGAAACTATTAGACCTTCTGCAATCAAGCCCCTAAAGTCTAATATTGTTGATATGATCCTCTATACTACTCAATTATGTGCAACCAAGGCCCTTTATATGCTAATTTACAAAGAAATTCGTCTAAAATTGGCTAGCAAGTTTTAGTAGTAGTTTACTATTAGGTCATGTTTGAGCCAGTGATCCACGCTTGCAGGAAATTGTAACCATGTTATTAAATTCCACGCTTGCAGGAAATTGTAACCATGTTATTAATTTCTTAGTCATATAGGAAAAGCTGAGAATCCTAACTTGCATAGAGGCTTAAATCAACATAAATAGTTATGAGGTTTTACTGCACATAATAGTATAGTACAGGGACTCAAATCAACAAAACTAGATTAGAAGGGCCTGATTGCACACAAAATCAATAGTTAAGGGCCTACAGTGCAATTTTGCCTGCTTAAATATGATAGTAACTACACTTACGATGTGACACGAATTTTCTTCTGCTTTGTTCGACCAATCCAATCAGCAAATTCAACTGTATTCGGAACCTGAAAACAACAATTAAAATTCAACTCCAAAGTAAATCTGGACAAAAGAGAAATAATATGAAATTATCAAACTTTAGTTTTCCATAACATATAGAAAAAGGGGAAAATGCAATGTATTCAAAATGTTACTTTTGGCATTAAATTATTATATTAATTGTTCCTCGTGTTTTGGTGAAGAATTTTCAATTATATTGTTTACTACCAACAGTACTAATTGTGGTTGAATACTATAGCAGCCTAAAACTTGTACAATCATCACCAGCGAACAAATTACTCTCTTGTACATGTATGAAAGAATCGAGGTAATTGGATCATTATGTTATGAATATTGTATGTGTACTCAAAAGGGCCCAATGGGCAATATATATAGGGAGTACAAGGAGGTATACCATATACAGATAAGTAATACAAAAGAGTCATATTCTAACATCCCCCCTCAAACTCATAGTGGATCACACACAATGAGTTTGGAGAGAAAATACAAATATTGTGCCCTAGTTTATGACTTCGTAAAGAAATCAAGAACTCAGTAACTCGATGGCACAAATCAAAAGCAAGTACTCCCTCCTCGCACTTTGTGAGCGAGTGTATGAAGCATACACATCAATGTACTTGGTGAGCTCATGCTTCACGAAGTGCTGGGCAATACTGATAGTACATGTACTGTCAGACAAAAGAGTCATAGGTCCTATCACAGGCACTCCAAAATCTACAAGTAGCCACCTCAACCAAGTAACATATGTTGTCACTGCTGCCATAGCTCTCAACTCAGTCTCTACACTCGAACGGGAAACTGCAGTCTGCTTCTTAGTCTTTCAGGCAATCGGGAAGGAGGCAGAAAAACAAGATGCGAAAGAGAACGGCGATCGGAAGGATCACTAGCCCAGTCGCATCGATACGCTGAAGGCTGTAGTGAGGTAGAGCTAGGAAAAAACAAATGACGAGAGATAGTCCCATGCAAGTAGCGAAAAACACAAAGAAGGTGACTGTAGTAAAGATGGGTAGGACGAGCCATGAACTGACTCAAGATATAAACAGCATAAGCAATATCAGGACGAGTGCTCATAAGATACACCAAACTCCCAACAGGATGGCGATATCGAGTAGAATCCTCACGAAAATCACCATCAGTGGCACGAAGCTATAGGGATAACTCCATGGGCGTCTCAGCGGTGCGAACGTCAGTCAAACCAGACAGATCAAGAAGATCTTGGACATACTTCTACTGGGAGAGGTAGTAGCCCTCAAGCATAGAAGAGACCTTAATCCTAAGGAAGTACGTAAGAGAACCAAGATCAGTCATCAAAAACTACTCACTAAGACGCTTCTTCACATACGTGATGAATAAGAAATCATCATCAGTGATGAGCATATCATCAACATACAAAAGAAGCGGTGTCCTACCTCGAGATGAGACATAGACAAAAAGAGCAGTATCATGGGAACTGACAGTGAAACCGACAACAGTAATCACTGAGGAAAAACGCGCAAACCAGGCACGAGCCTGTTTGAGGCCATAAAGAGCACGACGAAGACGACAGATGTGCCCTTCGGGAACAAAATACCTGTGGTGGCTGCATGAAGACGTCCTCATGCAAAACACCATTAAGAAAGGCATTCTTAACATCCAACTGAGAAATAGACCACCGGCGAATAAAAGCAATTGCAACAAGAGTGCGAACAGTGGTCATATGGGCAACAGGGGCAAAAGTCTCATCGTAGTCACGACTGTATTCCTGCTGAAAGCCACGAGCCACAAAACAAGCCTTGTAGCGCTCGATAGTACCATCAAGCCGGGTCTTAACCTTGTACACCCACTTGCACGTGATCGGACGAGCATGCACAGGTGTCGGTACAATATTCCAAGTCTTCGTACGTCGAAGAGCATCAAGCTCCTCTGCCATAGCAAGTCATCACCGTAATGAGGAGCGATCTCACGATAAAATTAAGCTCGATGTGAGAGAGCATGAGCCATCGGAGCAAATCCAAGACGGACAAGAAGGCGAAGGGATGTTCGGTCACGAAGGACGTAACGAAGTGTATCATCAGGATGATCAGATGTGGGTCTCGGCAAGATACCAGGAGAAGAGATTGGTGAAGGACGAGGATACCTGGGGTACTGAATACCAAAGAACCGAGATGGTGGTGCTGTAGGAACAAGAGGCGATCTTTGCAAAAGCGACATCGAGTGGCGGTATAGAAGGAACTCGGAGATGCACTGAGAAGACTGTGGTAGTGGAAAAATGGGAGAAGAGTCAGAACGAGATAACCATGAAATCAACTCAACGGTGGAAACATGAGCCAAATCTCGATAGAAGAAAGGTCGTAATTCGTTAAAACAAACGTCTCGTGAGTCGTTAGATCCTGATCCGTTGAGCAGAAGAATCATAGCAGCGATAACCCTCATACTCAAAACTATAACCAAGAAACACACAATCAATCGGTGAGCAGACGATTTGGTGAGCTCACGAGGCCGCAGAGAACAAAGCAGTGCGACCAAAAACACGGCCGAAGTTCTTGGGGGCTCGAGAGTAGAGACGCTCTATAGGAGAAGAGCTGTGGAAGGCTGCATATTGATGAGATATGTAGCCTTAGAAACAGCCTCAGCCCAAAACTGTGGTGGAACGTAAGAGGCAAGGAGAAGAGTGCGAGCAGTCTCAAGCAAATGATGTTTGCGCTCAGCAACCCCATTCTGAGCATGGGAACCAGGACAAGAAGACTGATAAAAGTGTCCTGCTCGGAAAGAAACTGTCTAAAAGCGCTAGAACAGTACTCGCTAGCAGAATCATAATGAAAAGTACGGATGGGAGAATCAAACAGAGTGCGAACCATCGTTACAAAGCTACGATATATCACAAGAATCTGACCACGATTAGACATAGGGAAAATCCATGTAAAATGGGAATAATCATCAATGAAGATCACATAAAGTTTATACCCGCCTTTAGAGATAATAGGCGCAGGTCCCCATATATCTTAATGAACTAAGTAAAAAAGACGAGAAGACAAGGACTCACTAGAATGGTAAGGAAGTTGTAGCTACTTGCCCAGCTTACAACCCTAACAAAACATAGTCGTGCCAACAGTAACACGTCCAAGAACACCCTGACGAACTAATGAAGAAAGACGGAACCCACATAAGTGACCTAAACGGTGATGCTATAAAACGCCAGAGGTGGTGCCAGCAGTGGCGGTGGAAATAGACGTATGACAAGAGCAACTGAAGTGGACAGAAGGTGGAAGCGATCAAGGATGTAGAGACCCTGACGTTCCCTACGGCACCGACCATTCCCAAGTACCATCCCTGTCTGTCGATCCTGGATGAAACAAGTGTGAGAGTCAAAACCAACTCTACAGCCAAGATCGGTGAGCTGACCCACCGAGAGAAGCTGCATGGTAAGCTGGGGAACATGGGAAATAGCTGGAACAAAAAGTCTGCGAACAAACGAATGCTCTGACAACTAATAGACAGAGGAGTACCATCAGCTGTCTAAATAGAGATAGGAAAAACAGGAGGTCCTACTGAAGTGAGAGATGTGGAGTCCGCTGTCATGTAGAAAGAGGCACCAGAATCCAGAACCCAAGAAGTACCTGGAGGAGACGTCTAGACTAGGTAACTCGAACCTGTTTGGAGAGAGAGGCTGTGAAGCGAGCCTAGCGAAGCTGGCTGAGCGAGTCACCTCGCTGAGAAGGTCCTGACGTGCTGGTATGTTCTCCTATCGAGGAAGGACCTCCCTACCCTACTTGGAGCGTCTAACTCCACGCGCCTTGTTCTGTTTTTTCGCACCGCACAACACTGGTAGTCGTGCCCAAAGTTCTTGCAATAATTGCACTGAACCCCAGTTGGTGCAAAAACAGGAGCAGAAATAGACACCTGAAGGACTGTGGTCGAAGCAGAAACCGTCGGTGTAGTCGAAAAAAGAAGGGGTAGCAAGCACCGCCGGAACAAACTGTGCTGCGTCGAAAGAGCCTCGATGACTGTTGGTCGTGATGAGCGGATTAGCAGTTGAGCCCTAACAGACTCAAAACTCTGGGTGAAGACGGCAGACGAAGTCATAAAGGTGAAGGCGATCACGATCCACCTTCTGCACTTTATGTCACTCTTGGCAGAGCGGAGAAGCCAACTCGTCCAACTGGCGCCAGAGACTGGCCAGAGCTCGGAAGAAGTCGTCGACGGAGGAGTCCTCCTAAGAAAGCGTCTCCAACTCACGCTGAAGTAAAAAGACCTGAGCATCACTGCTCTGCTCGTATCGCTCACGCAAGTACTCCCAAATCTGATGAGTGACGTAGACCAACAATGTCTGGCTGGAAGAAGTTATCACCACTGACCACCAGGATGGCTCGAACACAGGCCTCATCAGCACACCAGCGCTCAAAAGCGTCTATAACATATTGAAAAACCTCATCAAGAACATCGGCTGACAATAGAGGCCTCTGCCTCCTTCTTGGCAGCCTCATCTTCTACAGGAGATACAGAAGTCGGCTGTCTGGAAGAAGGTTGAACCGGTGACAGCGGACAAGGTCGGGCATCAGTAACATGTCCCTAAAGGCAAAGAACATCGAGCGTGATCTCCATAAGTGAAGACCATAACATGTAGTTCGTCCCATTAAGCTTTGTTCACGAGAATGTGATCACAGCTGATGGAACATAAGTCATTGGTAGGCGGAGCTGGACGGCGCGACGACTAAGACAATGAAGTCTAACAAGCGGCGCTAAACAGCACGGCGGTTAGATTAACGTCTTTTTTTTTTCCTTTTTTCTTTTTCTCCGGTTGGGCTCGGCTCACTGGCTTGCTTATCTTGTGCGCGCACCACGCAGGGAAATAGGGTTTCCTGCTTGGCGGCGACCGAGCGAACAAGCGGCGGAGGCGATGACGGCTGGCGGCGAGTCGGCGACCGGCTCGTTCACGGCGGGCTAAGCGCGGCGGCGGCCGGCAAGCACGGTGCAGGCGGCAGTCGGCGATGTCGTCCTTGCGTCGGGATCCGGATGGCGTTAGGGGCGATCCTCGAGTGGAGTGGCTCGAGCGTGGCGAGGAGGGCGGCGTCGAGGCGGCAAAGTAGCGACTGATGGCGTCGTCCTCGATTGAGCGGCTCGAGCGTGGCGAGGAGGACGGCGTCGGTGGCGATGGATGTGGCGTGAAAAGAGCTAGGTTAGTACGCTAACTCGATACCATATTATGAATATTGCATGTGTATTCAAGAGGGCGAATGGGCAATATATATAGGGAGTACAAGAAGGTATGTCATATCTGATAAGGAATACAAAAGAGTCCTATTCTAAGACATTAGACCATACTTGCATACTATGAAACTTGCACAATTTACTTTCTAGGACAGATCACCTTAAGGTCTTCTGCATCAATTATTTCGAGGGACCAAAAGCAACTATAAAGTATTCTTGTTCTGAATTACAATATACTATATTAAACTTGATTGCTAACTATTATTAAGAAACAGTTTCGACATTCAATAGAGTATATACCACATTTGGGTGATTGTGACAGTGATAGCTAAACTGCAGTTTTCACTAAATCCATACCGTTGCCGAAAGAAGGACAATGTTAATGTGCTTCGGGAGCATTATAATAACTTCCTCCCAAACTACACCTCTCTCAGCATCATTTACGTAATGCACTTCATCAAAAATTACCTGATTGCATCATTAACCACTAATCAGCACCCATGGTCCATTAATACGATTACAACATGTAAAGTGGAAAACTAAAACCATAGAATATTACACTATGATGAAATCAGAATGAAACGGCATACCCATTCGATATCCCGTATAATGTCAGCACCTCTGTAGAGCATTGAGCGTAATATTTCTGTGGTCATAATTAAGCAAGTTGCCTCTGGTCTAATGCTGACATCTCCGGTAAGAAGTCCCACATCAAACTTCCCAGAGAAATCTCGGTATTTCTGGTTGCTGATAGTTTTAATGGGAGCAGTATACACAGCCCTGGTGCAATGCTGCAATAATAACACAATCTGTCGTAAAAGGTTCATTCTAAGATTGTTATATTGAGGCATCATTATATGTTATTTGGGAGAGTTTGAATCTATTGCTACAGTAAGCAGAGAAGCAGTGCAATAAAGTATGTATAAGATACTCTAAAGATCAATCTACTGACAAAAGCAAAACTGAAGTCTTACCAGAAATGCACAATCGCATACTTCTCAGACCAACTAAAAGCTAATACTAAGCTAGAGGACTCCCTCCTAACGGAAGCAGAGTGTTGAATACCAGGGTTAATGAAGGAAGATGGATTTGGGTGGAATTGGATGTATTGCATTGAGCCTCTTGGGCGGTATATATAGAGGTACAAGACTTGGGGGGCAAGATGGTACAAGGGATTGTAATCCCAATTGGACTCTATCCTACCAAATATGTATTATACTCTAACATCCCCGCAGTCTAACAGGAGTGTCATGAGACAGTGAGGCCGGAGAAGAAGCCGAAGAGCTAACATCCCCACAGATCCATAACCGTCGATCTGGCGCGCATGCCGTGGATGGGCGCAGAACCGACAAGTAGCTCAAGCAAAGCGGTAGCCCTTTGTGCCGATGTCGAGGTAGCCGAGCGAGGGCGGAGTAGTCGTGGTCGAGGATGCCGTCTTTGAGATGGCCGTGGTCGGCGTGGTAAATGGTCGGGTTACCGATGTCGAGGCGGTCGCTCATGAAGCCGCGAGGCGCAAAGAGGCGCCATGGTGATGACGGAGACGCGTCGAGGCGGTCGTCGTGGAAGAGGCGATCTTAAGGTCGGCGCAATCGGGGCCGTCGAGGATGTAGGCGAAAAACGGCGATCAATCGAGGCGCGAGCGAGGCACGGAGCAGGAGGGTCGATCTCGAAGTCGATGCGATCAAGCCGCTAGAGCCGAGGTGTGTGCGAGGTTTGCCCGGACCCGACAGCGCGTCGGGGCAAGCACACCCGTGTTGCCGATCTGGGGACGATACAAGGAGAGGCCCCAACCAGTGTGGTTGTCTTTGGGCGAAGAAGAAGCGATCACGGGGCGGGCGCTCTACCCGACGGCCAGCGGTCCGGCGGGCCTTTCTGGCGTGAAAAGCGGCGATCTGATGCAAAATCTGGGCGGCGGCGGTAGCGCTTCGATGTCGGTGATGAAGGCCCGATCGATATAGCGAAGACCATGTGCGAGCGGATGGCGCACAAGAGGTTCGCGCAACCACGATCGTCGATGCACAGGGACGGCGATGTAGATGCAACAGCGCGAGGACACACGGCGGTAGTCTTTGCGGCAGGAGGCGACACAAAGAAGCGACCACGTTGCTCGGAGAAGATACGCATAGTAGTACTTTCGGCAGCGGACGTCCACGGGGCCGGGTGGATCGCGCTGACAATGGTGTCGAGGCCAAAGTACCGCGGCGGAGACGACGATGGAAGAAGTCGGCGAGGCGTCCGTCTGCGTGGCGATGTGAGCCGCGATGAAGATGTCGCGGACGGGATGGCCAGGGCGCGGCGCGGAAGGCGTCCCCTCGGCATCGTGGGCTCGGCTGGCGCCGCGATCGAAGAGGTAGAGGCCGGTGTAGTCGGCCGCGATGTCGGAGTAGATCGTCACGAGGTCGACGGGCGGTGGGCGACTCAACCCGATCGGTGATCGGGGAAAAAGATACAACAAAGCGGCGGCGATGGGATCCTCCATGTGCAACTCACGCGGGTACACCTAGCGTGATCCTCCCCGTGTACAAGTGCTTTATCTCGGATCCAATCGAGACTTACAATACGGCACAAAGGAGGAGCCAACGTAAGGGTGGGCGGCGGCGTCGTCGGCCGGCTTAGGTGGAGGGCAGCGCCCAGCCAGCTGCCGGCGGCGGCGGGCGGGCTCGGTGGCGACTACCGGTCGTGGGCGGCGCTGAGCCAACAAGCCTAGCGATGGCCGAGCCGAGCTGCGAGGAGGCGGTCTTGCCCGGAGTAAGGCGGATCAGTCGGAGAGGCGGTAGGAGGAGGCGGCCCGGGCGGCACCGGAGAAAGCGGCGGCAAAGGGAGGCGGCGGCGAGCTCCAGGCAGCCGGCGCGTTCTGTGAGCGTCCGGCGGAGGGTCAGCGGCGTCTGAGGAACCGGATCCGTCCGGATCCGGAAGCTTCTCAATGGCCGGCGGCGTTCTACGCGAGGCGTCCGGCGGAAGGGTCCTGCCAGCGTCTGAGAGCCGGATCCGTCCGGATCCGGAAGCTCTCAGCCAGCGGCGGCGTTCTTGCTGAGCGTCCGGCGGAGGGTCCGGCGGCGTCTGGGAACCGGATTCGTCCGGATCCGGAAGCTCCGGCGATCGGCGCCGGTGGCGTCCGGGAGATCGGCCGGAAGAAGAAGCGGCAGCGATCTGCGGCGAGGAGGCTCGATCTGCTGCCGATGACGGCGACGATGGCGGCGGATCAATAGGATCCGCCGTCGAAGCGATGTATTGCCCCGGCGGAGATAGATCTCCCGAAGCGCGTCTTGAGCAGCGGCGTGCTAGGGTTAGGATCTAAACCTAGGGCTCTGATACCATGAAGGAAGATGGATTTGGGTGGAATTGGATGTATTGCATTGAGCCTCTTGGGCGGTATATATAGAGGTACAAGACTTGGGGGGCAAGATGGTACAAGGGATTGTAATCCCAATTGGACTCTATCCTACCAAATATGTATTGTACTCTAACAGTTAATAAAAGTGTGAAGGACCGTTGTTTTAAATGAACAAAATATTAAAATAACATACAAAAAAAGAAACACTGAAGCCAACCATACTTTTGTTGCTAAAGCAAAGGCATACTCTGCAACAACTGTCTTTCCTGCTGATGTATGGGCTGCCACGAAGACTGATTCACCCTTCTCAAGGTAATATATAGCCTACATATGGTAGATAGAAATAATATAGATTAGCAACTATATTCGAGCATCCAGTACCATACTTAACAGCAATTCAGGGCTTGCTCTTATACATAATTTCCACAGGAAATATGGAGTAAAGGAAACATCCTCTCTCGCTTGATGTTTCCTTTTATCCAAAATTCCTGTGGTAATCTTGCATCCCAAAAAAGGCCCTAGACAAAGAACAAATAGAAATCGAATGAAATAATTTGCAGAAAGAAATCATCAATATGTAGTTCATTAGTTTCCAGATATAATCAATATGCAATTCTGAAATGCTATTTAAGCTGGAAAGAATCAAAAGTATGAAAACCAATGTCTCTGGATGTGACGGATAGAGATTTTAAAAGGGGTGATGAATTCCTACTTCTAGTCCATTAGCCACTTACAACACTACAAAATATATTGGTAGAAATATTATATCAGTGCAAACTAATTAGGTTTTCTTAACACATAATCCTTGTATTACACATTAACTTGAAGCACTTCACAAATTTGAACAGGTTTTGTTAGATCTAAGGTTCACAACACATCACTGATTCACAATTTGGGGCATGAGAAAATGGAAAGATGATAGCGTCGAGTTTGCCAATGTTGATAGCTCCTGTACATAAAAATTTGTGCCATTCTAACTAACGACTATTGGAATTTAGAAATTATGGCATACAGTTGCTAGGCAAGTTGAAATTGAATGTTTACTATCTCTGGTACTTTACAAGACAAAAGTGCAGGCTGTCAAAGCACACAGATATAATATCACCGGTGCATAGAGCCATGGACCTTTATCATTCACTAACAAGCATGTAGCATGGTTGTGCCTATTAAACTTCATGTTAACTAAATGAGGTGTATGCTCTTGGACGACATAGCACACCAGATGCTCCCATCAGTATAGAAAATTTAAGATATTCAGACAAAGGTACAGATGCCAATGAGTACCTTACCTCCTTCTGGAACTTATCTAATTCAAACGGAAACTCAATTGCCATATCTGGAACAAGTTTGTAGAAGTTAGTCACAATGTCTTCATCCCCACCAACAAGTGCCCAAACCTGTAAGTAAAATAGAAATAAATAGCCATCATTAGTTCATTTATCTTTAGAGAATTATGATGCCACTTCCTCAACAATATGCATCAATGAAGTTTATGGAATGAGAAACACAGCAGATGAAGCGAGTCACAAAAAAAAGCATAAAGTGCACCCACCTTGCCCTCTTGTGCCAGCTTATCGTCACATCCACCCGATTCTCTGCGAGTATCTTGCACTTCAGATGATAACATTTGGTCCAAATCTGATTGGTCTTCAGAAACATCTCCTATGACATCAACTTCCTGTTTCTCAGCATCTGGCCTTGTTAGAGTTTCACAAGCATCTTGCAATGTATCAACTTTTCGTTCGTCAACATCTACAAATGGAAAATGGAAAGCTTAACATGAAACCAGACAAGACTTAACAAACACTAAGAAACACCAATAACCTATAAGTAGTAGTATAGCGATTACGGCCAATTAAGCTATTATGATTTACCACAAGGGAATATGCTCGTGTGACTTGAACATACGATGTATGAGGACAATTAATTACCATTGGTCCCCTCATCTCTAGCCAATTCAAGAGCATCATCTTCCTGCGACACCTTGTTGACAGCATCTTCCTCCCAAGCTATCTTGAACAGCTCATCAAACTGCACCGAGTATTTATCCTGCAGGACCATGGGGCAATCAGACTATAATGCCAAAACTGCACAAAAATGCAGAATGCTGGATTGTTAAGCATATGAGCTGATCACCATTGTGTCACTTAGCGAAGACGCAGGTTGCTCCTCTACAAGCCCTCCATCTCGAAAACATTTCCAATGGCTGTTATACTCCTATAAGAAGGTAGGAGTCGTCAGTTCCACAGTTTAGCACATCCACAGCAGTCCTTGCTTAGCATAAGAAACACACACTTAGTAAGGATCAAACCTTCAACTGGCCCATGTCCAATCCCTTGCGGAACCCCGGAGGAGCAATCTGTGCTGGGCCACCACTCATAAGCTCACGCACCCAATCGCCATTTCGCGCACCCTCTGGAAATGCCTTATCCAACGCTGCCTCCCCAGCCACATCATCCAGCAAGCCCCGGGCGGAGCGGCCTGCTGTTCATGCTCCCCCTCACGAAGTCCTTCGCAGGACCAGGCATCCGTGGCGCAATTCCCCCACTCCCCGAATCAAACACCTCGCTCATCTCCATCTGCACAGACTCAGGATCCCACACTTGTGACTCCAATGACGACGACAATGGTGGCCGTCGGCGGCGGAAAGGCGACTCCCAGACGGGCGCCAGCATGGTGCGCGGGGCGGAGGGCTCCAGAGGCGGCCTGGCCAGGGCGAACCAGTCCACGTCCACACCCTCGCACCATCGGCCGCCGTGGGAGGTGGAGCTCGGGGTTGAGGTAGTTGGCCTCGAGGTACTCCTTTACGCTGCTCGGGCTCTCCGGTGGGTAGGCCGGCGGCTGCGGTCCCCATCACAGCCTCAGTGGGTTTAGGGTTTACACTTCGCATTTTGAATAAAAACGTGCGATTTAGGGCGCAGCGGTGGGTCGCGTACCAGGACGAAGTCGGGCATAGGGTTTGGCGGGTGGGAGGTGGGGTCGAGGCGGAGATGACCGCCGTGGCCGGAGAAGCTGATGCGGAACGGCACCTCGCTCGCCGGCGAGGTAGTGAGGTCGCCCATGGATGCCGCCGTGACGAGGCGGTCCGTTTCCCTCTCGACGAACTGGTGATTCAGAGCTTGGCGAGTTGCGTTTGGGCTACTTGCGTTTGGCGCGGGGAGGAGGCGGCGGTGCGGGCAGCCGCCGCCGGCGGGTGAGGAGACGAGGGGAAAGGGTATAGGAGAGGGAGAGGGAGAGGAGGCGGAGTTGGAGGCGGAGTCGGGTGTGGCCGTGTGGAGGGAGGAATCTGGAGGCTCGTTTTTCAGGCCCGATCGGCCGAGCTCCAACTTTTGAGTTTTTGGGCTGTAGAGCCTAATTTTAGGAATTCTGGACTAATTTAGCCACATTGCGTAACAAAAATTCTAAACATAGTCTCGATAATTTTAAAATTTCAAAAATAACCCCCCGTGGTACAAGCTGCCGTCGGGGACGGCAGCACCTTGGTGCTGCCCCTGGTGGGTCCCGCGGTGGGGCCCATGACGACTACTGCGCGGCCCGCTCGGGGCGGAAGCTAACTTGCGCCGCGTGGCGGCAACACAAGGTCTTTGCCGTCCGGAACGGCGACACAAAGTCGCCCAGCGTGTGGCGGCGGCGCTGTGTGACCACGCGGCGCACGACCACGTGGCCGCTTAGCAGCGCCCGTCTTGCCCGGGGCGAACCCGGGCGCTATGCACTGCGGCAGCATAAGCGACCACTACCTTGCGCGCCTATAAAAGGGAGGGAGCCAGTGAGGCTCGCTCCCTCACTGGTTCCTGCGACGCGGTTAGAGCGAAAAAAAAATTTGTGCAAAAAAAACTACGAGTGGGAAAAAAATTCAGGCGCGAAAGCGAAGGAAAAATCACGAGCACCTAGAAAATAAGCTTTGAAGCCTGCTGCGAGCACCTAGAAAAGGTAAGTGTCATTCGCATCCGATTAGTATTATCGGTAGTTTTAGCAATGTGATTAGGATGCAATTAGATGAATTGTAGCAACAGAGTAGTTTTAGTTGTGTAGTTAGTTTATTTTGAAGACTTAGTAGTTAACAATGTCATTATGCTGTAATTAGTTGACTTAACAGATCTGTTGCTAATAGTGTTGTAAATTTCCTTTCGGCTATTTGTATAGTTTCATGAACTTGGTCATAAAATAGTAAAATATTTGGAGGTCGTTAACAAAATAGAAATAGCCCCACTGAACGCTTTGTATATGTACTCTTGATCGGGCATATCGCGTTCGGTGCATGCACTACGCATTACACCGCTAGAATGAGAAACTTGACGCACCTCTCAGTAAGTTTTTAAATCTGAAATTTAATGAAAAAGAATACCTTGTCGTAGACCCCACATGTCTTTGGTGTAAGCTAGATCTAACTCGGGTATGGAAACGTAGAAATGCAATAAAATTTACAAGTGAATTATTTTACCTTGTAATATCGAACTAGTTAAAAAGTCGTAACTATATAGTACCACAGGAAATTTACGAAGTGTAACATAGAATAGGCTATGGATTATTTATACTAGAAATAATATTAGCTTGGACATTTCATTGATAGAAAAATCATCACGAACTCCAATCGGGATTGAAAACATGTACGACAAAGCGATCGTGTGCAGTGAGGCATAACCAAATTTGTAGAAGCGTTCATTCGGACAAAAATCCATAAATAATTCGATGGTTTCATATGCACATGTGTTAGGTACTTTATGGCGGAAATTCAAGATCACATTCGTGTTCCACGGGGGCGCTCTGTCTGTGACGGACCGTCTGATCGGACTGTCAAATTGTCACCGCTTGCGTGATCCGGCGCCGGCTCACGAAGGACATGAGCCTCTCGGAGCTAAGGTCGCATGCGTCGTTCGCGTTCGATCAGCGCCCTTTGGAAGGAAGAAGGCTGCGCATCGAGGCGTTGTATGCCTCGGTGGTGGGTGGTGCGGCGAGACCGTTTGGCAACATATGAAGGTCACATGTGATGCTTCATGGGCCAACTACATGGGGATTGTTTGCAACCCGCTTCTGCTGCGATATATCTTGTGATCGATGGTTTACGTTCGAGTTCTTGGAGAGGGCGGGGACATCCGGTGCGGGTGGTTCGGTGAAGGTGAAGGCTGGCGGTGAGGAGGAGCTGCGTTGATGCGGTGTTGGAGGAGGCGTGGGCGATGGAGACACGAGGAGGCGTGCGGTCAATTTTGAGCCCAACGAAGGCGGAGAGATGGTGGTCGGCCCGTATTGATTGTCACGAGTACTGACCACCCGGTGGATGAGGTGGAAGCGAGGAGGGCGTGGAAACAACTAGTTCGAAAGGCGGCGAAGGCGGAGAAGGCTGCTGCGGTGGGAGGTGCACTTGGTGGTTTTGTGATCAGCGACATTGCTTACGTCCCCTCACGATTGGGCGGCGTTGCGGCGACATCGGCCGGATTACGCCCACGTCCGGAGGTCTTGAGTGGGGTTCAATGAGGACACCTGCTCCTAGGCCAGCGCTTTCCTAACAAGATCGCCGCACAACATGCTATTGCAAGATCTGCAGATTAACATCGGTCGGACGTGTCGGTGTAGAGGTCAACCCGACACGTACATCGTCGGTGTTTTGATGAATCTGTGTTGGCAAGGTCCGTGCGCGAGAGGTTCATGACCACGCCATGGGCTTCGGATAGCAGTCTTTGAAGGACCACACATGCGAGTTAGGCGAGCCGCTACGAGCACCGCAACATGGCGTCCTCGTATGTTGCCGACGATAAGTCACCTCGTCATTGCGCAGATGTGTCCATTTCGCCAAAGCTCCTGGCGGCGGTTGTTGCCAATATGGTGGGGTTCCACATCGGCTACAAGGCGGCATGGCGTGCAAAACGAGGAGTTACGGAGCGAATGTTCGGCACATTCGAAGAGGCTTACAACCTAGTACCAAGATTCTGCATCAAATCGCGGAATCTAATCCGGGACGTCGTAAACAAGCTTGGCGGGTGCATCCGTGAGGGCCCAATTGTTTTGTTCTTGAAAGGGTCTTACGGGCCTTAGTCGAGCGATCGAAGGGTTCAAACATTGTCGTCCGTGCTCACGATGGATGGCACCTTCCTATGTGGGAAATGCGGGTACCATCCTCACTTGCCATTGCGGCCAATCACGAATGACGATTAGTCCCGTGGCGTTCGCAATTGTTGAGGCGAGAACACGAGAGGCTGGTTGTGGTTCTGTGCAATGTGAAGCGGTGGTCGACCAAGATCGGCCGGATGTGTGTGTCATCTCGGATCGCAATGTTGGGTTGTTATCTGCGTTGTGCATGATGCAAAATGGGGCCTTGTGCCCGTACAAGTGGAGCGATGTTAGGAGCCGTTGGTGCATGAGGCATCTCGCGGTCAACTTCCACACAAGGTTTGAACAAGGACCTCATGAAGATGTTCAGAAGCTCGCATGCGAGAACCAAAGGAGGAAGTTGAAGCGGTGTGGAGCATTTCGATGAGGAGGCCGGGAAGCATGTAAGGGACTCGGCGCATGCTGCGGCGAGGCGTGGCTAGAGGGTCCGCGAGTTGGGAGTTCACACGGTGGGTTAACTTCGCACGCCTTTTGACTGGAGAAATGGTCCTGTTGCACGACACGGACGGTACAAGGTGCGGGATCATGGCGACCAACATGTCGGAGGTGTACAGCGGTATGCTCAAGGGTGTCCGCTCTCTGCCGATCAACTGCGATGGTGGAGGAGAGCTGAACCGCACCATCGGATACTTTGTTATGAGCCATGATGGCTAAGAAGCATTTGGAGGGCGGAAGCAATTCTCCAAAGTAATGCATGCCTACATGGAGAATAAGATCGACAAGGCTCGATCGCCGCCGCTTGTACCATAGATGGCGTCGGCGAAGTTCGATATCGGGCTCGGGAGAAATGCGTGATGGGCCATGCTAGAGGATCGTGGCAGTGCATGATTGGTGAAGAAGCGTCGTGCACACGCAACAAGCGCGCACTTCGCACAAACCATGCTCCCATGTGTACAGCGGCATGCGCGGCGTGGCGGCAAACCTCGGGCGTTACATCTCCGAGTACTATGACATCCACCACTGTATGCAACTTGGGTGTTGAGTTCCATTCGTGCAGTGCCGGATACACTCTGAGGACCTTTGGTGGGGCGGTGAAGTGGGTGCCCAACGACGACTAAAGCACCCGGTAGTGGAAGGCAGCGGTCCCAACGCATCCGGAGCGACATGGGCGACGGCCGGTAGCGAACGCGAGTTCGCCACCCCCGTTGCGGTATGCAAGGCGTGGGCACTCCATCGGCCGCCTGCCCAAGCAGACCCGGCACAAGCGATTGCCGTAGCGAGGAAGATATAATTACTACGTCGTGATGTCGCTTGCTTATTTCAATGTCTTTGATGGACTCTGTTCTTTGTTAATCCATGCCTTTATGTAGTACTTGTTAAGTTATGCAGGTTTGTTGTTAACTCATTATGATCATATTGTATTGTTGAATTTTTTTATCGTATGTCTTGCCTTATTTTCTGTGCCACATAATATGTTTTACATCGTGCCTTGACATGTTGTTTCCTGTTGGCGAGGAGATGGCGCGAGCTCTAGTTGACGCAGCGTCTGCATTTAATCGACCCATCTTTGGGATGTGGGACACCGTTAAGGCGTGGTCCATGGGCGTTGCCCTCCGAGCACAGTCTGGCGCCCCAGAGAGATGGCCCCTTGGCGGCGATGCGTCCTCGAGCCGGGAGGCGGGCTCCTGCCCCTCGCCGGATGTTGGACCTCCCACGCTGCTGCCAGTTTGACGCGGCACTCTGTCTGCGCTTCGTGGACCATTGGAGACCGGAGACTCACACTTTCCACTTCCGATGGGGGAGATGACCATTACTGCGGAGGGCGTGTCTACGCTACGAGTCTACCTCTCGTGATCTTCGGTAGTGCCCCTCAGAGGCGATGGTGGAAGGTCCGTTTGGTAACAATTTGGTCACCCGATTGCTGCGAACAGCGTCGGGTGTGCCACATTCTGGCTGCGGCGGTATATGATCTGCCCGAGCATGCGATTGCGGAGAAGTGAGGACACATTTAATCGTGTACTGTTGTTCTTGTTCGGATGGATCTGTTTCCTACCACGCAGGAGCTGCGTGTACCGAAACTACATCCATCCGCACATCTTTTGGCGGACGCCTGGCCCGCAATTTCCTGATCTGATTGGGGCTCTGCGGTGCTGCGCCACTTACAGGGTTGTGTGGCGCTTGTCGGCAAAGACGGCGCAGGCGAGCGATCCTCGCGGTATGCTACGCCTGCTACTGATTATGGTCGTGGGAGCACTTTCCGGTCGGCCGCCGTACTTCCGCGCCGCGTGCACCCTTACCGGTGACCACCGAGCTTTACTGGGGAGCAGCTGCGAGGGGCGACCCGTCGGCGGGCCTCGATGGGAACACGTTGGACCGTGCTACCTAGGGTGGGCTAGGGAGAGACCGGCGCGTATACCCGAGTTCCATAACCTTTTGAGACTCTCCTCGAGGACGAGGTCATCTGGTGGCCATGGGCGGCCACAGTTCCTTCACGACACGGCCCCCGCCGGATTATCGTCCCGGTGCAATCTGGGCGAGGCACTCTGATGACGACACGCCACTTGGTCTTCGCACATGGTCGAGCAATACAATCCGCGGCGGGTCATAAGGCAATTCGGCCTTTACCAGGATGTACCACCGCCCGCGGGACGACCTCTCACAGCAAAGGCTCACCGGTATGTCATTCTTTGGTGTTATTTTGAGGCATGTTTGAGTAAGATTTTCGACATGTAAATTCAATTGCAGCGCACGAGGAGAGGCGGAGGAGCGGCGGCATCGGAGGCGAACATGGCGCACCACGGGCGGCGCCGTGGATTGACGAGTTACGACGGGCGTGGTCTTTGGTGTTTAGCGGCTCGCCATCCGGATGTCTGCGACGTACTTGCGGTGAATGCGTTCGCCCGCACTAGGTGCGAGCTTCTTGGGCTAGCGCCGCGGCGTCCGATGGGCGCCATGCGGACGACGTCGTACTAGGCCGGTCGGACCGTCATCGGGCGGCCCCTCGGCGAGACGGTAAAACATTCTTCGCATAATTCTCGTTCAGCAACACTTTTCGCACTTACTATCGGTTTTCGTGCAGTACTACCGCTTGGAGCGTATCCGCCATCAGACTACTGAAGCTATAAACCGTGGAAACAACAACACATTGGATCGTCTCATAGGCGCGATGCATACGATCGCGAGGACGCAATTTCGCGATTAGATCCATAACTTGTGGTCGCCATACGGCGACATTCACGCACAAAGATCGCGTGCGTGGCGAGCACCTTCCACCACCTTCGCCCTCGCACCTCCGTCGGCCACGCCCTCCGCACGCCCGTCATTACTCGGGAGTCGTCCGAGCTACGATCGCTTCGACCTCGACCCGCCTCGGGCCCGCGGTATGTCATCATCAGCCGTTCTTGTCGTGAGTACCTTTCCATGCACTCATTTTGGGCGTATGTCGACATTACCCTTTATTCTTGCGGCGATTGCGAGGGGCGACACTCTGCCGCAACCATCGTCATCACGGAGGGAGGCGCGGGGCGGACTTCTTAGCACGGCGTTCAATCACACCTACGGGGCGCGACCCGATGGTTGGCGACATGTGCGGAGGGTACACTCGTGCGGCACTACGGCTTCAGGCCCGGCCGGGAGGATCCTCGTCAACACAACGGCCTACTCGGTACACGTGAGCGTGCACCAATTTTCCGTCGTACAAAACCAATAACTAACTCACCTGTCGCTTCCCAGGGAAGAGCACCGGTGGGTTGGCGACATGCTCGGGCCTCGGTAGGACCGCCACGATGAGATCACCCCGGTCGCCTCCCGATGACGGGGCCCCTACTACGGCCTTGAGGCGTCGTCACTCCCTGACAAAGTTCACATTCCACGAGGATCAACTCGTCGTCCGACAGCGACACAACCATACGCGCTAACTAATTTCATGGCCGTGTAAAACTTGTTACGTAATGCCATTATGCATCTCGCCTTTCTGATTTATGTAATGTCCATGTGCGTTACGACTGTTAGATTTATGTACACAAAATGTTCTCTGAAATATTTAGTACTAATAACAATCAGAACTCCCGATTTTAACTTACTAAACCTTAAAGACATAGCATAATCTCGCCCACGATACATCCTCGGCCTGCTACCTCATGACGCGAAATTTTCTTCAACCAAATTACAATTTACCAACAGCTATATATATGCATGATTTGGCTTCCATTCCACTCACTCTTCAGTTCCTCTTCTCCTTCCTTCCAGTCTTAAACGGGATGTCTACGGTCTCATCAAACTTTCGAGTGAGCAGGCAATTAGAAGCACTACGACAGCACTTGAATTGCCCTCGTTGCAGGGATCCGGTGAATGTGTTCACCTCCCATACGCCAACGAATCCATCCCGAGTGTTCATGAAGTGTTCGAATCTTACGGTAACTTATGTCTGATAATCCCCATTGAACTTCTTTCCAAACATCATATTTTTCACTTGTATTCCCAATTATTTTTATAGAACACAACATGTCGGTTACGGCCGTAAATGATGAAGCTGTGCCAGAGGTTCGAGGCATTGCAATGCAAATTGCAGCCTTGCAAGAGGACACACGTCGTGTGGCTGCATTTCGTCAAGTGCCTCGACCATCGGATGAACCGACGGAAAAAAAGATAATGTTCTTAAAGGACTGGATGAAAGGATGGAAAGAGTTGAGAAATCGCTACAGAAATTAGTTAACATGGCCAGTTTGGTAATTTTTCTTCTATTATTTCTTGTTCTGGCTAAGTAGAAGTTCAGTTTTAATAAGATTGTAATATCCACTCTTTATCTATGCATCCCTACACTACGTGATGTATGCCTTTGCGGCGTTGTGGTACTAGTTTGTATCATGTATGCATCTATCTAATTCCGTTGTGAACACTTTGCGTGTGAATTAATCAAACTGTAATTTCTAAATCAGCGCGGAACTACCGCTATCTAATTTGCGGTACTTCCGATTATCAAAAGTACCGTAAATTTCTTGCGGCACTACCGCTCTTAAATGAAGCGCAAAAAGACCATCGCTGAAACAAACGTTCACGCTTAAAAATCTGAACTTCATGGTGCGGAGTTCCGCTCCCAACATGGCGGTAAGAACCACGCTTGTAGAAAATCAGCTAAGTCTCAAAAGAGTGCTCTTTGGAAAAAAAAACGTTCCGCGGGATTTTCGGAAGTTCTGCCGAGAGGTAGTTCCGCACTTATATCGTCGGAACTACCGATTATCCTAACAAAGCAGCAGATGGCTTTCAAAACAACTTCAATTGCAAAACAAATTCACGAACTTAAGTGACAACACTTTGCCTCGCCCGACTTTTCTGACCGAAATGACAAGATCTCTGCGAGTAAGGCGTGACAACACACCGCCTCGCCCGACTTTTGGGCCAAATGACGGCACTCTGCGAGTAAGGCGTGACAACTCAACGCCTCGCCCGACTTTTCAAACGAAATGACGACTCTGCGAGTAAGGCGTGACAACACATTTGCCTCGCCACTTTTCGAGACCGAAATAGCGGCCTCTGCGAGTAGGCGTGACAACACACTTTGCCTCGCCCGACTTTTCGATCGAAATGACAAAGACTCTGCGAGTAAGGCGTGACAACTCACTACCTCGCCCGACTTTTCGGACCGAAATGGCGGACTCTGCGAGTAAGGCGTGACAACTCACTACAAAACCAGGGGCGAGAGAGGACTCGCAATGCAAAGCGTGACAACACTCTGCCTCCGAGCTTTTCCCTCCGAAAATCTGACACTTAAAAAAGGGCATGACTACTCTCTGCGAAAGATTAGACAACACTCGCCAACCACGTCATACTAACCCTCCGGCTTATAAAAGGAGGTGCAAGTCATCTCGAGAGAAACCACACAACCAAACCAAACACTACACGAGCTTGCTTCACCACGCCGGGATGGACAACCTCAAGAAGCAATGGGGCGAGATCCGTGATCTAGCAAGGGCTTCAACGGCACGGCCGAACAAGCTAGGGTCGCTAAGGCCGGGTCCGCAAAGCGGCTTGCGGGATGGCACTCTCGCAATGAAGCGCCCGTACTAGCAACCCCCGCCGAGCGTTCCAAGCGAGCCTTCGCGCAACACCCGCCGAGGGGAGACGCCCTCTGTTGGTGCGAGGACACATGCAAGTTCTTTAAATCCAAGCACCGGCTCGGCCTCGGCATGCGTTCTTGGGGATGTCCTAACTACTCCTCGACTATCCCGACCACCGTTGGGATACGAGCGTATCGGCGGGTAAGGAGTACTAACGAGAATGTATCGTACCAATTCTCTTCGAGTATGCACTAACAATCTCTCCGTTTACGCGGTCCCCGAGCGCTATGTGGCTTCCGTAAGTGGATCGACCAAGAGATCCACCCACACGACGATGGCGGCTCGACTTGAGTGGAATCACGAAAAGGGGCGCGAGATCCGGAGGAGGATCGTCGGGACCAAGAGCACTGTAGCGTATCCGCCGGAGACTCGGGCCCATCTCGGCGTCAGCGCAGGGAGCGCGAGGCACGCGAGAGGGAGCGCGAGAAAAAGCGGAAATAGCGGTAGGGCAGAGGCGTGACGAGGACTACAATGCCGAGCTCGCAAGAAAGGGCAAATGGCCCGGTCCACGATGAGGTCGGGCTAGTCCGTAGTAGTCCCCTCCTATTCGCCATGTTTTAACTATCCCTAAAGGCATGCGTGCCCATGGTCCTAAGCTCGTGTCGCAAGTTCTAGTAATAGTAGCGTCCATGGTAAAGTAATTAGCGAACCATCATGCCATGTGACCACATGTAGCGTGCTTTTGTCCGCAGCGGCCGCTATGTAGTTACAGTCTTGTGCCTCATTGAGCCATCAAAGTATGTCTTTTACGGTGGAATTCGGATATAGCCATTCACATCGGTATCGATTCTGCTATGTTTTAGGGTTTCTCCGTAATCGCAACGTTCTCAGCCCTTTCGGTTAAGTTAATTTCCGTACTATGCTTTTCCGTACTCTACTTTCACAGAAGAAATGTGATGGAGAACCATAGCGGGCAAGAGTAGTTATGTCGTACCAAACTTCCCACATTTCAAGTCACATGAATTCATGAAATCCTAATTTCCGAAACGTCTCGTCCTAATTTTTGAGACCTAAACCCTGAATTTGTCGAGACAATTTCAGAGCATATATAATTTTGTAAAATTTACACAATCAAGTCCATTGTGTAGGGAGTATGGAAAAAAAATTCATAATGTTTGGACCTCAATTGCTATATTATAAAATTCATACAAACATTAAACTTTAAAGAATTTTGCAGAAAAAAAAAAGAATGCATAAAATTTCAAAAAAATTACACAAGCATAAAAACTATGCCAGGAGGCTCCACAAAAAATTTTATAATTAATTGAGCTTATTTTGCATAATTTTTAGAATTTTTATTACGCAATGAGGCTAAATTAGACCAGGATTCTAATTTTAGAAGTAGGCCGAGAGAAGCTCGAGGAAGCAACCAAGCCTACTTCAGATCGGCCGATGCACCGCGTTAGGCCTCGGTCCATTGGTGCCATGCAAGCCAAGTACAAGGTGGACTAGGTTGCCCGCCCGTTCCGGTCTTTCCCGGCCGATGCGCAGTCGTGCATAGGATTCCTTCGCGCTAACGTCAAGCGATCATGATCGTCCACTCCAACCAAAGGCGAGGCAGAGGATCCATCAACCGAGACGTGGCACAGTGATCAGCCGAACAAGTGCATTGGTGGATGCGCTTGGCGCCATCTCTCCCGAGTTCCCGCGTGAATTGGTCAGCCAATCCTATCCTTCATCGATTTTTTAAAATAATATTATTTTAATTAAAAATTACAAAATCAAATACTCAAAAAAATATTACAAAAATGGTCTAATATCACCATTTCAATTGGCAACAGAAATCTATCGCTATCGCTATCGCTAGATGAAATAGGGACAAGAATCAAGTCATCGGTGCAATAGTTGTGAAACAGTAATCTTGCCATTTGAACTGATGACATGTTCATTATCGTCAATTCAAATGTCGACAGGAGCTCCTTTTTTAAATTATATTAAATTTATAATTTTGGTATATCTTTAAATTTTGGCTCAACCGATAATATTTGAAAAGATAAGAAAATATGAAGTATAGAACAATTTAAGAGTTTCGATATGACCAGATATATTCGGAATTAGGCAACGCAATATGAAAAATAGCCCCTCCAACGGCGCAATAACAAAAATAATCTCAATTTATTTGAGAGTACGGAACGAAATCTTAGAGATAATGACTTTACAAACAGGGTGTGCTCATTTCGCGTACAAAAATGCTAGAACTAGGGTGATGTGGAGTGTCACGATGCTAACTCCTTCACAGGATAACTTGTACACACAACCAGAACAAATAGTATCGAAACACGAGACTAGCATAACGTAAGTCGTACATGTTAATGTTTAGATAACCTAACTAATACATCTAGTCGCGGGCCCACTTCGGACGTACCCCAAGTGTGGCCCATGGCCTCGTCCAAGGCGACTACGGCCGCTGATGTGAGTACGTGAAAGGCTTCGGCGGCCGAGGTACCTGTCAAGACTCGGGATTAACACTCTCAAATCCCATGTGTATTACTGAACTAGTCCCGTGATCAATAGCTAGCTCACATAGTAAACAAATATAGTAACATCCATAATCGCAAAGCTTTATTAATAAATACCAGAGTTGATTACTAGAAATGCTTACGCGCCAACAATAAAAAACACAGTGGAAGACGAAGAAGAAGTAGTAGAGCCCAGCTAATCTGCCACAGGCAATCGACTGGGGTAGCGGCCTAGTCGTCAAGATATTTAGCAGTTGCAAAGTCCTTCTCCTTTTAAAAACATTTGTTAAGCAAGAGTGAATACAAACAACCGTGTCCCGCAAGTTACAACCAATAATAGAATTATAATGTATGCAAGGATATGTCAATGGAATGCTTATATGGTTGAATTTGCATAAAAGCAATGTTTTCTTTTTAAATATCTTTATTAAGTTCCGAAGTAGTTATTCTATATCATAAATCAGTTTTAAAAGATAGATTTGTAGTATGAAAGTATTCATCCAAGAGTGGTGAAGGATACCTTCCTATCACATGGCAACCCGCCCAATTTCCCAATTGGATACGCAATCCAAAACCATTTGATAAAGTCTTTTAAAAATAAAATCAAATTCTAACTTTGAGTGGCTTCATTTAGCATGTCCACGACCATGGACACGGCTATTCGAATAGTTTTACACTCTACAGAGATTGTACAACTTTACCCACAAGAGATAATTATCTTATATTATTCGCTCACACACTTCCGAAGGTATGCGACTAAGAGATTATCATAAGACCTTTACAATGCACCATCCCACCGTAGTCTTGCCTCACTAAGGTTTCGCTTCCTTTGGATAGAAATATGTCGGATTTAAGCCCCTCTTGCGCCATGTGAAAATACATAAAAAGTATATCACTCAAACACCTACGCAACCGGATGGCACAACCACGGTGGAATATTGTAAATTATTTAGCCTAGTCATGCCCATTCAGGACATGTGATAGTACGCTATGACTTAGCAAGATGCGGCTCGAAGACTGGTCCTTAACTGACTTGGGTGACTTTCCAAAATAACCATTGGGCCTCGATCATAGAAATGACTCAATCCGTGCATCAACGCGCACCATCCAAACATCCATTTCGCCCAAGTCCAAACCAACTTTTATTTTATTTTTTCAAGTTAAATCATTTTCCAAAATTTCCACAGTAAAAGCAATACCATAGCATCATGTTAAATCATAGTTGATCATGTGGCTAAATTCCCCAAATTAAATATTTTTGTTTAAGTTTTGTCTAACCATAAAGTCTTTTAACAAAAGTATCTTGTTAATACTATTGTATTAACTAGAGTTTTATCTAGGGTAACAAGGTGTGAGGGATTGATGTATAAGAATTGTCAATTCCAATACCAGTAAGTTAACCTCCAAGATTAGAATCATAAACTCCAAATCAATCTACTATGCCTGATGATCCACCATATTATTGTTTATATTAGTCTACCAACATCTGTAGATCAACTGAGCACCACTACTTCAATTAACGCTACCAATTTCAATAGTTCTCTTTAATCCAACCTATCCATCTGAATTCCCATCATAACTCATTATAATAATCCAACTTCATTTTTTCTTCGTCGCCTAAACCTAATCATCTTATCAACACTAAACTTCCGACAATCACTAATAATCTATTTATTTCCACTAAGATTTCTTCTAAATCCAATTATTCAATCCTACCCCATAAATCCAATATAACCAAATTGTCCTATTAATTCTACAAGGTTTACCCATACTTCTCGATTCTTCTAATCCACCAAATCCAACAGTACTATATTTCTATAATCTAATATCCACAATGTATTCCTATAATCCAATACTCAACAATCCAATAGCCAACACAATCTATTTCTATAATCCATCATCTATCAATCCGATATCCATCAATATTCTATTTCTATAATCCATTAAAGAAACACTTATATAATCCAACTAAGATTCATTTCTTTAATCCAATAAGATATACTCCAATAATCCAATAAGACATATTCTAACAATCTAACAATAATGTATTTCTACAATCCAATATCCAGCGATCATATCACTACTACAGAAAAAGGTCTTCACAGACGGTTCAAAAATGTTACCATAGACAGTTTCGTGAGCCATCTGAGTTTATGAGTCAGTAATGATATGAGATCATCACAGACGGTTTTCGAACCGTCTATGATGCAGACTATCACAGACGGATATTAACTTAGAACCATCTGTGATAGTTTACTATCACAGACGGTTTGTAGATGAAACCATTTATGATAGCTGATGTATCACAGATGGTTTGTAAATGAAATCATCTATGATGACTCTCCTCTATAAAATCTCCAAGCAGTGACTGCTCATGCCTTTAAAACCGGCTTCATATATATACATACACACACACACACATATATATATATGATTAATACTTTCTACTCCCGGGTGTAGTTACTCCCACATTTGATATACTACCTAAAAGAACTTGACATACTCCTTTATCACTTTGGGTATACTCATATACTACTTATAAGATACTCCAATACGAACCATACAAAAAATTTGTAAGAGAGTCCATAGTTTTTAGCATATTTTGTAAATACCTTCATATTCGCACTAAAAAGGAGTATGTCTAAAAAATCATATATACCACGCCTGAAAAGGTGTGAATACCACCTAGGTGGTCTTATATACTCGTATACTACACATACATACTCTCGATTGCGCAAAATACTCCCTACGTTGTGAGATACAGAATAGAGAGTAACTACACCCGGGAGTAGGAAAAAGGCTAATATATACTTTCTACTCCCGGGTGTAGTTACTTCCACATTTGATATACTACCTAAAAGAACTTTACATATTCCTTTATCACTTTGGGTATACTCATATACTAATTATAATATACTCCAATACGAATCACATGAAAAAATTGTAAGAGAGTCCATAGTTTTTAGCATATTTTGTAAATACCTTCATATTCGCACTAAAAAGGAGTATGTCTAAAAAATTATACATACCACGCCTGAAAAGGTGTGAATACCACCTAGGTGGTCTTATATACTCGTATACTACACATACATACTCTCGGTTGCGCAAAATACTCCCTACGTTGTGATATACAGAATAGGGAGTAACTACGAGTTGATGTTGCTTAGCAACGCTTAGAACGGTAGAATGGGGATCATCGCTTTGGCGATGATCGTTATATCATCACTTTAATTACTTGGGTCAGGGTACTCATGTATGTATTGTAATTGGAAAACTAAAACTGAAAACAAAATGATTTGGACTTGGGCATATTGTTATTGATGTGGTTATCGGGTGTGTGGTTGTATGCTTAAGGCAACATGGACCGAACGTCATGGACAATGACCCAAGCATTATTGTGTGCATCCATATGAGGGGGATATGGGACCCCTCTTGACTTAGTACATTGGTGTGTGTTAGCTCCGAGTCATAGGTGGTTGTTGCTATGTTTAAAAAAATATTATGTTGTTGTTGGGTGTGCGGGGTGGGATCCAGATTTAGGTTCCCTAACCCAAGGGGCATCGGTAGCTGACCAAGGCTTTACCCCGAGGGGTAGTTGACCGAGGCTTTACCGGTAGCTCCGACACAACTTATGTGTCCTCCGTGGGAGCTCCATCTGCACACACAAGGGCAGTTCACGGAGAGTTAACCCCCTATATGGGCGGCTCGTAGTTAATACATCATATTGAAAATGTCTCGTAGGACTTAGCCTTGCCGGCATACCTAAGGAAGTGTGCTCTATAGCTTGGCAAAAGGGCAATCTGGCGTGTGGGTAAAGTTGTATACCCCTGCAGGGTTTTAATCTATTCGAATAGCTAAGTCCTTAGTTATGGACATGCTTGGTTGGGTCTAAACAAGAGTTAGACTCAACATTTCGATAAAACTTGAAATCAGGTGATACGAATAGGTAATACGTGCCAAGTTGTGGTGGTTGTTGGGAAGTCACCTCTAGGATGATAATTATGTTTATAAATGTGTCTCGCTGCTATTTGAATCAATAAAAATAGATTTGAAAAATTGCTTTACAATATATTACTTTATTGTAAAGAAAATTGTTTTATGCTGAAAATTGGTTAGTGTAATAGCATTTCTTTGATACTTGAATGCATCTAATTATTTTGTTGTTTGTAAGATTTGCGAGTACAACTTTATACTTAAGTGGATTGTCCACTTGTTCAGAGGAGGTTGATCCCCAAGGGGTCAACTATTGTGAGACTGACTACGAGCGGGACAACTAGCTCGGTGTTTTCGGTCGGCTGCCTTGTGGATAAGGACATGAGAATGGCTTTTCTTCTCTGCCATCTTATGTCTTGTGCTTCCGTTGTGATTTTGGTATTTTGTTGCGCTATTTGGCTGGTCAGTCCTTTATAATAAATCTAAACTTTCTTTGTCTTTTGGTGTTGTAATCTATGTGTGCATCGATATTGTAATAATCTTGTATGGCATTGATGTTACGTTTTGTGAGGATATATGTGAACCGTTGAGCTAGGAGGTACATATTACACCAAGAGCGGAAAATTTTGATTTGTAATGTTATGACCAATGGAGAGGTTAAGCATTTCAAGTTAAATTGCCCAGCGGCTCTCCGACAAAGCTTGGTATCAGAGTCGTACTGACCGTAGAAACCCCTAGCTTGATCGTCCTTAGGATATTTGAAAATTTTAGTTTCCAAATATCAAATATTTGATGCAAAGTTAAGTAAGTTATCTGAGTTTACTCTATACCTATCTTAGATTGCTCATCTCACCTTACTCTATGTTTGTTTTGCTAAAAGGCGTTCCTCTCTCATCTTCTTTCAAAAGTTAGTTGGATACCGTTTAAAAATCAGATTGGGGATTCATTGAGATTTGAAAATATGAAGTGTTGGCTATCAATTGATGAAGATTAGAGGCACTCGGTGTCAGATAATTCATCTCGGAGCCCGTTTATCAATTCGGGACAGCAAGGGCAAAATCTGGACAACAAGCAAGTATAATTCAGACTAGGCTCACTTAATTTCTCACTGAAATACACAATAGGTTTACATTCTTGAATAAGCACACCTCCAAGTCGAATTCCACTAGCATCAAATTCAAGCTCAAAAGTCTTACCAAAATTAGAAAGTTGGAGAAGTGGTGTATTTGTAAGCTTCTCTTTCAAAATCTGAAACGATAGTTCTTGTGGAGGCCCCCAAATAAACGGAACACCTTTCTTCGTAAGCTCATTCTCTGGAAAATAAGTTCGACTCATGCTCTGGATGACTCTAATCATCCAACTCCCATTTATTTCGAAAATACATGCCCTCTTCAAAATTGATCTGACCCATGGCTCGAATGACTTGGGTCATCTGACTCTCATTGATTTCGAAAATAAATTCCCTCTAGAAAATTAACCCGGCCCATGGTCTGGGTGACCCAAATCATCCGACTCCCATTGAAACCCACTCGAGCATGCCCTTTGGAAAATTGACACCATCAATAGTCTGACCAAGTCGGATTATCTGCCTCAGTGCAAAATTTTTTGCCCAGAACTGAAATTAGATGGCCATTGCAAATCTTGCATTCTCAATTTGCTTCTTAGCTTCCACTACCTATATATGAGCTAGAAAGACCTAGTGTGCATCACAACTAGCTACCAAGCCTGGTTAAGCTTAAGCTAGTAGCTTTGAACCCCAAAGCAAAAAAAACATATTACTGAAATAATCCAAGCTCGACTCCTCGGATCATTTCTAGTCACAGGTCCTTAATCTTCATGCTTAGCCGTCATTTGCACCAATACAGGGATCCATGGATACCAAGAACACCGAAAGACAATATCCAACACTAAGCCAACTTGACTTCACTTGAAACGAATGTTAGTTCTTGACAGGGTAGGGTCATTAATCACCAACACACTAAACTCCAAGAAAATAGGGGCCTAGATGTCCCACCCATCAGCTCCTTTTCCTCTGGGTGCCCTAGTCGTTGGGCAACATCCGCTTGTCGCCTATGTTGGCCTAAACCGAAGACGAACACACGCAAGAACACAAAAAAAACATTTTTTTGTGCCGCCTGATCAACTACAGCTTTTCTGAATTACTCTTGCTCTATTGCTCTTATTTCTCCTTTTCTTTATTGCTTCTCAACTCAAACTCTTTCTGTTTTCTTGCACTAGTTACAAGACTCAGTGGTGCCTTATATAGTCTAAATACATGACTCAACGCCCTTAATCTACTCAGACTCACTAGTACAAAACCTACTCAGACTCACCAGTACAAAATCAAAACGGACTGCATGCAGGCTTCCAAAAAAAAACTAACCAAACAAGATTAATCATAATAATCACCCCCTTAATCTTGTTTCTTCATCTTTGATCAAGCCAATCTTCTCTCTCATTTCCAAGAACTTAATCCGCCCTAGCGACTTCGTCAAAATATTATCAAGTTGATCTTCTATTCTTATGTGATCAATTAATACCTTCCCTTCTTCAACACACTCCCGAATAAAGTGATATCGAGTATCAATGTGCTTACTTCTGTCATGATAGACTGGATTCTTGCTCAAAGATATCGCCGACTTGTTATCAACCTTGAGCACAAACATGCTGACCTCTTTTTGTGTAAGATCACTAAGTAACCATCCCAATCAATTCCCTTAACATGCTGCAGTGGTAGCAGCAATATATTCCGCTTCACACAAAGAAAGTGCCACTACTTTCTGCTTTTGTGACTGCCAACTTACCATGCTTTTTCCAAACAAGAAAAGTACGCATGTTGTACTCTTTCTACTATCAACATCTCCAGCCATGTCGCTATCACTATAGCCGACCAACTGGATTTCTTCTCCTTCACCTCTTTCATAATAACAACCAAACTCCAGAGTGCCACACACATACCTCAGTATGTGCTTAAGTGCTGCCATGTGCTCGTTTGTAGGAGACTCCATAATGCGACTCACATACCCAACAACATAAGCGATATCAGGTCTAGTATGCACTAAATATCTCAGACTTCCAACAATGCTTCTGTAGTATGTGGCATCAACTGGTGCACTGTTACTAACCTTACTTAGCCTCAGACGAGCCTCCATTGGATATTGACAAGGGTTGCGATTCTCCATACCACGCTTCTTAAGAATCTTCTCTGCATATGCCGATTGGGTTAGCGTGATCCATCTTTCAGTTTGTTTCACCTCTATCCCGAGGTAGTAGCTCAAAAGGCCCAAATCTGTCATCTTGAACAGACTCATCATCTCCTCCTTAAATCTTGCAATCTTATGTGTGTGTGTACCTGTGACAATTAGATCATCCACATATACACCCACAATTAATCTTGATGAATCTGTCCCTCTTTTGTACACGGCATGTTCAAGTTTGCTTTTTTTCAAAACCAAGTGACAAAAGACTGTGATACAACTTTATGTTCCAAGGCCGAGGTGCCTGCCAAAACCCGTACAACGCCTTTTTCAATCTTAATGCTTTATGCGGGTTGGCGCCATCAACGAAACCAGGTGACTGTGCAACATAGACTTCCTCCTCTAAGTCACCGTTAAGAAATGCTGATTTAACATCCATATGATGTATTTGCCACCTTTCATGAGCCGCTAAAGCAATGAGAAGTCTTATTATCTCCAATCGGGCAACGGGAGCAAACACCTTCTCGAAATCCACCCCCCCCGCTTTTGTACATACCCTTTCGCCACAAGTCGTGCTTTGTGCTTCACAATAGCACCACTAGGATCTCTTTTGACCTTATAGATCCATTTCAGCCCGATAGACCGAAAATCACTTGGCAAATCTGCGAGTTTCCAGGTATCATTTTCCACAATGGAGTTGATCTCCTCTTGTATGGCTTGCTGCCACTGTAAGTGCTGATTTGCCTCCTCAAAATTTTTAGGTTCTTCTGCTGAGCCAAAACACAGTTCTTCTTTTATTTCAATGGGATCAGTCTGATCATAAATCTCGGACAAGCTTCTGAATTTTGGAGTCTTCTCTGTAGTAGCTCCTGCTGAAGTTTCTTCTTCTTGAAATATAGCATGTGTTGTAGATGGGCCTCCTATGCCGCTAGCTCCAGCAGTATATGAACCCGAGCAGCCGCCTGGACCACCTGCTGGTCCTCCCAAGGCGCCATCTGCCACGCTTGCATGCGCGCCTCCTACACTTGCATGCCTGTGGGGTCTGCTGCCCCCTGCATCTGAACTGCCGTCTTCTCTGGCTGCATGTGTTTGGGATCTGTCATCTCCTTGGCTGGGGGAATCACAGACATCTTGGGGCGCCAAGATGTCTGCTTCTTCGTCTAACATTGAAAAAGAATTGTATTGTTCCATAGCTGTCTCGTTTCTCCAGTTCCACTCTCTATGCTCTTCAAAGACAACGTCCCTGCTGACCTGAATTTTCTGGGTTTCAGGATCAAACATGCGATGAGCCTTGCTGCCCGGTTCCACTCCCAAATAGATCATCCGCCTACTCCGTTCATCAAGCTTCTTGGTGTAGGTGTTCACCTTCACATGTGCAATGCAACCAAATACCCGTAAGTGCGTCAGACTTGGCTTCTTTCCTGACCATGCTTCGGTGACATCATTCAGTGCCTTCGTTGCAGCTCTACTGAGGATATAGACTGCATGTTGTACTACCTCACCCCAAAATCTTCCTAGAAGAGACTTGGTCTTCAAAAGACTGTGTGCCATTGCCATCACCGTGCGATTCCGCCGCTTTACAACTCCGTTTTGCTGTGGTGAGTATGGAGCTGTGAAATAGCGCTTGATCCATTTTGCTTCACTTATCGCCTCAAATTCCTTGGACAGGAACTCCCCTCCACGGTTTGATTTGATGGCCTTTACATTGTGATCAGATTCGTTCTCCACTTGCACCACAAATGTCTGGAATGCACTTTTTGCATCTCCCTTTCGTCTTCAGTATGTATACCCACATTGCCCTAGAATAGTCATCCACCAGAAGAAAGAAATATTGATTACCCGCATTGGTGTGAGGTGTGATCGGGCCACATAGATCTATGTGAACCAGTTCCAGCGTCCGTGACGCCCTGTACCTTGCCTATGCCAGAAACGGACTCCTTGCTTGCTTCGCCACCAGGCGCCCCTCACAAATCTGCAAGGGATGGTTGATATTAGGTATCCCGGTAACCATCTCTTTATCAGCCATCCATTTCAAATACTGAAAATTCATATGTCCAAGTTTTGCATGCCATAACCACTCTAGCTCCTCCAGGCTGCTCTTCGGACAAATCGGCTTACAAGTTTTCAAAGAAACTTTGTACAACCGGTTCGAGGATCTTTTCACCTTCATCAACAGTTTTTTGTTTTTATCATAGACACGCAAGAACTCATCCTACAGCTCCACCCTGCACCCTTCTTCTGCCAATTACCCGAGACTGAGTATGTTGTTGCACAAACTCGGTATGAAGCAAATTTCAGGTAGTATCTTTTGATCACCATTCTTGCATTGTAGTAGCATTGATCCTTTGCCTCTTATCTCCACCGTGGAGCCGTCGCCAAACTTGACTTTGCCCGAAATCTTCTCGTCAAATTCATAGAACATGGAGCGATCTCCTGTCATTTGATTGCTTGTTCCATTATCCAAGTACCACAGATCTGTGTGATCATGGTTGCCTCCCTCCGTGCGTAGTTTGGGAACCATCGCCATGAACGATGCCTCATTCTCCTTTGTCTTCCCCTTCGGATCGATTGCGCCCCAAACACCTTGGGCGCACATTTCCCACACTGGGTACTTGACTGCGCCCCAGACTCTCTGGGCACGCATATTCGTCTTCATTACCCATACCGGGTGCTCGATTGCGCCCCAGACTCCCTAGGCGCGCATATTCGCCTTCTCGCCCATAATCTTTAGTTACCACCAAGATCAATAGGCTCTGATACCAACTGTTGGTCTAAACCAAAGATGAACACACGGAAGAACAAAAATTTTTTTTTGTGCCGCCGGATCAACAACAGCTTTTCTGAATTACTCTTGCTCTATTGCTCTTGTTTCTCCTTTTCTTTATTGCTTCTCACACTACTACAGAAAAGCTCATCACATACGGTTCGTAACAGTCATCACAGACGGTTTTGAACCGTCTGAAATTTTTATGTCTGTGATAACATGCGGTTATCATAGACGGTTGAAAAACCGTCTATGATAAGTCTTATCACAGATGGTTCCAACCACGAATCGTCTGTGATTCTGTAATATCACAGACGGTTCGTGGTTGTAACCGTCTGTGATAAGACTTAACAGAGAAAACCTAATTTTAATATCACAGATGGTTCCATAACTGAACCGTCTATGATATGTTGATATCACAGACGGTTCATTACTAGAACCGTCTGTGATGTTAACTATCACAGACGGTTCTGTTATAGAACCGTCTGTGATGTGAACAGACACACACATATATAGAGCCGTCGATCTTTAGATGGAAGGCCCAGATTCGCGTGAACGTTCGGACCGTCCGAAAGCACTCTCGTTGTGAGCCGTCCATCTCTAGATCAACGGCCCAGATTCGCGTGAACGTTCGGACCGTCCGAACGTTTCCATCCACGTGGACCGTTGGATCTAAATCCAACGGTGGGGTTTGTGAGCCGCGCGCGCGCGCGTGTTGTCTCGTGGACTTGGGCCCTTGGATACAAGATCAACGATCCAAGTTCATCCACGTCGATTTAATTTCGGATTTTCCCGAGAAGGATTATTTGTTAACTGAAAAATGCAATTAACCTCAAAAATGCATAACTTTTTCGCTGTAAACTATTTTTGAGTGAATCCAATTTTGTTGGATTCCTCTATTAATGAGCTTACTGTGAAAATTAGTTTTGAACATGTTACTGTAGTTCCGTTTATCAACGGCAGAAGTTTTGAACATTGCTGCTGTAAAATTTTCAAAGCATTCAGAGAAAGTTTGCTGTTGAGTCTTTTTCGTATTCGTCGTTCTTATCGATTCTTTTTCGCTAGATCCACGATAACTTCGACACAATGTATGGGTTTCTAGAACTTCAGAACTTCTGCACACCGGTAGTTCCGTTTATCAACGGCTTAAACGGAACTACCGCACAGAGAATCATTTCAAAGGGAAATTGGTCGGACCGCCCAACACATGGCAGTCTGACCGATTTACCACTGGTCCATAACACGTGTCGCGTTTCCATGTTAACATCAAATTACAATGGAATATATACATGCTTAATTGAAATATAGTCCTTCACGATGATCGACGCGAATATAGCTAGCTTCCTCACTGGGTTCTTCCTCCAGTCTGATGCCGTCTCCGAAAGGAGGCAACTCGTCAAATTGATTGTACTCTTCCTCATCCACGACATTCTCAACTCCGACAATCATTCTTTTCCCATGAAGAACTACGTGACGGTTCTTATTTGCTGGGTCCGTTATATAAAAAATTTGAACAACTTGCTTAGCGAGTACGAATGGTTCGTCCTTGTATCCGACACGTTTGAGATCTACAGTAGTGACGCCGTACTCGTCGACCTTCACACCCTGTGGAAGTTTAACCCAATGACATCGAAACAGGGGGATCTTGAAAAGTACGTAGTCAAGCTCTCAAATCTCCTCTACGAACCCATAGTACGAGTTCAACCCGCGTGCCCCCACAGTATTGAACCCCTCGTGAAATGCATCTATGCGGACACCTGCTCGGGTCATGCTCTTCCTATCCTGAGCTGCCGTATAAAACGTGTACCCATTTATGTCGTATCCTTGCCATGTCACAATTGTAAATTTTGGTCCTTTGGCCAATCATAGCAGTGTTTCATCACTTGATGGCCTCCCAGTGAATCACATCTTTAACCATTCGTTGAACCGACGGTTGTGCTCTCTCGTTATCCAAACCTCCGACCGGTCTGGATTCTGTTGGCGTACCATGTCTTTGTGCTCGTCGATGTACGGGGACACTTGGGTCATGTGTTGCAAGATGCTGAAATGGGCTCGCACGTATGTATCTAGATCGGGAGTGATTGCTTTCTCCCGATGGTCCCGATACCTCTAGTCTCCCTCGTGACAAGATAGAGGCACACCTATCGGTTCCACGAGCCATGTAGTCCACGCAGAACTCAATGACCTCTTCGTTGCATAACCTTCGATGATATCGCCTCGACCGAGATCGATTACATGACGTAGGACTTGAATTCCATGTATCTCTCGAAAGGGTACATATGACGTAGGAACACAGAGCCGCATATCTTTATCTCTTTCACAAGGTGAACAATGAGATGGACCATGATATCAAAAAAAGACGGAGAAAAATACATCTCAAGATGACATAGAGTCGTCACCACATCGGCCTGCAGAGCGTCGAGTCCTTCAAGATCGATGACCTTCTGAGCAATTGAGTTAAAGAAATAACACAGCCTAAAGATTGCCACTCGGACCTTGTTTGGCAAAATACTCCTAATTGCAACAGGAAGCATCTGTGTCATCAGCACATGACAATCATGAGACTTCATACCAATTAATTTCAAATCTTTCATGGAAACAAGTTTCTTAATATTGGCGGAGTAACCGGACGGAACTTTCACACCATGCAAACTTTGACACAGTTCATTTCTCTCGGCCTTGGACAAAGTGTAGCAAGCTAGGGGAAGGTACGTTCGTCCTTTATCGATCTCTTTCGGTGCTAACTCGGTTCTTATGTTCATATCAACCAAGTCACACCGTGCGTTAACACCGTCTTTTGGTTTGCCACTAATTTTCAGTAAGAGACCAATCGAGCTATCACATATATTTTTCTCCACGTGCATGACGTCGATGCAGTGGTGAACTTCTAAGTGCTCCCAATAAGGTAAGTATCAAAAAATTGACCGCTTCTTCCAGATGTTTTTCTGAGGGGTCCTTAATTTACGTCCCTTTCCAAGCACAACATCGATATCCTTAACCATATCATAGACCTCTTTCCCTCTAAAAGCCCTTGGAGCTGAACCGTCCTCCTTATTTTCGTCGAATTGTTTCTTCATCTTGCGGTATTGGTGAATCCTGGGAAGGAACCTACGGTGACGCATATACACAGTTTTGTGTGAGTTGTTCAGCCATACATTCTCGGTACCATCTAAGTAGTGCGGACAGGCTTTGGCTCCTTTTGTATCGAACCCGACGAGTTACCAAGGCGGAAAATCATTGATGGTGCGAGAATAACATGGCGCGTAAAGTGAAGTTCTCTCGTTTATACGCATCCCATACTTGTACCCTTCGCTCCAAAGTGTCACAAGATCTTCCAGCAATGGTGCCAGGTACACATCAATATCGTTCCCAGGTTGCTTCGGGCCTTGGATAAGTAGTGACATCAAAATGTATTTCCGCTTCATACACAGCCAAGGAGGAATGTTGTACATACATAGATTCACGACCAGGTGCTATGTCGGCTGCTCATGTTACCGAAAGGATTCATTTCGTCCGTACTCAACCCTAACCTTATGTTCCTCGGTTCCGCACCGAACTCTTCGAAGCTCCGATCGAAGTTTCTCCACTGGGCAGAATCAGCAGGGTGTCTGAGCTTCCCATCTTTCTTACGCTTCTCCGAGTGCCAACGCATCAATCTTTCCTCCTTTCGGTTCGCAAATAAACGCTTCAAACGTGGGATCACAGGCAGATACCACAACATCTTAGCAGGAGGTCATTGCTTTGCCTTAGCAGTATTCTTACGCTTGTATCGGGATGCTTTGCACACGGGACATGCATGCATGTCTGCATACTCTTTACGGTAGAGGATACAATTGTTCGGACATGCATGTATTCTTTCTACTTCCATTCTCAATGGACAAAGAACCTTCTTAGCATGGTAGGTCGTGCTGGGCAATATGTTTCCCTCCGAAAGGATGTCAGCTAAGAGACCTAACAACGTCATAAAACTCTTATCGGACCAACCATTGCTTGCCTTCAATTTCAGCCGTTCAAGCACGGTTGACAACCTTGTGTATTCCGGCTTGCAGCCAGGGAACAAAGGTTTCCCCGAGTCCTCCATTAAGCCTTCGAATTTACAAAACTCTCTATCACCGTAGTTCCCTTCTGCACCGCGTAGCATCTGATCCAGATTGTCATCATGCGACCTATCCTCATCAAAAGCACATTCCATACCATGCATATCGTTGACTTCCTCGGCGATGTTGTCATTCGACTTCCAGATAATCTGCTCTTCACCGTGGATCGCTCCAACATGTATATCCTTTTTTGAAACCCCTTCATATTAAGTGAGCTTCGATCTGCGCCGGGTTGTTAAATATTTTCATATTACCGCAATCAATGCATGGACAGTACATAAATTTTATCCACTTCTTCAATATATCCTGCTCGGCGGCTCTTCTAAAAGCACACACGCCATTAATATACTCTTCACTCACACGGTTCTCAATGTACATCCAGTTTCGGTCCATGTACACGTATACGTACGTAACAAATTAATTAGTGTTAAATTATATATTAATAAACCGCAAGTACCTTTCAGAATGACCAAACACATTAGTGATTAGTCTATAGCAAATATAAAGGGTTACAGATCGTTACACATTAGTGATTAGTCTAGAGTAAAAATAAAGGGTTACAGATCGTTACCTTTCTCTCCAAGGTGGCGCAATGTGGGAGGAGGCAGCAGAGGTGCCGCAATGGGGGAGGAGGAGGCAGGGGTAACAGCTCAAAACGGGGGAGGAGACAGCAGCAGCAGCAGGGTGGCCAATGGGGAGGATACAACAGCAGCAGCAGGGTGGCCAATGGGGAGAATGCAGCAGCAGCAACAGGGTGGCCAATGGGGAGGATGCAGCAGCAGCAGCAGGGTGGCGGCGCCTCAAATGGAATGGAAAGGGGGCCTGTCGGGAGCATCTACTTATAATGCTTGTATATCACAGACGGTTCTTGTAAAGAACCGTCTGTGATACTTATTTATCACAGACGGTTAGCGAAGAACCGTCTGTGATAATTTTATCACAGACGGTTCCTAGGGTGACTAGTATAGCATGTTTTGTAGTAGTATCAACTCAACTTTTACTGTTTTCTTGCTCTAGTTACAAGACTAAATGATGTCTTATATAGTCTAAGTACATGACTCAACGTCCTTAATCTACTCGGACTCACCGGTACAAAATCGAAACAGACTGCAATCATAATAGCCTACTCTAGTCGGCAGGCGTCGTTCTCCTGTTGCTCCATGAGGAAGTTGATGCCAAACTCCGTGTGGCGGCATCCTTCTATTTCCAGATCTAGGAGGCCACGGTGAGACGAGCAACTGCCGCCACAGACTGCCTTCCATTTTAGTCCTCCCCGGGCGCCACCGACTCCGTCCTCACCGACGCCGAGCTCAGCCGAGTTGCTTCCATGGCCGTGTACGTCTTGCTCTCTATTTTGAGAGAATGAGACGGTGAGTATCTGGTTCATTCTCCTTTCTTCACGTACGTTTACTATAGGCGTGGAGGGCATCACGAGTATCAGCAATATGATCGTACGTATTTGCTCTTATTATTATAAAAACACGTGCATTTACAGTTTTCACCAATTTCCAGCACTACTCTACAACCATACCATCCGCAAGAGTGGCATGCAGGGCCAAAAATGTTGTCCTGTTTGCAGTGCACATTATGCATGGTATATGGAGCCCATCAATTAGCAAGAAAAATACATTTCAAATATGGGAGCTCCAATTTTTCCATGCCAGCGCCTTCAGCCCCATATCCTCCCCTGACTTTCTTGTGCATGCCACCATGATCACCCATCTTCGCAGTGTGTACGGATGTGCCCGCCTGAACCGAGGCACTCGTTCAATTGCCGGTACATGCTTGTGACTACACGTCAGGATTTGGGTAACCGGTTTAGATTTTTTTTTTTACCGGAGGTCACCAGGAGGACCGATTTGGCCAAAAATTAGAAAATTTTAACCAATTTTGGCCAAAATTTATAAATCAAAAGTTGATTTTTTGGATTTTAAATTAAAAAAGATCAAATTCAAACAAATTCGGTTTTTTAGCGATTTTGGCCGGTTTGAACTTTTGCGGAAAATATTTAATTAAAGTTCCAAAACTGAGCCCAAAAGATTTTTTGGAAATTAAAAAGACTTTTAAATTTTAAAAAAATATTAAATAAAACAGAGCTCAAAGAAATAGCAAATAAAATGCAAAAATTCCAAGAAAATTCTAAACAATACTCTGGAACTCAAGGAATCCAAATAAAATGGTTTTGAATTTAATTGAAGTTTAGATTATTCACATTAAAATATTTTAATTTCTAAAAATCAAATTAAGCTTTAACTTAACCAAGAAAATTAAAATAACTATTTTTATTTTTAAAGGCTTCAAAAGAACTCTAAATTTGAGATGTTATATGTCACCGGGAGGACCGATTCAGCTGAAAATCAGAAATTTTCGGCGGGAATTTTCAAATCAAAATTTGAATTTTAAATAAAAATGATCAAATTCAAGCAAATCTGATTTTTTTTGGACCAATTTTGGCTTGTTTGAACTTTTACGGTACCCGATATAGCCGATAATCAAAAGTATGCTACGGACACACTAAATTCCGTGCCTCCGGCGATGGGCAACACGGGGGTTGCAAACATGTCGGTCAACCAAAATTGATAGAACCGGCGATGGCAAAAGAAACAAGTGCGGTTTTTTGGTAAGCAGAAGGGATATTATTGTTTCAATGAGTGGCAAAAATTTTTTTTTTCTCATTATTATAATATGTTCAATTTTATTACAGTGTTCAACGAAATACGAATAGCCACTAAGTTGCCGAAGATGGTAGAAATTTCCTAAACAAATCTAGTTCATGTCTGAGGTGACACGCTCGGATCGACCCGGGCAACCATCACTGCTGAGCCAACGCTCGGTTCTCTGTTGGGATGCAGACTAAAGTCGCATGTTTCAACATGAAGTAACATTAATGGTGATAAAAATATCCTGTCTGTCCTCACTATATGATCACCATATATGTTTCCTTTTAATTTAACCAGGCAACGGGTACACGATCTGCATTTACTACAGAATCAACTTCGCAGTTAAATGCAAATATTTGTGGTAGGTCGTGATGGCGTAATTACTTCTACATTTGTGGCACCATGCACTGGACTCCTACTATAAATAGAGAACAGAGTGACCAAGCAGTCAAGCAGGATGTTGCTCCTAATTAACCATTTGTTCTTCATATATGTTTACTATAGATGTGGAAGGCATCGGGAGTATCGGCAATATAATTGTACGTATTTGCTCTTTTTATCTCGTTGAGGTTTCAAAACACGTGTATTTGTAGTTTTCACCGATAATAGCATAATAGTTTCTTTGGTAACAAATGAATTAGTATCAATTTTTTTTGTACGAATTAGTATAAAATTAAACAGCAAGTAAACGTCGTCTAATGCTTGAAATCGATCGTATCCTCCCTCAGAGTAGCCCACACGGATAAAACTCTTCTGATCTTCTCCTAGTTTTTTCTTCTTCGAATTCCTAGTCCTATTTCCAATGCACACTGATCGATCGGGTATACATAACATAGAACCAATTTAGCAAGAAAATACATTTAAAATACGACCCAATTTCTCCAACATCTTTTTTGTACCAACATCGACCCATCCAAATGTTTTTTTTTCTGTCTTAAAAAACATTTTTTCCCTACTAACTCTCTTGTGCATGCAACCATGATCACCTTCACAGTGTTACACATGTGCCTGACATAGCCGAGGACTTCGTTCAGCTAGAAGAACTTGATGGTGACCAAAACTGCGCTGATGCACTGTGAGGACTCAGTTTATTATGTTTTCAATGCTTAGTCACCAATTGACTCTAGTATCGTAAACAAAATAACCCGTGTCTTCGAGATATGTATACTTTCCAGAAATACAGTATACACACCCTTTTACAAAATTCATGCATCAATTCCATTCAAGACATAGAACCAAAGCAACACTTAACAAATCAAAACACATACATAGTAGAGTTATTATAAAAGGGAGGCCGACCGGCCAAAAGACATACAATTAACTAATTAGACAGCGGAAGCGAAATGCTATAAGATGGCGATAAACAAAAGAGCCAATTAGTGTGCCTTCCCCCACAAGGCAACCAACCGGACCGTCATGCTAGTCGTTAAACCCGTAGCATATCTCACAAAACTGAGTCCCTTAGGGCTCACTGTAATACCCCGGAATTTAATCGGGTAATTAGGAATTCAGCCGGGAGAAGAAAAGGCAATAAAAGAAGAGAAAATACCTGAAAAAAGGGGAATTTCTGCTTTTATTCGATAACTTGGGCTGGGCATGGCCGAGGGGCCCAAGTGTGGCCGGCCATAAAGGGGGGTTCCCACCACCCAAAACCCTAATCCCCTCCCCCTCTCCCCATTCCTCCCACTTGAGCCGCCGCATCTCCCCACCTCTCCATGCTGTGCGCCACCTTGCTCGTCAGATTTGGGTACGTTGTGTTCATTTTCTAACCTGATCACCTCTTAGAAAGTTGTAGGTCTCGTCTTTATCTTTCTTTTAGCACCGAGATCATCTGATTTGGACGTACGATTTAGGAGTTATGATAGTTTTACCGCGACTGTCCAAGAGGATTGACGTGAATTGGCAGATTGTCTTGTCTGGCCAATTTGAATTTTTTAGAAGTCGAATCAGAAATGCCTACCAAAATGAATGTTGTAGATAATTCTGTAAGATTTTCAAGTTGATAAATAATATATTTTTTAGAGTTTCCAATCAAAAGTTATGCAAGTTTTACCATCGCTGTTTTCTGTCTGTTAGATTGTTAGGACAGAGATCTTCACCTGAACATTAGGACTAGTAGGAGGCCGAATCAGGGTACTTGACCAAATATACTATTGTATCTGATTTTGTCATGATTCCATAGAGCCCAAGATCACCATGTTCCGAGTTGCGTAGCAAAAGTTATGGTAGTTTTGGTGCTCTGTCCAGAGAACCCGACGTAAAAATTGATATTCTGTAGATTGGCTTGGTAGGGATAGTTTATGGCAGAATCAGAAGGGCTCCCCAACTAAGTTTATTTAGGTAATTTAATTACCTTTCCAGAAAGTCTGAGAACATGTAATTTGGATCCCGGTAGTGAAAGGTATAAATTTTATAAGTTGACTGTCCACTGAGGGGACAGATCGACGTTTAGCATTTGGGGTTGGAATCGAGTTAGACCCTTTCGCGAGTTCGAGTAGGTTGTTATATATTTTTTTGCTTGGGCCCGCTACTGTCGCCTTAGTGTGCGTTAACTATTTATTCAGGTGGTGGACGGGTCCCGGGGGCAGCGCCTTCTGCACGTCCCACGTTCTCTCGCGGTTAAAGCAAGTGTGATTATGGTTATATTGAATGACTTGACCGATACATTCTATGGTTATTTATATTGTTCATGATTGATTTGGTCATATGTCTGGTAATGAGCATGGACTTTATTGTTACGAGTTACGTGTTTATCATGGTTGCATTGAAAGTTGGAAGGACTATGTTTGTGAGTTTTGTAGTATGAGTAGGATATTCATATGCAATGTTGTTATGGATGTATATTGTTGTCAAATGGATAGTTCATACATATGCATCATGTAGTTTATTGAAGTCTTGGTCATGTGTTGATCAAGCCAGAGTTGGGTTCCCGTCGTGTTGGTGACGGGCAATAGGTCCCCATGCTTGAAGAGCATGGGCAAGGGTCCTCATACTTGCAAAGTATGGGCAAAGGTCCCTGTGCCAGATGGCACAGGAATGGGTGTGCATCGACGGATGCGCACTTTGCATTACCGGTAAAATGCAAAAAGACAAAGAGCATAAAGAGCATATGAGCAGGTTGCATGTCATGTGTATGTGGTTTATTCGGTGAATAGATTTGTGATGTATAATTGATGGGTTTCTTTCTTATATTGTTGTTACCAATTATTATGCTTGCTGAGTCTTTGGACTCACCCCTTGTTGTTTGTTGTGTTTTAGGTACCTGTATGAGATCGGCATGCATGGGAGAAAGGAAGGGCTAGGGTAGTTGCACGCTCGCACTATATACACACAAGAGAATAAAAGGAACATTAATTCAGTAGATGGATGAATTACCTAAAATTCTGCTTACGATCATTACTTGATTGGATTAGACTGTAATAAAGGAGTTTAAAAATTGGATACTTATGATCTACTTTCAGATGTCTATTTGACAAAGATGAATAGCATATGTGGGTTATGTTTGGTTCATTTTTTTAACTAGACTACCTCTTGTTTTATTTGTGTAGATATGTAGGACCGGAAAGGCGACTAGGGGGGGGGTGAATAGGCGCTTTCTCAACTTTCTCGCCTAAGTCAAAATCAACACGAACTTTACTCCTTTAGCTATGAAAGCTAAGAAGATCAGTAGGTGCGCAGCGGAAACCTTGTGCTGAATTCGACAAACCCCGACAACCACACGACACAAATGTGGAGACTCAAACTCAAAAGGTTGATCAGGCACAGCGTCGATCGCCACTACCACGGCGGTCGGACCGACGTTCAACCAATGATCCGACCGCAACTAATCGGTGGTCGGACCGGTGGGCGTGGTCAATTCGACCCGTGAGCAGTGATGCGAGTATCTGGCGGTCGGACCGTCGTTGAAACACCGGTCTGACCGGTTCAGTCCAGTACTGAAAATGAACCCCAAATCCAAAACGAAATTTGATCCAACTTTTGATTCAACCAATGAAACTTGACCAAATTTCGAGCACACCTCCCTAATGATATTAGAGACCTATTTCTAGCGACGATCCTTCAGATCCACTTCGCAGAATCGATCTCTCAAGGATTTAACAAAGAAGTGCACAAACCCTAGAAATATGAAAATCTTTGATTCAAGACTTGCTTGTGGGGGTTGATGGTCTAGATGATTCTAGGAGTATTCCCACACATCAAAGCAAGACAAAATGGGTCAAGAGACCAAGCATAAACCCTTGAATCAAGGAAGCACCAAACTCATCCAAATGAGAGAAGAACACAAAAGAGGAGACAAATGATCTCTCAAGCAAGCATCACAAGATTGATTGATATCACAAGATGCTTACAAAGCCACTCCCTCAAGGAGGACAAGAGCTCACCAAGGAGCAATCACAATCTCTCCCTCTCTTCCTCTCCAAACCCTAACCCTAGAAAAAGGAAGGGGCAAACCAAATGGAGGCTTCCAGGAGGTTTTACATCTCCCCCCTTCTATTTATAGGAGAGGACTAGGGTTTCTCTTTTGGGACCCACTCACACATAGGACCCACACACAACATCTGTTGAAGCAATCGCCTGCTTCACCACGTGTAGGTTGATCAGCGGTTCTCATCGCGTCGCCAAGCCTCTCTTGTCCGAATCCCATCAGAACCTCCCAGAGACTTGCACCGATATCCGCACCTCCTGATCCAACCAGCTGTTCCGAACCACCCGTTCGACCCATCTTGCCCATCCTGCACCATGCTTGAGTCACACGACCTCACCCAGTATCCATGATCGTTACGGACCTCGGCTCTCCAAGCGTAGTCCCGATCCACTCACCGTTGACGTCGTTGACCTGCAAGCCACCTGCACAGCAATAGACAAACAAATCGTTTCCGGGAACAAGTTCTTCACAACTTGACCCACGTTAGCTCCGCAATGCAATATACATCAACAAAGCATTGATAACCAAACATAAACCACAATGAAACCAACTCAATGCAAACTTGGCTAACCTCCAAGTCACTGCCGGTCCGACCCCACGGGGCGGTCCGATCGATATCGGCGATCGGACCGCTCCCAATCAACGGTCGACCGGTCAAAAAGACTTAGCCAAATTTCCAGCTTGAAAATCCGAAACATTCTGAAATTTTCAACTAAATAGAACTTTTGACTGGGAGCTCCAAAAATGATGAAACCACATCCAGGAGACTCCCCTCACCTGCCTACACAACCTATTTTTGGATTAGCCCCAAAATCCAACTTTAGGTCAGGCTGGTCCGACCGCACCCACGGCACGGTCCGACCTCTCCAGGCGGTCCGACCGCCCCTACAACGCCGGCCGGACCTTTGTGGTGCGACAAAGATGAAGCAAACCCCGAAAACGCGAGATTTTGCAAACCAACAAAGCCATTGCCAATTGACTCATCATCCTGAGATCGTGCATATATCCTCACGATATCCACAATCTCCCCCTTGATGAACACATTGGCAATTTCCAAGAAAATATGGTTTTTCAATTTAAAAAGTAAAAAATCGCCGTTTTCGCATAAAGGCACAGCTTGGTCCATAAGCAAGAAAAAGCCTAGGAACCGACCAAGCTGGCTTCAGAATAGTATAGGCAAGTGAGATAAGGTAATGAACGCACAAAAGGATTCAATTTTCAGAAGATGGCCAAAAATCTCACTAAGGTCCATATGAAAGACAAATTGCTCTATTTGACCTTTGATCATTGTGAGTCTTCTTGAATTGCAATTCAAATCAGAAAAAGGTAATAAAACCCATAGACTCAACTCACTATGATCACAAATTTTCAAAAGGTTCACAAATTTTTTTTTATGTGTGTTCTTTTATGTATGAAACCTTCTGTAAACCAAAAGCTCCAAAGCAGCATTTTCTTCAATCCTTCTCCCCCTTTGACAATGAATTCATCAAGATGCATGGGATAAGAAAAAGAAGATGAAATAACTTTATTTGAAATTTATCAAAAGGAGCCATGACCATTATCCATGTAGACAGTACAAGACATATACCAAGCCATATAAAGAGTAGAAGCTATGTTCAATCATGGCAAAACATGTACTGCAAAGCTAAGACCAAAATAGTAGCAATCTGAGATTAAAAGAATTGAAATCATGAAAGGTTGCTCAATATCATAGTTTCACTAAAAGCAACCAAAAATGAGTCGAGCCATGTCTATAAGTAAAAAGAGACTCAAAACGAGAATTGAGGCATTTTGAGCATTAAGAGAATTCTTTTGAAGCAAAGCTCAAGCACTTAGCCCTTTTTGGGCAAATTTTCCTTTTTTTACTGTGCTAGATCTCAAGCCTTGCCGCGACCATCTCAAGCGATAAGCTTAAAAGAGTGGTCTAGGTCATCCAAAACTCCCCCTGAGTTCATGCCTAGTGCAATGGCAAGCCGTCTCATGAGAAAGGATTGGTGAGATCAGTTTTTTCGCACAGAAAATCTTTTTTTCATTTGCTTGACTTAAGAAGATAAAAAGCTCATTTTTCATCTCAAAATAAGTTCAAGACTCAATTCAACCTATTTGACATGGCAAGAATCATAAAAGGATCACTAGAGCAAAACTAGTCACAAGATCCAACAAGACATGATTTGATTCAATTTGTTCACAGATATAAAGCTAGCAAGGCAAAAGCTAAGCTAAACAAGAAGAGCCATAAAAGAAGTCTAGCAGACTATCACTTGATATGACAAGGCATAGAGTATGAAATCAAGCCATACAAGGATAATACTCAAAGCTCCACAAGTTTTATTATGCAATGCAAGACATTTGAAAAAAAATGCATTATGATACAATGAAAACAAAAAGAGCAAATTCCCTCAAAACATCCATGCCTCAGTGCTGGGATTTGAGATAAAAGATCTAGGAGTCCAGTACTGAGATGGATGAGGCCTGGGAATAGCAAAAGAAGTAGCAGAAAAATGATTAGGCGCAAAATCATAAGAATGCCCATGAGCACCACCTGGACCTCTCCAAAACGATCTACCAAAAGACCGATACTCCCCCTGTCTAGGTGCTACCCGTGGTCTATTCTCACGATATCCAAGATCAAATCACGCTGGACCCACCAAAAGAGTCAATGCAATTCTCTACAAACCTAGGCCTATAAGTGATACTTTGAATAGGTCCGCCTACTCTAGAGACTACAACTGAAGAAGAGACTCCTCTAATGGATCTCAAAGTGCTCATTCTCTATTTCCTCTCAATTTTTGCTCTCCGGAAGCAAAACTCAACGGTGTGGCCCTCTTTCTTGCAGAAGGTGCAATTGTACTTGACCTTTTGAGGGTAGACAGAAGCACCTTTCTTGCTAGAAGGAGATTGAGCAGAACCTACAGATTTAGGAACAATTGTAAATTTTGGTCCTTTGGCCAATCATAGCAGTGTTTCATCACTTGATGGCCTCCCAGTGAATCACATCTTTAACCATTCGTTGAACCGACGGTTGAGCTCTCTCGTTATCCAAACCTCCGACCGGTCTGGATTCTGTTGGCGTACCATGTCTTTGCGCTCGTCGATGTACGGGGACACTTGGGTCATGTGTTGCAAGACAGTGAAATGGGCCTGCACGTATGTATCTAGATCGGGAGTGATTGCTTTCCTCCCGATGGTCCCGATACCCTCCAGTCTCCCCTCGTGACGAGATAGAGGCACACCTATCGGTTCCACCTGAGCCATGTAGTCCACGCAGAACTCAATGACCTCTTCGGTTGCATAACCTTCGATGATATCGCCCCGACCGAGATCGATTCTCAGACGTAGGACTTCGTAATTCCATGTATCTCTCGAAAGGGTACATATGACGTAGGAACACAGGGCCGCATATCTTTATCTCTTTCACAAGGTGAACAATGAGATGGACCATGATATCAAAAAAAGACGGAGGAAAATACATCTCAAGATGACATAGAGTCGTCAGCACCTCGGCCTGCAGAGCGTCGAGTCCTTCGAGATCGATGACCTTCTGAGCAATTGAGTTAAAGAAATAACACAGCCTAAAGATTTCCACTCGGACCTTGTTTGGCAAGATACTCCTAATTGCAACAGGAAGCATCTGTGTCATCAGCACATGACAATCATGAGACTTCATACCAATTAATTTCAAATCTTTCATGGAAACAAGTTTCTTAATATTGGCGGAGTAACTGAGAGACCATGTGAGAGGTCCTCCACTCTGAGTGATGAGTATTTGACAAGTGTATTGATTAGATTGAGAGTTGAGGTTTTCGGTTTGGACTGCTTCGGTCGAAGTCAGGAAATCGGAACTACCGCTGTGTATGGAGCGGAAGTTCCGATTAATCGGAACTACCGGTGTTGGAAATAGGAACTTCCGATTTATCTGGGTTTTGCTCTCGGCTGAAGGAAATTGGAACTTCCGCACAAGGGGTAGCGGAGTGTCCGATAATACTGACATTAAGTGTTCTCTCGAGATATTAAATCGAATTAAATATCCGAAAGTCGGTTGTTCGGATATCGGAAGTACCGCAGGTTGAGCGCGAACTTCCGATATTCTGACAAATGCGGATAGTTCGAAATCGGAACTTCCGCCGTGGTAATTGCGAACTTCCGATTGTGTCCGAATCGTGCGAGAAGATTATTTTGTGATTTTGATCTTGTATGAGTTTGAGTCTTATACAAATGTTGATGCTATGTTATTGTGCAATGCTATGTGATGTGTTTTTGTGCGTGTTGATGCAGGCATCAAGATGGAGTCGTGGCGAGACACGTGGACCGACTAGGCGCAGGAGGCGTTGAGGTCGAACGGCCTGATGTGTCAAGACGGCGTGAATCTTGAAGCGGTTGCGAGTCGTCGCACAACAAGGTGTACGGAGGCTTCGGTAAGGTGCGCAAGGGGCGAAAGGGTCTTTTCGCAGCGGCAAAAGTGGAGGCGGTTCCGTTCGGTGTAGCGGGCTTAATGGGTTGGAGGCCCATTAGCAAAGGCTATAAATAGGGAGAACCTCGAGTTAGGGTTAGACCTTTGAGAGAAAATTAGGTTAGCTCTAGAAAAGGATTTGTTTTGCTTTTTGAGAGCTTGTTGAGAGGAGAGTATGATCTGAAATCTTTTGTAATCATTCCTCCGTGTTTCCATCTGTAAACATTTGATATCTATCAATGAAACTCGAGTTTTGATTACTTGTTTATGTCCTCTTCCTTCTCTCTGTTCTTCTCTTGAATAGCTAGGGTTTTGATGTATCTCTTGATTCGCCTTATGAAATAGCTTGAATCTTCATATCTAGAATCGCTTTGATATTGCTAATCTATTATCAAAGTTTCATAAGTCGAGAATCGAGAATCGTGCCTATTGTGAGTTTTGGTCTTTCTTGCCCTTTCTCAAGAAATCCATTTTTGGTTCGATTATTGAATCTTTGGTTGCGATTCTTCTCCATAAGGTCAAGATGATGTTTAGGATGATGTCTGTAAAACTTGACCGAGAAGAGCATTCAAGATTAATTAGTTTGGATTTTTGGGCAAAACCCGAGCGTTACTTTCTTGATCGGATAATCTGAGCTTCCGATTTTATGCAATGGAATACATAGCGGAACTTCCGCTATACATCTAACGGAACTACCGCAGTTTTAACTTCCGCAATCTATCGCCTTAACTTCCGATTTCGGAAAGAACGACAAACTTGTTTTTGTTATTTGATCTTGCTTCATTTACCTTCTTTAGATCTTCGAGATCTTTGTAGGCTGGTTTTAAATACAAAGAGGGGAGTATTAATTTTAGGCACCATTCACCCCCTCTGCTGCCATTTCGGTCCTTCAATTGGTATCGAGCCGGTTAGCTCTTCTTGATAGATCTTAACCGGCCGGTTGAGCCATGGCAACGGACAAGTATTCCACCAAGCCTCCGCTTTTGATGGTCCGGATTACCCTTCCGAAGAGCCGAATGGAAACTTACATCCGTGCTCGTGGGTATGCCATCCGAGAAAGGTGAAGGTCGATTCTTTGCTCTGCCGATGAAAACATCAATGCGGAAACATGGGCGATGTTGAGGCAAATGCTAAGGCAAGGAACATAATCATTCGTGGTTTGAGCAGTATGAGTTTGATCGTATTTCTCATTTGATTTACGCTACGACATCCGGGTGACCCTCGATGCATACCATGAGGGCACTACCCGATTAAGACGGTTCGACAAGACCGCCTCAAGCGTGAATACAATGAAATTTGAAATGCTTGTCGGTGAATCTCTAGACGAGTGCTTTTCGCGTTTTCACAAGATTTTGAGCAACCTCCGAGCGGTCGGTCTTACATACCCCGACTTCGGATAATGCTCGATGATGCTTTCGCACTTGATCTTCGTGTTTGGGAGATGAAAGTGACTACCATCAAAGATAGCACGGACCTCTCGACCACGACTCTTGATGCTGTACTGCCTCAAGACTCACGAGATTGACATTGTCTCTCAAGGTCGAAGTCACGATCGATGGCTTTAGTCACCGATCCCACTTCTCGATCTTCTTCGAGTCGATCGTGGGTTCTCCTAGTTGCTCTCTGTGACATAACCGATGATCGCTTAGAACGATTTGAGGATGAACAGCTAGCCCTCCTAGCTCTAAGTTTTCCCATGCTTACAAGAGGAGGAGGGATGGTAAAAGAGGAGGTCCTGTGATTTGTTTGAGTGTGGTGGCCCCAACCACATCCGAGCAAACCGCCCCAAGCTTGGGAAGGGCAAAGGTGATTATGGCGGCCCGAGCAAGAACGACTACATCGACAAGAGCCGCAACACGAAGCCTTCAAAGACTGACCAAGGCAAGAAGAAGTTCGCAACTTTGGGAAGGCTAAGAAGTCGCTCCATCGCGTCCTCACCGCCTCGACGAACCGGACACCGGCGAGGTGGAGGGTGGAGTGATGATGATGGGAAGGACGATCATGATCCCAAGGACGACGGCAACTTCTCCCAGATGTGCTTCATGGCCCTGAGGCGAATCGAGCGACAAATGAGCCGTATCTCGACTCGATGAGGTTAGTCCCACTTATGACCACTTTAATGATGCTTTTCTTAAGCTAGGTAGATTCTATGCTAAGTCTAGGGCTAAGTGTCTTTGGGTTGGAGAAGGAAGTAGCTAGACTATCACGGAGCTTTCTTTACTTACATCCGCTCCCTCCCGTGATGAATGTGACACATGTTGTGCTTTGATTGATGATATGGAAAAACTAAGGACCTTACATGATAGTGTGTCCTCCGAACTTGACATGATTAAGGTAGAAAACATTAGCCTTCTTCTTTGAATTAGAGATGAGTAGGGTAGCACCTCCTTCATCCACTATTGTTGAGGCTATCGCTTGCACCTCATGTGAGGTTAAGGACAATTCGCTTAGAGGTCTTTATACCATGTTGCTTGATCTGCTCAAACTTGTGAAAATTGTAATAAACTCAAGATGAACCTAAAGCAGGCGGATCACAAAATTGTCAATTTCAAGTCGCGCTACTAGAGCCTATTGTTTCTTGTTTAAAGCTGCCCTAAGTTAATCTTTGAATTAGAATCAGATTCAAGCGGTTTCAAGAAATGATTGATCACAAGAATAAATTGGCTCAAGATGCTTCTAAGGACCTTGTTAGCTCACCATGCAAGCAATGTAATAAACTAAAATGTGATTTGATTGCTTTGGATGAAAAATGTGAAGCTAACTAAGGACCTTCTAGAGACACAATCATTTGCTTGTATTGTGTGTCTTTGGGAAGAAGCCTAAGGGTTTGGTAGAGACGCCTAGTAACGTGAACCAATCTGCTAGCAGAGGATCGTCCCTCAAAGTCGGTACAGTGCGTGCACAAGCCAATCTTTCCTCTCGTTGTTGGTTCTTCTTCCGCTCCCTTACCTTCTGCATCCCTTCTTCCCCGCTCTTCTTGCACCTCTCTCTTTCTGGAGTGTCGATCTTATGAACACTCTCGAGAGGTTTGTAGGAGGCAAGAAGAAGCTCAATCTCATTCTAGACAAATCTAAAATTTGCAGATTTAATCGTGGTCTAGGATATGATATCCAGAGGATATGAGGAAGCATCCACCGTCGTGCTCAAAACCATAGCACTGGTGTGATCAAAACTAAGCCCAGGATCGAAAGTCAATTTTAAGTCGTGGGTTTTGTTCAAAGGATTTCGACGACAAGGTGATTCCACTGCAGCCGACCCTCGTAAGGCGAAGTATCATTGCACCTTCATCGTAAAGATGGACATTTAGTTGATCATTGCTTCAGCGCCAAGATCGCGTAGAGACCGTGTTGAGTCTCTTAGGCACATTCGTGGTCACCCCAGATCTTGAGTGCACCTAAGACCAACACGAGGTCTAGGTTTGTTCCATCGATGATTTTGGGCGCATCGAGGACTTGGTTTTTCCGAAGTTTTCGATTTTTAGTCCTCATGCTCCCTTTGGTCGTAATCTCCGCCATCCCGAGGGTAGATCTCGCTTTTCCTTTCGAGATAGCTACTCATGGCGAGATCAAGATGTTATCGCACTTCACTCGCTTCTTCCATAGCAATGGATCCGACAACAGCCGAGATCTTTTGACTTATTGAGTGACAGAGAGCGAGGGTAGATAGAGGTCGCCTTGCTTGACTACTTCATCTGCTCGCCGTGTTACTCAAGATTGGGTGCCAAAATCACCGTTGATTCACCCGAAGATCGAGACTTTACTCTGCTTGACTCGTGGTCGCGGCCGGGAAGGGAAAGGTCCGGATTGTAGACTCCGCTTGTTCACGCCATATGACCGTGAGTCTCGTTGGTTTTCTTCCTAGCCCGCGCTCCGTGTGATGAGACGATCACCTTGGAGATGCTTCTTTTGGGCGCGTCATCGCTAAAGGTACTTGTGAGCATTAATAATTCCTTTATTTTGAAAGATGTTGCTTTAGTAAGTAAGCTGCAGATAATCGCTTTCGCTTTCTCGACCATCGATGACGGTTATGAGGTGAGCTTTAAGAAAAACAATTGCAAAATTCTTGATTCTTCTGTAGTCTAGTTTATGGATTTCTCGATATGGGAGGATCTTTCGTGCTGATTTTTCCGGATCTTCCGTGATCCTCTCCGATGTTTAATTGCTTCAATCCCGTGATTTGACTTTACGCATAGGAGACTTGGTCATATAGGATTTGATCATCCGACCGAGTTAGCGGCCACGATCTCATTCGTGGTTTGCCGAAACTCAAAATGGTCAAGGATCTTGTTTGTGCTCCTTGCCGACGCGGCAAAATGGTTGCCGCTTCACATCCTCCATTCATAAGTGACTATGATCGATGCACTGTGTCAATCGCTCCATATGGACACGAGAGGACCGGCTAGAGTGCGATCGAGAGGAGGGAAGTGGTACGCACTTGTCGTGGTCGATGACTTCTCGAGGTATTCTTGGGTGTTTTTCTTAGCCTCAAGGATGAGACGCTTACTCTTTTCGTGGTCTTTTAGTAGGCTTTCGTTGAGCTCCTGTGCATTACGAGCAATTCGACCGATAATGGCACCGAGTTCAAGAATTCCTACTTTGAGAGTTTTGTGGTGAGACGTGTAGAGCACCGCCTACGCCTCCATACGCCCCCAACAAAATGGCGTTGTGGAGAGGAAGAACCGCACCTTGGTCGAAATGGCGTGACGATGCTTGATGAGTACTCTACACCTAGGAAGTTTTGGGTGAGGCAATTGCTACCGCTTGTCTTGTTTCTAATGAGTTTTTCTTCTGCACTCTTGCATCGCACTTCTTATGAGTTGAGATATGGGCGAAACCCAGCCTCGCATTTTCGTGTGTTTGGTTGCAAGTGTTTTATTCTCAAGTCCGGGAACCTAGATAAGTTCGAGTCACGATCTTGTGATGGGATCTTTCCGGGTTACTCGACTTCTTCTCGTGCCTATAGAGTCCGAACCGCGAGTCTAGTAAATTGTTAGAAACTCATGAGGTGACCTTCGATGAGTCCACCGTGGACTAGGCCCGATATCTCGTGTTCCTTAGAGCGATCGAGTCCATCTTTGTGGACGAAGAGGATGATGGAGATGAGGGTTGTTTACCCGATCCAGCTTCCTTCTCCTCCTCTTGAGGTGCCTTCTTCCACCGCACCTCGAGGAGATCACCCTTACCTTCGCTTCTTCCGGCTAGTGGCTCTGCTCCTATCTCATCTCGCTAATGAGGTAGAGGCCACTTCTTCATCTCACCCCGACCTCCAAGACACATTCAAAAGGACCATCCTTCAGAGCAGATAATTGGAGATCTCTTTGAGCGAGTCACTGCTCAAAAACTGCATGTCTCTATTCTCTCCATTCTCGCCTTTGTTGCCTCGTTTGAGCCCAAAGACGCTTTGTCATGCTCTTTCGATGAGTCATGGACTAACGCCATGCACGAGGAGTTGGAAAACTTTGAAAGGAACAAGGTGCGGTCCTTGTTGAGCCCCTCAAGGTCACAATATCATTGGGACCAAATGGGTGTTCAAAACAAACAAAGTGAAGATGGGTTAGTCATTCAAACAAGGCTAGGCCGGTAGCTCGGGGTACTCTCAAGTTGAAGGTCTAGATTTCAAGAGACCTTTGCCCTCAGAGCTAGACTTGAAGCCATTAGAATCTCGCTTGCCTTTGCGACCTCTAAGGGTTTCAAGCTTTACCAGATGGATGTCAAGAGTGCCTTCCTCAATGGCCTTATTGAGGAAGAAGTCTATGTCGACACCTCCGGTTTCGAGAACTCCAAATACCCTAACCATGTTTACAAAGCTTTCCAAAGCTTTGTATGGACTCAAGCAGCTCCCTGAGCTTGGTATGAAAGGCTTAAGTCCTATCTCACGAGCCATGGTTTTGAGATGGGTAAAATTGACAAGACCTTGTTCATTCGCCGCCTTGGCACCGATCTTCCGCTTCGTCCGGATCTATGTGGATGACATTATCTTGGCGGCTCCTCGCATGCTCTCGCTTCCCGCCTTAGATGTCATGAGCTCTGAGTTTGAAATGAGCATGATGGGCGAGTTGAGCTTCTTCCTTGGCTTCCAAATCAAACAGACTGGAGGGTACCTTTCTTCATCAAGGCAAATACACTCGAGATCTCCCCAAGCGCTTTGACATGAATGATGGAAAGCTAGTATCAACTCCGATGGCATCTACAAATGCTGCGATCCGTATGAAGACGGCGAACCTGCTGACCAAAAGGATTTTAGGAGCATGATTGGCTCACTCTTGTACCTCACGCCCTCGAGACCGGACATACACTTTTCTCAGGTGTCTTTGTGCTCGCTTTGTGCTTCTCCTCGCGTATCTCACCGCCGAGGTGAAGCGATCTTCGGTACCTTCGAGCTACCATTGACTATGGTATCCGTACTCTTCCTCTTCTTGTCTATCTCTTAGAGCCTTCTCCGATGCAGATTTCACGTTGTCAGGATAGATAGGAAGAGCACTTCCGCACTTGCCAATTCATTGGCACTTCTCTCGCCTCGGTCGCCGAGGAAGCAATCCGGTGTTGCGCATCCCACCGCAGAGGCCGAGCACGCTGTCGCAGCCCGATTCTCAGAGCTGGTGCTTTGATGGTCTCGACCTGCAGGATTTCGGGTTATCTATCGATCGCTCCACTCTTTTGTGATAACACGCCTGCGATTTGCATTGCCAAGAACCCAAAGTGCAACATTCTCGGACCAAGCATATTGATATCGATATCACTTTCTTAGAGACCATGTAGAGAAGGGTGACATTGTGCTCCAGCCAGGAGAGTGAGCACCAGCTGGTCGATATCTTCACTAAGCCTCTGGGATGCCTCTGGTTTTGCACCATGGGAGAGCTTAGTGGTTTGTCCTTACGGATCACGTGAGGGGGAGCGTTGTGCTACCATCAGATTATATTATATTATACGCTTACTCCTTTCTCGTTTCATTTCTTTTAATATTTCGGTCAAGTCCTTCCAAAGATAGGTTAGAGTGTTTCTCTTGCCACATTGCTTTGATCGCTACTTCTTGTCTTGTGCTTCTAGGATGTCGCTTATTAGTGCCTCTTCCTCTCTAAGTAGAGCTTACTCACTTCTTATAGGTTCTAGCAGGGTCGGGCCACCCTTGGGTAGACAGGATGTTGTTTGCTCCTTAGTGTTTGTGTAGATCACTAATAGTCCTAGAATCATATGGGGTAGATAAGAATCTGTCGAGCGATAGTTTTCTCTATATCTTTCTATGCTCTAAAGGATCGCTTTTCTGCTTTACTTATCGATTCTCGCTTTTGTTCCTTTGGTTCGGGGGAGTTATTCTTGGTTATTTCATACTCTTAATTTTGTCATAACTCAACCTCAATTAAAAGATGCATCTCATTCAAGGGAATCGATTTTTGTGTATTTCATCAAGCATTGCATGATAATCAAATGGAGCCTTGTTTATTATCCCTTATGATCTGCTTTCACTATTTTACATCTTGCCATGATTTATGCTAAACCGCTAGATCTATCATGACTTTTTATGTGTGGTTTAGTCTTTGCCATGCTAAGGTATTTAAAAATGCTAAACTTGAATTAAAATCTTGTCATGATAGCTCTTGAGACTAGTCCGTTGAAACTATCCTTTTATGATTTTCGCCATGTCAAGTAGGTGAGTTGAGTCCTCAATCTCTTTTGAACTTTTGAGTAAGCTATGTCGCTTGTTAAGAAACATGACTTATCTCTAATCACCGGTCTAAAAACTTCAAAAGCAAAAATGATCTCTTTGTGCGAAAAACTGATCTCACCAAATCTTTCTCATGAGACGGCTTGCCATTGTACTAGGCATGAACTCGGGGGAGCCTTGATGACCTAAGATCACCTCCTTAAGTCTGTTGCTTGGAGTGGTCGCATAAGGCTTGGGATCTAGCACATGGCCAAAAAAAAATGGTTGAAGCTCAGGAGGCAGTTGTGGATGGCACCTAGTCCAGAGCTTGCTTTACTGAGATAAAACCGTAAAAAGTCTTCAGAAAAAGAAAAATATGCTAAAATTGCTTATCATCAAAGAGACCAAGTTCTGGATAAAATGAGTCTTTCTTCAACTGGTAGCACTCTAAACTGTTCAGTATGAGTCTTCTTGGTTCAACTTAGATTATTTGACATGGCTTGCATCATCCTTGGATATCTTTAGCTAGATTTCAACCTTGACTTATTTGACCTGCTAAAGAATTGGATCATTAATCAGATTATGGATTTTCTGTCTTAGCTATTCTCTACATCAATTGTCATGATCTTGATAGCATTCTTCTGTGTTATGGCTTGGTGTAATTCTCTAATAATCATTATGGATAATCTACATGGCTCCTAATGCTTAAAATGAACATCATATAGTCTTTTCCTCCCTTTTCTACATATTGATGATTTTATTGCCAAAGGGGGAGAAGTTTTGTGAGAAAAAGCCTTCTGGAGAAAAGCCTTGAGTTTTGTGCGAAAATTGCTCTTTCATCTCATCTCAAGTCTTTCTCTGTTTGTCAACTTGGTCTTGAGCTTAATTGCACTTGTTTAGACCTTGGTTGACTGGAATCTCAAACTCATCTTATGCTTTTTTGTAATTGTCAATATACTCATCAAGGGGAGATTGAGAGACCATGTGAGAGGTCCTCCACTCTGAGTGATGAGTATTTGACAAGTGTATTGATTAGATTGAGAGTTGAGGTTTTCGGTTTGGACTGCTTCGGTCGAGTCAGTGAAATCGGAACTACACCCGTATGGAGCGGAAGTTCCATTAATCGAACTACCTGTTGGAAATAGGAACTTCCGATTTATCCGGTTTTGCTCTGGCCGAAGGAAATCGGAACTTCCGCACAAGGTAGCGGAGTGTCCGATATACCGACATTAAGTGTTCTCTCGAGATATTAAATCGAATTAAATATCCGAAAGTCGGTTGTTCGGATATCGAAGTACCGCAGTTGTTGAGCGCGAACTTCCGATATTCCCGACATCGCGATGTTCCGAAATCGGAACTTCATTTGGTAATTGCGGAACTTCCGATTGTGTCCGTAATCGCAAGAGAGAAGATTATTTTGTGATTTTGATCTTGTATGAGTTTGAGTCTTATACAAATGTTGATGCTATGTTATTGTGCAATGCTATGTGATGTGTTTTTGTGCTGTGTTGACCGCGGGGCATCAAGATGGAGTCGTGGCGAGACACGTGGACCGGACTAGGCGAGGAGGCGCTGAGGTCGAACGGCCGGGATGTGTCAAGACGGCGTGAATCTTGAAGCGGTTGCAGTCGTGCACAACAAGGTGTACGGAGGCTTCGGATAGGTGCGCAAGGGGCGAAGGGTCTTTTCGCAAAGCGCAAAAGTGGAGGCGGTTCCGTTCGGTGTAGCGGGCTTAATGGGTTGGAGGCCCATTAGCAAAGGCTATAAATAGGGAGAACCACGAGTTAGGGTTAGACCTTTTGAGAGAAAATTAGGTTAGCTCTAGAAAAGGATTTGTTTTGCTTTTTGAGAGCTTGTTGAGAGGGAGAGTATGATCTGAAATCTTTTGTAATCATTCCTCTGTGTTTCCATCTGTAAACATTTGATATCTATCAATGAAACTCGAGTTTTGATTACTTGTTTATGTCCTCTTCCTTCTCTCTGCTCTTCTCTTGAATAGCTAGGGTTTTGATGTATCTCTTGATTCGTCTTTATGAAATAGCTTGAATCTTCATATCTAGAATCGCTTTGATATTGCTAATCTATTATCAAAGTTTCATGTCGAGAATCGAGAATCGTGCCTATTGTGAGTTTTGGTCTTTCTTGCCCTTTCTCAAGAAATCCGCTTTTGGTTCGATTATTGAATCTTTGGTTGCGATTCTTCTCCATAAGGTCAAGATGATGTTTAGGATGATGTCCTGTAAAACTTGACTCGAGAAGAGCATTCAAGATTAATTAGTTTAGATTTTGGGCAAAACCCGAGCGTTACGTTCTTGATCGGGATAATCGGAGCTTCCGATTTTATGCAATGAAGTATCATAAGCGAACTTCGCGCTATACATCATGGAACTACCATAGCGGAACTACCGCAATCTATCGCCTCAAACTTCCGATTTCGTAAGAACGACTGAAACTTGTTTTGTTATTTGATCTTGCTTCATTTACCTTCTTTAGATCTTCAGAGATCTTTGTAGGTCGGTTTTAAATACAATGAAGGGAGTATTAATTTTAGGCACCATTCACCCCCTCTGCTGCCATTTCGTCCTTCAAGAATCGGACGGAACTTTCACACCATGCAAACTTTGACACGCTTCATTTCTCTCGGCCTTGGACAAAGTGTAGCAAGTCGGGAAGGTACGTTCGTCCTTTATCGATCTCTTTCGGTGCTAACTCGGTTCTTATGTTCATATCAACCAAGTCACACCGTGCGTTAACACTGTCTTTTGGTTTGCCACTAATGTTCAGTAATAGACCAATCAAGCTATCACATATATTTTTCTCCACGTGCATGATGTCGATGCAGTGGTGAACTTCTAAGTGCTCCCAATAAGGTAAGTATCAAAAAATTGACCGCTTCTTCTAGATGTTTTTCTGAGGGGTCCTTAATTTACGTCCCTTTCCAAGCACAACATCGATATCCTTAACCATATCATAGACCTCTTTCCCTCTAAAAGCCCTTGGAGCTGAACCGTCCTCCTTATTTTCGTCGAATTGTTTCTTCATCTTGCGGTATAGGTGAATCCTGGGAAGGAACCTACGGTGACGCATATACACAGTTTTGTGTGAGTTGTTCAGCCATACATTCTCGGTACCATCTAAGTAGTGCGGACAGGCTTTGGCTCCTTTTGTACTAAACCCCGACAGGTTATCAAGGGCAGGAAAATCATTGATGGTGCAGAATAACATGGCGCGTAAAGTGAAGTTCTCTCGCTTGTATCGCATCCCATACTTGTACCCTTCGCTCCAAAGTGTCACAAGATCTTCCAAAGAATGGTGCCAGTACACATCAATATCGCTCCCAGTTGCTTGGGCCTTGATAAGTAGTGACATCAAAATGTATTTCCGCTTCATACACGTACCAAGGAGGAATGTTGTACATACATAGATTCACGACCAGTGCTATGTCGGTGCTTCATGTTACCGAAAGGATTCATTCCGTCCGCACTCAACCCTAACCTTATGTTCCTGCTCCGCACCGAACTCTTCAAGCACCGATCGAAGTTTCTCCACCGCGTAATCGCCAGGTGTCCGAGCTTCCCATCTTTCTTACGCCCTCCGAGTGCCAACGCATCAATCTTTCCTCCTTTCGGCTCGCAAATAAACGCTTCAAACGTGGGATCACGGCAAATACCACAACATCTTAGCAGAGGTCATTGCTTTGCCTTAGCAAGATTCTTACGCTTGTATCGGATGCTTTGCACACGGGACATGCATGCATGTCTCGCATACTCTTTCTGATGAGAGGATACAATCGTTCGGACATGCATGTATTCTTTCTACTTCCATTCCCAATGGACAAAGAACATTCTTAGCATGGTAGGTCGTGCTGGGCAACATGTTTCCCTCCGGAAGGATGTCAGCTAAGAGACCTAACAACGTCGTAAAACTCTTATCGGACCAACCATTGCTTGCCTTCAATTTCAGTAGTTCAAGCACGGTTGACAACCTTGTGTATTCCAGCTTGCAGCTAGGGAACAAAGGTTTCCCCGAGTCCTCCATTAAGCCTTCGAATTTAAAAAACTCTCTATCACCGTAGTTCCCTTCTGCACCGCGTAGCATCTGATCCAGATTGTCATCATGCGACCTATCCTCATCAAAAGCACATTCCATACCATGCATATCGTTGACTTCCTCGGCGATGTTGTCATTACTGACTTCCGGTATAATCTGCTCTTCACCGTGACTGCTCCAACATGTATATCCTTTTTTGAAACCCCTTCGTATTAAGTGCACATTATGCATGGTATATGGAACCCATCAATTAGCAAGAAAAATACATTTCAAATATGGGAGCTCCAATTTTTCCATGCCAGCGCCTTCAGCCCCATATCCTCCCCTGACTTTCTTGTGCATGCCACCATGATCACCCATCTTCGCAGTGTGTACGGATGTGCCCGCCTGAACCGAGGCACTCGTTCAATTGCCGGTGCATGCTTGTGACTACACGTCAGGATTTGGGTAACCGGTTTAGACTTTTTTTTTATACCGGCGGTCACCAGGAGGACCGATTTGGCAAAAAAATAAAAAAATTTAACCAAATTTGGCCAAAAATTATAAATCAAAAGTTGATTTTTTGGATTTTAAATTAAAAAAAGATCAAATTCAAACAAATTCGGTTTTTTAGGGATTTTGGCCGGTTTGAACTTTTGCGGAAAATATTTAATTAAAGTTCCAAAACTGATCCCAAAAGATTTTTTGGAAATTAAAAAGACTTTTAAATTTTAAAAAAATATTAAATAAAACAGAGCTCAAAGAAATAGCAAACAAACTACAAAAATTCCAAGAAAATTCTAAACAATACTCTGGAACTCAAGGAATCCAAATAAAATGGTTTTGAATTTAATTGAAGTTTAGATTATTCACATTAAAAGGTTTTAATTTCTAAAAAAATCAAATTAAGCTTTAACTTAACCAAGAAAATTAAAATAGCTATTTTTATTTTTAAAGGCTTCAAAAAGACGTACATGAAGTAACATTAATGGTGATAAAAATATCCTGTCTGTCCTCACTATATGATCACCATATATGTTTCCTTTTAATTTAACCAGGCAACGGGTACACGATCTGCATTTACTACAGAATCAACTTCGCAGTTAAATGCAAATATTTGTGGTAGGTCGTGATGGGAGTAATTACTTCTACATTTGTGGCACCATGCACTGGACTCCTACTATAAAAAGAGAACAGAGTGACCAATCGCGTGGTTCGTGCTTGAGAGGGACTCCTACTATAACCATTTGTTCTTCATATATGTTTACTATAGATGTGGAAGGCATCGGGAGTATCGGCAATATAATTGTACGTATTTGCTCTTTTTATCTCGTTGAGGTTTCAAAACACGTGTATTTGTAGTTTTCACCGATAATAGCATAATAGTTTCTTTGGTAACAAATGAATTAGTATCAATTTTTTTTGTACGAATTAGTATAAAATTAAACAGCAAGTAAACGTCGTCTAATGCTTGAAATCGATCGTATCCTCCCTCAGAGTAGCCCACACGGATAAAACTCTTCTGATCTTCTCCTAGTTTTTTCTTCTTCGAATTCCTAGTCCTATTTCCAATGCACACTGATCGATCGGGTATACATAACATAGAACCAATTTAGCAAGAAAATACATTTAAAATACGACCCAATTTCTCCAACATCTTTTTTGTACCAACATCGACCCATCCAAATGTTTTTTTTCTGTCTTAAAAAACATTTTTTCCCTACTAACTCTCTTGTGCATGCAACCATGATCACCTTCACAGTGTTACACATGTGCCTGACATAGCCGAGGACTTCGTTCAGCTAGAAGAACTTGATGGTGACCAAAACTGCGCTGATGCACTGTGAGGACTCAGTTTATTATGTTTTCAATGCTTAGTCACCAATTAACTCTAGTATCGTAAACAAAATAACCCGTGTCTTCGAGATATGTATATTTTTCAGAAATACAGTATACACACCCTTTTACAAAATTCATGCATCAATTCCATTCAAGACATAGAACCAAAGCAACACTTAACAAATCAAAACACATACATAGTAGAGTTATTATAAAAGGGAGGCCGACCGGCCAAAAGACATACAATTAACTAATTAGACAGCGGAAGCGAAATGCCATAAGATGGCGATAAACAAAAGAGCCAATTAGTGTGCCTTCCCCCACAAGGCAACCAACCGGACCGCCATGCTAGTCGTTAAACCCGCAGCACATCTCACAAAAGTGAGTCCCTTGGGGCTCACTGTAATACCCCGGAATTTAATCGGGTAATTAGGAATTCAGCCGGGAGAAGAAAAGGCAATAAAAGAAGAGAAAATACCTGAAAAAAGGGGAATTTCTGCTTTTATTCGATAACTTGGGCCTGGGCCGCGGCCCAGGAGGGGCCCAAGTGTGGCCGGCCATAAAGGGGGGTTCCCACCCCAAAACCCTAATCCCCTCCCCCTCTCCCCACTCCTCCCACTTGAGCCGCCGCATCTCCCCACCTCTCCATGCTGTGCGCCACCTTGCTCGTCAGATTTGGGTACGTTGCGTTCATTTTCTAACCTGATCACCTCTTAGAAAGTTGTAGGTCTCGTCTTTATCTTTCTTTTAGCACCGAGATCATCTGATTTGGACGTACGGTTTAGGAGTTATGGTAGTTTTACCGCGACTGTCCAAGAGGATTGACGTGAATTGGCAGATTGTCTTGTCTGGCCAATTTGAATTTTTTAGAAGTCGAATCAGAAATGCCTACCAAAATGAATGTTGTAGATAATTCTGTAAGATTTTCAAGTTGATAAATAATATTTTTTTTAGAGTTTCCAATCAAAAGTTATGCAAGTTTTACCATCGCTGTTTTCCGTCTGTTAGATTGTTAGGACAGAGATCTTCACCTGAACATTAGGACTAGTAGGAGCCCGAATCAGGGTACTTGCCCCAAATATAATATTGTATCTGGTTTTGTCGTGATTCCATAGAGCCCAAGATCACCATGTTCCGAGTTGCGTAGCAAAAGTTATGGTAGTTTTGGTGCTCTGTCCAGAGAACCCGACGTAAAAATTGATATTCTGTAGATTGGCTTGGTAGGGATAGTTTATGGCAGAATCAGAAGGGCTCCCCAACTAAGTTTATTTAGGTAATTTAATTACCTTTCCAGAAAGTCTGAGAACATGTAATTTGGATCCCGGTAGTGAAAGGTATGAATTTTATAAGTTGACTGTCCACTGAGGGGACAGATCGACGTTTAGCATTTGGGGTTGGAATCGAGTTAGACCCTTTCGCGAGTTCGAGTAGGTTGTTATATATTTTTTTGCTTGGGCCCGCTACTGTCGCCTTAGTGTGCGTTAACTATTTATTCAGGTGGTGGACGGTCCGGGCGCGCTACTCGCGACGCCCCACGTTCTCTCGCGGTTAAAGCAAGTGTGATTATGGTTATATTGAATGACTTGACCGATACATTCTATGGTTATTTATATTGTTCATGATTGATTTGGTCATATGTCTGGTAATGAGCATGGACTTTATTGTTACGAGTTACGTGTTTATCATGGTTGCATTGAAAGTTGGAAGGACTATGTTTGTGAGTTTTGTAGTATGAGTAGGATATTCATATGCAATGTTGTTATGGATGTATATTGTTGTCAAATGGATAGTTCATACATATGCATCATGTAGTTTATTGAAGTCTTGGTCATGTGTTGATCAAGCCAGAGTTGGGTTCCCGTCGTGTTGGTGACGGGCAATAGGTCCCCATGCTTGAAGAGCATGGGCAAGGGTCCTCATACTTGCAAAGTATGGGCAAAGGTCCCTGTGCCAGATGGCACAGGAATGGGTGTGCATCGACGGATGCGCACTTTGCATTACCGGTAAAATACAAAAAGACAAAGAGCATAAAGAGCATATGAGCAGGTTGCATGTCATGTGTATGTGGTTTATTCGGTGAATAGATTTGTGATGTATAATTGATGGGTTTCTTTCTTATACTGTTGTTACCAATTATTATGCTTGCTGAGTCTTTGGACTCACCCCTTGTTGTTTGTTGTGTTTTAGGTACCTGTATGAGATCGGCATGCATGGGAGAAAGAAAGGGCTAGGGTAGTTGCACGCTCGCACTATATACACACAAGAGAATAAAAGGAACATTAATTCAGTAGATGGATGAATTACCTAAAATTCTGCTTACGATCATTACTTGATTGGATTAGACTGTAATAAAGGAGTTTAAAAATTGGATACTTATGATCTACTTTCAGATGTCTATTTGACAAAGATGAATAGCATATGTGGGTTATGTTTGGTTCATTTTTTTAACGAGACTACCTCTTGTTTTATTTGTGTAGATATCATGGGGATATACTCCAGATCTTAGGATGATGTGACAATTGGCAATGACATTTATGGTTTTATCGTTTCAGAGGGTTTTTGACAAAGGTCAGGCTTTCTGGACTGGGGCGGTCCGACCGGCCATGGCATGGCGGTCCGACCGGTCCCAAATCGGTCGGACCGGCCATGTGCGGCGGTCGGACCGGCCGTGACCAAAGAATGGTCAGAACAAGCTGGGCAAAAAATAGAGGGTGTAGGCAAGTGAGGGGATTTCAATGCACTTGGTCTCATAATTTTTGGAGCCTCCAAGCAAAAGTTCTATTCGTTTTAAATTTCCAGAAGGTTTCGGAATTTCAGGGCTTGAAATTCGGCTAAGTCCCTTGTGGCGGTCCGACCGGCTCACAGGGAGCGGTCCGACCGGCCAGAGGGCAGTCCGACCGGCTCACAGTGAGCGGTCGGACCGATTTCCACTTATGAACGTCAGCCAACTTCGTGGTGATGTTGTTTTGTTAGGTCAAGTTCATTGGTTTCATGGCATATGTATTGCATGATGCATATTTTGACTAACATGGGTCAAGTTGTGAAGAACTTGTTCCCGAATTCGTGTTTGCTTGTCTATGGTTGTGCAGATTGCTTGGTGGTCAACGACGATCAACGGCGAGGATGATCGGGACTAGACTTGGAGAGCTGAGGTCCGGAACGATCGACGATGCCGGGTGAGGTCAATGACTCAAGCGTGACGCAAGATGGACAAGGGTGATCTATTAGCAAATCTGAGGTGCAAGATGGCGCTAGGTGAAGCTGTTTAGGTCAAAAGGTTAAAGACGGCGCTTTGCGAAGCGTGCGTGTGTGACCCGTTTGTTAGTGGGCCTTAACGGGAGCCCAATAGAGTCAAACCCTAGAAGTTCTAGGCCTCCACTATAAATAGGAGGAGGTGGTGGCTGCACCACGTCTCTCTCGCTCTCTCGGCTCTTTTATGTTTCAAAACCCTAATTGGCTTAGAGGGAGTTGAGGTGGAGGCTAGGGCTCTTGATGGTTTGAGGTGATTTTTGTGATCTTGGATTGACCACTGTTCCTTGATGGAGTGGGTGTAATCTAGCATTAATCATGAATTTAATCTATGCAAGATTTGCTTGAGATAAGTCTCTTTTCGTTCTTGCTTTCAATTTCGTGATTTTAGGGCTTTCTTTGATCCGCGAAGTTTTGATTGATTTCTTCACGTGGTAAAGCTCGCTGTGACATGTGGGAACCAATCTAGGATCATCTTGATCATCAATCACCCACGAGCAAGTATTAGGATCAAGTTTTCGCTTTTACCCGGTTTTAGACCTTATCTTACTCAAACGGGCTTTTACCCGGTTTTAGACCTTATCTTACTCAAACGGCAATTGATCAGGATCTAGCCAAGAATTATCATAAATGTTGATTGGTATAGGTCCTTAATATCATAGAGAAGGTGTGTACCAAGTTTCATCAAGTTTGGAGTTGAGAATCAAAAGATAGATCTATTTGCAACTTTGTCATCGGCCGTTTTTCTGCTCGAGCCCAGTGTCCGACCGCCCCTCACCACCGGTCCGACCGACCGGCAAATGTCCGACCGTCGATATAACAATGTCCGACCGCCTCGGTAATCGGTCCGACCGGTCAAGTCCAGAGGTCAGACCGGCAATGCACTGTGTTGCTTTGATCTTTAATGTTTTTGTCATATTGCTTAGGGGATTAAATTGAATTCAATACTAGTCTTCCGATGTACTGGTATATTGATCTTCAGAGCTTCCTCATAGCTATTGGAGTGAAATTATGTTGAATTCATAATTTATGAAAAAGTGAGCGTGTTACTATTCACCCCCCCTCTAGTCGCCTTTTCGGTTCAACAGAAGGAATCACAACTGAGAATAAGATATGTTACCTCACTAAGGACTCTAGCAGCCTATTGCTCTAGAGTATCATTGGCTAACACATGCACAAACCCTTTGGGCTAATGTTCTTCCTATGTTATAGTGCTCATCCACAAAGTGCACGGTTGGACCCGAGTATCTGCATATAGTTGATTACACAATCTGGAATGAAATAAATCTCAAACTGGACAGTAAACGAAGTGAATATGAGGTGGACTTATGAATTTTCAGATTGAAATTTTTGTTATCTTTCCAACGAGCCAAAGAACATCGCAATTCGAGTTCGTATGCAAATGTTATGGCTGTTTTATCGGACAGTGCGTGAAATCGAAGTCTGTTTATGGAGTGAAGTGAGAGCAAGACCAAGCTAATTCGAGGTAGTAATAGATTTAAGATACCTTGTCGACAGTCTTGTTTTGCCTACAGATAATGTTTGCACTGCCAATGTGATGAGGACATCGACACCAACTCCATCAACTCCAAGGAGGGCCAAGTCACCTCCATCACGCCCAAGGGACCAATGACAAGAGCGCGAGTACAACAACTTAACATTGAGGTGAAGTCGCTCTTACTTGAGTCTCGCTTTGATATCTCTGAGAGCTGAATGCTACCTCATGCTCCATATGTATGTTTAATCAGCTTCGCGGGAGAAGATGGCAAGAGGAATGATGACCGGGAGACAAAGGATTGCCTGCTGTTCCAGACCGGCCGACCGCCTCCCACGCCGTCGAGCCGCCGCCACTCCGGCCGTGACCGGCACGATGCTGGGCCGAACTAAACTTCCCAACTCGACCGGCTCTTTGTTCCCTGCACCGTCCGACGCCGGCCGAGCCAAGTTCAACGGGCGGTCGACCTCCGACGACGGCCGGTCGGGCCACCCACGCCGGTCGACCGGGCCTCGCCGGCCGATCGGCCGCCACGCCGTCCGACCGGCCGACGCTGGGCGAACCGAACGCCTCCAACCCGACCCCCACTATAAAGGGGCCCTCCACCCCACAAAGAAAAGGGAGAGAAAACAGAAGAAGACTTGAGCTTTGCTCTTGCCTAGGTTAGATCCCTAGGTTGGGAGTTCCCCATCTTGTCCTTGTATTTCCTATGGATTGTAAGGAGCATCGTATGACGGATGTATGGACACGGTCGCTCAATTAGAGAGATTGTTGATTGAGTTCTTTGTTGGAGGCTATCTCATTGGAGTGTGTTGCCAAGATTTGCTTCTCAATAGGCTTTCTATTTATCCCCTCGATCCTACGTCGTGAAGACCCGTGAATCCGTATCATCTTGGTATCGAGCTCTTGGTTGCCACGGTAGGATCGATCTATCCCTTTTTGTTTCTAGGGTTCATGTGTTCTTCCCCAAATCGACAACCCTAGCTCCGATTCGAGTTTGATTGTTGAGTTTTGCTAATTTGGATCCAATAGATACTTTGCTTATGTGCCGATCTACTTCCCTGTGATTTTTGTGCCATTTGGACCGAGGAATCGCTCGAATCGAAGAAATTCGCCATTTCGCCGATCGATCTGGGCTCTGTTAGAAATCGGTCGACGGCCGAACCAACGGTTCGAACCGTGCTGACCGATCCGACCGCTGGACGAGACCGGTCCGACCGCTGACGACCGGTCCGACTGTTGGACACACCGGTCGGACCGCCTGGTGGAGAAACAGAACAACAACTTTCCGTAAACGCAACGCTTCAACCTCGACTTTGAGCCTTGTAAGCCTTTATCGAACCTTTGCGAATACCTTTGCTCCTAGTCGACTAGTTCATCCATGATTGCTTGGCTTTGCATGTGTAAAATAATCGGTGCACCTAGATACATTCATAGAGCGTGAATCGCTTGAAATTCATATGACTTGAGTTGGGCAACAAAGAAATACCTTCCCTCCAAAACAGAATGTAAAAGAAAAGTCAAGAGAGTTGTCCCAACGAGGCATCAAAAAAAAAGAAAGAAAGAAAAGGGGAAGGGAAAGCCAACTCAAATACCTTTCCGACACGCCCCTACATGTTGGTGCATTCTTATTGACATATGCAATCTATAGCCATACAACTTTGCAATCGAACTAGCGTCTTCCCTTACTAGTGCAACACGAGCTAATTCTACCTTCACTTCCATCCTTTGCTTTAGCTCATTACCTTTGGTTGCATTCTAGTACCATCATCTTTGGGAGTGTGTGTGGGTTCATTTGACTTGGGATCGGCACCAAGGCTATTGCAATCTAGTTTGGATTCCTTTTAGCATTATTTCACTTGAAATTGCTTTGTGTTTGTTTTGTTTACTCACCCCTTCCAAGCTCCACATAAATTGTGTGTGTGTTCAAGGTCTCCAGCAAAGAACTCTCTCAATCCTCTTCCACAATCCGTGAGGGAGTACAAGGACTTGGTTGGCAGGGAAGGTGAGGGAGAGTGAGATTTCACATATTTTCTTTACAAGCTAAACTTTGTTTCTCTTTGTTGGCTACTAACCATGTCAGGAGGAGGCCACCCTGCAGCAGGAGATGAGTTGGGCGCTGATTGTGTCACTCAAACGCAGCTCAATGCGTTGAGGGGCGCCCTTCGACAAGAGATCCAGGAAACAATGGCCAGTACTCAAAGGGACTTGGAGATCGAGATCAACCAACAATTCGGGGTTCTCCGAGCCAACCTCGTGGCCGACATCATTAGGGAACTTCGAGCGAATCCGTTGGGAGCACATGAGGTTGAATTGGATGAGACCGATGCAGAAACCGCCGAGCGCCTGGCTCGAGAGCGGCAAGCAAGAAGGGACCGCACCCACCATCACCAAGCTCACCCACCTCCACCAAGAAGAGCAGAAGGCATTGCCGATCTTTACGATGATGGATGGGAGCCGAGGTCGCGTGATGGACCCCGCGAAGGTACCGGTATGAGCGTGAAGAGGAAAGGTTTGGGAAGCTAAAGTTCACCATACCCAAATTTGATGGAGGTTCGAATCCGTAAGCATATCTCACTTGGGAGTTGAAAGTGGATAAAATATTTGGTGCATAATTACTCAAGAGAAGAAACTAGCAATGGCATCGGTTGAGTTTGATGACTATGCACTCATATGGTGGGAAATGTAATCAACCAAAGGGAAGCCCGCAATGAGAGGTCGTAGCGTCTTGGGTTGAGATGAAGCATGAGATGAGGGCAAGATTTGTGCCCAAGCACTACAAGAGAGACTTGTATGACCAATTGCAAAACATGAAGCAAGGCAACCGGTCTGTTGAGGAGTACTATAAGGAGATTGAGAAAGCCATGATACGAGCCAACATACAAGAGGCGTAAGAACAAACCATGGCCTGTTTCATGTCGGGCTTGAACTACTCCATCAAGAGGATCACAGAGTTCCAACCATACAACAACGTGGTCGAGCTAGTGCACCAAGCTACCAAGGCGGAGAGGCAAGTGCAACAAGATTCAAAGAATGCCCGCAATTATCCAACTTTCACGCCCAGGGCTACAACATATAGCAACAAATCAACATCCAAGAGCCCACTCAAGAAGAGCTACACCCAAGGGAGTGGTGGAGGCGCCTCAAGCATAAGGCCTCCAACCACCACCACCGGCACCAAAGAAGCACCCACACCCTTACCCGAGTTCCAAAAACAAGTGGGTCTTCTTGACGGATCCACCGCCAAGAGCCGTGAGATCCAATGTTTCAAGTGTTTGGGCCGTGGGCACATTGCAAGGAGTGCCCAAACACCCAACCATGATTGTGACCAAAATGGAGAATATGAACTGATAGTAATGAAGAGGCCAAAAATTGAATGAGATTGCTAACCGTGAAGATGCCCAAGAAGAAGAGGCCCAAGACCCACTCTTTTGTGACTTTGATATGAGCCCGGCTCTCATTGTCACCAAGAAGACTTTGACGGTCCAGAAACAAGATGAGCCCGAGCAAAGGACCAATTTATTTCAAACCAAGGCTGGCATACAAGGAAAATCCATCAAAGTGATTATTGATGGCGGGAGTTGTCACAACCTTGCAAGCCAAGAACTGTGCTCGAAGTTGGGACTCAAATTGGAGAAGCATCCTCACCCTTACCATGTACAATGGTTAAGTGATTGTGGCACGGTCAAGGTGCAATACATGACAAAGGTCACTTTCCAAATTGGAGCCTACGCCGACTCGGTGGAGTGTGATGTGGTACCCATGACGGTGTGCCACCTCCTGTTGGGAAGGCCGTGGCAGTACGATCGAGCGGTGACACATGAGGGCCGAACCAACCACTACAAGTTCAAATGGCATAACCAAGAGGTGGTGCTTCGTCCCATGACTCCCAGCCAGATCATCGCCGACAATGCTCCACGGGTTGCTACCTGCCAAGGAGAAAGGGTAAAGAATGAGGGCCACCCTTCGGAGTGTGAGAACCACAAAACCCACAAGAGCGGCCAAAAGAAAGGAGAGGAGAGAACTTTAGTCATGCTAGCTACCAAATCAGATGTGAGAGAAGTGAGGAGGGACTCCACCATATGCCCCCTCTTTTTAGTGTGCAAAGACCTTATTCTTTCAACTAATGACTCACCCCCTCTTCCAAGTGCTTTTTCTTTTCTCTTGCAGAATTTGAGGACGCCTTCCCGAGGAGATTCCGCAGGCTTCCTCCTTTGAGAGGATTGAGCATCGAATTGACCTCATTCCCGGCTCCTCTCCCCAACCGCCGCCCATCGCGCCAATCCCGAGGAGACCAAGGAGATCCAACGTCAAGTGCAAGCCCTACTTGACAAGGGCTATGTTCGCGAGCTTGAGCCCATGCGCCTGCACTCTAATCCTTGTCCCTAAGAAAGATGGCACTTGGCGCATGTGTGTAGATTGTAGGGCTATCAACAATATCACGGTTAGATATAGGCACCCCATACCTAGACTTGATGATATGCTTGATGAATTGAGTGGCTCCATCATTTTCTCTAAAATTGACTTGAAGAGTGGGTATCACCAAATTAGAATGAACGTAGGAGATGAATGGAAGACCGCTTTCAAAACCAAGTTTGGCTTGTATGAGTGGCTTGTTATGCCTTTTGGTTTGTCCAATGCTCCTAGCACCTTTAGGCGCCTCATGAATCATGTCCTCGTGCTTACATTGGGAAATTTGTGGTTGTTTATTTTGATGATATTCTCGTATAGCAAATCCTTGGATGAGCATGTTGAACATGTTAGGCTTGTTCTAGAGGTGCTTAGAAATGAGAAACTGCTTGCTAATCTTGAGAAATGCACTTTTGCACCAATAAATTGATCTTCCTGATTTGTGGTCTCTTCTAAGGAATTGAAGTTGATGAAGCTAAAATTGAAGCAATTAAAAATTGGCCAACCCTTTGAATGTTAGTCAAATTCGTAGCTTCCATGGCTTGGCTAGTTTTTATCGTCGGTTTGTGAAAGATTTTAGCACCATTGCCGCCTCTCTGAATGAACTCACAAAAAGGTGTTAACTTTGTTTGGGGTAAGTCTCAAGAAAGGTCTTTTCAAGAGTTAAAGTTAAGGTTAACCAAGCTCCTTTGCTTGTTTTACTGGACTTCACCCAAACTTTTGAAGTGGAATGTGATGCTAGTGGGTTGGGCATTGGGGGTGTTTTGATGCAAAATGGGCGACCCGTAGCGTACTTTAGCGAAAAATTACATGGCGCCCAACTTAATTACCCCGTGTATGATAAAGAATTATATGCTTTGGTTAGGGTGCTAGAAGTTTGGCAACACTACTTTTGGCCCAAAGAATTTGTCATCCACTCCGATCATGAATCTTTAAAATATCTTAAGGGCCAATCAAAATTAAATCGTCGTCATGCTAGATGGGTCGAATTCATAGAAACTTTCCCTTATGTTGTGAAGTATAAGAAAGGGAAGGAGAATGTGGTAGCCGACGCACTTTCTAGAAAACATATCATGCTGGTGCAACTAGAGGCCAAGGTACTTGGCTTAGAAAGTTTGAAATCTTTGTATGCGAATGATCCTGCTTTCTCTATGCCTTTTTCGCAATGCTGTGATGGGAAGGGTTGGGAAAAGTACCACATGCACAACGGTTTCCTCTTTTATACTAACAAGCTTTGTATTCCCGAGTCGTCTGTTCGTTTGTTCCTTGTGCAGGAGTCTCATGCTGGCGGCTTAATGGGACACTTTGGAAGGGAAAAGACCTACACCATGCTCTCCGATCACTACTATTGGCCTAAAATGCGACGAGACGTTCAGAGGTATGTTCAACGGTGCATCACGTGTCACAAGGCGAAGTCCAAGCTCAATCCCCACGGTTTGTATACCCCGCTCCCATTCCCGGTGCTCCTTGGGAGGACATTAGCATGGACTTTGTATTGGGCTTACCTAGAACGAAGACGGGTAAGGATTCGCTTTTGTGATTGTTGATAGATTCTCCAAAATGGCTCATTTTATTGCTTGTCATAAATGCGACGATGCTTCCCATGTAGCTAACCTGTTTTTCCTGGAGATTGTACGCCTCCATGGAATGCCTAGGACGATCGTCTCCGACCGCGATGTCAAATTCATGAGCTATTTTGGAAGACTTTGTGGGCAAAACTTGGCACCAAGCTGCTTTTCTCCACCACCTGCCACCCGCAAACCGACGGCCAAACTGAGGTTGTGAATCGCACACTGTCAAGTCTTTTAAGGACCATGATCAAGAAGAGCCTCAAAGAGTGGGAAGAATGTCTACCTCACGTGGAGTTCGCCTACAACCGCGCCGTTCACTCCACCACCAACATGTGCCCTTTCGAAGTGGTGTATGGCTTCAAACCATTTACACCACTTGATCTTCTTCCACTACCGCTACAAGAACGAGTCAACATGGAAGCCTCCAAGCGAGCCGACTTCGTGAAGAAAATTCACCTCAAAGCCCGGGAGGAAATTGAAAAGAAAACCCGCCTCTATGCACATAAGGCCAATATGCACAAGAAGCAAATGCTATTTGAGCCCGGCGACTTGGTATGGATTCACCTTCGCAAAGACCGTTTCCCCACCGAGCGCTCCTCCAAGTTGAAGCCACGCGGCGATGGACCTTTCAAAGTGCTCAAGAAGATCAATGACAACGATATGAGATTGACCTTCCAAGCGACAAGTGCGCGTGAGCTCTACCTTTAATGTGGCGGACTTATCACCATTCTTGGAGCCAGAACACATCGAGTCGAGGACGACTCCTTTCCAAGAAGGGGGGGATGATGAGGACATCGACACCAACTCTATCAACTCCAAGGAGGGCCAAGTCACCTCCATCACGCCCAAGGGACCAATGACAAGAGCGCGAGCACAACAACTTAACATTGAGGTGAAGTCGCTCTTACTTGAGTCTCGCTTTGATATCTCTGAGAGCTGGATGCTACCTCATGCTCCATATGTATGTTTAATCGACCGGCGGGAGAAGATGGCAAGAGGAATGATGACCGGGAGACAAAGGACTGCCTGCTGTTCCAGACCGGTCAGACCGGCCTCCCACGCCGGTCAGACCGGCCGCCCACTCCGGTCAGACCGGCCGATGCCTGGGCCGAACCAAACTTCCCCAACTCGACTGTCGGCCTGCTGTTCCAGACCGGTCCGACGCCGGGCCGAGCCAAGTTCAACGGGCGGTCGACCTCCATGACGGCCGGTCGGGCCGATCGCCTCTCACGCCCGGCCGACCGGCCGACGCTGGGCGAACCGAGCGTCTCCAACCCGACCCCACTATAAAGGGGCCCTCCACCCCACAAAGAAAAGGGAGAAAAAAGAAGAAGACTTGAGCTTTGCTCTTGCCTAGGTTAGATCCCTAGGTTGGGAGTTCCCCATCTTGTCCTTGTATTTCCTATGGATTGTAAGGAGCATCGTGCGACGGATGTATGGACACGGTCGTTCAATTAGAGAGATTGTTGATTGAGTTCTTTGTTGGAGGCTATCTCATTGGAGTGTGTTGCCAAGATTTGCTTCTCAATAGGCTTTCTCTATTTATCCCCCTCGATCCTACGTCGTGAAGACCCGGTAATCCGTATCACAATGTCTTGCAGTCGAGAACTTGACGCCCTCCTTGGTCATTGAGATGATAACTACAATGCAAAGTAGTAACCGTCCAAGATGTAAGAACCAGGACCATCCCAGGAAACATTAGCAATGAGCGGGAGGAAATACCACGTACCAGTGTCTCTGATGCTGCTGAGATCCTTGCAAATCCTCTAAAACTCAGCAGACTGCATGCAAACGATGGCCTGGTACTCGGAGTCAGGGATGCCAAGGTGCTCGCTGTTAATATCCATGAGCTTCATCTCAAAATCTAAAATCTTATCTTGATCTATTCATTCATAAGAAAACATCAGTCACCACTGAGAGTCACCAAAAGTAACATGGCAGGGGGAGGCGACAAATGATTGATCACTTACTGGGGGGACTGAAACATGAAGGTGACAGTGTCCGAGATGTCGTCGGCCTTGATGGTGATGATGTCGTCGTTATCGGCGCAGCCGAACATCTTTGCCATGTTGTTGAGGTTCATGCCCATGGAGAGGTTGCGGTCGCAGCGGTAGTGCTCGAACCCTCGGAGCGGAGGAGCAGGGTGATGAGGGCAACGTGGCTGGAGTCAATGGCCTGCAGTGAGAACCTCGTGCTGGAGCAGTTGAAGTTGGTGTCGGTCACCAGCTCGCGGATCGCCTCTAGGATCTTCTTGAGGAGTCTCCCCTGCACCAGCCGCAGCTCCAACATCTTGGCGGCGCTTCTCGTCTGCGGGGCGGCGGAGGAGGGAAAGGAATCAAGAAACCTTTGGATTTGTGGTTTGGGGCTGGGGAGTGGTCGAGGAGAGATGGAAGGGGAGATTAATAGGGAAGTATTTGGGGACGCGAAATATTTCCCGCTCTGTGATACAATATTATCACAGACGGTTTTTATTAAAAGCCATCTGTGATAATGATGTATCACTGACACTTCTTGATATCGCTAGTAACATAGACGTTTACGCTTGTAAAACTGTTTGTGATAATTACATGCGTCCAGTATAGCCGTTTTATAGTAGTGTTAGCTATGATGGACAATGGGTTGCGTCGGTGTCAGCTGAGGTGTGTTGCTAATGGAGTAGATATTACGCCTGAATTCATTTTCCTTTAGAAAAAGATGATGATATATTTCTCTTGGGTTAACATTATATTTTCACTTACAACAAATGAATTACTGTAATGTGTTTGACTTGATCGAAGTATTCAACATAATATGAAACGCTACTAATATGAACAAACGTGTTTGATCAATTATTATTTGTTCTGAAAATTTTACACAGAACATCGTTTACAAATCAAAGTTATTTTTAAATTGATATATATGTATTGCATTTTATAATTTCAGGTTTTGCAACAAATCATAATCGCTTACACAAAATTGTACCATGAATTTGAATGTGGATTTGCTTAAATCTGAGGTCCCGTTTGGAATGTGGGATTTTCCCCAATTTTCATGGGAATTGAAATGTTTCCTTTAGAATTTGCACAAAATTGATGTGTCCCAAACAAGGATAAAAAAAAAATCAGAGGTAACCTGCCGGTTTAAATTTTCCATCGGATTAACATTTTCTCCTATATTCGTATTCGTATTCCCATTCGCATAAAAATATGGATATAAATATAGTATGGACTTTTGTCATCTGAAATGTTTCTCTATCCGCACTATTCGTATTCGAATTTGATAAAACATTAGACATATGTTATTGCAGTATGGCTAATTAATTGAATGAGTATTTTAGTTTAATATGAATTCATATTTTTAGGTGAAATAGATAACAAGATTGATTAGGTGTGCTATATACGAGGATAAAGTATCATAAATATCTTGTAATTACGTAAGTAATGAGGATATCCGAATCCGATCAAATTAAGTTAAGTAGGTATTCGATTCGTATTCGTTAATATTCGAATTTGTATTTGTATTCATTTAGATAGTAAAAATACAAATACGGAAAAAAACACTATTGGATTGGATTCGTATTCGTATTCCATCCTAAGTTTAGTGCATTGCAATCTCGGTCTATGTGCAGATGCAACCGAATCCATCCGACGGATGCGAGGTTATCCACATCGGTGGATAAGATATGCCAGGTGGCGTCACACAAGTGGGGAGAATCACCAACAGCGCAGGGAGCACTTGGCTGGAGATAATCGGCCCATCTGCGCGGCCACTCTCACTCTCGCCATCTACTTACTTTGGCTGGCCTGAGCCACACGACCACAGCTAGCCTAGAGGAACGCTGACAAAGCAGGCAGCGGCAGAGAGGATTCTCCCATCCTGAGCTCGCCGTCGCGATGGCAAGCACCAACATGACGTCGGCCGCCTCGAGATTCGTGCTGGCCGCGGGCGTGCCCAATGGCAGCGGCAGCAACCGTGTCAGCTTCGTCGCGTTCAGCAGGCTCGGCAGGAGGCTCGTGGTCCGCGCCGAGGATGAGGAAGTCGCGCCGCCTTCTCCGCCGGCGGCGGCGGAGAAGGCGGATGGCGAGGGCGCCGTGGCCACCAAGCCGCCGCCGATTGGGCCCAAGAGGGGAGCCAAGGTACGTACGTTACGTTAGCATGTAGTTGAACAGGTTGTGTACGTACGTACGGCGTAGCTTTTCTTTGCTAGCTCCGAATCGATAGTCGTCGTGTGCTTACTGGGCCTCTGCTTCTCGTATGATCGATGATCAGGTGAAGATCCTGAGAAGGGAGTCCTACTGGTACAATGGAATTGGATCCGTCGTCACAGTTGATCAGGTACACTCGTCATTGGCCTTCTAACTTCTAGCTCTGAATTGTACTTACACCAGCTATTATATGGGTAGATGTAATCCCCGTCCAAACAAGTACTGCTTCAAGAATCCAACAAGTGGTGGTAACATCTAGACATGTAGTATTTCAGCTATCAAGTGGTTACCATTTGGCCCAGAAAATTAATGTTCGAAAACCCATTGAATCGTTTACATGTGCTGTGCATGCAGGACCCCAACACCCGTTACCCGGTGGTGGTGCGGTTCAACAAGGTGAACTACGCCGGCGTGTCGACCAACAACTACGCCTTGGACGAGATCCAGGAGGTCCAGTGAGAGGCTACCAAACCAGCTCTGTGCTAGCTTTGTGAAAGCTGTGCGTGTTAGCCCCCAAAAATTAATCTTGTGTGTAATAGTGTAATCCCTACAATCACATGTATTTGCACCTGCTTCCTCATGGACTTAATAATCCCTTGATTAAAACCATTTGTGTTGCTCCAAAATGTCGCTCGTTAATTAGCTAGAGGCTTAGTCTAGAACGAGGTATTGTCAAGTACACCAGGGTTCGCACTTGCGGTTGTCCGCAGGATCTGGTCTTGATCAGGCTGGTTTGTGTTCCAAATTCAAATGGTGCAATTCATTATTCATGACTCAACTTAAATTCCAGAAATCCCGCCCAGACAATCGTGGAGCTGCGGTAAACAGAAACGCATGGACACATGCCATCTTAAAGCACGTACGAGTGCGTGTTTGCGTAAGTCTCAACTCTACATATGGAGTAATGCTTTTAGCTACGTAGTAGGGAAAATAGAACCGAATTTTATTTGCAATTCAAGCTAGTGTTAGCGTGCTGCATACCAATGTGGAATAACCACTCTGGCTGCGGAGTGTCAAGCGTGGAGCGTAAGTGTAATACTCGGAATCTTAATCGGGCAATTAGAGAAAGAATCAGGAGAAAATATTAAATAGAAAAAATAAAAGTTTTAGAGGTTCGAAGGGGATTTACGTAAATTCCCGCCAACCTGGGCCTTGGGCTACGGCCCAGGAGGCCCAGGGGGGAGCCGGCCTTGGGGGACCGGCCAAAAGGGGGGGGGCACCTCCCCCCAAACCCTAGCCGCCGCCACCTCCTCCCTCTCCCCCCAAGCCGCCACCTCCTCCACCTCCCAACCAGGCCGTCGCCTCCTCTTTCCTCTTTCTGGTGCTGCGCCTCCACCCCTCCCCAACCGAGGGTGCCTGCTGCTCCACCTCCCCGCGCCATCGTCTCCAGGAGCCGCTGCTTCCCCCATTGGTGGCCGATTGAGCGAGGAGAAGAAGATAGGGAGGAGCAACTCGCGGGAGATCTTCAACGAGCTTCGGACACGTCTTCAAGGGGTAATGATGATCTGCCCACTGGTTGATGCCGATTTGATCTTTAGTTTTTACCGATTAGATTTTCGTTGTGCTGTCGCGCGTAGGTTCAGGATTCTGTAGTCTCTTTGTTCGTCCGGTTTCGCATATCTAGAGTCCGAATCTGAGGTTAGGGTCTCTTAGAGAGTTGCAGCTCTCGTCGCTAGCTTTCCATAGAGTCCTGGATCACTCAATTTGGAGTTGAGGATCTCGAGATATGGATTTTTCATTGAGGCTGTTCCAGGTTTCTGTCGGGATTCTGACAGATCGTAGAAATTGTTTAATAAGAATTGGATAATGAATTTTTTTTGAGAATTGCACCAACACGAAAGTTGTAGATATTTTCATAAGATTTTCAGAGAGATAAAATCACATTTTCTGGATGTCTGTACTGGGCGTTATGTCAATTTTAGCACGGTATCCAGAACCTCTGACGAGATATTCATAGGTTTATTAACCTGTTGAAAATGGGCAGAAGAAGGCAGAATCTGGGAACCTTACCAACTATGTTTTTGTGGAAAAACTTGCAAGCTTTCTAGGGGATTAGAGTTCACTGAATTTGGATAACCTGTAGAAAGTTATGAATTTTAGAAGAGTACTGTCCCATTTTGGGACAGTTCGCTGTTTTTGAAAGTAGATGTTTTGGGCTACGTTAGGGAGCGTAGTATGGCAAGATTTATTTCTAGCAATGTTATGTCCCGAATTACTCTCTTATTAGGGTTTTTAAAATTATTCAGGCGGTGGTGTGGTTACGGGGGCAGCATCCTTGTCACGTCAACAGTCTTCGCACGGTTGAGGCAAGTACAGTTGGAATGGTAATGATTGCCTTTTATTGTTCAAAGTGTGTGATGCTATTGAATTGGTTAAATTCTATGAATTGTGAATAATTCCTGTAATTCTTGTTCTTTTGGATGAGTGTTAATCCATGCTTCCTAAAAGTATATCTTTCATATTCATAACTGCATTCATTCATTGTATCATTGTTCATGTTTCACACACGGGAGTGGGATGTAAAGACCCATCATTCCAATATGGGCATGTAAGACCCACCATTCCAATGTGAGCAATGTGGATCCCCGCATTTTTGATAATACGGGCATTAGTGAACAACAACGAGTGTTCACTGGCTATATCGGTATAAGTAGAAGAGGAGGTCATGCATTTCATTCATTCGTAAAATTTCTGCCATGCTACATTCTTATTCTGTATTGTGACTGTCGGGCTCTTATTCATTATTGTTCATATTACTCTGTTGTACTTGCTGAGTCGTGGACTCATTCTTGCCGTGTTTATTTGTTAAGTAAACAATGAGGACGACATACTTGGGAGGGAATAGTCACAGATCACTCCATTCACTTCACATTATCCACCTTTTAATTAGATGAGCTTGTCATTACCTTTCATGTAATAAATATTGGATTGCAATAAATGGAGTTTGATGGTTGATGTTATCCTTCATTATGATATGGTTGATTTAGTAAATGCCTAAGGATCTTCGTATAGTCTATTGATAGGTTTGTCCTAAATGATTCAACATGATTGGACAATTAGAGTTTTGATATGTTGTTAAATTCTGATTCAGTTCATATATTCATTTGGATATCTGTTGCTCTTTTTATGTTATTAGTGAAAGATTCTTGAAATTAATTCGTAGTATTGCTTGGTGTTAGACTTTAGGTAATATCTTGGCTTCCGGTTAGCCAGGGTGTTACAGTTTGTATCAGAGCGGGCATTAGGTCCGTGGTATTGAAATATTAAATTGACACACTGTGCAAAGTAGGTGGGTTTGGGTAATTCATTGCATCTGCGTTTCTGATAGTCTGGTTCATTTTGTTCAAGCTGAACTGTTATTGAATTGATTTGTACCACTGTTCTTGTTGTTCTAAAGCTAAATGGTTAGCTATATGTTTGTGGTGTTCAGAAATGTTGAGAAGTTGAGGTCGTGGTTTTGGCCTTGGGCTTTGCTAGGCTACACCATCATTTGTGGTCTAGGAATAGGGTAGTAGTTACCCTAGTACCATAGTTATGTGTTGAGCGTGAGTTTCTTTAGAAAAATTGTTCTCTTCCTTGAGCTTGATTTAGGCAAATTCTGGGTTTAACAACTTAGTCCGTTTTGGGCAGCTGTGGCTGGTAATCACCGAGAGAAGGCAAAGAAGTTCCGTAGGGGACTTAACCATGAGTATCACCATGTCTTGAGGCGACCGACTTGCTTGACGTCAACTCTGTGGTCGATCTGGGCAAGGGTATGGAGTCAGAGAGAGAGAGAGAGCGCAATGGAGAGAGGCAGTCTTCTAATGGGTTTACCCCTTCTGGTGGTTCTGACAGTGGTCAGAAGAGGAGTTTCAGTGGTGGAGGTGGGTCTTCTCAGTGACCTGCTTCCAAGAAGTTTCAGGAAGGCCATCGTCCTCGGTAGTCGTAGCGATCGATCGACAAGAGAGAGATGCCCCTTCGGCTGCGTGCTTCCTCACAGCGCCGTGTCTTGTTCGGTCGGTATGATTTTTTAAGTGCGATGGCGGTCAACATGCTTCTGAGTGCTCTTTCACTGGAGTTTGTCATCATTGTGGCCTGTCCGGCCATAAGATGTCAGTTTGTAAGAAGAATCCAGCGAGTATCATCTGGTGGGAGTCAGCCCCTACAACATCTTTATTATTTACTCCACGAGGTTCAGTTTAGACTCCGGTAGCTGCTCCCGTGACTCAGTACCCTTCAGGATGGGTTCCTCCTGCAGCGTTCCCTCCAGCACCTTCTGCAGGGTTCTACTGGAACACTATGCCGTCTGCACCGTCGTTGTTCGCTCCATCTGTGGCAGCCCATGTTCATCCTTCGCCAAGTGTCGGAGTGTCCTCTATTCCGGTACCACCGGGAGTCTACACCATGCCTACACCTGAGACCGTAGGCCGTCCTGACGTGGTGACAGGTACCTTACTAGTTGATTCTCATGAGGCTTTTGTTCTTTTCGAGGAGGATTTCAAAGCTAATCTGATGGTGATTCAGTTATCGCCTTTTGATGTTATTGTTGGTATGGATTGGTTATTCAGTTATCGCGCTAAGATTTGTTGCTACGGAAGACCGTGACTTTGCGAGCCCCGTCCGGTGAAGAATTGGTGTTTCAGGGCAGTACGCCGTCTGATTCCCTTTTTGTGTTGGCCAGCTTATTCCCTAGCCAACGAGCATCAACAATTGGATTGCTTTGGTCTACTAGCACGAAAGCAGATTCATCTCTACGCATCGAGGACATTCCAGTAGTATGTGAATATCCTGATGTTTTCCCTGCAAAACTTTCTGGGATGCCTCTATAGTGGAATGTGGAATTCTGGATTGATCTTATTCCTGGTACCCGACCTATTTCTATGTCTCTGTACCGTTTGGCTCGACCCTTCCAGGGTGAGCTGAAAAAGCAATTGGACGATTTGTTGTCCAAAGATATGATTCGGCATAGTGTTTTACCGTGGGGGGCGCCTGTTCTCTTCACAAAGAAGAAAGATGGCATTTGGCGTATGTGCGTGGGTTGTCGGGCTCTCAATCAAGCGACGATAAAGAATAAATATCCCTTACCCCGTATTGAGGATCTTTTGATCAGCTGAAAAGAGCTAAAGTGTTCTTCAAGATTGACCTTCAGTCAGGGTACAATCACATCCGAGTTCGGAAGCAGGACATTGAAAAGACGGCTTTCTCTACGAGGTATGGTCATTATGAGTATAAAGTAGTGTCCTTTGGACTAACAAATGCAGCTGCAGTTATCATATAAGCAATGAACATCATGATCCATCGGTACCATGATGAATTTGTAGTGGTGTTCATTGATGATATCTTGATCTATTCTAAGATAGAGGAGGACCATGAACATCATTGAGGTTGGTTCTTGAGACCTTGAGAGGAAATCAGTTTATGCCAAGGTGAAGAAATGCGAGTTCGGGATTTTTAAAGTTGGGTTTCTGGGTCATGTGATTAATCAAGAGGGCATTTCAATCGATCCTAGCAAGATCTAGATGGTAGTAGAATGGAAAAGGCCAACCAATATCAAGGAAGTGAGGAGTTTTCTGGGCTTAGCTGGTTATTACCGACGTTTTGTAGAGGGTTTCTCTATCATTGTCAAACCGATGTGTAGGACCGGAAAGGCGACTAGGGGGGGGTGAATAGGCGCTTTCACAACTTTCTCGCCTAAATCAAATTCAACACGAACTTTACTCCTTTAGCTATGAAAGCTAAGAAGATCGATGAAACACGATGGAAGCCTTGTCTTGAATTCGATGCCCGACAACCACACGACACAAAGGTGGAGACTTAAACTCAAAGGCGATCTGGCACAGCGGTCCGGCCGGCTACCAAGCGGTCGACCGACGGCCAACGAGCGATCGGACCGGCTACTAATCGGCGGTCGGACCGGTGGAAATCGGTTCGACCGCGATACTAGCGGTGCGAACGTGGCGGTCGGACCGCCGTTATAAAATCGGTCGACCGGTTCGATCCAAAGATCTTGAAAAATCAAGCCCAAATCCAAAACGAAATTTGATCCAACTTTTGATTCAACCAATGAAACTTGACCAAATTTCGAACACACCTCCCTAATGATATTAGAGACCTATTTCTAGCGACGATCCTTCAGATCCACTTCGCAGAACCGATCTCTCAGGGTTTTACAAAAGAGGTGCACAAACCCTACAAATATGAAAATCTTGATTCAAGACTTGCTTGTGGGGGTTGATGATCTAGATGACTCTAGAAGTATTCCCACACATCAAAGCAAGATAAAAATAGGCCAAGGGACCAAGCATAAACCTTTGAATCAAGGAAGCACCAAAATCATCCAAAAGGGAGAAGAACACAAAGGGAACAAATGATCTTTCAATTAAGCATCACAAGATTGTTTGATCACACTAGATGCTTACAAAGCCTCTCCAACAAGGAGGGCAAGAGCTCACACAAGGAGCACACTCCAAACCCTAGCTTCTCCTCTCCTCTCCTCCAAACCCTAGAAAATGAGGAAGAATGCCAAATGAATGCTTTAGAGGGTTTTCCACCTCCCCTTTTCTATTTATACTTGAGGGCTAGGGTTTCACTTTTGGGACCACTTACACATGGGACCCACACACATAACTATTGAAGCAATCGTCTGCTTCACCACGTGTAGGTTGATCAGCGGTTCTCATCACGTCGCCAAGCCTCTCTTGTCCGAATCCCATCGGAACCTTCCAGAGACTTGCACCGATATCCGCACCACCTGATCCAACCAGCTGTACCGAACTACCCGTTCGATCCATCTTGCCCATTCTGCACCATGCTTGTGTCACACGACCTCACCCGGTATCCGTGATCGTTCTGGACCTCAGCTCTCCAAGCGTAGTCCCGATCCATTCACCGTTGACGTCGTTGACACGCAAGCCACTGTCTGACAATAGACAAACAAACCGTTTAGGGAACAAGTTCTTCACAACTTGACCCACGTCAGCTCCACAATGCAATATGCAACAATAAAGCATTGAAGTTCATATAATAAACACAATCAATTCAACTCAATGCCAAGAAGTCCAAGCTTCAAGTGATCGTGATCGACCGCCCCATTCCACCGTCCGATCGATTTCAGGCGGTCAGACCGATTTCATAACGGCGGTCGGACCGCCAAAAACAAGCCAAATTTTCATTTCGAAATTCAAACCTTCGAAACTTCAATGAATAGAACTTTTGGTAGGAGCTCCAAAATGATGTGACCACATCCGGAGACTCCTCACTTGCCTGCATAACCTATTTTTGGCTCAGCCCCAAAAACCACTTTTCAATTTGGCGGTCGGACCGGCAAGCACTGCCGGTCAGACCTCCCCACTGGCCGGTCGGACCGGTCGACCTGGCCGGTCGGACCGCCCGTGGCCTGACAGCCCTGGAGCAAACCCGAAAACGCGACAAATTGCAAACCAACAAAGCCATTGCCAATTGACTCATCATCCTGAGATCGTGCACATATCCTCACGATATCCACACGATGTCACAGCTAACTCAGAAAGGTGTCAAGTTCCAGTGGACAGAGAGTGTGAGCGCAGTTTCTGCACTCTGAAGGATAGGTTGGTGACCACTCCTATTCTTACCCTTCCTGAACCTGGTAAGTGATTTACTATTTATTCAGATGCATCTCAAGTTGGACTCAGTTGTGTGCTCATGCAGGATGGTAAAGTGATTGCCTATGCTTCGAGACAGCTGAAGAAACACGAGCAGAAATATCGTACTCATGATTTAGAGCTCGCCGCAGTGGTTCTTGCTATGAAGATTTGGCGTCATTATCTGTATGGCGAATCTTGTGATATATTTACTAATCACAAGAGTCTGAAGTATATAATTACCCAGAAAGATTTGAATCTGACGCAGCGAAGGTGGTTGGAATTAATAAAAGATTATGATCTCACCATTCAGCATCACCCTGGCAAGGCAAATGTAGTAGCGGCTGCTTTGAGTCGCAAGGCGAGACGCCCTACCCTCAGTTGTCTTATTACTGATTTTGAGCGTATGTATATCTCTTTCTGTTTTGCGGATCGAGTGCGAGAAGCACAACAGCATAATCTGATGCTTCAGCGGGCGACGAAGCGTCTCGATGAGGGCAAGCAAGGTCATTCAGCATTGATGAGTCTAGCGCGTTGCAGTTTAAGAGCCTCCTTTGCGTACCACAAGGGGGCCTAGTGTAACACCCCAACCCATCACGGGACCTAAAATGCTACTAAATAAACAAGATAACCAATAAACATAAGACATGGTTCTAAATTTCGGCTGAACCTCCTTTGTATAACTAGGTATACTGGAGGTTCCAACAGATGCATATATTATTATCAATATCTCAACATCCAAAGTTCATCGAAGCATTCATAAATAATCTATTCAGCTAAGGCATAAGCAAGCATAATTAAAACTTACCACTCTCATTATTACAAATAACCCAATGCATTCAGGCATAACCAAAATTAATCCTTAAACAGGTTGCTTATTATTAAGGTACGACCTAAATGATAATCATCTTTAAAAGATTGTGTGGTAGTGAGTGCGTCCAAAGCAATTCTACTCCCTCCCATGTATGCCGTTCTTGCAAGCGGTACCTAAAAGCACAACAAAAGCAAGAGGTGAGTCCAAAGACTCAGCAAATATAATAAATGGCATCAACAACATACAAGCATGTAACTCATCAACTATACTTCACAAAATCACATATCAATCACTTTACACATGCATGCTATGCAATATGCTCAACATGGACTTTGATGAGGATATCCTGACTACTTATGAGGCTGTTTAAGAAGCAAGAGCTACACTTCTCAAACAATAGGTGCAATTATTTCTTAACAAGTTTCTTTGTGTTTTCCGTGAGAATTGGACACTACGTAAAAGCAATACTTTGTGCATTCTCAAGTTCGACAAGCTTAAAGTCTTTGGAACCGAGAGGGAGGCTGGAGGCAAAGCAATAGAGGAGCACAAGGAGGAGGGTAACCATATTTGTTACCTAGTTATGAAGTACAAGAAGGTCAAAGCGGTTGGGAAGGAGAAAATCAAGCAGCCCATGCGGCGGATCAAGGAGGAAAGAAGCCGTGTGATGGGAGAGCAAAAGGGGAAGAGGCCCAAGAACTTAAAGCTCAAGTTTTGGATAAGATTTTCATGCCCAATTTAGATCTCCCACAACCCCAACCGAAATCAAATTCGGAATCAACTCAGAATCAAATTCGAATTCGGAATCAGCATCAAATTTGGATTCGGAATCAGCAGGACAGTCCGGAGTAAAACAGTCATAACTTTCACAAACGGAGTTCAATTTGGGTGTTCTTGGGATTGTTGGAAAGATAACTTCAGGCTCGATCCAATGGATCCTCCCTAACTTCGAAATTGCTCCTGTGTCAAAAGATATGACCGAAACAATATGACAGTTGTAAAATTAGAGTTTCCTTTTTGTTTTAGATTGAGTCGGAATTGGAGTAGGAGTTCTAATTCCGAATTAGAGTAGGAGTAGGGCCTCTTGGCCAGCCATGAGGAGGAGAAGGACACTATATATTAAGGGTTAGACCCCCATTGTAACCTCAGACCAGTTTATGCATAAGAATAGAAACATAGCTATTGCTTGTTCTTTCGAAACCAGAGTTAATGCGAGGACTTTGAGAGAGGACTAGGCGATCCATTGATTCGTTCTGCAATTCAAGGTCAAGCCGTCGTTCCATTGGGAATTGGGGACTTGGCGATCGTCGTTCGTGGTCTCGCGACGATCAACTATCCGATATGTTTTGGGCGTATTCCAAAGAGTTGAGGGTTTGTGCATTGGCGCGAGTGCTCAACTACCGACATCGTCTACTTCGCATCATTTATCCACGGTTCCTCATCGAGTAGATCGTGTTCGTAGCCTACCTGTGATTTTCGGGCGAATCGCCAAAGGTATAGAATTTTTGAACGCGTACAAAAACAATATCACCTAAACTCTAGGTATCGTCAGTCATTATGATTCCACCAGAAATTGAATTAACTTTAACCAGTCCATAAGAAATTGAACTTTAATTAAATTAAAATCTATACCTAAATGCATCTAGAATCATAACCTCGTTAATATATAACTATCATGCATTTTTTAGCATTTTGTATTTCTCGATTTTATCGGTGTTTATTCGCTATTGTATTTTCTCTTTAGATCCCGAATTGCGCGACGTGAACAATAACGCCTCCGAGAGTGAACAAGTGGACGTCCAATAAGGCAAGCATCCTCTTTGCACCATGTTGATCCCAATTTTCGTACTGTAGATTTCTAAAAAACAGTGACACTGTTGCATGCTAGTTTCTAGAAATTTATTTGTGATCGGTCAATAGTTAGTTACTACCTAACACTTGAGGCTTACCTTTAATCAGATCATACACTCAAACTTAAGGTAGTGCTTCTATACTAAAATACTTATTTCAGGAATTGCTTAGCCATGCAGTCTGTAGTGTGTCAATTTTATTTTGACAAACTTGGAAACATTAAATGAATTTTATTTATTTTGATTCTTTGTTCAGTCTATTTAAATCTGAAATGAAAGCAAATTTTGTTTATTCACACTGGTTTTAAATCTAGACAAGTGGATGCTAGTGAGGGTGCCTTAGTGCACGAGACTGGGAAATATGGTTGTCTTGTCTGGATTGATTAAGGACTGAACATTGACTGGATAATTCAAGCCCCAACGTACTTCCACACGCAGTGTATGAGCGCTGTTTGGTTAAGTAAAAGGTTAATGCTATTGAGTTGGAAAACAGGAAAGTAAGGACATATGTGTTTGATTGCATATCTGTATCATATGTTCTTAAGAGGGTGAGGACATACATGCATTCCATCACATGTACGTACCTTAAGGGCTCCGATTGCGAATTAATATGTGCAGCTAGCACAGCTCTACTTTCTGTCATTTAATTTCTATTTTTCGAATCGGCATTCCCGGCACAACATGTGGGCCCCCGGTTGGCAGGTTCTATTAGTAACTTGAACTAAGCGGGATCAGTCACACATGGGTATTCCAGCTCAATAGTGTCAACTTGTTGAAAAATACCAAATCTTAGTTTACCCGGCCGGCATACCAAAGGCAGTGTGCAATTATTCCGGAGGCTACGGGCTAACTAAGTCGTGTGGGTAAAGTTGTACACACCTGCAGGGATTAAAACTATTCGAATAGCCGTGTCCACGGTTACGGACAACGCTTGAGTTGAATAGATCTTTGTATAGATTTTTAAATTACAACTTGTTAGATACTATTTTGGTTTAATAAATATTCATGTGATGAGTTAGTGGCCGGCAGCCACTTAAAATTTGCTATTATTCTTGATTACATCTCCTTTTATGCAAAGCTTTAGTCTAAATTGATTTATAAAATTTCTTTATGCTATTTCGGTTTGAGACATATTTATACAATGTTTTTGTGATTAATGGACAGCCACTTAAATGTGGTTATTGTTTATGATTATGCTCTCTTTTACTTACTGTTTTAGTCCAAATGGATTTATAAAATTGCTTTGCTAAAACTTAGCAAGTGTAGATTAAGATGTATTGCTTTATGCAAAATTGAACCATTATAACCTTCCTGTTGTTAACCTTATGCATGTATCAATTCTAATCCTTTGTATAGGTTCTATCAAACACTTTCTTTTATTTAGTTTGTGTAAGTCTTGTTGAGTACCTTCTGTACTCAGTGGAATTGTCCACTTGTTGCAGGTAAAGAACGTCCTAGTTATATTGCAAGTTGAGTCGATTACGTTGATACTTCGGCTTTAATCCCAGTCAAGTTGCCCTTGGGTTATGGCGCTCCACTGGGAAGTTTATTTTGGTACTTCATCTTCCATTTCTGGTTTACCAAATGTTTCCGCTGTAAATTTTTACTATTGTATTCCAATCGTGTATGCTTGTGATATAATGTTGTAAGGATATGTGTATGTTAGCAGCTAATCCTGGGAGCTAACATGAGAGGCATATCCGGGAACCTGAATATTGGATTTGTTACTTATTATTATTATACTTTTAGTATGACTTTTAATGTGGGAACTGAACTGTTCCTTAATTAAGAATTATACTACTAGTATAATTTTAATTCGGCACATTTCAATATTCCAGGGTCCTCACATACTTGCTCTGGTGTCAACTTCACGAGAATGTCCTGCAACGGTGTCAAGTCTATGAGAGCTACCTACACCAGAATTACCTACACCAGAGCTACCTGCATCGGAGTTACCTACACCGATGCGGCAAGGGCCTGGTGCATCCGATGCATCTACACCTCGTGCTCGGTCGACTCCCGTGAAGTCGACCTCTAAAAAGTGAGGCAGCAAGGGAAAATCGAAGACAATCGATTCCTATTCTGATATCTCCTTCTTGTTGTTGGCCCAAAAATTCGTGCTAGGCGAGCTGTTGGTCGAGACAGTAGAGCGTCACCCTACCCTAGGAATGGCTTGCACGAGATTGCATCTATGGTACATGGAACAGGCCAACAAGATGGATGGACAACGACGCTCGGGTGTCAACGTCAAGTTCAAGAAGGATCATCTTAACCATGTGGTTCAAGACTGTGTTTGATGCGACAATAGGTGTCCCAATTTTTCAGTGAGAAGGATAACTCGATTTTGGTAGAGACGACTCTCACGATTCGGTTACCAATCACACAGGACCAATATGTCCGGTAATCGCTGAACCAACTCTGAGATCGTTATCGATCTTGCTAGAAGCACGATCGGCCTGACCACGAAGGTCTATTCCTACATGCAATCGAAGAACACGCAAGACCAAGATAATAAGCAATCTGAAATTGCAAATAAGATTAAAATATTTGATAAAGTTTATATTTTAAAGTAGTATTATAGTTGGTCTAATCGATACAAGCCAATACACGAAGTTGTAACTAAGCTAACTTTTAACTAAACAAAATCCAAGAAAACTAGAGGGGTGCGACCTCCTTATATAGGGAAGGGAAAGCCGCACAAAGCTAACAAAATAGGGGGTGAAACTATTTATAGTACTGTTTACATATAAATAGTGCCTCATGAACAGTATGCGCTACCTAGGGTGGCGGCTTCCCTTGGGCCCAAGCATTACAAGGCCCAATTTGGCCCAAACAGGTGACACAACACCTTCTTTTGATGATTGTAGTGCCTGCAGAAGGAATTTGAAAGTGAGGCTAGATCCATTGGAAAGAGGACGAGATAAGCTTTCTATCAAGTACTCGTGGAGCTCAAACGGACTCCGTTTGTGAAAGTTATGCACATTTGAAATCAGTGTTGTCTGCGGAGGCCGAATTGGATTTCAAAATATGTCCAGCTCGAACTGTTGCTTAACTTGGACAAAAAGTGATGTGATGCTGCATAAATATATATTTTCATTATTAGGTAGCATCATATAGTTCATATAATAAAAATGCACTACTAAAAACAAGCTCATCTGATAATTTAATTGAAGCGTACGAGTTCTTGTAATTGGAATAGCAAGCGTAGCAAATATGATTGTATCCATAGGGGTCATGTCCTCATGAGTGTCTTCACAGTGACCTTTAAGGACTTGTTTTTTCTCTTCAACCTCGACGCCCTTGACACCTCACTCATGCGATGCTGAACACTGTAATTGTGTACAATCACGGTCAACGTTTGTGTAATACCGATAAATGTTATATATAACTCCTTGATTTTGTGTGTGTGTGTGTATACATGATTTCTGAAGCCGAATTAAGGAATTTACTAGTAGGTTTCGTCGACCCACACTTGGTCTCCTTGCAAACCATCAGGAGAATGCAAAATTTGTTGAGGATTACATGACAGAGTCATTGCTGGCTCACCACGACAAGGAATTCATACTTTACCCTACAACCAGGAGTAAGTGTTGTACTAGTGACTATACTTGTTGATTTGTAATTTATAAGCAACACGAAGTTAGGTTTAATGACCATGGCGACATGCCTATCTAGATTCCACTAGATTCTAATTGTAATTATACCAAAACAGAACCAGCTAATATACCTAGATTCCCTAAAGAAGGTTGCACACGATTTCACAATTGTCCAACAATTAATCGACAGGTAAACATATTTTCTCCATAGATAACTTTATTGTAGTCTTTCCTTCCTTTGCAATGGCTAAAGCTAACTTCTTGGAATCACGTTGGTCTTCACTGTGTACTTTGCTAAATGAGGGAAATGCAACGGAAGGATCCTGCGACACGATCTAAATTTCAGGTATTCGCTAGTACACATTAATCTTATATAACACTTAGTAATTTCTCTCGAACTAACCAATTCTATTTTTGCGGTGCCACCGTGACCGCTACCAATGCGGTAGTGGATACTATGTTTACCACAACGTGGAACTACTCGTCAGTTCCGCGATGACCAATGATTGTCAGGTTTATTAATCTTGTAATAATTATTTCATACTTATCAATTTATATATATGCACAAATTTAACCTTCCTAGCGACAGGTTGCGAGCATCGATATAACTATGTTGAAACATGACCATCTCATAAATATTCGAGAATAGTTTGCATCATTCTTGAACTGTGAGGTCATAAATCCAGATGGAAAGTTCCACAATGCAGATTGAACTTGATTGGGATAAGATTGAACTTAATGGTATATGTGTGTAAATATACATAAATAGTTAATTTTAGTTAATTGATTTGTGAAATTGATGTACTTGTTTATGAAATGAATGTGAATTAGATGTATACATGTACTTGTTGTGTTTCAGTTTGTTTCAGAGGGTATGACTAGCATTTCCTGAGGCTAGTCAATAAACAAAAATAGATTTAGTAATACAAAAGAATATCATAAACGGTTCCTTAGGACATACCGTGTGTGATACATCGGCTCTCACGAGATGATTTCATCTACAAATAGTCGTGATACATCACTATCACAGAAAATGCATGCTAGTAAACTATCACGGACGATTTCATCTACAAACTGTCTGTGATAGTCAACTATTACAGAGGGTTCAAAGTTAATAACCATCTATGATAGTCTGTATCACAGATGGTTTGAAAACCGTCTGTGATGACTTCGTATTATTACTGACCTATAAACTCAGATGACTCACGAAATCATCTGCGATAATATTTTTGAATCGTTTGTGAAGATTTTTTCTGTTGCAGTACTGGGTGCGGTCAACTACCCAGATTAGTCTATTCTTCCGCCCTTACAATCCCAGAACCAGTCGCGTTGCCGTGCGGCCACCTCCTCACTTTGGCCTCAGCTCGACTTCGTTGATCCCTGTGGAATCCTCCAGTGTCCATCGGCTGTAGCCACTGGCTGCGGTTCCCCATCTCCTGCTGATTTTGCTGGGCTCCGCACACTGTCACAACATTGATAACCTAGGTGAAATTTCTCCTTTTGCGTTGTTTCTTCTGGAATTTCAATAGGTCGTGTGTATGTTTGGACTTCAGTATTATTTAGTCATTTGACAAAGTGGAGGCATGAGAGGATTATTAGTTGTTGACACTTTCATTTCTAGAAGCCACACTTTTGTAACACTTTTGAGCAGAGATTGTTGAATCAATTTGTAGGGATGCTAATATGGACTACTCTGGTGGTTCCTACTTTTCATCTTGGCCCAATTCTGCTTCTGAGAGCTATAATTTTGTGGATGGTTCAGTGGAATCATACGCAGAAGGAGGCATGCCACCTTCAGGCAAATTAATGAGAGCTAGATCAAATCGCAATTTAAAATTCAGTGAGCATGAAACAGACCCCACTATGCTTACAAATGGATGCTTGCCGTACAACAACCAGACTGATTTATTGTCTGGCGAGATTGTATCTAAGGATAAGCTTCCTCACAGTCTTCTAGATCTTGAACAGCTACAGAACAACGGCAATCTGCAAAGTAATTTAATTACCCAAGGGATTCTTCAGTCCAATTCAACACCCAGAACATTTCATCCGCGGTTGGTACCCTTGGCCTCCCATAACTGCCTCATCCGTTATCCGGTTCCATTGATAGTAATGGTAGTGAAACTTCTGCATTTCTTGCTGATGTACATGCTGTTTCTTCAGCCTCGACTTTGTGTTCCATATTCCAAAATGCTTCTTCCTTCATGGAACCAAACTTTCTTTAAAAACATATTTGACAAGTTGGACTCTGTGCTTGCAAATGTTCAGATACCACCACTGACCAATGACAATAAAAGTGATTACCCTATTAGCCATTCTTCTGATGTGTAACCCCAAGCAAATTCAGCTCATGGGAATAGTGTCAGCGTGAAGCCACGGGTAAGTGCTCGTCGTGGATAGGCAACTGATCTTCATAGTATTGCTGAATGGGTGAGTTCTCTTTTTAGATCAGTTCACTTTATAATAAATCAAACTGTTGTATCATTTATTTGGATTGGTTGTTTTTTTAATTATTATTTGCATGCATCCGTAGCATATAGTCTTAACTGGAATTTCCCATAATGCTGAAGCTTCGCAGAGAAAATTTCAGAGAATGAAAAATCTCCAAGACCTTGTCCCAAATTCCGATAAGGTATTCTTTTTTGTGTGTATGTTTTATGTTACCACAAAAAATGCGAAAATATTTCATTTGCCCCCCATGCAGCATGCAGTTGCACTCGCATTCATGACTACTGAAGTGGTCATCCAACTAAAATATATGCAAGTACACCTAAAGCTTTGTTACTTGTATATAATGAAACAACGACAGATTGAGGTATGGTAAGAATTAAGAATATATGAGGGGCAAATATGTACTGAAGTATGGTTTGAAATTGACCCTTATATTTGGGACAGATTGATGAATTATGGTTTGAAATTGACCCTTATATTTGGGACAGATTGATGAAATTTTGGGACTATTTTGGCCATGTTTCTAGCACTGGCCTGGTGCATATGTGCAAGGTTTAAGAAACAAGAAAGCCTCGTGCTTACCCTTTTTGTTGCGTGAAGATTTTCTTTTAGATGGAGGCATTTTGTTTTTTTGCTGTTGGGTGCATACTTCATGCAGGATAGTTGAACTAGGCTGGAGTTAATGCAAAAACCATGTAAAAATGTAGCTCCTACAGCAATACTTTCTAGATTGTTTGTGTTTCCGTCGATACCAGTACTTTTTCCAAGGAAAAATTAGCACCCGAGTGATAATTTCCCTTCTATTGTCGTTGCGCTGGCATGTACTTTCTGCAAGTAGTAGTTCCTGATAAATTGATTTTATATGTTTGCTTGCAACATAATTTGTTAGGGTTTTCTCAGAATCAGCCATGGTCTGGAGACAAAAAAAAATAGTGTTTTCTCATAAACATTTGTGGTCTGCAGTTATTTAGAAATTTTGAAGTCATTCTCTTAAGAGTTTTTAGGAACCAAATATAGAGATGCCTAACATTCCAGATTAGAGAGTTTTGGTGGTTAATCTTAATTTTCATGGGATAAATTTAGCTCTCAATCCTTCTTGCGTTTGGAAGACATTTCATCTCCACGAAATCCATTCAACTATGTTATGGTATAACTTAAAAGTGAGACAGACAGTGGTGGGAGTGTAGCAGGTGGCAATGGTGTTAATATCGAGGCCGTGAGCCACAATAACGGCTCGGTGGAGAGAGAAGCTCGAGGTACGGAATTAGAATGATTTTGCATGTTTGTCACAGCTCACAACAACGTGCATGCATTAGACGTTCCTAGTTCACACTTTGCTTTCTTTTGGCTGGTTTTGACAAAGCAGATGTGGTGTGCTACTTTGCTTCTAGAAAATAGAATTACAAAATAGTTGAAACATCTACATGCTATGGAAGTTTACTGGGAATGACATCTTCTTTAATTCGTAGGGGTATTTCTTCTTATTTTACGATGCATATAATGCAAAGACATTGGTACAAAATGGGTAGCAGACTGGATCATCATAACATAAGAACGGTTATTCAGACAAAAATAGAGATGGGATTATGTATCTATTTTGTAGAAAGCAATGAATTAATGAGTATTAACTGGTGTCGTAGCAAAAAGCAGCTATCTGATAAAAAAGAAGGGGGCGCGGACAAGCCTAGAAGGGCTCAGGGATCCTCGGAAAAAATACGAGCTAGTGACAAGAACGAGATGGTATTATTATTCCGAGAAATTCGTGGTGTCTTTTCCTTCTTCTACAGGAGGAGGGTGACCCCCTATTTTATAATCCTCCATGAGAGGGTCTCTACATTATCATTCTAACCCTATGATAATACTATACACGTAGGGGCTGCAGGGACATTCCCCCTACGCCTAGGCCTTGGTTCACAGTGGATGCTCCTGAGCCTAGTCTATCCTGCTGGTGCCTTCGGTCCAACCGCTAGTAAGGGCTTCGGTTCACCCAGGTGATCCGGAGGGTTTGCTACTCGGGCCGGGGACACTCGGAGGCTTGGGTCCACCCGGAGGTGACCGAGGGCCTCTGCTCGAGCCTCGTGGGGCTTCGGGGACACTCCGGAGGGGGCTTCGGGTCCACCCCGGAGGACCTGCTCCAGGCCTTGCGGGGCTCTAGGTTCACCCCAGAAGACCTGCTGCTCTGGACCTTATGGGGCTTTGGGGACACTCCAGGGGGGCTTCAGGTCCCCCCCCCAGGAGGCTTCGCTCGAGGTCCACCACCCGGGTTTTAACGATTGCTTCGCTTGGGTGTCAGAGCCGGTGGGGCCGCCACCCCTACGACAACTGGGATGGTAGGGTTCTCATATATGAATTTTTTTCACTAACTTGTTAGATAGAAAGAACTGGTCTTAAGAGCTAGATGATAGTACCTAATCAAATGAACAAGTGTTTTTTTGGTGCTTGTGAATTTTATTTGATCATGTCTATTACTGTGTTCTACAACAAAATATATCAAAGTAAAATGTCAATCTTAAGAAGTCCTTGGCAGTTAGCACGTCTTTGCCTCTTTGGGGCCTCTCGATGATAACCTTCATTCAAGATCATAGTAATTCACTCTTGTATATTTGGAAATTAGTTATGTATTAACATGGTTCTTGAATCACAGGTTAATTGATGTTACAATTTTAATTTGCAGCGTCTCATGTATGATTATTTTTCCGTTGCAACACACAGGTATCTAATTAGGCGCGATAATATAAGGAATCAATTCATTCATGGTCATGTTATAATTGATTTACCTAAAAAACATCAATGGTTTTGAATTTTGACTGCAAATTGTACATAACTTAAGCTATTAAAACTGTTTGGTCTAACTTCAAATGTATGGCTAAATTTTCCAATAAAAATTTGTGCTTTCTGCTTGCTTTGAACAACAATTTGAGATTTTGTTTAAAAACAATTTGAGCATGGAAAGCAATGCACAATTATTTTGCTTTCCTACCGATTTAGAAAACTTCAACTTTGTACTTACACTTCACACAATATAGAAATTGTTTGGTTCAAAATATAGGATTCCATCATAGCATACGGACACTCTACTAGTCTAAAATATATAACATTTCAAGTTAACTTACACCCATATTATACACAGAGAAATTAATCACTTCCAACATTCAAAATTCAATTTTTAAATAAAAAAATGTCTGCTAGAATTCCATATCCTGGTCCACAACGGGAAAGTGGGGATTCAGTTCTCGCCGGATTTGTGAACCTAGGCAATCAATAAGGCATCTTTCAGCCCTAGGTTAGAGAGGCTACGAGTGTTCAATAAAAACACAAACTGAAGAATGTTACAACTTAGCTAAATTACACCCTATCAAACTCAAGCTCCAATTTTACTTTGTTAGTTCAACTTCACAGAACATAATATAGCACCCTACCAACAAACTTGTGACAGCACCAGAATTACTTTTGGAATCGTGATGTTCTTCGTCTGGTCCATTGACAGCACCAAAAGTTCTTTTTTCTATTCCTCTTACACAGCTACAATTGCCCTGACTCTGAAAAACTCTGCCTCTCATCTCAATTTTTTTTTTCAAAAGAGATAATAAGAATAAGATACATCAATGACTTGAAACAAAATTGTAATTGCATACCTATGCGATAAGCCAGATGTTGCAGGCTCCTGTTAGGGACATGGCATAACAGAGCACTCATCATCATATAAAAGAACCGTCGAAACTCGAAAAACCAGGAATGTCATGTTGCCTGGTAAAATCATGTCTCATCCTCGCAAGCATCTTTAGTCACAATAAAGCCTTATCACGGAGTCAGCACCAGCAGTGAACAACCAAGGCTGTCTTGGATGGAATTTGCAATCCAAAACTCCTGCACACCAACAGCACAACTAATGGTTAGACATTGTACCACGATATCTAGAGAGCAACAGTGTGAAGTAATGCAAAGGTCATCAAGTTATAAATAAAACATAACGAAAGAACTTTTTTTCAGAAGAAAAAAAAAAGATGACAACATAATTGTTTCTACGAATACAAGGTTTCTGACCTGTTGTGAATCATCATCTTGAATTTGCAGCAATGCATACCCATGGATCCAAATAACCCAATCAACCCAATCTAACTTTCTTCTTTAGAAATATATGTAATTGCTCTAATTTAACAAGAAACATTTAACTAATACAAATTATGGATTCAACACAATTCAGTACCTAATTCTCAGAATTTTCCAAGCAACAAATACACCATCCAAGCATTTTCTTGTATGTTGCAATAAATAAAGGTGCAGCACAAACACATCCACATAAACATGCATGTGCTTCAGACTGAAATGGTGTCACAGAAATTTTGAGCTCATTGTATGGATAGAGGACTACAGAACATGCAGATTTCTGGTTTAGTGCAAACATCTGTGACAGTATTCCACGTTCCTACCCCTCTAGTAAAATAAAACATAATGCTGTAACCTCCTGTCTGAATTTAAAATAAGTATCATGTAACTGCTTCAATGAAGGCAAAAATATTATGGAAGCGAACAAGAATCTACAAGTGGAAGGACACGTAAAAGTATGCGAATTATAGAAACAACTGGATATATATGTATACCTCTTCCATCTGAACTCAAATGACCACGAAGAATTTCCAATGGTACAATAAGTGGGTTCTGGTTAAGATCCGAATAGACCATTCCATGAAATACATAGGCCGTACAATCCTCGGAGGATGAGGCAAAAAGAGGGTATCTACGGTGAAATGTAACACTAGTGATATCCTTTGAGTGGGTCCTGAAATTAAGCAAATGAGTTTTACATGAGAAAGAATATCATCCAGACCTGTAAGCTGTAACTAATGGGTATTCTCAAAAAAGAAGCGAACTAATGGGATTTCAAAAGAAAATAAAATATAACAATATAATCAGAACCACAAAAGAGAAACCCTAGTTGCACTAGAAACATTAGAGAATCATTTGACCAAACTGTGGAAATTCTTGACCTTGAATAGAGATTACTTCTGCCCTTCATGGTGCTTTTTTTTTTTAAAAAAAAAAAGATGGCACGACTTTGATGGCAAGCGTAAAGGAGTAAGCGGTGACCACACTAGGCAGCAAAACATGTGTGACGTCCCATATTGTCCATAGTATTATTCAAGTATTTTAGTACACAGAAACACTTTGCAATACAGATAATGAAATATTAAGTTGGCAGAACAAAAACTTGTCAATACAAATACAAAATAATATTCTCAAATAGATGTTGTTTTAGAATGTGTGCCGTGCAGTCAACATTTATAACTTGACCATTAATGCACAGAAAGTATTTAGATTCGTCTCAAGAAAATGATGCCAGTATTGAGTAGATGTCATCGAACGTACTTTGACATGATTATATATTTTAAATTTTTTATGACATATAATTAATAAAAGTAATGGTCAAAAAATGTTTATTGAAAACTGTGTTTATGTCCAAAATGACAAGTAAAAAAGAATGGATGGAGTAAATGATGATCACAGATAGAAGCATTATTGATAAATAAAAAATGTTTTGTTCAGAAAAAAAAGCGTTGAAATTCAACCCTTGGATGCATCTCAAGTTCCTTTTCAATCATTCGCCTAGAGCATTTACCATGTAAAGAAAATAACAGTGCCCACGATACTAACTTGGCGATGCATATCAGCATAGCTAGATCTTTTAAATGGTTGGTAATCCGTCGACGATGCTGGACGGTGGATCGTCTACAGCGAAGCAGCCTGCCAAATCAATGGGTTTGCGTTTTCTATCGTTCCGCCAGTGAATCGATTGACCATCTATTCATTGGCTGCACGATCACCTCACAAGTCTGGGTGCGGTTTCTTTGACTGGTGGGGCTGCAGCAAGGTATTCCAAGTGGCCAGACCACTCTCGAGAGTCACTGGCTGGCTTGCCACCCACGTTGCTGTGCCAAGGAACCGCCGACGATGCCTCGACACCTGCATTATTCTCATTTGTTGGATGCTCTGGAAGGAGAGGAACGAGGGTCTTCAACCAAGTTTCCAGTTCGGTCGATCTATTGATTTCGCGAATCTGTGAGTACCGCCACTTGCGCATGGCGGGCTCTCGTCGTCTAGAGGCGCTTTTGGGCCCAGAGTAGTCTTCTGTTAATCGCCTACTTCCTGCTTGGCTTCGGCCGAGCCTTTTTCTCACCCCCGCCCCCGAGTTCGCTCGGCTATTTTTCTTTTGTAACCATTACTGTTTTGTTTTATTTCTCTTAATCGAAAAAAAATCTTTTTAATAGAAAAATATGCATGAAGATAACAGAAGAATCTTACTTTAATGTCTTGTATGACCGAGTCGATAGATCAGTATCAAACCAACACAATTTACCATCTTTGCTGCCCACAATAACATTATCACCTACATGAAAGAATTGCAAAGTCATCACTATACAAATCCACTTATAGTGATGCACTAGCATTGATTCTAATTTCTAACAAATGATTTACTTCTTAGGATGATAAATGCAATGTGAAGCAATTCTGTAACCGAAGATCTAGCAATTGTTAAATTGGTATACAGCTGACTTGTAACGTACCACCGGGATGGATTGAGATAGAGGAAATCTCACGGACACCTGACTCCAGCTTCTTGACTAACTGTGCTTTTTGGAGATCATAAACCTGAACAAATTTCTTCGTGGCAACAAAGAACATTTTCTGACTTGGATGGAATGCTGCTGCAACAGGGAGGCCTGGCAGTTTACGGAAAGGATGGTGCGAGTGCTTCTTGGAGAGCTGATGCAACAGTACAGCTCTTGAATCACGTACAAATGAATCAAGGTATACAATTGGACGAGAATATTAAAAAATTGTAAAGATCTGCGAGCAATACGCACTATGTGCCCATACATGTCTACACAATTATGAATTAAAAGAGCCCACCCCAAAAAAGGGGAAAAATTCACTTTCGACTTGAACAAGGAAAATGGCAGTGTATCAGGTGCAATCCAACTCTAAGGGTGTAACATGCAATCCAGGTTAGATTGGGGCACCAAATATATAGTCTATGGAGTGTTTGTAGCACTCTTTCAACTTTCAACTTCAAACTCAGTGTGTTGGGCAAATATAAGGTGGAAACCACCCTCTGCGTGTAAACTCCGAAGAAACCATACGTAAAAGTTTCAAAAAAATCTCAACAATTATTGTATGTAGCATAGTTCCCAAAAGCGCGGTTAAATGCAGTCGCTGATGCGAGATTTGGGTTCGTAGGTCGCCACTTTTTCTTTCAATTTCTATTGCGAACACGAACCCATACCTAAACCGATTCGGCTCCAACGAATCCGGTTCACAATTTGCGGTTTTATAACTAATCCGGTAACTATGGTATGCAGGATAAGTTATATTATACAACCTTGTAAAATTTGAAGAGCTAAATCAATCACATTTGAAAGATATGAAAAAGACAAATTCAGCCTGAATAGTTATTTTAAACTGTTCATCACTATTCATTTCGCAGCTCATCAATTTCATATCTTTTAAATGCGAAGAGTTTAATCTTCCAATCTCACATGATAATAGAATATCACCTCACCTATGTATGGTAATTTTTTGAGAATTTTGGAAAACTTTTACATATGGTTTCTATGGAGTTTACATGTAGAAAGTGGTTTCCACCTGATATTTACTCGTGTGGGAAGTGGGTTAGCAGAAACAAAAAGACAAGTTTGTTGTGAATAGTACTTTATATTTTGATTTATGATTTGTCAAAATTTTCTAATTTCTGTTATTCTTAACATAGAATGAGTTTCAACTTAAAATTTTAAACACGGGTAGAGTAAATCAATAAATACATGTAAAAATTTTCAGAATGTTTCATGTTGATTTGTGCCCCAACCAAGCTAGATTGCACAATTACACCTAGGCTTGTTTGGGCGGGTGGAGATTAGGTCCAATCCCTTTGAATTGGTACGGATTTGAGTACAATTTCCTTGCTAATCCAAAGGGATTGGATCTAATCCTTATCAAAACAATCCCTAAGGCGGATTGCACCTGATCGTTACCCAAGGAAAATAGCTAATTTTAATAGGACTCTCACTGTAGAATTGTGGTAAATGATTAACTGATTTTTATTAGACTGCTGGATGGCAGCGGCAAGATTGAACTAGAGAAAATTAATCTTTTATCATTCTTGGTTATTCTGCTGATACAGCAATTGGAAATGAACAAAGTGAACAAGACATGCTTCATGGAGGATATCGCTTGGCACAACTGTGGTAAAATAATCTCCCTTAAAATGCCACTCCACAGTTGACACAGCCTGGACAACAAAATAGATTGTAAGCAAGCAAACAAAAAGTTCCTAATTTCAAAGGAAAATGAAATTTAAGTAAAATCTTGGTACTATACCTTATGATGGATCAACGTGATCCCATCAAAAATGTCATGCTTCGCCCACCTCACAGCTGGTTTCTTATCACCTACAATATAGCAATAGTTTTTTAGAACATGGTGAACAAGGTAGTAATACATCAGCAGAATTTCTTGGCCTCTTGGGTGACAACTCATCGTACCAGTGTCTTCTTGAGGAGCCAGTTCCTCAACACGGAGGAGCTCTTTTGTCCTCATTTGAACTTCATCATCCCCCACCTCAGCATTAAGAAGCAGCAGATCATGGTCCCTACATCAAATAAGATGAATGATAAGAATATGTAAAGCTCACAACAGAAAAGCACACATGGGAATAGCAAAGGCTTACACAATAGCAGCAAGAATTGGCTTGTCAGGTGAAGGATTCCAGGCAATACGATGGACATCACCACCAACATTCCAAACCTTAAGACAGCGGCCAGTTTCAACCTCCCAAACACGAATTGTTCCATCAGATGAGCCTTCAGAAAAGTAATTGTAATTAAAACATAGTCATGCTCAAGATGAAGAGAAGTTTTCTACAGAGAAGCCTCTTCATTGCGTTAGCTGAGTATATGCTGCAGCTTGGCATTACAGTAATTTTTTAACAGCACTTCCATTTTACTACTTTTGGATATCACACGTACTGATAAAGATGATCCCAGAAACAAAAATGACATTAGGCCACATCATCAAAATAGTCATAACCCTTCAACAGAACTAAGAATGAATCATGGACACATGTTTTGCTTAACAGTTGCAATTATGAAATGATTATTCCCCTCCCTTCCCATGTGAAGACAGTTTTTCTACTCCCTGCTCAAATAGTATGGGATTCCTAGAAATTCACACAACAACGTGCAGGTAGAAACCTAGCATATTAATTAATAACACTAACTGATAATGACCATGGATATGCATAAAGGGCATTCTTTTGAAATGGTGAGAATACAACAACAGAGTTCTTTGTGCATTGGTTATCAATTAATATAACATTTGAACCATCAGAACATTCACATATATATCAGGCAAAACATAGAGAATAAAAATCAACAGTATATACCTGATGCTATCCACTGCCCTGTTGCTTCAACTGAAAGAGACTTCACTGGACCATTATGGCCCTTGAACTCAAGGTAACAAGTTCTTGGGTATGGCCTCAAATCTTTTTTACTAGGTAGTTTCGGCTTGAGTGATTCAGGATCAATGTTTATCTGTGAGATTATCAATTAATCATCACATGTTGGAAAAATAATAGTTTCTTTCAAAATATTGAATGGTCCAGAATGATAAATTGGAACCCAGGTAATAAATAGCTTCATATACTCATGAGAAGAACATAGGGCTTCCACTTACACGCTTTTTGTGAGTTCTAGGGCATAGATAAAGATCTAGGCACCGATCAAATCCTTCCCTAAGTGCCTTCTCATAAGCAGGTACACTTCGAAGGGAATCAAATCTGGAAAATCCACAACTCAAAAATTATATATCCCAGACCATACATAAGAGAGTTCATAATGAAAATGTAGAATGATACAATACCGTTGTGGAATAAACTTCGGCCTGTCCTCCTCGTACATAAGCTGGTACGAATCTATCTCCTCTTGTGTAGGAATATATTCCACAGAAGGATTATATGACTCTTCATGACCTGAATATATAAAATTAATGGCATCATAAAGAATGAATATAACTTCAATGTTTGTATCAAATACTTTTAATGGAATGAAAAACCGTGATGTCAAATCAATTATCAAAAAGATTTTTACACAAGTGACAGATTATGCAAAAGGATGGCACACTACCTGGTAAATTTGGTTTAGGAGCGGGAATGTAGGTCAAGCCTTGCCGCTTATTGTCTGCTGCATCAGTTTCATCTCCCCACAAAAGATAAAAATTAGGCTCCTCCTTTGGCTTGTCAAGCTTTATCCATCCTTTACGAATGGCTCTGACAAGTTTAACAACCTGCCCAAAGAATACATTAGCTACAAGGTAAACTGAATAGGAATGCCAATTACATAACAGTTAAATAGCAGGTTAGAAATGAGATAACATGAAGTAAATTCCAAAGCAGTTTCAAAGAGAAGTTAACAAATAAGTCTTATGGCTATTGAGACTATTTGACCAGTATTAACAGCAGTACAGGACATGATCTTATTCAGTTCTTACCCAAAAAAAACACACTGGAACAACAATGGAAGTTTAGTTAACATCATTATTCCTTAATTGCAACGTGCAAAAAATTAATACACTGAAATTTGAATGACTAAACAGCGCAATGTAGCCAACCATAACAAATGAAAACTAGAAACCCTTCATGATCATGTATTTGATTTACTAAAGCAGGCACATGTGACCTGCCAACATGTCACGGGTTCACTGTGGAACAAATTTATTAGATCATACCATATATAATACAACTCAAAGGGATCTTATTTTTTATGAAGAAAGATGGTTAAAATCTAGAAAGAACTCAGTAAGAATACATCCATGCAGTCAGTTATATATAGAAAAGATATCGAACAAAATAGTTAATGAAAATGATCCAACATAACAGAAAAAGGGACGGAATAGAAGATATACCTTCTTCTGCTCCCACTTTGAGGAACAAATCGCCTCTTTGGCTCAGGAGCACTAGAAAGTGGATGCCCTTTATCATCATATTCAAACCAATCCACATAATCCTAGAAGAAAAGTTAAGTTAACCAATTTCGAGCCAGATGCATTATAAGTATAGAGAAAAAAAGGAAACCATTGAATTCTAAACGAATAATCTCCATTTACAAGCATGTAGATAACCACCACTGGCAGATTGCATACTGAATCTAAATTAATGTTTGTGTACTGGCTGCACATCAGTGAAAATAGGTTATAAATAAGCTATATGTCAGCAAAGAAAAAGTAAGCATTATGCATGGTACTTAATAAATGCTAGCCTGAATTCTCTTCTAAAAGTTTATCATAAAAATATACACATCCAAAAAAGCTAACATTGCACCAAGGTGTAATATTTTACTCAATACTTATAAACTAAACATTTCAGATAAATATACATAAGTACATAACAGATATTGGTTGTTACACATACTGGATATGGATTAACATTGGTCTGTGGAGTCTTTCCCTTCAACAATCTACTAATTATCTTTGCCTCTTCCTTGGTAATCTGCACCTCCTCATCATTATACTCATCATAGATCTTCCTCCTATACTTGACAGCAAAAGAAAGCAAGGAAGGAAATTAAATTAGTAAGAAAAATCATAGCCAACCAAGCTAGCATCATACAGTGTAAGGATAAAGCAAAGACGAAACAGAAAAATGCATCTGCTGACTGGAACAGAGATCCAAAACATGGACAATTTAGTCATAATGGTTTTCAAGAACCTCTCTTCATCCATGTTCTGCAAGAAGACTACAATCTAGAGCATTTAACCATAATGGCTCACAAGAGCATTTTTACTCCATGTTTTGTAAGAAGATGTTAGGCCTTCTTAATAGTAGCACTGTAAGTTTTGGGGTATGACCAAACTGAGATGATAAAAAAATCCTAGTGCACATCAAGAAAAACAATAAATAGAAAAAGATCCTACAAGCAACAACATTTACTCGAATGGTCTCTGATTCAGTCAATCCTAAGCTGTAAAATGAAAGTTACGACATGTGGGTCATTACTCAAATCCTAAGTTCATTGGGTGCAAGGTTGTCACTTGCACTGCTTCAGCTACTGATACTACACCAATCAATGTTCTAGTCCCTTACCAATTCTTAGCATCATCAGCATTCCTGAGGTATGCCTCGATTCGGCCCTCCCTATCCCGCTTCTTGATCTTCCTCCCGGAGATGTCGTAGCCGACATGCTCCTCGTTCTTGTACCACTCCAGCGGCACGTCCCCCACCGTATTCCGCGGCGCCACCTGCAGAAAACAATGACGGTCAATTTTTAAGTCCCCAGGTACGCCAATAAGAAAACACAAAGCCACAGACTAATCTATGAAATAGCACTTCAAACCATTGAAGGGGCTATAAGAAGAAGAAGCTTCACCTCATCCTCGGAAGAGTCGCTCTCTTCCGCCGCCTCCGGCTCGTCGGACTCGGCGTCGGAGCCCTCACCGCTGTCCTCAAACGACAGCGAACCCTGCAGCACCAACAATCCAAGCGAAACCCAAAAAAATCATCCAAAAAACCCCACAAAAATAGGGAAAATCGAAATCCTTCGAGGAGGCAAACAGGGCTGGACCTCGTCGTCCTCGGACAAGACGTCGTCGCTCCACGGAGAATCATCGGCGGACAGGTTGTCGTGGTCGTCGTCGTGGTCGCGGTCGCGGTCTCCGTCTCCGTCTCTGTGCCCCATTTCCGGCGAAGCTCTGCGTGCTCTGGACGCGGAGGAGAGGCGGAGGCGGAGGCGGGGCTTGCTAGGGTTTTACGAGGGGGTTCGTTTTAGGGGAAGAGGGCAAGAAGGCCCATGTGCTTCGGTGAAAATTTTCGGGCTTGGGCTTTCGTTTGATCCGACCCGGTAAATAATGGGCCGTGCTGCCTGACGGTTGGGCCGTTAGCTTGGGATCCTAAGCACCGTAAAGACTTGTTTTCAATAGAGGGATTAGAACCATGCTTTCAAATTGTAAGAGATTTTAGTTTAAATTCTAAATTAATTTAAAGGGATTGAGTTGGATCACAATATATTCAAACAAGCTCTAAAACAGACACAGCTTCCCTATTTCCAATTCGTGTTCCCATCCATGCCTCGCCCTACGTGGCATGCATCTACAGCCCTTTGCGCGCTCTCTCCATGCATAACAATTCAGTAACTGTTTGGGTACGTTCATTTTGGTGCAAGTAGGGGTACTAATGGGTTGGGTTTAAACGGGTTAAACGGGTCAGATCCTTGATTGGGTTGGCTTTTGGATGGGTGACAACATATTAGAAGAGCCAATGGGTTAGGTCGGATTGGGTTTCCCTATAGAAAGTGTTGGGGTGGGGTGGGGTCGGTTCAGAAATCTAAGTTGAGAACGGGTTAAACCCGTTGGTGTTGCGATAGGGTTTGCCCCGTGGGTTTGCTCCACGCTTGTTGAGGCCACATGGCATGGAGAGATTATAGAAGAGGAATTGTTGAATGCCATCAGGAGACCCAGCTATGCGTAGGCTCAAAACACCGTAGATGCATAGCCATTATCGTTGGATTCCTGTTGCTGTGTTGTTCACCAAAAGTGGCTATTGTTCTGTTCATCAATAGTGGCAGATGCAGCTAGCAAGCTAGGGCAGTGTGTTATGGGCCCATGGTCTGCTGGTGAATTACTACTTACTAGCATCTTCTCACCACTTTGATGATTTAATAAAGGTGTGCACACTTTTATAGTTGATATTCAACTACAAATGAGACTAAGAGATACTCCTAGCTAGCTAAGTTGGTTAGGTGTTTGCTGCTTTACACTTAGGGGTGAAAACGGATCGGATACGGACGGATAATGGCACTGTCATATTTGTTTTTATATTTTTTTGGATCCGGATACGAATATGAATACTCGGATACGAATACGGATCGAATAATATGGAATACTGAATACTGAGCGAATACAATTGAAACCAATACGGTCGCAAATATTTTTTGAAACATGAAACCCCTTAAATTGTATGCAAAAAAATAACAAAAACATATAACTAGTTTATTTGATGCAAACATTCATGAATTATTCATATTTTCAGCAACCACACATAACATTGGCACTAGCAAGCTGCATTAACTAGTTCATCACAAACATAACACTTAGTTTACCATATTTAACTCATAAGTCATAACTCACAAAGTCACAAGTCATCACATATTCACACTTAGTTCATTACATACATAAACTTAGTTCAAACTAACATTAATCAGGATGGATGATTAATCTATACACAAATGACTGCAACATCCCAAAGTATGTTATCAAAAATAAAATTAATAAAGTTATTATTTTATTGGATTTTCTAAGATTTAAAAGAATTTTCTTGGTTAAAAATAAATAATAATAAAATAAAGTCAGCTATTTAGTTTCCTAGTTTTCAATGAGAAAAAATAAAATTTATTAAGATTTCTAGGATTTTATTGGATTTAAAGTGAAAATTAAAAAAAAATACTTTCTTGAATTTTTTAGATTTAAAAAAGGTTTTTCCTATTTTTTTTAGAAACTAAAAACAATTTATGTGCAAAAAATAAAAACCAAAATTAATTTTGAATTAATTTTATTAAGTTCAAAATAATTCAAGGAATTTTTGTGATTTTTTCTAGAAATTTTTAACTCTATTTGCTATTTTCTAAAAGGCTATTTGATTTGTTCCATTTTCTGAAATTCAGAAATCAATTAAAATCTCATTTTTCTCTATTGGGCCGAAATCCGAATATCCGGACTTGGTCTTATCCGGATAATCCGTATTTGTATCCGTATCCACCGGATAACATGTGTACCGTATTCGTTTCCATTTCTGAAAAAAAAAATCCCAATTCGTTTCAAATCCGAATTCGTTTCTGATCCGAAAATCATCCGAGAAAAATCTGATCCGAGACAATCTGAATCTGTTTTCGTCCAGATCGGTCAGAAACTATCTGATCCATTTTCATCCCTATTTACACTAGCTAATTAAGTAAGTAGCTACTGAGTGACCTCGACCTCTCCTCTCTCGCCCTTCCTCTTCTCCGGTCACTTGTCGGTCAAGGAAGGAAATGGAGGAGCTATGGAAGGACATGTCCCTCTTCACCGCCACTGGCTTGTACCACCTCCACTTGCAACATCATCATCCTCCCCCCTGTAACATCCTAAAATTTGGGATTATTTTTAAATATGTGAAAATGTGAACTTTTTAAAACTTTTAGTGAATTTTGTTGACATTTGCTTTTCTGGATGAATTTGCATGACTTCTTATCTAATTAAGAAATTTACGAAATCAAATATTGGAAATTCAAAACTAATTAATGATCAAAATGAATTAAAACAAAAGATGATAAATAAAAATCCAAACTTGGTGAATTTATGCTGGTAATAAGATAGGGAAATTAATTCAAGCATGTATTGCAAATTTCCCCCACATCAAATAATAAAGTGCATATAAACATAATCTTAAAAGAGTTTTAGCGAAATATACATAACACATAAAATTCTGAAACAATTACATAATAATCTAAATCGTGTTATGAACTTTCTCAAAAAAATTCATAATTTTTGGAGCTATATATCTCTATTTAAAAAATTCCTAAACACCCTCAGCCATTTAAGGAATTCTAGAAAACTGAAATATGTTCCCTCTACTGCTAATCGGCCTGGCCCACGGTCCAGGCATCTTCCTCCACGATGCTCGGTGCCCAGTGCCAACTTCACCACGCCAAGGACAAGCGTCCCTTTACCTTCCCCTACATCTCACCTGTGCCCTCCTTCTCTCTAGGACCGCCGCTGTGAGGACCTCCTCGCGTCGCCCGTGGTCACAGCCACCAGCCCGTCTCTGGACTCCTCTGTAACATCCCAATTCTAAGTCTTGGTTTCACATGTAAAAAAATGAGAAGAAATTAAAACTTTTCTTGCACCTTGAAGTCCTTGAACATTTATGTAATTCTTGTAAAGGAATTATGTAAATCAAAAATCAAAATCCTCATTTTACTCCAATCAAAAACCTCCTTGGCAAAGATCTTGTGCCAAACCCATGTAAATATTTTTTTCTGAGCTCTACGGATGACTTGTGACACCTCTGAATTATTTCATGATTTTTAGAAATTATTTGATAATTTTTGGAGGCAAGTCAAACCAAGTCAAACCTTGTACAAACCCTAACTCTAACCTCTTGGAAATTTCTTGAGGAGAATGCAATGCATGAAAACCCCTAGAAATTTTATGGAAGGTTAATCCTAAAGTCAGCAAACTCCAGTTAAATTTTCATAAATTTTTGAGTGGTTTTGCTATCCCAATTAAATCCTCCAAAAATCAGCGATTTAATTCAAACCCTAGCTGGTTTTCACTGTTCCTTGGGCGCGAGTCAGACTCGGGCTCAAGCCAATTTACTCGGTCCAGTCAACTAGCTGCACCGGCGCGGTCGCTCGGGCGCGAGCATTGTGGATCGTAGGATCTAGATCAACGGCCTGGATTGAAGTGAACGTTCGGATCGGCCGATCGTCCCGTTCATTTGAACCGTCTGATTTGGAGATAACGGCCTGGATTGAAATAAACGTTCAGACTGGCCGATCGTCCCGTTCATTTGAACCGTTCGATTTTGATCCAACGGTGGCTGCGTCGTCTCCTTCGCATCTGAGCGAACGTTGCAGCTGTGACAGAGCCATGGCGTGTGCGGGACCTGGAGCAGCGTAGGGTCACCTCGGTGATCACCTTTAAACGACTCCTTCTGCTCGCATTAAATGCCCGTCGTGCACCGCCCTCAAATGTCCATAGCTCAACTGCTCCCATCACTCTCAGAGCTCTCATGGCAAGTTTGACCCGAGGGGGATTGTTGCCGTTGCTCTCCGCCATTTCCTCTATTTAAGCTCCATTGTTTCCTCTCTTAGCTTCCTTTAGCATTTCCACAACTCTAGCTAGCACCTCAGTGCTTGTTTGAGCTTGATTCACCCGAAAACACTTGACCGCCATTCTTAGAGCTTCAAGCTTTCGGTGAAGGCGGTACCTCAATGGCTCTCACTCTCCAATTCATGCTCCCTCTGCTCCCTCTTTACTCTCTTGAGCTTAACCCTCACTTAATTTCACTTATTTTTCTCAGGGCTTGGCTGAATTTGGATTTTCTCTGTTTCGGCCGAAGTTCATCCCCTTTCTTCTTCCTCACGTAGGGGCGGCTCAACCTTTCTCTGTGTCTCTCCCGTGCTCAGGTAGCTCCACTTTAGTCCCTAGTTGCTTGGAACTCGCTTACTTAGACCGTAGCGGAGCTTCTTTGCATTTTTTGTTTTTTGGTCATTTTTGTCACCTCTGTAAACTCCGGTTTGCCGGCGTTCTAGACCACCGCAGTCGCAGTTTTTGGTCCCAGTGTGTGCACAAAACTATTGCGGATCCATTTTGGACCTTAGCTCGCACTGCCGTGACCAGAGTCGCCGGTGGTGAGCCTCCTTTCACCGTCGGGTTTTGCCGGACAAACTGTGTGCGAGCGTTTAAACGTAGTTCTCTGTGGACCGTCGATCTCTAGATCAACAGTCCAGGCTCACGTGAACGTTCGGACGGTCGAAGCTCGCCGTTGTGGCCGTCGATCTTTAGATCAAGGGCTCAAATTCGAGTGAACGTTTGGACCGTCTGAACGCTTCGATCCGCATGGACCGTTGGATCCGAGATCAACGGACCATGTTCGTTCGAACGATCGGACCGGCCGCGCACTCGCGGTGCCACCTTCGATCTTTAGATCAACGATTCGGGTTCGAGTAAACGTTCGGACCGCCCAAACAGTTCGATCTGCGTGGACCGTTGGATCCAAGATCAACGGTTCCGGTTCGCGTGAACGTTCGGACCGCCCGAACGCCTCGATCCACATGAACCGTTGGATCCAAATCCAACGGTGGAGTGGTGAGCCGTCGCCGCAGCGTTGTGCTCCGTCTTGCGTGGGCGTCGATTCAAGATCAGTGGTCCAATTTCGTCCACGTCAATTTTAATTTCGGATTTTCCCGAAAGGATTATTTGTTAACTGAAAAATGCCATTAACTTGTAAAATACATAACTATTTTTCTGTAAACTATTTTTGAGTGAATCCAATTTTATGAGATTACTCTATTAATGAGCTTACTGTGAAAATTAGTTTTGAACATGTTACTTTTCTCGATTTAATTGCAATGGATAGTAGCAATTGTGATTTATAAGGCTGATCAGAATTGGTTCGCTCATATCTTTTGCATTAAGAATCCAAATCAATTGGTTCTTGTTGCTAAATTCCTTATAAATCATGCTCTTGCTGCTATAAATTTTTCAAAGCATTCGGAGAAAGTTTGCTGTTGAGTCTTTGTATTTTCTTTGTTATTATCGATTCTTTTTCGCTCTTTCGTTAGGTTCCAACGTTTGTGTTAACCACGAGAGTGATCCTCAGCAACATATTGAGCATCAGCAACCAGGCAAGCAGTTTGATCATGTTAATCCTAGTATTTTTCAAGTCTAATATATTGTTTACAACTTGTATGTATGCATTGCTATGTTGTGTTAAATTATGATTAGTGGATCCTATAGTTGCATAATCTGTAGGAATTGATTATCCTCTACTACCTGAGCCTAGGTTATTTGCTGTGATTTGAGTTCGATGGATGAGCTCTTGTCACTTAGTAGATTGCAATTTGAAATTGCTTAGAAATGCTTAGTTTCGGTAGTAATGAGCGATCATCGATTAGTCGATGATCTTGATCACACATCTAATTATTACTCCTTTATGTCCAGCACTTGTGCTTTGTTATTTTGTAAAATCAAAATATGAAAATAAAAAATTGATTTAGACTTGGGCAAGTGGTTGGATGGTGGGTTGTTGGGTTTGTGGATGTTTTGCCCAGGTCAACAAGGACTGAATTACTTGCGCCACCGTACTGAGCAATTTGCGTGCTAACCACACGAGAGAGATGTGGGACCTCTCTTGACTGAGTACTTTGGCGTGTGTTATCTCCGAATCGCAGGAGGGGGTTGTGTGTGTGGTGTGAAAAATGATCTGTGTTATTGTGTTGGGTGTGCGGTGGTGGAGATTCTGGGTAGGTTCTCCACCTCGAGGGGCATCGTAGTTGTCCAAGGTTTTTCCCGTGAGGGGCAGTTGACCGAGGCTTTATGATGACTCCGACACAACGTATGGGTTTCTATCCATACGGGCGACTCGTAGTTAATACATAATATTGGAAATGTCTCGAAGGACTTAGCTGTGCCGGTATACCAAAGGAAGTATGCTAATCATGTGGTAAAAAGGCGGTCTGACGTGTGGGTATATTGGTACACCCCTGCAGGGATAAAACTATTCGAATAGCCTCGTCCTAGGTTATGGACACGCTCGGATCATACCTGTGAGAATTAGGCGCAACCTTTTAATTAAAATTTGATATGGTTGGTATGAATGGGTAATTCATACTATTGTTGTGGTGACTATGGGTTTAGTCACTTCCAGGATTGTTGTTGTCATCTATCTATTGTTATTATTGTTGTCAAATTGTTATTTGAACAATAAAAATAGATTTGCCAACTTGCTTTCAAATGTACTATCTTATTGCAAATAAAGATTGCTTTATGCTGAAAATGAAACACACAGCCTCCACTTAAATAAGCTTGCATGTAGCATATGTATAGGTCTGTTATTCTACACGTAAGTCTTGCGGAGTACAATTTTTATACTCATTTGCTTTGCTTAACTATTTGTTGCAGAGGAGGAAGGTGAGCCCCAAGGGCCTCACTTTTGTGAGATGTGCTGCGGGTTTGACGACTAGCTTTGCGGCCCGGTCGGTTGCCTTGTGGGTTAAAGGTAAACTGATTGACTCTTTTGTTTATAGCCATCTTATGGCACTTTTGTTTCCGCTGTTTAAATTATTTGTATGACTTTGGGCCGGTCGACCTCTCTTTTGTAATAGCTTTACTATGTATGTCTTTGGATCTGTCAAGTTCTGCTTCGGTTCTATGTGAATGAATGGAATTGATGCATGACTTTTTGTAAAGAGGTGTGTATCTTGCATTTAAGGAAGTATACATGTCTCGAGTCTTAGTTTATTTGATTTGTGATGCTAGGGTGAGTGGATGGTTAAGCATTACAAGCACGATAAACCGGGTCTCATATCCTCGTCTCCTCCAATCACTCGGTGAGTTCCATGTGACTCACTCAAGCTAGTGCCCCACAACTCACCCCTATAAGCCTCGGCGCCGCCTCCCTTGCCACCCCATGGTGGTGCCGCTCGTCGCCACGCCTGCGCTTCATCGCGCCACCACTGCCCTTCGGATCGCCTCCCCTCCTTGATTTTGTTTTCGCCACTCCCGGCCGCCGTCATCCTCTCTGTCGCCAGCGACAAGCCATGCCAAGCCTCCCGAGCCTTCCTCATTCGATTTCCCTATTGCTTGCTCTCGTGTATGAGACTTTTTGTCAATGCCAGTAGGGCCCACTTGTAAGAAATAAGGCAAGCCTTGTGACTGATAGATTTGTGTCACTCAAACATGAAATTAACAAATTGAAATTTTAGTTAATGAGGATATTAGTTAACAACCCCTCAATACAACAAAATCATTTTTTATGAAATGTTTGAACAGTGAATTAGAATGCAATAGGGATTAAGGCAGTAAACTACTGACATTTTAAATGCAAGTGAATGGAAATGTTATGTTGAATTAAATAGCCATTAGGGGTTGATCTAAAGGAGCACCTAATATGAAAAACAGTCAAGTTAGTAAGCTAAATAGTTAAATGATTAATAAATAATATAAGATGATTAACCTAGATAATTAGGGTTAACTAAAAACCACTTGTAGGCTATTTATCATTTTTAATGTGAATACAAATTTAAATCATACCAAAGTGGTAGTAGTCATAAGGATAGTAGATTAAGATAAATCAATATATCACTATATGAGAATGTTAGTTAGTAATATACGATGGCAAGTTAGGCAATTAAAGTATGATTAACGAGGAGCAAATGCCACATCAAATACTGAATGAATTTTGTAGGTTTAGCCAAGAGTAATTAAGCTCAAAGAGAATTCAACTTGAAATCAAGGATTGGAATATGACTATTTAAAGTAATAAGTAGACTCCCTAATGATATAGTGAACTAAGAATAATCGAGTTAATCTGATAGTTAGCATTTGCACTCCTTAAAAATAAGGAAGGGTCAGATCAAAAGTATTTGCTTTAAGTAAATGAGAAGGTTAATAAAAATAAGTAAAGTAATTAAATACCAACTCATATCAGTATGCACTTAGAGAAATTCATAAGATAATACCCCAAGTAAAAAATCAGGTAAAATTTCCAAAATCACTAATTTGTTGATAATGGAAGTAGTCTCTAGGCTAAGGTCATTAGTGATGACACAAGTAAATAAAAATTCACCATAATAATGATATGATAGCATAAAAGGGTAGGTCCCACACCAATTCTATTATTAGGTTAACCACACCAATAATGCCAAGTGAGACTAGATAATAACTAGTAATAGTATCAACTAAGTTAAGCACTATAGGTATGACCAGGTTAGCAATAATTAATTTGTTAAGATGGTTACAATACACCTAAGACCCACCTAAATGGATGTTTGTCTAAAAACCTAGCATCACATGTTAAACTAGGGAAGAACTAGTGTAACATGAAATGATAACTAGTCATAAGAACCCTTAGGTAAAAGGTTAGTTTATGTAATTACCAGTCCAAGTGAAATTAGAGGTGAACTTTGGTTAAAGACTAGTTAGTGTCACACTAATGTCTATGATTAAAATGGAGGTTAACTAAAAATAGCCCTCAATATGTATTCTAGTTAAAAGTTAATATACTAGGTGTACCTAGAGTAAGCATGGTGTAACACCCAAGCCCAACATGAGCCTGGAATGCTACTAAAATAACAATATAACAAAAACAAATCTAAGACACTACAATAAATTTGTGAGAACCTCCTTTGTATAACTAAGTTTCTGGGAGATTCCAACAGATGCATATAAAATTATCACTATTGCAACATCCAAAGTTCATGAAACATTCATAAATAATCTACTCAGCTAAAGCATAAGCAAGCATAATTAAAATTTACCACTCTCATTATTACAAATAAACCAATGCATTCAAGTATAACCAAAGTTAATCCTTAAGCTGTTTGCTTGTTATTAAGGTACGATCTAAATGATAATTATCTTTTAAAGAATGTGTGGTAGTGAGTGCAACCAAAGCAACCCTACTCCCTCCCATGCATGCCGTCATAAGCGAGGTCCTAAAAACACAACATCAGCAAGAGTGAGTACAAGACTCAGCAAAGTACAAATAGTAAGACAATAGCCAACGCAACTGTAATTAACAACATCCATCCACAAAACCCAATAATAAATATGTCTCATGCTTATGCGATGCAAACTGCTCAAATGCACTTTTCTTTCTCTCTTTTGCATATACCGGTATTGCGGAGTGTGCATCCGTCGATGCACACTCATGCCTGTGCCTTCTAGCACAGGGACCTTAGCCCATACTCCACAAGTATAGGGACCCAAAAGCCCATCATATTCATGACGGAGACCTCAATTAATGCTTGGTCACCACGTGACCATGCCTCCAATATGATATCATGATGCACATGGTCAATACTTTAAATCATCATGCATAAATGAAACTTACGCATACTTCTAGCATTTGCGAGCATTGATATCCATAACATTCGAGCATCCATGATTAACACAATATACTCATAACATAGTAAACATGAACAAATGATCACGCACAATTTACCACTACTGTACTTGCATGTTTCTTTCTTTCCCGCTACGGTACACGAAGAAGCAACCTTGGTGCCTTTACTTCGGAACTACACCTCCTACACAAGCATAGCGGTAATAATAAAAACGCTGAAAGAGGACTCCCAGCCCCTCAAGACCTAGGGTTCGAATAAGAAATATACTCAATTCTACCGACGGTCTAGCAGTAAGCCTCACGGAACAGCAGAACGAAAAACATCATAACTTTCACTACGAAACTCGGAACAGGGTGATCTTGGACTCTTTGGAACCATGACTGAACCGTCTACGAAAATATAGTTAGGCAAGTCTCCTAATTCGGCGCTATGTTGACCCTAATATTCAGGTGAAGTTCTCTGTCTTTATAATCTGACAGTAAGAAAATAGCGATGGTATAAATTCCATAACTTTTGATTGGCAACTCTAAAAATTGTGTTCTTTATCAACTTGGAAAGCTTTTAGAATTTTATACAACATTCATTTTGGGTGGCATTTCTAATTCGGCCTCTAAATAATTCCTATTGGCCAGACAAAACAATCTGCCAATTCACGTTAGCTCTCGTGGACAGTCGCGGTAAAACTATCATAACTCCTAAACCGTAATTCCAAATCGAGTGATCTCGGTGCCAAAAGAAAGATAAAACCTAGGGACACAACTTTCTAAGAGGTGGAAAGATCATAAAATGAACGCAACTTACCCAAATCTGACGAGAAATAGAGCTGAACAAAACCGATCTGCTGTCTCCACTTGGCCGGCCCTCCAACTGTCGTCGCCTCGCCTTCCCTCCAATGGACCGCAGCAAGGACCTTCGCCGAGGAGGGTGGTGGTGCTGTGGAGGAGATGGTGGCGCAGGGGAGAAGGTGGTGGTGGCGCACGGCAGGGGAAAGGTGGTAGGGGGGTGGCGGCTCAAAGTGGGAGAGGAGGAGGGAGGGAGGGGAGTTTAGGGTTTGGGGGTGGGAACCCCCCTTTTTGGCCGGCCACCACATGGGCCCCTCCTGGGCTGGTGCCCAGGCCCAGGTTGTCAAGGATTTACGGAAAACCCCTTCTCTTTTCAGGAATTTCTACTCATTTAATTGTCTTTTCTCCTCCCGGCTATTTTCTAATTACCTGATTCAATTCCGGGGTATTACACTTGGTCATAACTATAAAAAGGACACACTTAAATCATGGAATTTCCTCGATAAATAGAAGATAACAAAAGGAATTAATAAAATGAGCTAGATCTCCCATGCAAGTCATGGTAAGGTGCCCTCAATAAAACAGTATCCAGTTAACAACAAATCACATGCAAGTCAATTACATCTATCATACACCGCAAATCACTTCCAATACGGAGAACAATTCATGAAATGAGAAGATCCACTTTTAGTTCAAAGGAAATGCCCTCTCTCTCTCTCTCATGGAAAGCACAGATTTCAGAAAATACACCTTCAGCACCACCTTTATTTAATTTCAAGATTTAACAATCGAAGCAAATCAAAATGTTAATAACTTTTATATACAAACTCGAAATCAAATGAATCTTTTTGCTAAATTCATATAAAATCACTCTATGTAATAATACGCAAAAATATTTGAATTTTATTACTGTTGGATTTATTTCTCCATTTGTGTTTTGTTCTTGGTTCTTTCGAATAGACGCTGGAATTCGCGAGCAAGATTATCGACGATCAAGCAACCTCACTCTCCGAACAATATAAGCAAGGCAAACACCTCCTTTGATCATGTTGATCCTGGTATTTTACTTACTGTACCTTGTTTTGCAAATTTCTATTATGCATTCGTGTATGCTTTGTATGAAATTGCTATGTTTGGGAAATCGATAGTTGTAAATTCTATTTGCTGCATATATCTCCTTGAAGAATTGATGTCTTACTATTGTATCCATTAGATTATGGGTTAGGTAATATATAATGTCATTTGGAGAATTTATGAGTGCAATTACCACACAACTGCTGAATAGAGAGATAGATTTTCCTGAAAGGTTATAAGAGGACAATATGATAAATGTGAATTTGGGAAATTTTATGAAAGATGTCTAGAGGGATGTACCTCTATTATTTTGTATAAAAATAAAAAAACCTAGTTTTTAATGCGGGCGAGTTATATTATATTCTGAAAAGGGTGGGAAAGGAGTTTCACTCGTAGATAGGGGGAGATACTCGCCTGAGGTCAATTAAGGACCGAACGCCGGTATATCTGACCTAAGCGTAAGCGTACATCCACATATGTTGAACTGGGGTGGCCTTAGATAATTAAATTATCGAGATCTAGCCTTGCATGAGGGGTGGGCAGGAGACGTACGAGCAAGTTTTATGTATTGCCGACATAACGGCGAATGCCTCAGCGAGGCAGTGTCTGGATTAGGGACATTCGGGTTGATGAGGAAGTAAACATTCAACGGGCTCGATGCAAGGTTAGTGCTAGATGATGTAAAGGTTTCGACACGTGCTCTAGACTGCTTGCCTAAGGTAGTAAGTAGTGGCATCGATAGGTGCCAGACAAACTAGAAAAGTCGTGTTATGTGGGTAAAGTTATACACCTCTGTAGAGTGTAAATCTATTATAATAGCCGTCATCGCGATGATGAGCGTGCTAAGTGTAATCTTGCTAGGTACAGACTTGATTTTCACAAAATCTGTCTTATTGGAAAATGAGGGAATGGTTTATGGTTTCTAATTTAGTTAATTACCGAGTTATGGCTGAACATAAATTGTTGCTTGCAGCCAAGGAGGGTTGCGGGTTGTTGTTATTATTCATTCTGTTGATTATTTACTGTCGTTACTTATTTAACCTGCGCTTTTAAACTTCCATTGCAAATTACTACGTATTGATATTGCAAATAAAAATGGATTTAAGCAAAATAACTTGTAGATCTACATCTTTTGATAGCCTTGCATCTATATAAATTTCGCGACACACTACATGTCTTGCTGAGTACGTATTGTACTCAATCTTACTTTCTGCTAGGAACCACTAACAACTTGTGGTCGAAAAGGAGTTTTTAAGTCATAACTGATTACACATGAACTTACAAGGTCACACTTAACGGGTTGGAACAAACTAGTTCTGATAGGATCCGTTATGAGATCTTTATAAAGGAATGCATGGGGTTGTTGGGACGTAAGAGTTGCACAACCAAAATCCTAGCTACCATCTCCTCAAAGGCCTTGACCGTGCGTCTTGGCGCTTCTTTGCTGGCGTCGTCATTCCATCCTAGCATGTGGATCTAGTAGAGGATGGCACTGCGATTCTTTATTGCGTTGATTGAGGACGATCTGCGAGCTACGCAAGGAATGTGGTAGGTTGCTGGAGGATACCATCGGCGCCAAGGGCGTTGGACGATCGATTACGGCCTCTACATCGACGCGCTCAATGTTGAATCAGGCTGCTCGAACTCTTCTTCTGCTGCATTGTGCGTCTAGTGTTAATAATCTATGATCTCTTACTTGCATGGCTTCCGGGTGTACGTTGTAGAATTTTTGAAATTGCGTGCTAGTGTAGCCTACCCATATCCCTTAAGTTCATTCTATGTTTTGTGGCTTCATTAGTATTGATCACTTTCATTTATCCACATATATCGAGGATCTTTACTTTGAAATATATCCTTTGACTATACAAAGCTTTTGTAGTTGAAATACACTCATATTGATTTAAATTCAATTATTTGCAATCGAGTTGTCATCAATCACCAAAAAAGGGGGAGATTGAAGGATCTAGTCATACATTATGCATTAGTGGTGTGTTTTGGTGATTAATAACAACCGAATGTGCGGGACTAATATTTTCTATGAGTTAGTGAAGTAGGTCAAGTCCCATCATAATGAAAACTTTGGATGACATCATGAGTTGAGGTTCATCAAGTCAAGTGCGAGATGATGGGTGACATCATGTCTTGATAGTCATTAAGTCAAGATCCGAGTGATGGAGTTCATCATGTCTTTGATGAACAAGACAAAACTTCGAACATGGAGAGGAGATTATCGTCATCAAGTAAAATCTCCGGGTGGATGCCCAAGGCAAAGGTATAGCTAGCATAGGCTAAGGATGCGTTCCTAGTCTTTTACGAAATCAATCTATGCAAGGTTTGCTTGAGATAAGTCTCTTTTCGTTCTTGCCTTCAATTTGGTGATTTTAGGGCTTTCTTTGATCCGCGAGTTTGTGATTGATTCTTTCCGTGAATTAGCTTGCTGTGATATGTGTGAATCTATCTAGCATCATCTTGATCATCAATCTCTCACGAACAAGCGTTAGGATCAAGTTTTCGTTCTTGCGGTTTTAGACCTTCATTAATCAATTGACAATTGCTCAAGATCGTTCCAGAATTATCATAATATTCGATTGGAATAGGTCCTCAATAGCATATAGAAGGTGTGTGCAAAGTTTCATAAAGATTGGAGTTGAGAATCAAAGTTTCACCTAATTGCAACCGTCATCGGTGATTTTCTGTTGCGGATCGGTTACGATCGGCGGTCGGACCGCCCGTCATCACGGTCGGACCGATTTTGGGCGATCCGACCGTAACTGCAACCGGTCGGACCGCCCGACAATCGGTCCGACCGGTTGAGTATAGCGATCGAACCGCGTCTTGTGAGTCTTAGTAATCTTAGTTGATTTTGTTATATTGCTTAGGGGTTTAATTGGATTCAATACTAGTCTTCCATTGTCTTTGGTATATTGATCTTCATAGCTTTCTAATAGCTCTTTGAGTTAAATTGTATTGAGTTCATAATTTGTGAAAAGAAGCGTGCTCCTATTCACCCCCTCTAATCGCCTTTACGGTCCAACAAGTGGTATCGAGCGAGTTAGTTCAATCTTGATCTTAACAGGTCCTTTGAACTTTGGCGATGGATAAGTTTTCTACTAAACGCATATCTTTGATGGGCACGACTATGCCTATTGGAAGAATCGTATGCGTTTTTCTTGAGAGCGAGGACAAGCTATTTGGGATGTTGTTAGAGCCCGTGATTATTCTGAAATTGCTACACACTTACGCAATTCTTGTGACTAACAACAATAAGGCTAAGAATCTTTTATATGGTGCACTTGGTAGACAAGAATATGATAGAATTTGCAATCTTTCAAGCTGCGCATGAAATTTGGAACACTCTCGAAACATATCATGAGGGTTCGTCCCAAATCAAAAGGTCGTAAGCTGTTTACAAGCGTGAATACAATAAATTCGAGATGCGTCTGGAGAGCATCGATGACATTTTCGATCGCTTTAATAAAGTAATTAATCAAATGAAAGCATTGATATTGAATATTCTCAATCTGAAAATGCCACCCATCTCTTGGTTGCAATCAACACCAAGGAGTGGGAGATGAAAGCTCTTGCTATAGAAGAAAATGTTGATCTTTCAAGTCTTACTTTAGAATTGCTTTATAGCAAACTCAAGACTCATGAAATTAAAAGAGTTGATCATCCTAAGAAAGATAATTTAGCTTTGGTAGCGGATCCTCTTAAAAGGCTTTTGATGACTCTTGTGAATCTTCTTACGGATTTTCATTTGCTTGTTTATCTGCTATTCATGAAGAGGAGCTTGAAAGTATCCTGAAGCGAGTTAGCTCTTCTAGCTAAGAAATTTACAGGCCTACAATAATGTGAGAAACAAAAGAGGTGGTCGGTAACATGCTATGAATGTGGTGAGCTCAATCATATCAAGAGCAAATTGCCCTAAATTTGAAAGGTAAGAGCAATCATAAGGAAGGAAAGCCGACTTGGAAGAAGCCTCCTTTCAACAAATCAAGGTATGAGACAAATAAGCTTGTGAAGGTGCTCACGGGTCCTTGCAGCTTTGAGGATCAATCCTTGGCGATGTGGATCTGGGGAGTGAGGAGGACAAGGAGGAGGAGATCCCTCAAGGCAAAAAGAAAGGGAAGGCCAAAGACTTCACTAGCATGTGCTTCATGGCTGACACGGACGACATTGATGATAATGAGGTATCTTTTACTTATGATGAGCTTTCTGCTAAATATGACTCTATAGTTGAGCAATTGCTTAGTCAAGATGAAGCGCTAGAGTTTGTTATGACAAAAAATAAGAAATTAGAGTCAAAGATTAACAAACTGAAAGTAGAGCTTAAAACTGCTAAGACTCTTGAACCTGATGAATGTTTATCTTGTCATGCTATGCATTCAGAAATTACCAAGTTACAATCTGCTCATAATATTTCTGTACAACAACTTGAGAATGCTAAATCTGAACTAAATGAAATTAAAAGTGCTCCTTGTGAAAAATGTTTAGAATCTAGTAAATTGATTGCTTTTGATGTATTTGATTCTAGCCCTTGCACGTCATGTTTAGAAAAAGAGCGTGAAATCAAATATATCTAGAAGTTTGCTAGAGTCAAATATGCTAAGCTTAAGGACAATATTGAAAATACTACTTGTGCTTCATGTTCCACTCTTAAGCTTGAAATTGCTTTGTACAAGGAAAAATCTATGGATAAAACTTGTGATGCTTGTGTTAACTTGAGAAAAGAAAATGCTTACCTTCATGATACATTAGAAAAATTTTCTAAAGGTAAGAAACAATTAAACATGATTCTTGACAAGTCTAAGACTCCTTATAAGAAGCAAGGTTTAGGATTCAATTCTTTTCAAGATAATTCAAACCCAAAAGTCATTCAAGTCTTGGAAAAAGGTTTAATTGAATTCACCCAACTTTGCAAAAACATCTTTTAAATCTGCAGGTTTTGCCCAACCATGTATTAACTCTAATGGTGCTTCTTCTAGTGGTACCAAGTACCATTGCACTTATTGCAAGAAAGGTGGACATTTGATTGAATTTTGTTGGCGTAGGTTGAAAAATGATAGGAAAAATTTTGATAGAATTTCATTCATGCAACCTAGAGCTTCTATGAGACATGGTAACACTGAAAAGAATAAACCTGGATTATGATTTTTCTCTCATGCAAATCATTATGTTTCTAGACATCCTAATTCTAATGTGTATCGATGTGATCGGCCATTTGAGTGATCACCGATCGACCGTTTTGGTCGCCGATCGACCAGCCATAGCAACTTGGTCGAAGCCCATGGGCAGTTCAAGTCTCATTTTAATTTAAACATTGCTCATAACCGAATGTTAGATAAAATCAAGGATAATACTTACGGTTTGTATACTCCTTGCGGGCGTGTGTCTCGATCTTTGGATTCCTAAATCATGTTTATCTAACTTCGATATTGAGACACATCGTTCTTTTGTTCCTTGATTTTGGGATTATCGCGGAAGGGGAAGAACACGTGGTTCGTTGACTCGGATGTTCACGCCACATGGCCGGGAACTCAAAATGGTTCACCTCTTTCACGCGAGCAACGGTGATGACTTCATCACCTTTGGAGATGATACACAAGGCGAATTGAAGGCAGGATCAATTAGGGTGAACAACAAATTCATTCTAAAGGATGTCGCTCTTGTGGACAAGCTTAGGTATAATCTCCTTTCGTTTCTCGGCTTCTTGATGATGGTTATGAGGTATTTTTAAGAAAAATGCTTGTCGTGTGCTTGATTCTCTTGGTGAGCTTGTGTTTGGAATCTCTAGAGTTGGTAGAATTTTGGGTGATTTTGAGAATCTCTTCTTGGATCTCTTAAATGTTTGCTTACATCTTCTTCGATTTACGGCTTTGGCAGACGTTTGGGGCACATTGGTTTTGATCATTTGACACGAGTTAGCAACCTTGATCTCATGAGAGGTTTGCCCAAACTCAAAGTATCAAGGATCTTTGTATGTCGCCACAGTAGGCATGGCAAACAAGTTGCCGCCCTTTTCTACGTGACTATGGTTATGGTGACGGACCGGGACGGTTGCTTCATATGGATCTTTGTTGGTCTGCTAGAGTCCGATCGATCGGTGGAAAATGGTATATTCTTGTTATAGTTGATGATCTTTCTAGATATACTTGGGTGTTCTTTCTTACTTCAAAGGATGAAGCTTTTGGTTATTTTCATGACCTTGTTCTTCGTTTGGCTTCGAGCTTCGGTGCTTTGAGAGCGATTCGCGATGATAATGTACGGAGTTCAAAAATGCTTCTTTTGCTTTTTTTGTCTTTGGCGTGGTATTGAGCATCGTTCTCCTCTCCACGTCCCTCAACAAAATGGCGTGGTGGAAAGGAAGAATAGGACCTTAGTCGAAATGGCTAGGACGATGCTAGATGAGTATAGCACAGAGGAGATTTTGGGCGAAGCTATTACTCTTGCTTGTCATATTGCCAATCGTGTCTTTTGAGACCTTCTTTAGGCAAGACTCCTTATGAGCTTCGTTTTGGTAGAAAACCCTCTGTTTCGCATTTTTGAGTTTTGGATCAAAGTGTTTTATCCTTAAGGCAGGCAATTTAGATAAATTTGAATCAAGAACTTTTGATGGGGTATTTACAGGTTATCTGCTCATTCGAGGGTTTCGAGTTTTAACTGAGACTAACATTATTCGGAGACTTGTAATGTCACTTTTGATGAGACTAGCCACAGGCTAGATCAATTACTCTGAGATGATTTACGGTGTGAGAGCATTTTTGTGGAGGAAGATGAGGGCGAAGCTAATGTCATTCCCTCATCTGCTTTGTCGGCGCCCATCTTGATACAAGAACACCTTTCGTCTACTTCACCTTGATTGAGGCTCTGTTGCATCATCATCATCGATACTGCGGAGAATCGAAGAAAGCAGTATCTCATCCAGGCGCTCCACCGCATTCGAGCGGCATCCTCGGAGCAGATAATAGGTAATCTACATGGCGAGTCACCGCTCGGGTATAATGATCCAAATCTCTACTCTCATTCGGCTTTTGTTGCTTCTTTTGAACCCGCGATATATCACATGCTTTATCGATTCTATTGGGTAAATGCCATGCATGAGGAGTTAGAGAATTTTGAAAGAAACAAAGTTTGGAACCTAGTAGAACCTCCTAGTGGTCATAATGTTATAGGAACCGTTGGGTGTTTAAGAATAAACAAGGTGAGGATGGTTACGTGGTTAGGAATAAAGCAGATTGGTAGCTCGGGGTTTTAGCCAAGTTGAGGGTTAGATTTTGATGAGACATTTGCTCTGTTGCTAGACTAGAAACCATTCGCATTCAGCTTGCATTTCTTTGCATCAAAGGTTTTAAATTATATCGGATGGATGTTAAAAGTGCCTTTTAAAAGGTTTCATAGATGAGGAAGTATATGTTAAGCAACCCCACGGTTTTGAGGATCCTAAATATCCAAATCGTGTTTTCAAGCTATCTAAAGCATTATATGGTCTTAAACAAGCCCTAGAGCACAGTATGATAGACTTAAGACCTTCTTGCTTAAAAATAATTTTGAGATGGGTAAAGTGGATAAAACCCTATTCATTCTTAGGCGTGACAATGACTTCTGCTTGCTCAAATTTATGTGGATGATATTATCTTTGGTGGTTCCTCTAATGCTCTTGTTTCGACTTTTACGACACTATGTCAGAATTTGAGATGAGTATGATGGGAGAGCTTAATTACTTTTGGGACTTCAAATCAAGCAATGCAAGGAAGGAACTTTCATCCATCGGCGAAGTACACTAAAGATCTTCTCAAGCGCTTCAACATGGGTGATTGCAAGCCAATTTCCACTCCCATGGCAACCATTTATTTTGGATCGGATGAGGAAGGAGAAGTCGTGGATCAACGCAATCTGCATGACATGATCGGCTCCTTCTATATTTGTGGCCTCGAGACCGGACATTCACTTCACGGTATGCCTTTGTGCAAGATTTGAGCGTCTCAAGAACTTCCCATCGCCAAGCCGTTAGCGCATATTCGGTATTTACACTCTACTCTCTTATATGGCATTTGGTATTCTGCTCTTGACTTTGTCCATTAGAGTTTTGATTACGATTTTGCGGTTTGTCGGTTAGATAGGAAGAGTACCTCGAGCACTGTCACTTTCTAGGCACATCTCTTGTATCTTGGTCTTCTAGGAAGCGGTCTTACATTGCACAATCCACTTCTTTGAGCGGAGTATGTAGTTCTTTGCTGATTCTTTGTAGCGATTTTGTGGATGGCGTCCACTTTGAAAGATTATGGGTTAAACTTTGCTAGTGTTCCTCTTTTCTGTGATAACACTTCTGCTATTAATATTGCTAAAAACCCAGTGCAACATTCTAGGACTAAACACATAGACATTCGCTTTCACTTCCTTAAAGATCATGTTGAAAAAGGTGATATTGTGATGCACTTCGTAGAGTCCGAAGCTCAATTGGAATATTCTTACCAAGCCTTTAGATCAAACCGGATGTTCCTCCTTGAGAGTGAGTTAGGGTAATTTATCCTTATGGGTTGGTTTGAGGGGGAGTTTGATCTTTTCTAACCTTTCCTTGTTCTTTTGATCTTTTATTGTTCTTTTTCTGAACTTAGTGATCTTTTTGAACTTTTTAGGTGTTTAGGCTTTTTATTGCATCTCATTGTATCATATTGCATTCATATGAAAAATACAACAAGTGGTTACAACACGTGGTATGAAAAATCCAAAAAGATGCATTGTATTATAAGATTTTCTGCTTATCTTTTAAAATTGATGAAGCTTTGCCTATTACCCTTTGGAGCTTTTGTATTTCAATTCTTGCTCAATGTCATGTCTAGTTCTTTGACTTGCTAGAATTATCATGCTTTTACATGTGTAGCTAAGTCTTTGCTATATGAGCTAGAACCTTTTAAACAACTCAAACTAAGAAATTGCAATTTGTGGATGTTTTAGCGAGTTGCGCAATTAGTGCTCCTCTTGTGACATTGGCCCTGTCAGAATTGCTTTGTTAGCTCTTTGATCTAAAATTGACCATTACTTGAGCGTTTGTGTTCTTGAGATTCTAAAAATGCTCGTGTGAAAAATGAAAATCAAGATTGTCTTATGCTTAAATTGTGCCAAACTATTCTTACGAGGCCTTGTCAAATGACATGAACTTGGAGATAGTTTGATGAACCAGACAATCTCATGGGGACTGCTTGTCAGAAATGACATGAACCTCAAGATTTGTCGCCCCGGTAGAAGCTTAGAAAGAGTTTGTGGATGGCTCCTAGTCCAGGATCTTCTTTACTAAGATATACCTTTAATCAACTTTTGGTGAAGCTTAGGATGAGTTTGTGGATGGCTCTAGTCCGAGGATCTTGTCACTAAGTTAGATCATTAGTCATCTTCAATATTCAATGCAAATAAAAAAATGTTGACAAATGGCGTTTACAAAATATTGAGCAAAATGTTTCAATACGGGACTTGATTGACTCTTAATGTGGTCTTTGTTAGATTTTTGATCTCACTTTGACATTTTGACATGGCCAATTTCACTTTAGGATCCTGTTGATGAACTTCTTTGAATTTAAGCGTTGCTTAAATTGATCAAATCTCTTTTTACTTTTGAGCCTTTGTGCTTAGCTTTGATATATATGTCTTTCCATGATCTTGCTAGCGTGTCGGGCTTGATATCTTTGTTTGTGCAATATTAGAGATACTAGATTGTTCTTTTGGGTAATCTCCAAAGCTTCTTGTAATCAAAATTGAAAAATACAAAAATTGAAGCCACTCCATTGCACTTCATGCATATTCCTCTTTATGCTTCTTTTGTTTACCTTCTTTCTTTATTCTCTATTTGTTATCCTGGATGAGAGGAAGGCGTGATTCCTTGATGAATCCATTGTCAAGGGGAGAAGATGTGTTAAAGAAAAGCTATTTCTTTGGGAGAAGATGTGTAATATTTCTTTGCTACTCTTATTTGGAGAAGATGTGTTAATGAGAAGATTGGGGAGAAGTTTATACAAGGGGCGAAAATTTGAAATTTGATGCTCATAGTGAGGGGAGTTCTTGAGTTGCATTCTTATTGTCTTATTGAATATTACGAACTTGAATTGCATTCTTTTATCCTCACAATGATCATAGGTTAATTGAACAATTGTTCTTTCATATGGACCTTATGTGAGAATTTTGACCCGTTTAAAATTAAAGTTTTTATGCTTACTTGTGCTTTGTCTCACATGCCTATACTATTACGATGCCCGGCTTGGTCATTTTCATTGCTTTTTCTTGCTTATGGACCAAGTTGTGCCTTTGTCTGCAGCTGCGAGTAAACTCGTTTTCAAACCTCTTACATTTTACGGATAATTGCCAATGTGTTCATCAAGGGGAGATTGTGGATTTCATGGGATATGCTCGGATCTTAGGATGATGTGACAATTGGCAATGGCGTTTACGGTTTGTCGTTTCCGCGTTTTTGACAAATTACGAGCTTCTTGCTCGAGAAGTCAAGCCGGTCCTTGCGGCGGTCAGAAGCAGGTCCCAAATCGGTCGGGGCCAAGCCATGTGAAGCCGATCGGACGCGGATGACTAAAAGTCATTAAAAGCAGTTTGAGCCAAAAATAGGTGTTGTAGGCTTAAGTGAGGATCCCCATGACTTGGTCTCATGATTTTAGAGTCTCGATAAAGTTCTATTCGTTTTAAGTTCCGAAGGTTTGAATTTGGGAGCTTGAATTTGGCTAAGTCCCAAAGGGCGGTCGACGCAAGCTCCTGAGGAAGCGATCCAAATAAGCATAGAATAATCCGGCAGAAACTCGCTGGGCCAGTCGAGCCGTGAAATCTGCATGCGTCGACCAACCGTGGCGATGTTCATTTTATTGAGTCAAAGTCATTGGTTTCATGGCATATGATTTGCATGATACATGTTTTGACTAACATGGGTCAGATTGTGAAGAACTTGTTCCAGATCGTGTTTGCCCATGCATGGTTATGCGCAGTTGCTTGGTAGGTCAGCGGACGGTCAGCAGCGAGGAGGATCGGGACTAGACTTCGGAGAGTTGAGGTCGAGCGATCGGCGTCTGCGGGTAGTCAACGACTCAAAGTGTGACACAAGATGGACAATGGTGACCTATTAACAAATCAATGGCCGCATGGTGAAGCGGTTTAGGTCAAAGGTTAAAAGCAGCGCTTAAAAGCGTGCGTGTGTGACCCGTTTGTTAGTGGGCCTTAGGGAGGGCCCAATTAAGTCAAACCTGAGTTTTAGGCCTCCACGCTATAAAGGAGAGATGGTGGTTGCACCTCTCTCTGCTTCAGCCTTTTATGTTTCAAAACCTAATTGTCTTTAGGGGAGTTGAGGTGGAGGCTAGGGCTCTTGATGGTTTGTGGTGTTTAATTGATCTTTGATTGTCTCTTGATCCATGATGGTGTGGATGTAATCGACTTCAATCCAGAAATCAATCTATGCAAGGTTTTGCTTGAGATAAGTCTCTTTCGTTCTTGCTTTCAATTTTGTGTTTTTAGGGCTTTCTTTGATCCGTGAGTTTGTGATTGATTCTTTCCATTGAATTAGCTTCTTTGTGATATGTGTGAATCTATCTAGCATCATCTTGATCATCAATCTCTCACGAACAAGCTTTAGGATCAAGTTTTCGTTCTTGCGGTTTTAGACCTTCACGGTAATCAATTGGCAATTGCTCAAGATCGTTCCAAGAATTATCATAATATTCGATTGGAATAGGTCCTCAATAGCATATAGAAGGTGTGTGCAAAGTTTCATAAAGATTAGAGTTGAGAATCAAAGGTTTCACTAATTGCACAGCGTCATCAGGCGATTTTCTTGTTTGCGAATCGATTACGAGTCGGTCGTTGAACCGTGACTATCTCGGTGTTTAGTTGGGAGACTAGATTGTTAGTATAGGTTGTTGTACTATTAATAGGGGTCTTGTCTAGTAGTTTAAATCCCATCACGTGTTGATAGCTCAATCTCGTTTGCACTAGCTCTCCTAGGCATGATGCTGTTGTTTGCAAATATATTTTGCAAATAGTTATGGCTCATGCATAGGGCTAGCAGAAAAGCTCAAAGCTCGTGAGCTACTCGAGCTCAACTCGTAAAATTATGGGCCAAGCTGAGCCTCCTTCCCAGCTCAGTCTCTTAACGAGCCAAGCCAAGCTGGCTCGCGAGCCGCTGGTTAGCCCACTCGTTAGCTCATTATGAGCTTGGATTGTTAACTATTTTGGCGATTCTAGTTGGACCATTAAACTTGGGTGTGCGGGTGATGGCTTCTGATGTGGAAGACTTTTAATTAGCTAGATATTTAAATTATTGTATATCCATGTAATTGAAGGGTCAAGGGTAGGCTACACTAGCGCAAATTAATAAAAATTCTACCCGTAAAGCAAGATCACTGCAGTTATAGATCACGGTCTTACCACTAGGCGCGAGTGCGAAAGCGATGCGACGACGTCGGGGCAGAGTAGTCGTACTAAGTTGATGCGACGCGTCGAGGCGAGTAGTCGTACTACTTCCTCGTCCTCGTCGCGGCGTCCCACGTACATCTCCCTCTTGCGGTTCGTCCAAGCGCTACGGATCGGCGCCTCAAAGGTATCCACACGTGCGGGAGAAAGCGGCGCGACGCGGGATGCTAGATCCGCGCGGCGACTAGGGCGTGGGAGAGGTGGCGGCCGAGGTTTGAGGTCCCAAAATCGCACTCCAACTGGCGCCCTTGCCCTCCTTTTATAGACGTCCTTGCAATGGGCTTCTACCAATAGAGGCCCATTAGGACTCAATGCCCACTCTAATTCGGATCTAATCCGAATTTGGCTTCAGGCCCTTAAGTGTGTGACCCTCTAGGTTCGCGTACGTTTAGTCATGACACGAGTACACATACTTGGTCAATAGTTGGTAGCGGCCTCTAGCAAGACGTCCCAACTCCTAAACGTACACAAAGATCATATCGGACGAACCAACACAACGTTATGTATATGCCAATCCCTTTGCCTCACGATATTCGGTCGAGCTCCAAGCTGACCACTCTTTCTCGATCTTGTGATCCGGAATCCCTTACTAGGTTAACTCTTAACCTTAAGTAGCATGGCCATGCATTTCTGGATCCGATCACTCGAGGGCCCAGAGATATCTCTCTCAGGTAGAGAGGGCAAATCCCATCTTGATGACCATGCCTCGCGGCATGCTTCATGACAAACCCGAAAACTACCTTTATAACTAACCGATTCACGAGTAGCGTTTGATAGCCCCTAAGTAGGTCGATTCACATCTCAAGTACATGCGACAATCTTAGGTCTAAGGACAAGGCGTACACGTTGTGTAGAGAGAACCATAAGTATAATTGTTATGTCTCATGTTGGGTCGGTCCAACCCCATGTTCTAAACATGTGTCCACATTATTGGTTTGACATCTCCATGTCTATGACACATGAAACATAGTCATCAACCGATACATGTGCTAATCCACCATTCACGTGTGTCCTCACATGAACCCCGACTAGGGACAACTTTAGAATAACCATACAAGTAAAGAGTTTCACAAACAAGTCACATACTTGTTAATCAACACAAAGGCAATATTCAAGGAACATTTATTAAATCATGGATACAACGAAATATCATCATCACTATGATTGCCTCTAGGGCATATTTCCAACAGTAACCATGTTAGCTTGTGCTTGGACTATAAATTGTTAGGATTGCTAATCAGATCCTGCCAAATTGCCTATGTTTTACCTGTATGCTATATAATTAGGTACATTTTTATTTATATTGTCCTCATGTTGCTTGTATGTATACCAATAGTGCCATCCTATTGATGCTTCGCTCTGCTCATCTTGGCTTGCATGGCTCGCGAGTTGCTCACGAGTAGCTCAAGCTTTTATCGAGTTGAGTTGAGCTGAGTTTTCAGCTCGTTAGTTTAACGAGCCGAGGCGAGCTACTTTTTTAGCGAGCTTGCACGAGCCGAGCCAGCTCGATAGCCATTCGTACTCATGCATCTATCATTTTAGTATGTGACTAGTTTGCAAATGTGTTTTGCAAATGGTTCAAGTCCATCCACCTACTCCATGTGGCGTGGTAATGAAGTTTTCAAGTGTGTTTTGCAAACCGTTGAAGTTCATGTATTTTATCTTAGCATGGTCTAAGGCCCTGTTTGTTTAGACTTAGGCTTTTTGGCTTATAGCTTAAAGGCATCTTTTTGGCTTAATCAGCTTTTAAGCCAAACTTTAGTGTTTGGTAATCTGGTTTTTTATAGGATATTGACTTATTGAGTTGTATGTGAAGGATAAAAAGTCTGAATTGCCATTGAGGGCTTGAAGGATCTTTTTAAGCATGTATTTAAACTTATTTTTGCATGATATTTGTAAATATGACGATACGTGCAAGTGTACATATGAAACAAAAAAGATTTTTCTTGTTCGTGCATGTACTAATTTTGGACATTACGTAATGAAGGAAATTAATATAGAAAGACATATATTAGCCAACCAAACAAAATAATATTTGATCATATCATATTAATATAATCTTTTATCCTCTTGTGGCCATTAAAGAAGTAGCAATGCTATCACGAAAAACACTCATATCTCCATCATCGATTGTTGATCCATTGACACCGTGCCCTCCAAATGATCCAGTTTGTGTATCAATTAGATCATAATCTTTTTCAAGATCACATCTCTATAAAATTTCATCACGTAAAGCATTATCTCGAATGAAGTTGTGTAGCGCCATGCATGCAATTATCATTTTTGTTTGAATCTTCATTTTGTAACTTGGCAAAGCCAACAAGATTCTACATATCATCTTCAACACGCCAAAAGAACGCTCAATCACATTGCGAAGGGATGAGTGAGCGTGATTGAACACGTCGTATTTCCCACTTGGTTGTCGACTATGGCAAAATTCTGGTAGATGATACTTTTGTCCTTTGTAAGGAGCTAGATAGCCTGTAACACCCCAGCCCAACATGAGCCTGGAATGCTACCACCGTAACAAGACTACAAATGAAACTAAGACATTTCTTTCTAATTTCCGGCAGAATCTCCTATGTAAATTGAACCAACTGGACATCCGCACAATTAACAGTAATATTAAGCAATTATCCAAACGCGCATACTAAACATGTTCAAGAAAGAAACGACCATAAAACACTATACAACTCCAATAGAGGTTGTCCACGACATAGGACGTAAAGAAATAAGCCTCACAAAAAACTATTCAAAATCGAAGTTATGACTTAAATGTTTTGTTCAACTTTATTCGTGCCAGTGTGCAACCACGATAATTTCTACTCCCGCCCATGCATGCCGTCCACAACCGATGTACCTAAAAAAACAACACGGCAAGGGTGAGTCCAAGACTCAGCAAGGCCAATGATACAAAACATAACAATATCATTCATTATCCAACAGTGTATCAACATCACGAATCGAATCAACATATGAATGAATGAATGCACATGCTCTTCTCTTTTGCTCATACCGGTATAGCGAGTGAACACCCGTCGGTGTTCACTTATGCCCGCGTTCTACAACACGCGGGGATCCAAAACCCATTTGAGAACAAGTCAACCGGGGATCCATAATACCCACTTTGGAATGGTGGGTCTTACAATCACCACCCACTCCCGTGGGTGTCGCAAGTCCACAACTTGCGTTCATGAGTGCACATGATGAACAATAAAATGAGGGTAATCGAATTTTAGTAATCCAGCCATCATGAACAAATACATATCACCATAAATCAGTACATCGAACAAGCATTTGTTACCATGAATCATCATATAGAACAATCACATAACAACCACAATATAGATGCACTTGCCTGTTTCTTTCTTTCCCGCTACGGCACACGAGGAAGCAAAATTGGTGTCTCTACTCTGGAACTCCGTCTCCTACACAAGCATAGCGGTAACAATAAATACTATAAAAGATGGACTCTGTTTACACCCCTTAATCCAACTCCTCAAGACCTATGACTCAAAGAGAGGTTCTACCCAAATTCCCCGGCAGTCTAGCATAAAGCTTCCCGGGGCAGCAGTACTAAAAATATCATAACTTCCACTACGAAACTAGGAACAGGGTGATCTTGGTCTCTCTGGAACCACGACAAAACCGTCTATGAAAAACTAGTTGGACAAGTCCCTTGATTCGGCCTCCTACTAATCCTAATGTTCTGGTGAAGTTTGCTGTTCCCTCAGTCTGACAGTCAGACAACAGCGACGGTAAAAATTCAAGAACTTTTGATTCACACCTCTAAAAAATATGTTCTTTATCAATCCTGAGAGATTACTAGAATGGCTACAACTTTCGTGTTGGGTGACCCTTCAGATTCGGCCTCAAAAAAATACAAATTGGCTAGACATGCAGACTGCCAAATCTCGTTAGCTTTCCTGTATAGTCATAGAAAAACGGCCATAACTCCTAAACTATGACTCCAAATCAGGTGATCTCAGTGCCAAAAGAAAGATAAAATCGAGGGCTACAACTTTCTAAGAGATGGTAAGATCAGAAAATGTACGCATCGTACCCAAAACTGACGAGCAACACACTGCACAAATCTGATCTGCTACCTCCCCTTGGTTGGCCCTCCAAAAATCGCCTCCTCGCCTTCTTTCCAATGGACCACCTCAACGGGCTTTGCCGGGGAGGGAGGAGGTGCTGTGGAGGAGGTGATGGCGCAGGGGGGGAGGTGGGAAGAGCCGGCGGCTGCTAGGGGGAGGAAAGGGGAAAGAGGGTGGGGCACTAGGGTTTTGGGGGGTTGGCACCCCCCTCTTGGCCGGCCACACGGAGGCCCCTCCTGGGCCGCGGCCCAGGCCCAGGTTGGCGAAAAATATCAAATGACCCCCTGTCGTTTCATGTTTTACTATTCCTCTTATTCCCTTTTCTCCTCCCGGCTAATTCCGTGATTTACCGATTCGATTTCCAGGGTATTACATAGCCCTTTCGATTGAGATAACCCGCATCAACAAGGTAATATTTTTCTACATACGTGAAACATATAAATATTGATAATAAAAATTAGGAAGGGTATCATAATAATTAATTATATGATTAAAGAAGCATAGTACCTTCAGGAGGATGTGGAAACCGGTCCGAATACTTGTCCAAAGTATTATTGAAAATACTTGTGTCATGAGCTGAACCCGGCCATCCGGCGACAACAAAGGTAAACCTCATATCGAAGTCACACACTGCCATCACACTTTGAGATGTATATCCATGGCGACTAGTGTGAGCAACCTTGTCGGTGTTTTAGAACCGATTTTACGTAAAGATTGTTTGATTCGGGGGGTCTCCTAGAGATGAAATCACACAGAGCGATTGACACGGGATTTTTATACAGGTTCAGGCCTTCTCCGGGGAGAATAACAACCCTACTCCTGTGTGTGTGTGGTATTGACTGTATTCTCAACAATCAAGCCAAAAACTAAGACTATTACAAAGAACAGTACTTGTATTTATCCTTGATTGTCCTTGATTGGCTCTTGTTTTTCGCCATTCCTTTGTCCTTCTGATCGATGCCTTTATATAGTCGTGAAGGAGTAGCCGTTTTCCCCTGCTGAAGAGGCGCCTAATCAAGCCAGTAATGGGCACATGATGGCAGTAATTACCGGCGTAGTGGCTCCTTCACGCCGTTTGGCATTTATCTTTCAGAGGTAATGGGGTATTTAAGCACTATTACTACGCAGAATAATAGTGCATGTGGACCGTCTGGATTCCTTAATCAATTGGACCCACTTGCTTGTGGGTTTTATTGATTATAAGGTGGTCGTGGTTGACTTGGTCGTAGCAGGACTTACGACTGGGTACAAGTCGTAGCGGAACTTACGACTGGACAATAGTCGTAGAAGGACTTACGACTAGATGCAGTCGTAGCGTAACTTCTGTTGGACAATAGTCGTAGAAGGACTTACGACTGGGTAATGGTCGTAGAAGGACTTACGACCAGGTAGTGGTCGTAGAAGGACTTACGACCATGACATAGTCGTAGTAAGACTTACGACTATGGGGGTGATTGTAGGAGAACTTACAATCACTTGGTAGGCCCCTCCCTTATAAATATAAGGGGTACTTCTGGGGACTACGTGACATCATATTTACCCATAAAAAGAATTATAGATAAAAGATAAAATAAGGATTATCAGATCCTCGTCATCTAGCCCCCCAGCTTCAAGTGAAAATAACTTACTTGGTGAAGGATTTGCAAATGATCTTACGACTATGAAAATGTCGCGAATAATGGTCGAGGAAAAACTCTTCGACATTTGAGTGCTACTTTGACCGAGAATTTGCTTGGTCGGAAGGTTGCTACGATTATCAAATAGTCGTAAAAACCCCTACGACTGTGAAGTGGTCGTAGTAGGGCGATCGGAGAAAAATTCTTTCCGATTGATACTTCATTCGACCAGAAAGACTTAGTCAAGAAAGTAATTTCGCTTGGAGGTGACAAAACGAACCTAATTTTCTCGAACAGACTATCTAGGGAATTGCAACCGACTCCCACAGACCTGTCGATGAGACGGTTCCCGAAGCGGTGGCAATCGTGCGGTTATAAAAACTTACCGGGAGTTAGACTTGGATTTTTACCTTTTTCCCAAATCGCTCCCACTGTTCTTTGAGCTCTCGCCTTCTCCGCCGCCAACCCTAATCGTGTCTTCTCTGGCAATCTTTTTTCAATCCAAAACCTCTTGCTTTTGAGAGAAATGGCCAAGAAAGTTTCTGAGTGGGAGGAGTCGGAGATGGATGCGGCGAAGATTAAAGTCTTGGTCGACGCTGGGAAGATTCCAGAGAAGGCTCTGGTGAAATGGCTTCCGGCTATCGGACAGCACTGGTCGTCGGGGGAAAATGGGCAAATCCGCTTTCCAAGCGTCTTGTGAGTCTTTGCCTCCCGTTGCTGCTCATCCCTTTCTTACGGTGGTACTCGAGCACTTTGGAGTGGAATTAGTGAATCTAGATAGAGCGCCTAAAGGTAATCAAAAGTTGAAAGTCTCATACCCGGCGGTGATTCCTCAAATCATTGCGGCTTTGCCCGAAATGAAAGGATAGAGCGCCTAAAGGTAATCAAAAGTTGATTTTTTCTTTTAGGACTTTATAGTCGTAGAAGAACTTACGACTAGTGGTGATCGTAGAATATCTTACGATCAAGAAAATGTCGTAGAAAAACTTACGACTTGACACTGGTCGTAGAAAAACTTACGACCGGTTAGTAATTCTTCTTTTTCTGTTTTGCTTTACAGAAAGTAGGCATGGAAAATCGTCCGAACGACGAGGAAGTTGCGATAACCATTGGTGCGGCGTTGTCGAAAGACAAAGCTCGGCTCCTCCGTCCAAGAGCGTCGACTTGCGAGATCGGCTGACATGGGAGGAGCAAGTTCGAGCTCTGGTTTTGTGACGAGATCTTCTACAAAGCCTACGGCGGACATAGCCGTAATTGAAGCCGAGGCTGAAGCTGAGGAGGTTGAAGCAGTTGAACCTCTTAAGCACAAACCCCGCAGGGCTAAGGTACCCTTCTACTATGACAAGAAATCTTTCGCAGTTTCTGCCACTCCTAGTTTTGTTAAGCAATTGGAAAAGAAAATGCGAAAGATTTTATGTCTTTTGTAAGGGCGATCTTTGTTCGGCCTGACTGCTTGTTGAGGTAGTGCTACTCTTGGAGAGGTCGAGACTGGTCTCGGCTATCCAGAGAATCAGGAGACTAGAGATGTGGTTCCTGTTCAAATTCTACGACGGGCGTGGTCGTAGTGGGCCCATTATTGAACCTCGACGGGCGTGGTCGTAGAGAAGAAGAAGTCCTCTGTTGGGAGGATTGCTCCTAAGTTCTGGTTAAGACCGAGTGCGAGAGTATGCGAAATGTACTAAAGTGTAAGAAAAACATTTACCTTTTTCCTTTTACAACTTTGATTTGCTTTTCTTTATTTTAGTCCGACTCCTTGACCCCGGAATGCTCCCATTGAGAAGCCCATTGCCACTTCTTCAGTTGCTGGAGAGGTAACGATGGAGGTGGTCGAAGGATCATCCTTGGCCCAGGTGGCCGATGAAGTCGTGGCTTCCAGAGTGGTTCCTACAACGGCGAGGTTGTAGCTACGACCGTTGAAGTAGCAACTCGACTCTCGAGGTCGTAGAGACAACGAGGCGATTGTAGAAGCCTCTAGTCAAGGCGGTGACGAGCACATGTACACATGTTGGGAAGGAAATTGTGGCGGTGTTCCTCCCAAGATCAAAGAGAAGGCTGCGACTCTGAGAATCGGAGGAAGAAGAATACTTCAACCGTGCGACTTCTTTGGACCTGCTACCGTCGTAGGGTCTTCTGCTTTCAGATCTCGTGACCGAGTCCCCCATCCCAAAGATATTCCCAATAGAGAAAACATTTTTGACAATGAGCGTCTTGAGAATGTTTGGTGGGATCAAGTTGCGAAGGTGGACAAGCTGAAGACCCCGGAGATGGTTTATTCGGCATTTGCTAGGTCGACCATGAATGTAAGTATTTTTAGGATACTTATATATGTGGTTTTCCTTTCTTCTCACTGTCTTCCTTTGCGAAGCTCTAGAGCAAATTGCCGTTGTTGGTGAGTATCATCGACAACTTCTAGAGCTCCGACAGGAAAAAGGGGAACTCTGCATACAGGCGGAGAGATGGTAAGTCACTGCTAGTCGTTTTCGACTTGACTACTTATATAGTGCTTACGAGATTTGTCATGGAAAAACTCATGACAAGGTATTGGTCGTGAAAAGCTTACGACCAGAGGCTTTGTCGTAGAAAGACTTCCAACCAGGTCGATGGTTGTAGAAGAACTTACAACCGATTGACCGATGTTCATATCTACTTTTATCCTTTGTAGGTTAAAAAGTGACACAAAGACCTTAGCTGACTCGCTCGATTATGAAAAAGAGGAGTCGAAAAAGCTGAGGGAGGAAGTAGTAGTCCTCTCGGATAAACTTCGAGAAGCCATCTCTGCAACTAGAAGATTGCAGGAAAAAATAAACAGTAAGTGCTGAACTTAAGACTCCTTTTGACTTTGACCTTTACTCGACTCTCATTTCTTTTCCAGGAAAAGAAGATGAAATGAAGAAGCTCGGTGAAGTTGGAGAAAAGCTTTGGTCATTCGGGAGTTTTCGTATTTCAAGAATAAGGATCGGGAACTCGAGGGATGAAAACTCGAGTAATTAAGCAATTCTTTACATCGTTCTTTTGAGTATTTTCCTTTTCTAATGCTAATTTCTTTTCGAGAAATTGATGTCGAATTGAGAAGCCTCGAGGCTGAAATTAGTGAAAAAACTACGATGCATGCGAGTCCGTCGCATTGCCAAGATGAATGCAGAGGGCGTTAGAACATGGGAGAAAAGCATCTTGAAACCATTGCTTCCCATAAAGAAGAAGTCAAGAAGTTGGATTCTCGACTAGTAGGTAAAAATGCTTTACCTATAATTATATTTGTGTTCTCTTCCTCTAGAAGTTTATTTTTTTGACCGGTTTTATTCTTTTCGAACAAGTGGTGAAAACAAAAGACTTGAGGCTTCGACTCGTTCCCAGCAGAGATGGAATCAATGAAGACTAATCTTCAAGGCAACATCACACTCTGAACCATGTACTTGGTGAGCTACATCTTGAGGAAAAACTCCTCGAGAAGATCGATAGTTTGCTCACATAAGTACCATCGGGAACAAGTCGAACTTTGCAAGAAATGGTGACCACTCGAAGGCCAACCAAGTGAATCCATAAGGGAAGCGATCGAAGGCTGCGATAAGTTATGCTTTAGCGAAACTTAAAGCTCATGACCCCCGCCTTAATGTGCAACCAATCGAAGCCGACTTCGACTGCCCTGAATCAGAGGCGAGTCGTTTGATTGAAAAAATGCAATCAGTTGGCAAAAAGGTAGCGGAGGAAATGCAACTGGGCTCTCCCTCTTCAGAGTAATCTGTAACAACTTTGTAAGACAGACAAGTTTCTGTTGATGAAATATATGTGATCCATCTTGTTTCCTGCAAATCATCTTGTCGAGTAGTTAGCAACTCAAAAGATAATTAACGAATGAAAGACCAAGAACTGAAGTTAAATTAATAACTTTATCCTAGCCCCCGACAATTTGCTTAGCTTGTTTATACAATCCAAGTAAATAGTGTGTGAAATAGAAAGAGAGGTTTGTTTAACTTATAGTTTTCGTTATGGTTGTCAAGCACTGGTCGAAAGAGTAGAAACAACTCGACACTAGGAAGTTCCTTCTAGTGGGCAGGACCACGTGCTGAGAGGAAAAGCTTCGACTAGGTGATGTTACCATCTTCGACTAGTTTAATCAAACCAAGAACAGCAACTTGAGTTAAGCAAACGTCTAGAGGACTTTAATAATTCATTCGCCCTTTTCTGATGGACTTGATAAGTCTTTTCTAGTAGCAAAAGTGGGAGACTAAGCAACGCTAGGAAGTTCCTTCTAGTGGGTAGGACCACGTGCAGAGAGGAAAGACTTCGACTAGGTGTGTCTCTTCCTTCGACCAGTTAAAACGAAACGAGTACACCAAAGGTGGTTGAATAAATATAAAAAAGTGCACTCTACTTAGAATATTTTTCGAAATTAATAAAACTAAGATGGGAAGAGTTGGCTTTGAAAACATTTCGACTAGATAGAACCCGAGCTCTTTGTATTGGCAACAAAAGTGAGTAACGGGTCGATGCTAGGAAGTTCCTTCTAGTGGGCAGAACCACGTGCAGAGAGGAAAGACTTCGACTAGATGATGTTACTTGCCTTTCGACCAGTGTAAAGAAAACTAGGTGTTTTTGGATCATAGTCGAAAGATTATAAAAGCACTACTCAAAAATAAGACAAAAGAGGTAGAAGGAACCTGGATCTTTATTGTCTGAGAGGTTGGCCACACATAGAATTTAAATGGCGGTCGATGTTCCAAGAATTTGAGAGAACTGTCAGTCTTCCATTGCTAGTCGTGCAGGCCACGGTAGAGTGACTTCACGACCATGTGTAAGGACCTTCCCACTTGGGAGAAAGTTTATTCGATTAGACTTGGATTGGCGAGCACGAACACCAAGTCACCTACGAAGAAGGTCGCGAGGCGGACCTTCGATCGTAGTATCTGCGTAGGGCTTGTTGGTAGGCTATTTGAGCAGTTAAGGCCATATTTCTCCTTTCTTGAGTAGGTTAATATCATCGCTCGAAGTTGTTCTGATCGGAGTTGTTGAATGTTTCAACTCGTGTCGACCGCAATTTTAACTCGGAGGAAGCATGGCTTCGACTCGAACACTAGAAAAATGGTGTTTCTCCTGCCGCTCGACTAGTGGTCGTCTGAAGCGCCCATATCTGAAGGTAATTCTTGTACCCAAGCCCCGAGCGCTTAACGAGTGATCAAGACTCGGGTTTTAATTCCTCGCATTATTTGGCGTTTGCACGTTCGATTGCCCGTTGCTTTGGGGATGTGCAATGAAGCATAACATAACTTGGTACCCAACTCGTCGCAAAATTCACGAAATTTTGCACTTGCAAGTGTTTACCATTATGCGTAATTATCAGGCTCGGAACTCCAAATCGGCTAATTCGCATCTCATCATGAACCTTTTCTTTGCTTTCGTTGTTATCCGATTCTGAGTTCGGCTTGATCCATTTTGTGAGCGTGTCAATAGCCACAAAAGGAATTGAAACCTCCTAGAGCTTTGGGAAACGGTCCTAGGATATCGAGACCCAGTGCAAAAGGCCAAAAAGAGGTATTGTTTGTAATGCTTGAGTGGTTGGTGTATCTGCTTACCATAAAGCGGCATTGGACACACTTTTAACCACCTCTTTAGCATCGTCTGGTGACCAGTGAGAAACCTTGTCGAAAGGCCTTCTGAGGCCACGTTACGCAGGAAGCATCGTCCCACAGATGCCACTGTGTATATCATGAAGGAGTGTTATTCCTTCGTTTTGCGGAATGCATCGCATGTGTATCCCTTGGGTTCCTCGTTTGTAGAGAACTCCTTCGACGAGTATACATTTTGGCTTTTCGGGATAAGCGATGCGCCTCAAGATCATCCTCTGCACGGAACCCTTGTGAAGATACTCGTAGATGGGAGTCATCGGTATCCTCGTAATCTAGTGAGGCCATCTCAATAGGAGGCGTCTCGGTTCTTCGACCGAGAGCGGCTTTGGAGTTGCTCAAGAAAACTCCTTTTAGTGCTGCAGATCGGGAAGAAGCCATCAGAGCAAGTTGGTGCGAGAGAAATTATCCTTCGAGGATGAATTGTACCTCGAAACCTAAAAATACTTTTCTAGCTTACGTGCTTCGATAAATCTGAGACATTGTAAAGTTAGAGCACCGGTACTCTTTCCGACTTGATTCACGACTAGTTGAGAGTCTCCTCACGAGTAGTGGACTAATCGAGAGTGCTTTCGTAGCTCGTATGCCGCCTAGCAAACCTTCTACTCTTGCGTTGTTAGTGGCACGAAAGTTTAATTGTATGGCATACTTTAAGGTTTCTCGGTAGGAGATACGAGACCACCCGACCGAGCCACTTAAAGTAAGTGACCCATCAAAGTACATCATCCAGTGGTCGTGGAATCGTCTTGGGGATCTGAGCAGTTCAGATTTGTCCATTCGGCGACAAAGTCTGCCAGATCAGGATTTTATGGCCGTTCGGGACACGAAATGGAGGTCGAACTCCCAAGTTCAAGCGACCATTTTGCCATGCGTCCATTGTTTCCTTATTATGGAGGATCGCTCCCAAAGGAAACTCGAGGCGACCTGATTATTTTGTGCGCTGAAAATAATGCCGCAGATTTCCTCGAAGACATGATGAGGGCATATAGAAGTTTACGGACACGAGGTAACGCTCCTTAGGCGTGTAAAACTTATTTGGCGTAATAAATCGGTGCGTTATGCGTTTTCACGTTCTACGACCGATCTCGCGCTTCTTTGCTGTGGCGTGGCAGCTAGGTAAATTAAGAGCGTCTCTTCTGGTTTTAGAGAAACCAAAACAGGAGCACTCGAAAGGTACCTCTTGACATCCTCGAAGGCAGCGTTTGCCTCGTTCGACCACTCAAAACTTTCATGTCTCCTGAGAAGTGTAAAAAAAGGTAGTCCTTTTTCTCCTAGTCGTGCGATGAAACGACTTAAAGCCGCCATGCACCCAGTGAGTTTCTGTACATCCTTTTTTGTGGTTGGTGGGCGCATTTGGAGGATGGCCTTTATTTTCTCAAGATTTGCTTCGATTCCTCGTACAGATACTAGGAATCCAAGCAATTTTCCTGAAGAAATTCCAAACACACACTTCTCGGGATTAAGTTTTAAGCAGTGCTTTCTGAGGTTGTCGAATGTTTCTTGTAGGTCAGTGATATGATTAAGTTTCTTAATACTTTTTACGACTAGATCATCAACATAGGCTTCCAGATTCCGGCCTAATTGAGATGAAAAAGTTGATTGCATCAAGCGTTGAAAAGAAGCACCGGCATTCTTTAGACCAAATGGCATTTTGACATAGCAAAAGTTACCAAATGGTGTAATGAATGCGGTCTTTTCTTCATCGTTTAGACACATATTGATCTGGTGGTATCCAGAATATGCATATAAAAAACTTAATATTTCACAACCTGCAGTAGAATCAACCAACTGATCGATACGAGGTAAAGGAAAATCATCTTTTGGACAAGCTTTATTAAGATCAGTAAAGTCTACGCACATACGCCATTTGCCGTTTGACTTCTTGACCATTACAGGGTTAGCCAACCACTCTGGGTGGTTGACTTCTCTTATAAAGCCTGCTTTAAGTAGCTTATCCAATTCTGATTTAATAGCATCTCGTCGATCAGGGGCAAATCTCCGTAATTTTTGTTTTACGGGTACTTTATCAGGCCGTAAAGCTAGCCTGTGCTCGATCACCTCCCTGGGTACTTTATCAGGCCGTAAAGCTAGCACGCGCACTGCCGAGCTCTCGCCGTTACCTTCCTGCCGAGTGTAGCGCTTGTGCGTGCGTGTGGGAGCCGGCCAACCCAAGCGCCCGGTCGCGTGAAGCCGACCGGCCGCCTGCCCGCTTCAGTCTTTGGCCAGCGACATCACCCGAGTGCCCAGTTGCGTGAAAGCCTCTGCCACCGATCAGCCTGCCGTGCGTGGTCGCCACCGTCCGCATGGCGCATGCTGCCGTGCGCAGTCTTTCTTGCGCGTGATTTCCTTGCGGCCGCGCGTGCGTGTAGATGGGTCACCCGGTGTTGCATGCATGCGGATTGTAAAGCCACCAACCGATCCCGTGTATGTACTACGTCTGCGATTTTCTTTCATGGTTGCTAGCTTGATTAGATTGTACTGCTTCCGTTTTCACGTATGCATGTGGGCTAGTTAATTAATTTAGTTCGTGGCTAGCTATGGTGATTAACTAATCATGCAAGGTACTACGTATGCAACCATACATGTTTAACTAGTAACACTGAGACAGACCTAGTTGGTCTTTGCATGCTTGATTATACATGTTTATCGAGGTATTAAAGGAGAGAGAGGAGCTAGCATGTTTTGTTGGAGCAAGAAGGGAAATTATTAGCATGTTTTTAGTCGGAAGATATCGAGCAGTAGATTGGTTTTGGTATCTTTATTACATTGTGCGATTTTTCAGGTACCTTAATGGCGAATTTTGGGAATGTCATCTACTAGTTAATTATAGATAATTTCGATATATTTCTATAGAATATTTAAACATGTCGACCGGACAAGTATAATTCGAGTTATGAATTTTGGAAGACTGCTGTCTTTGTAGTCGTCGTATTTCGGCACTGTTTTGGTAGACTAGAGATTAAAAATAATAATTGGACTAATTAGAGTTTTTAATCTACAGGAAAGATGTAGATAATTGTCTAAGGGTTATGTAGAATCCAAGAACTCGAATTTTGGTTGGGTAAAACAAAAGTTATGAATTTAGTAAGACCCGCTGTCCCGAAGCTGACAGATCGGTCTTCTGGGTTAAAAACAGAGGGTTAGATGATTTAATTAGAAGACTTGGTAAACTAAGAAAATGATGGGAATTTTGTGAATAATCCAGAACTGGGTGGTTTGTCGTGATCGGACTTTTGAGTCGAAAGTTACGCTCTTTTTAGTACCAGGACAGCAAGGGGTGACTATTCGTTACCGGGGAAGCGTGGTAGGTTTAGGGACGGGTAGGAGTGATGTCGATTGATTGCTATTCTTGATGCTGTAGCTTGTATTAAAATTTGAATATTTAATGTAGGAGAGGCATCGTGCTTGTTGCCATCTTCTAGCCAAACTGTGCGTCGCAACTAGTAAAGGCAAGTGCATGGTAGACAGCGTTCAATGATTGTTCACTATTTTCTTTACCTTCTATTACCATTATTGTTGTGCTTTTATTTTATTTAATTGCAAATAATGGAATGGTACGGTTATATCTTTGTTGATAATCATGAGGAAAAGTTGGATATGATGAATATGATGGAGTTTGCATTTTTCATACATAAGCATCTTTGCATATGAGCAGGTGATCATGAATGATCACAACTCCACAGGAGTGGAGGAGGTCCCCGATCCTTGTGGAGGAACGTGGTTGAGAGTGAATGTTGTGTGAGCACTCACTCATGCTATCTTAGGTATCTGTGAAAGAAGTGCATGTGGACATGTAGATTAGAGTTGCATTGATATATGAGATTAATGGGTGTGAAACAAAGAGAAGATAACAACATGATAATATTAATAGAAGTACCTATGATGAAAATGAAGTTATTGAATGTTGTTGATTTATTATTGTTCGTTGTATATCGATGTGTTTGCTGAGTCGTGGACTCACCCTTGCTCTTTGTTGTCTTTAGGTGATCTTGAGGGCCAGTGGTGAGGCGAGTAGAGCACATGGATTAGATCCATACTTCAATCACATGATCATTTGCCATAAGAACCTTTTCATTCAATGTTGGATTACTCTTGGACATGCTAGAGGCTGAATAAAGTTTAGGCCACATTTTGGACTAGATTATTTATTTCAATGATTTGGAGTCAGTAGTTGGTGCTATCCTGGATTGTTTACCTGGTTATATTTCCCCTTACTTATTTACTCTTGCTTGATTCATAGTTATGGATGCTCTTTTGTGATCCAGGATATGTCTATTGATGTTTTCTTCTGAAATTTTATAGTGTGTCAATAATTATTAGATTAGAGAGTAGTTTAGTGGCATTCGAGCCTCGGTGTTGGGTGCAGGGTGTTCTGAGCGCGTGGCATGAGGAGAGGCAGCGTCACACTTGGGGAGGCGGAGTCGCACTTGGGGAGTAGGTGTCCGGCAAGGAAAGGCGGTGTCATTGGGGAGGAGAGGGAGGCTACGCCGATGGGGAGAGAGGGAGGCAGGCATGTCGGGTGGAGGAGATGGGAGGCAGCGGTGGGGCGAGGAAAGGGAGGCAACACGATGGGGAAGAGAGGAGGCGGCGTTGGGGCGAGAAAAGGAGGTGGCGTCCGTGGGGGGAGGAGACGCGGCGTCGGGGAGAGAGGGGAGGCGGCATCGGTGGGAGGAGAGGGAAGGCGGCGTTGGGGAGGAGAGGAGGTGGCGTCGGTGGGGAGGAGAGGGAGGATGTGGGGATGGGAATGGGAGGGAGGGAGGAGGTGGTGGTGGGTGTGGAGCAAGCGGGAGGGGGGGAAATGGGGAGTCGGGGTGGGGCGAAGCAATCAAGAGAAAAAATGAGAGGTTCACATTTATATACGAATGACATTTTGAGGTAATTTCAACGAAGTTCAGTGGAAAAGGGATATTTCATTCCAGAAAAGCCAAGAAAAGCACCCCTTTCCTAGCTTATGGATTTTAGGCTTAAAATGACTCAAGATTTTTGTAAGTTGTATAAAAAAAGTCACACATTTGTTTATGTTTAGGCTCTTTTTGCTTTTAAGCCACACAAAAAAACTAAGCAAACAAGGCCTAAGTGTAATATCCCATTGAAACAATTGAGCAACTAAAAGAATTAAAGAAGGAAATAGAATTTTAGAAGAAAAAACTTAGGGGCCCAGGGAGAGTAATGGGGCACTGGCCCATTTCCCAGTGGGGGAGCTGGCCAGCTTTAAAAGGGCAAGGGTGGATGCAGCCCTAGCAGCCCCAGCCTAGCCCCATGTGCTGCCAACCCTAGTGATGCAGGCGAGGTGCCCGATCTTTCAATGAGATTGATAACTATCGATATTGGTGGAGATGACTCTCGCGATCCGACTAAGATCGTACGACAACGCTTGCGCCTTAGCAATCGTTGAACTAACTCCGAGATATTACTGACCTTGCAGGAAGCGCGATCAACCTGACTAGGAAGTTCAATCCTTACGAGCAATCAAAGAACTAGCAAGAATAACATATAGGCAATCTGATATCGTGAATACGATTGTAGTGTAGACAATATTGAAAAACAAAGGTGGGGTCCCGAATGCTGTCTTGATAGGTGGTCGTTTGACACAACTGAAGAACAAAAGTTTGCACAATGGCTAAACATAAACTCAACGAAATCCAAGTTCTTAGAAAGGAAAGCAGCGGCTCCTATATGGGGAGACGACCAGGGGTGATAACCAGGGAAGTGGACACACGCCCCTCGGGTTACAAGGCCCATGGGCCCAAGTACAAGCGGCGCAACACACTTTTGACTCGTGCTTAGAAACAGACATTGATTGTTTTAATGATTGTGGCTAGCTCAGATGGAATTTGAATATTAGGTTGGATCCGTTGGAAAGTAGACTTGATAGTCTTTCCATGAAGTCCAAGAATGTTCCAAACGGAGTTCGTATGAAGAAGTTACGACTATTTAAACTTAGTATTGTCGCGGCAGTCTGAATCCGAATCCAGAAGGAGCCCCATTCGAACTCTTGCTTGACTCGGACCCAAAGTTATATGGTGACCTCTATTATGCCTTCCATGCATGTCCATGACTCCACATGCCTCTCCTTCATCCTTTTCCATGTTCCTAAGCATAATTAAATCACTTGCATTAGGTAGCGGTCTATTCTTAGTAATATATAAACCTAAGAACAAATTCACCTGGCAATTAAGTTGGCAAGTACGTGCTCGAGTAAATGGTCTTTGTAACACTTGCTATGGATGAGTTGTGTGTGTAGGCACGGTTGTATCCATGTGAGGGATGTCATCATCATCCTCCCCTTCTTGCATTTGAGTCGTCCACGACTCAAGCTCATCCCCTTCTCCCAAGTATGGTTTCAAATCTACAATGTTAAATGTGGGACTATCCCAAAATCTGCAGGCAGTTCAAGCTTGTGTGTGTTATCATTAATCTTTTCTAACACTTTGCAAGTGCCATCAGCTCTTGACATCAATTTTGACTTTCTTAATTCAGGGAATCTATCTTTTCTCAAGTGCAACCAAACAAGATCTCCAGGTTCAAAAGTTAAATATTTTATCCCCTTACTACTGGCAATTTTATATTTAGTATTCATGCACTCTATATTCTCCTTAGTTGTCTCATGCATTTTTAAAATTAATTCAGCATATTGTTTAGCATCAAAGTTCAATTTCCCCGAAGATGGAATAAGCATTAAATCGATAGGAGCACGAGGCACAAAACCATAAACAACGTCAAGAGAGCACATCTTTGTAGTAGAATGCAACGAACGATTATAAGCAAACTCAATATGAGGCAAGCATTCTTCCCACATTTTTAAATTATTTTCCAACACAGCTCTAAGCATTGTAGATAAAGTTCTATTCACAACTTCAGTTTGTCCATCGGTTTGGGGATGACAAGTAGTAGAAAATAATAGCTTAGTTCCCAATTTAACACATAAAGTTCTCCAAAAATGGCCAATGAATTAGCATCACGATTTGAAACTATAGTATTAGGCACACCATGCAAGCGAATAACTTCACAGAAGAATAAATTAGCAATATTGGCAGTATCATTGCTCTTATGACATGGTATAAAGTGGGTTATCTTAGAAAATCTATCAACAACCACGAATATACTATCCCTCCACTTCTTTGTTCTGGGCAATCCTAAAACAAAGTCTATTGAAATATCTTCCTACAGAATGCTAGGAACAGGTAAAGACATGTATAAACAATGATGATTAAGTTGTGACTTAGCTCTTTGACATGTAGTGTAGCGAGCAACGTAGCGCTCGACGTCCCATCTCATCTTTGGCCAAAAGAAATGATCAGCAAGTATATCCTCCGTTTTCTTCATGCCAAAGTGTCCCATCAGCCCGCCTCCATGCGCTTTCTGTAACAACAACAAACGAATGGAGCTAGTTGGAATGCATAGGTTGTTAGCACTAAACACAAACCCATCATTAATGATGAATTTGTTCCACATTTTCCCTTCTTTACATTTCAATAATATATCCACAAAATCAACATCATGCACATATTGCTCTTTAATAATCTCTAATCCAAAAAAAATTAAAGTCAAGTTGTGAAAAGCATGGTATATCTCCTAGACAAAGCATCAGCGATAACATTCTCCTTTCCCTTTTTGTGTTTTATGACATAAGGAAAATACTCAACAAATTCAACCCACTTTGCATGTCTACGGTTCAGTTTACCTTGAATTCGAATATGCTATAAAGATTCATGATCAGAATGTATAACAAATTCTTTGGACCATAAATAATGTTGCCAAGTTTCTAAAGTTCAAAAGAGTGCATATAACTCCTTATCATAAGTAGAATAGTTCAAAATAGGCCCATTCAATTTCTCACTGAAGTATGCTATAGGTTTACCTTCTTCTAATAACATGCCACCAAAATCAATTCCGCTGACATCACATTCTAGTTCAAAAGTCTTATAAAAATCAGGGAGTTGGAGTAGTAGTGCGTGTGCTTATAACACCCTGGCTATTCGGAAGCCAAGATGTTACACAACTCTAACAAACACTAAGAATGAACAACAATACACAATTACTGTGCTCATTTAGTAATGATCCATAAGAAAATGACGATATAAATTAACCAAAATTGGATTATTACAATTTAGAAATTAATGATAGTTGACATGACGAAAAGATAACAATAAAATTCGTTTAAGAAAGGTGATGTGCAACGTCTTCGGACTACCCTTTGAAAGATTTGCCTTCCTCCTCATTTACCTAAATAAAAATGCAAAGCAAGGATGAGCCAAAGACTCAGCAAGTACTTTAACGAATAACACAAGCTTTAAGTGGACAGTGCAATAACAACCAGTTTATGAAAACATCTCCGAATATATACGTGAATGAATGGAATGGAGGAATGCAATGAAGAAGTCGTCGAAATCTATACGCGAAGATAAGCTAAATTCAAATAAATTCAAATTAACTTCAAATCAAATAATTTTAGTTTAGTTAGCTAGATTATGAATTTATATGAATTTAGAAATTTGATTCACCTAAATCGGAGTTCGTATGAAGAAATACGAGCTTCTGGAAGTTTAAATCTAAAGAAAATACCCTAAAAAGGAATTTCCAGAATTTCTTGATTTATTTTTCTATAGGAAATTCGGATTATTGCGCATGATGACATCAGCGGACGAATTTCTTTATCTGGCCTAATTATTTTTCTAAAGGAAATATTTTTGTGTCTATGATAGGTGCGCCCCACAGTCAAAGACCTGGTCCACGAACGGTCAACTGTCCACCATGGACTCGGTGCACGCTACAGTACGAAGGGGTTGTGCACGCGCTGGCGCAAGTGCATGCAGCGCTGACCTGGACAGAGAGCGAAGAGGTGGAGCTGAGTTGGCGCCACCTATGCTGCCATGTCATCGAACTGAGCGGCGTCGCTCGGGGCCCAAGGCTTGCCGGTGAACGGTGACGAGTTGGCCTCCGGCAAGGGTACCTATGGAACAAGGGTGATGCGCTAATCAAGATGCTCACCTCGTTTGCTAACGGGTGCGGTGATTTGGTCGTCGACGACGAGATTTAGCAATGCAAGGCTTGGTTGGCGATGGCGGCGGAGGTGCTCTAGGATGTGGTCTGATAAGAAAAGTGCATGGCCATGCCACTGGTGGTCGAAGAGTTCGTCCACATGAAGTTATCTTAAACTTAATCGAGAAAGTATTGAACAATCCATGAATGACACATCTCACCTGGTGTTCAACCAGATATCGTGTGGCAAATAGAGAATACATAAGCTAGTCTTTTAGTTCGATCAGATACGGACTAGTCGTATAGATATACTAGCTGGTCGTAGCCTAGTCGACCATGATCACTAAGTGGTTGAAACCAGATCGTAAGGAGTTACGAACTAGTTGAGACCAAATATGACCTGGTCGTATAGAGAAACGAGCTGGTCGTAGGCTGGTCAAAACCTGGTCGTAAGGAGTAACGAACTGGTCGAGACTGTATACGATCTAGTCGTATAAAGATACGAGCTGGTCGTTAGTGATAAGCAGCTGGTCGTAGATCATATTGCATTAAGGTTCGTCCAATATAATTTGTGTGTATTCGGGAATCGTTATGTCCTACTAGGTGCAACTGACGACTCGTGATCGGCAAGGAGTTTCCGAGTCACAATCAATTACGCATGAACCTACAGGGTCACACACTTAACAGGTTGGAATAAACTAGTACGGATACGATTTGTCAAGCCTGTTTAGATAGGATCCGTCACGGGTACTATATAAGGAGATGCTTGAGGCTATTGGGATAGAGGAGAATCACGTAACAGATAAGGCGCACGAAAGTTGTGAGTTGAGTTGTTCCTCCAAAACCCTAGCCACCATCTTTTTGAGGGCCCTACCGTATGAGTTGGTGCTAGCACACTGATGTACGGTTGTTCCTTCCTTGGACGTGTAGATACCGCAGAGGTGCTACTACGGTTGTTGTTGCGGTAAAGGACGATTTGCGACCTTGGGTAGGAACTCGATTGGTTGTTGGAGGAGATGATCGATTACGAGGACGATCGACTATGTTGTACGATCGACCACGGTGGAAGATTGACTACGACTACTACTTTGACGCTCTCTTCATTGGACTAGGCTGCTCCAACTCTTCTTCCGCTGCATTGCGCGTCTGGTGGTAACGATCTGTAATATCTTGCTTGTATGGTATCCTGGTTTACGTACGTGGTAGAATTTTTGAATTGCCAGCTAGCGTAGCCTACCCGCATCCCTTCAGTTGGAATATGAGGCCAGTCTCACAGACCATTAGTTGGCGGTCTGACTGGTCCCTTGCTATTTTAAGCCCTTTTCCTTTCAATTGTCCATGTATTGCACCTTGTGAGTAAGGAGAGAGGTCTCTAGTTGCATGTGTTGCATCTAGAGATGGATTGAGTGTCCACTTGTGTTTGTGTAGCAATTGGTGAGGGTGAAGCAAGAAGCTTGACCTGTTACTGTTAGTGTTTGCCAACACCTAAATGGTGTGGAGGCGTCGTGGTCCGATAATCTTTTCAAGAAGATTGTGAGAAGGTCCAGCGTGTTGTGAAGGTAAGAGCTCACCTACGCAGAGGGGGAAAAAACCTACCACTAGTGGATTCGAGGTATTTGACTTAATTCGTGGTGCAGGTCCAATTTGTTTGGGCTTAGCTCAACATGAATTAGGGATGACCGGCAAATCTACAAACACTGCGATAAAAAGATCGTTGTGTCATTGTGGTTTGATCTATTATGCTTTACTTAATGTAATTTATATTCTTAGAATTAAATTGTTTACTTGTCACCATAGGATTGCAAACCTTGACATAAACTTAGCTTGTTGGTGCACTTGGTTGTGACTAGATAATTTAGGATTTAATTATGCAAAACTGATCTGCTTTAATCTTCATACATGAACTCGGTTTTTGGCCAAAAGAGATTTTAAAACTTCCTATTCACCCCACTATAACCAGCCTCCTCGATCATACACCCGTTGTTCTCGTAAATCCTTATGATTATAAGAGCACATCTATCTTTTGCGTGGTCCGGTAGACAACGATTAAAGCGTGTGGTTGAACGAATTCATTTGTTTTAGGTTGTTGTTTTAATAGTGGTTGACGCAATTGATTTTTCAAGTTGCATGAATCAAATTATCCCAAACGATCCCACGTCGAGAAGATCGGCCACAGCCTGCATCAGAAGGGCTGTTAATGCATGCCGCATGAGTGGGGACATGGATCGGAACACTAAGGCGAACAGGGAAGCAACATCCCCATAAAAACATGGCAAACACTAAGGCGAACAGGGAAGAGAATTACATGACCTTTTCTATTTTAATAACCAGATATCACTTGTGTCGTCACTCCATGATGGAAATTGTTATTGTTGACAATACTGGTATGATCGTCTGGTACATGGTGACACCAGCAAAAAGTTTAGTTTTTCAAGAAGCCAAACACTAGGCCATCAAACTTGAACTTTGCAAGTCTACTTGCCCATTTAGAGCGGAGTCAGACAAACGATCCACATATGTGAAATTATTCATAACCATTAACACTGCTATAGAAATGCTTCTAAAAAATAATCCCTCCGTTATTTTTATATGTCGATCTGAACATCGACAAAATGTCCAATACAATTGTTTGCTATTACTTTTTTTTTTCTCCAATTATGTAGTGGAAAAAATATTAAAAATATAATGATGTCGAAGTAGTTTTGATGAAAAATATATTACTATTATTTTCATGTGACAAATCTAAATATTGTTATGTGTATCAGTGGTCAAAAGTTTCAAAACGCTGACTGCAAATTGGTGAGATGTGATTCATAGCTTTTAGTGGATTGTTAACGCTGATGACAACTAATTGGTTGACTGCAAATTCTAGAGCCACAAATAAAGAACATAGCTTATAAACAATGTTAGGTGTGTTTACCTAAGTTAACTATGAGATGTGTTTCATAGTGGATTGTCGTGGACCCATAGTGTTAGTAACAAATATTAAAGAATTTGTGAGATGTCTTGTTGTTTGGGATCATTCATATTGGTTATGGGATGGAGCAGATCACTGGTCTATAATTTATTGCTTAGAGCATCTTCAATGTGTTCCCATCATTTTGTTTAAAATAACTTCATTCTTGATGGGTGGTTTCATTTCACCTTCCCATCGCTTTCTTTCTCTAATGATGCCACTTGGACCCATATGTCACTCCCACAAACACCTGATGTCTAACACATTGCTAGGATGGACGATGGATGGAAGAATAAAACATTCGTTTTCTTTGCTTGTGTGAGGAGAGAGGAAATGGGGTGGGTGGGGGCTCCTGTCCGGATGGTAGAAGGGAAAAAGGCTGAAGACTAGGACCCACTAATAAAAAAAGTGCCCAAAGAAACCAGTAGGATGATGTGGCATAGACCCTCTCCTCTTCGATCTTGATTGGAACGATTTTGCAATGTAGAAGACCTAAGCCGATGCTGCTCCACGAAGCAATGTCTCTCTTGCTACCGAGAAAATAACCTTTTAAGTACTTTGAGATAGGTAAGTGCTCGCTACTCTTCTTAAGCGGTCTAATTGAAGATGTCGTAACGAGGATGCATGAGGAGGGGATGCCCGATTTTTTGGATCAATTTTGCATTCGAGAAGGTCTAAGCCAGTGCTGCTCCACAAAGCAATGTCCTCTTTATGTCCTGTTTGGTATAGATCCAACTCGCAGCTTTTTAGTACTTAGTGTAAGGTAAACGCCCACCGCTATTATTAAGTGTCTAATCGAAGATGTAGTAACGAGGATGCATCGTGAGGCAACGTATCCTACGCACTCATGCACTCTCGGCCATCCTGGACCCTTCGATCGTGATATCAGAGATAAGATTCAGGTGGGCACAATTTGCACAAAAACCACCCGCGTCTCCCTGCTAATTTTGCGAAAAAACCCCATGTTGCCTCCTGACCCCAACTCACCTCCCTTTCCCATCCCAATACCTAGCCCTGGGACTTGGGCCATACTTTTCCAGGCCGGCCAAGGTCCGGGCGGCACAACATGGTCCAAGAATGATACGGGAGGAATAGCCGGGTCGGGCTTGAGGATGGGTGTATCGGGTGGCACGACACGACACAACACGACGAATTGGACTGTGCTCGGGCCAGCCCAGAACGCAAGAAGCATGGTGTCACGCCAAGAAACACGTGACGCCTCGACCGCCTGCACATGGCGCTCCCGCCTCACCTCGTGGCCCCACTGAAATAAAGGCTGCCCACAAGCATGGCATGCCCGCCTCCATGTCGCCGCGCCTCCACGTCGTCGCCCCCGCCTGCGCGCGAGGTGGAGGGAGGTGGAGCTGAGGTCGATGGAGCTCAAGTAGGCCGTGGGGCAGTGGGGGCAAAGCTCGGGGAGAGGGGGAGGCCGGGGGCAGTGGTGGCCAGTAGGGGAGGTGGAGCCGAGGCCGGCGGAGCTCGGGGAGGCCGTGGGGCGGTGGTGGCGGGAGCTCAATGAGAAGGGGAGGCAGGGGGAGGTGGTTTGGGAAAGGGGGAGGTTAGGGGCGGTGGGGCTAGTGGTGGAGGTGGACCCGAGGCCGATGAAGCTTGGGAAGGCCGTGAGGCAGTGGCGGCGGAGCTTGGAAATGGGGGAGGGCAAGGGGAGGCAGTGGGGGAGAGGAGGGAGGCCGGCGGCGGTGGGGGCCATGGCCCGTGGGGGAGAGGGAGAGGGGGCGGTGGAGGCAGTGGAGGAGAGGGGAGAGGCGATGGAGTGGAGGCGATGGGGAGTGGGTCAATGGGGAACTATGTGCAATGGGAAATTGGGAATCGGGGAGATTCGTTGGGGGCCAAGTGGGGAGACAAAAGTGACCACTGACCTGTGATATGACATGATGCAGTTGCATTAGCAGAGATTAGAAAAAGCAACAGGTGGGGAGGGAGAGAGGCAATGGGCGACGAGAGAGAAGGGACCATGCTACTGGATTTTTTTTCTTGGAAACATCACATCTAACACAATTGTCTCAGTGGTGCAAGAATAGTGAGCTGGTTGTAATTGGAATAGTATTAGGTGCTTGTACTTAGTGGCCGAACAGTATCAGGTATATCCATGGTTCATGAATAGTATTAGATAACATATTTCTTCATTACAGCAGAGACCTGAATAGTATGTGATTTAAGCCTGGCATTAGAATTAAACAAGCAGCCAGCACATGTGAATGGCTGTCATGACTATCATTTCACAATTTTCACAAGTCACATAAGCCACGTTCTGAATTCATTTCACAAACATCCAATCTGAGACAAGTAAAATTGAATTTTACACGACATAAGTCATTCCCATCCATTACCAAGTTGAACAACTAGTGAATATGAGATGTTAAACTGAAATTTTAAAATTGTCAAACTCAAAATTTCCAAACAAGTAGAATTGAAATTCACTAGTTGTACAAGAAGAAATTTCCAACTACATCTTCTAGATTAGTAGTCCAAAATCGAACCATGAATTTTGGGGTTGATGTTGGGGAGAGCCTAAACAGATAGATAAGCAGTTGCTCATGAGGGCAGTGCGGCCGCAGGTGGAGGGGCGATGCGGAGCCGGGGCCAGCGCTGCCGCGGGTGGAGGCGCGATGCGGCGCCAGATCGAGCAGCGCCGCGGCGGGTGGATGTGTCCGTCTCCGCCGCTCGGTGATAGCCGTCGCCGTTGCCGCCGCACGGGTGGAGGCGCGAGCTAAGGTTCTGGTTTGGGGATGTAGGCGGGTCGGTTGGATCACGAACAACGGATCTAGGTCACCAGAGTGCATAAGTGCACCGAGTATAAACACACCTTGGGTAACACCATGTCGTAATTCTATTTGAACTTGATGCAAGTATAAACACACTTTGGGTAACACCTCGTCTTAATTCTATTTGGACTTGTTTACTTCAGGGCCCGTTTGGAACGAGAGTTTTTTCCCCCCCAATTTCTAAGGTAATTGAACTATTTCATATGAATTTCATGCAAAGTTCCAACGGATTTCGTTCGTTTCAAGTGAGGCCTTAATAATGTGGTACTGGGATAGAGTACACCCAGTGGCAGAGCCACATGCAACCTGTACTTTTTTTATATTCAAGATAGTCTTATTTGTATTGATATTTGCATACAAGTTCATAGAACTCTAGGTGTTTTAAAGAAGTTGACCGCACAGGTTTGGAGTTTTGAATACACCCCTAACTTGACAAGGTGCAATGTGTTGTACTGAATTGAATATAGGAATAAGTCTAATAGACCCTGAATCCAATCTACCCTCGAAGTACAAAACCATGTAAATAACCATCTGAAGTATGCAAATGATTTTGAGTGTAGGCTGGAAATAGGAAATTTGAGAGCAAGTCTGATTTTGTGAAGACAACCAGAAGAGTGAAACAGAGATCCATCCGCGAGACCACCAGATGAAGTTTGAGAGTAGGGGTGGATCTGAGTCAGGTGCCCATCTTATCGAGCTTTTTTCAAAATTAACATAATTTAATTTAATATAATTTAATTTATAGTTTGAAGGTATTTTTTAGAACCGAGCTAACAAGTCAGACCGAGCCGAGTCCAAACAAAATTCAATTTCATTCAAAATTGACTCATTTCAATGTTTATCCAATTAACAAGTGTAATTAGAACAATTTTAAACCAAACCGACACTAAGAATACTAGATGGTATAGCGAGCTACGCAGCGCTTGACCATTGAATATACGATATTTACCAGCTGTTTGTGTAGTGTGGTGTGGCATAATGTAATTTGTCACGCAGCGTATGAAACAACGGAAGCAGGGTTCATTGATTTTTTTTTCTTCTGTGTTACGTAGATTAGAAGCATTTTTTAAAGACATTCTTGTCGTATGAACCAAAAGAAAGATCTCCAATGGCTAAAAGATCTAAGCCCCAAGTACTCATGCTCTAATCGAATTATATAAAAACTTTATGTCTGAGAGTCCAAGGATTGGATCAAACAATTATTTAAACAATAATTGCCATGTGCGACCCATCAATCCACTGAACTACTATGAAGGACTTGGTTACTGTACTACCACTACGAACTGGTAGCTATAGCTGAACCTACATGTCAAATAATAGCATCTTCTACCTATTGATTGTAGCCTAATAGAATAGTCTAGTAGTAGATTTTGGCTAACAACCACGGAGAACCAGAAAAAAAAATGAATCAGAAGCATCTGACTAGGTAGAGGAGTTTAACAGGAGGAATACATGATGCATATTTTTTGCTAATGAATATTTGTTGCCAGTTGATAAGTTAAAAATGCTATGGTATTTAGGCAGATGCACACTTGGGGATTGCTGTAACATCCCATTTTTGGTATTAAATATTAATTTACTTGGTTTCGGATTTTCACTCGAATTTTAAAATTTTGGGTTGAATTTCAAAAACTCCTAGCTTCAATTAAGCTCGGGTTTGTGTTTCAAAAATTATTTCAAATTCAGATTTCAAAATTTCTTTGAAATTCTCCATTTCTAAAGTTTTCCAAAACCCCTTTTATTTCTTTTTTTTTCTTGGGCGGTTTCTCCTACCATTCCGCTTCCACACACGCCCGGCCCAAATCGGCCCGGCCTCTCCCCTTTTTCCTCCCCTCTCCCCCGTGCGCTCCCTTCTTTCTCCCCTCTCTCCCCCGACAGCGTGCGCCGCCGCCGCCTCTTCTTCTCCCTCTCCTCTCTCGCTCGCTCCGCCCCGGGCCCTCCTCCCGTGCCCGCCGCCGCCGCTCCTCGCCTCCTCCACCCGACCCGCCTCCTCCGGATCCGCCGACTCCCGCGCCGACGGCTTTTGCCCCCTCTCCGCCGGCCACGCGACACACCGCCGCCCGTTGCGCGTCACCCTCGCGCCTGTCTTCACGCCACACAGACGGCTTTCCTTTCCCTATCCGCCACACGGCTTTTCCTCTCCTCTCTCTCTCCGGCTATAAAGCCGAGAGAGCTTCCGCCTCTTTTCCTTCTTCCTCTTCGGATCCACCGCCATCTCTCTCCTCCGGCCTCTCCTCGAAGTCACGCCACCGGAGCTCAGTGCGCCTCCACTCCCGTCGCCGGCTTGAGCGCCGTGGCGGCGCCGCTCGCCCGACCGTCGGCTCACCTTCCCGCTGCGTCGCCGCCGAAGCTCCTCCTCGGCGCCGCCTCCGACCCGGCGCCGGTGCCTCCTCCAGGCTTCCCTGCGCGCCGCCTCTCGGTGAGCCCCGCGCGCCTCCCCGTCGCCTTCTCTCTTCTCCCCCTCCCCGGTTCTTCTCTTCCCCCCTCGGTGCAGTCTCGCCGCCGCCTCCCCGGAGCTTCCCCCGGCCGCCTCCTGTTGTCGGCAACCGCCGCCGCCATCACCCCTCTGGCCGATCCTCCCCCCTGCTCTCTCTCAGCTCTCTCTCTCTGTCTCTCTCTCTCTCTGACTCTCTCTGCTCTCTCTCTCTCTCTAGGCAGAGCAGCAGTAGTGGCATCAGTGGTTTGTGTTCTGTGTTTTGCAAATTGGATTATGATATTTGTGTATGCAGTGAACAATGGTGTATGCAGTGTAATATTTGTATATGCAGTTGAATCGCCGCGAAGATTGGTATTTAAAAATCAGTGTATTGCTTATGTTTTGTGTATTGAGTTTGGATGTCTATTGAGAGTATGTTGTGTATGTGTGCAGGGTAGTCGTGAAGAGATAGTTTAGTTTTTGGGAAGATTGTTTTGTGTATGATAATTTGTGTATGCTTTTGAATCATCGTAAAGTCGGCATTTGGAATTGTGTATGGAGATTTGTTTGTCGCTATTGCGTATATGTTGTGTATGTGTGCAGGGTAGTCGTGAAGTGATAGTTTAGTTTTTGGGAAGATGTTTTGTGTATCGATTTGTGTATGGGAAGATGTTGTGTAGTGTTTATGTTTGTATGGCGATTTGTGTTTGTACCGTTTTGTAATAATCGGTCGGCTAGTAGTTTTCCATTTTAGCGAAAATGTTTCCAAAATGTTTATTCTCCGTGATTGTACTACGACTTGCGTTGAATCGATTAACCGTTGTTAGTGGTTAAATCGTCGATCGACAAGTACTAGTAGAATTACTCATTTCCGATGTTAGTTGAGAGCCATCGATTAGGCGAAATTTGCACAATCTCGAAATCGAGGTTATGCAAATGACCTTCGTAATCGCCTCTGCAATCATGTCTATTTTAGTTAAAACTTATTTATTCAAATTTTTCGCTGTGTAAAATGCTTTAAAATAAACCGCATTTTCTCAAAAATATTTTGAAGGCTATTCGAGATTAACCTGTTAATCTCGACGGCTTACCTTGAAAACCTATATATTAATCTGGTAATCCTTTCCAGTATTCGTCGGTCTAAATATTGTTTATCTCTTTTATTCCCGCTCAAAAGTCATCTTCATTAAAAATGTGTTACCGCTGCTTTGAAGTTCGTCCAATTTATCGTGTATCCTAATCTTGTCCGATCAATGTATCCAAAGTGAAGTATCCTCGCGATAGTTCATTCGACTTTGTTTCCTTGTTTTCCTCACCGAGTATCTCCACCCTTGTCTCGTATACTCACTAATCGCTTGACCTCGTCAAACATTCCCGCTCATTGAATCTCGTTTCTTCAGCTCGTTCCTCGCAAAACTTATTTATAGTGCTTTGTTTATATTTGGTCTTCTGGAAGTTCTTTGGATTTATTTGTTGTTCTTGCTTGTATTGCGTAAATAGGAGTCGGAGTCCCGAAGAAGCAGCGACTCAAGCAGGATCAAGATTTGGATAAAGACGAAGACCCGGAATTCAATACCCCTGGCAGAGAAGGCCCTGAGTAAGATCAAGGCCGCGATAATCTGACCCAGGCGAGTCAATGCTTTGATCATTCCGAACCTACATTTTATGCAAACTATGTTTATTTCAAATAGCAAAGTTGCATGCTTTAATTTTGTAAACAATGATATGTTAAAGCTTAAGGTAGTTAATTGCCCATTTGTTGATTAATTTCTTATAAAACCATCCTGTGATAATTGAATCCAGTATTCCTTGTCACCCTAGTAATTATATGGTAATACTAGTATAGGTTGTACTTAAGCGACATGCTAGTCTTGCTTAAGTACCGGGACAATAACTGTCCCGATCATCATCCTTTAAACATGAAAAATGGTTTTGGGCAGTCATTGGATGTAGATGACTGATGTGTTGCGTTAATTGGTTTTTCTTCCCAAAACCCTAAACAACTTGCTAGTACCCCATCTGGACGGATGGAAAGAATGGTGAGTGCGGACGTAGCACGAGAATGATTGGTATGTGGTATGAACCGTCCAGATGAATTAAGGACTTAATCTTGTCATGACCTCCTGTGTAAAACAAGTACAACCGCAAGTCTGCAAAGTGCAACTTGGCCTAGTAAAACTTTCAAACCTTGAATGTCGTCTCGCATGGTGGGAAAGAGGGAATGTGCAAGCGGCAGGACGTATGCTGACTTGAATGGGACACCGAAACAGTGAAGTTTGCCAGTCGCTGAGGGGTAGGTTGACTCTCCATTCAACTACCCCAGTCGCTGAGGTGAACATCCCGCACAACGTATGGGCGTAACCCCATATAGGTGAGATGACGGAAGGGGCAAGATAGTTCGAAACGTTACTGTGACGATCGCTCAACTACATGACTAAGGAATCATGTGGAGAAACGAGTATGATTATCTCTTGTGGGTACAGTGTACAACCTCTGCAGGGGTCTAAACTGTTTAAACACCGCGCCTTCGGTCAAAGGCAGACATGGGAACTTAACCTGAGTTAGTTCTATTTCAAAAATCTTTGTGGGTGGAATGGAAATGTGTTGGGCTCATCCAGCCCTTGTTTTGGATTTTCCTGGGTAGCTGTAATACTCTGAAAAATAATATTAATATTCATAAAAACGTCTTAAGGGCTTGTGCGTAATTAAATAAAAAGAATTTATGAAAAATAGAATATTTCAGGATTTTTAAGAGCCATATAAATAGATTGTGGAGTCTCTAGAAAACCTAGCAATTTTCTTTTTCCACCCCCAGCCGCCAGCCGCCTCCACATTTTCTCCAAGCCACCACGCCAAAAAAACTCATACAGATCGCTGCAGTGTCTGCTGGTCGCTGCGCGTGACGCCGCCTCTTCGCTTGGCTGCGTGGAGCCGCTGAGCCGATCGCCGCCTCGCGTTAGCTGCGTCCTGCTTTCGCGCGCCCGCGCTCGTTGTTGTTTGTCGCCGGATCACCACCGCCAGTGTCTTTGCTAATCCTCGCTACCGGATCGCCGCGCCGAGTGTTGCTTCCACCCTTCTCGCGACCGCCGCTGGCGCTTGGCATTGCCCGGCCGCATTGGCCAGTGAAAGCAAAGTCGCCGATTTTCCGACCCGCCGATCACTGAGTGTCTTTGCTGCAAGTGCATTTTCCAGCCAATGATCTCGGTATTTTTCCCTCTCACGACAAATGTACTACCTCTGTTTTTCTAGATTAATTAGAGATTATAATCTAGAATAATTAGTGAGGTTTTATAGTTTTCTATTAGAGAGGCCGATTAATGAGTTGGTTTAACCTGCTGTCCGTTGTACGATTTATCCGGGTATCTTAATGGCGGATTTTGGAAATCTCATCTACTAGTTAATTGTAGATAATTTCGATATCTTTCTATAGCATATTTTATCATGTCAATCGGACCAGTAGATTTTGAGTTATGATTTTCGGAAGGCTGCTGTTTTTACGGTTGTCGTCTTTCGGCGCTGTTTTGGTAGACTGTAGATTAAGAATAGTAAATAGCTTAATTAGAGTTTTTGATCTACATGAAAGTTGTAGATAATTGTCCAATGGTTCTGTAGAATCTGAGAACGCGCATTTTGGTTGAGTAAAACAGAAGTGATGAATTTAGTAAGACTGCTGTTCCGAAGCGGACAGATCGGTTTTCCGGGCTAAATACGGAGGGTTAGATGATTTAATTAGAAGTCTTCGTAATTTAAGAAAATGTGTATAATTTTATAAAGAATCCAGAATGGGGTGGTTTGTGGTGATCGGACTTTCGAGTCAAAAGTTACGTTCGTTTTAGTACCAAGTCAGCAATAGGTAACTTTTCGCTACCGGAGTAACTTGGTATATTTGGGGACGGTAGGAGCGATGTCGATCGATTGTGGTTCTTATGATGCTGTAGCTTGTATTGAGATTTGTGTATTTAATGTAGGAGGCGTCGACTTGTTGCCGTCGCTAGCCAAATTGTGCGTCGCAACTAGTAAAGGCAAGTGCATGGTAGAGCGGTGATCAATGATTGATCACTGTTTTCTTTATCTTCTATTACCATTATTGTTGTGCTTTTATTTGGTTTAATTGCAAACAAGTAATTGGTATGATTATATCTTTGTTGACAAGCATGATGGAAAGTTGGATATGATGTTTATGATGGAGTTTTGCATATTTTGCATACATAAGCATCGTTGCAGATATGAGCAGTGATCATGAATGATCACAACTCCACTGAGTGGAGGAGGTCCCGATCCTTATGGAGGAACGGGCTTGAGAGTGAATGTTGTCGCGAGCATTCACTCATGCTATACCGGTATACGCGAAAGAAGTGCATGTGGACATGTAGATTAGAGCTGCATTCATAAATGAGATTAATGTGTGTTAAACAAATGGAAAGTAACAGCATGAGAATATTAATGGAAGTGCATGTGATGATAATGAAGTTATTGAATGCTGTTGATTTATGATTGTTCGTTGTTTATGGATGTGTTTGCTGAGTCGTGGACTCACCCTTGCTCTATTATTGTCTTTAGGTGATCTTCGAGGATGCCGTAACTGAGAGCGAGTAGGGCACATGGGCAACACATGATCATTTACCTTCATAATCTTTTCATTCAGAATTGGATTACACTTGGACATGTTAGAGATTGAATAAAGTTTAGGACATCATTTGGACTAGACTTTTTGCTTTATTCATTTGGATTCATTGGTTGATGCTTCTTTGGATTATTTATCTGGTTATAATTTCCATTGATTATTTATTATCGTTTGATCCATAATAATACATGTTCTTTTGTGATCCATGAATATGTGTATTGATGTTTCCTTGTGCTAATTTTATAGTGTGTCGATAATTATTAGTTTAGAGAGTAGTGTGGTGGCATTCTAGGCTCAGTGTTGGGCTGGGGTGTTACAGTTGGTATCAGAGCGGGCTTTAGGTCCGTGGTGAATAGATTAACAACTTAGGCAAACTAAAATTGTTAAAATTTGATTTAGATTAGTAAATCAACTAAAATTGGCTAATGGTTAACTAACCTAAAATTTGACACACTTGTGCACAGTAGGTTAGAGAGAGGTACGAATATAGTTTTACGCTTCCGTTATGTTGTTTATTGATGGATGAGTTCATTTTGATCTTTGAACTCATTGAGTATTGTTGATTGTGGTTGATAGCTATGCCGAGGGGTAGAGGACGTGGTCGTGGTGGCCGCGGTCGTGGAGGTCGGGGCCGCGGAAGAGGTTCCGTGGAGCCACCTCTGTGAGAGATGAGTCGATGGCGAGGGGTTGCTTGCTGACCCGCCTCCGGTTGGGGCCCAAGATGAGACCCCCGCTTTGCTGAGAGAGTTGGTGGGAGAGATCCGTGCTCTTCGTCAACAGGCGCCGGCACTCGCTTCTTCGCGGCATCCGTTGTTGCTCTGCCGCACATCCACCGGTTCTGAGGCGCGATGACACTTCGAGTGGATGGGGTTGAGGTTGGATCCGCTTGATGGGCCTGGCACACCGGTCCGAGCAATGGACCGGTTGCGCTATATGGAGAGGCGCTTTGGAGCTTTGGAGATGTCTTCACATCGAGGGTCCGCTTTGTAGCCTTTCACCGAAAGGGCAAGCGGATATTTGGTGGAGGGCGTGTTGTCTTCGAGACCGCCACTCAAGGGCCATCACTTGGGAGGACTTTGTTGATCAGTTCAAGGGGAAGTTCTACCCCTACTCATTTGTGGAGAAGATGGAGGTTGCCTTGACGACCTTTGCTCAGGGGAAGAGGTCTATTGCTGAGTATGAGGCCGAGTTCAACAACTTGGTTCGCTTCGTCCCTTCTGAGCTTAACGATGATCTTCGAAAGCCAAGAGGTTCCGCTGGGTCTCAATTCTGAGTACCGACATGTGTTGGGAGCTACTCCACTCCGTGACTACAGCTCTGTTGTGGAGCAAGCCAGGGGCATGGAGTTGGAGATGCAGCTCACAAAGGGGCAGCAAGCCTCGTGGATCGTAATTCGTGGTGACCAAGAGGAGCTCTAGTGAGGAAGTGGGTCTGCTCAACGACCGCTTTCAAGAAATTCAAGGAGGACCGCATCTTTCAGTCTAGCGGCCGAGGCCGTTCTCTTCTTGGCGCCTCGTCCTTTGCGAGGACTCCACTCTTCGTCCTGTCCCAAGGCAGGGCATGCTTTGCTTTAAGTGCGGTGATGGACACTGGCTGCCGAAAGTGCTCTTGGACCGAGATTGCCGTCGGTGGCCGACCGGGTCACAAGGAGCGGTGTGTCGCCGTAACCCCGCTAAGCGTGATCAAGTGGGAGCTCGTGCCATCTTCTTCGTCTTCGGGTCCCGCCGAGGATATTTCGGATGATGATCGCTCCTCCAACGATGCCATTTCCTTCACTTTGGGCGCCTCGGTAGGGTACTATCGGGCACCGCCACCTTCGCACCGCTTCAGTTGCACGACCGGCTTTACCGCACCGCCACAAAGAGATTGTTGGGGCTCGCCGCCTAAGATCGTCTTCTTCGCCATGGCGCCACTCGAGTGTACGCCATGCCCACAATGAGTCCGCGGGTCGCCCCGACGTGGTGATGTGTACTTTGCTTGTGGATTCGCTTGATGCTTTAGTCCTTTTGATTCAGGGCTACCTTTTGTTTGTGTCGACGGCGTTTGCTAGGAGAGCGAACTTGAGTATGCAAATGGATTTCTCGGTCGGTGTTGGTTAGTACTCACGGGGTATTATTGCTAGCTCTCACTGCTTGTCCCGGTGTTCTATTGTCATTGATGGAGAGAAGTTCACGCGAATCGATAGTTATTCAAATGGAGCCGCTCGACGTTATCTTAGGCATGGATTGGTTGCACTCTTATCGAGCCGTGATATCCTGCTTCAGAGAATACCGTGCGCACCTCGTCTGGGGAGACTTTGACTTTTCAGGGGAGTGCGCCTCCGCGCTCTCTTTCAGTTTTGGCTGGACTGTTCCCGGGTCAGCGTGCAGTGAAAACTGGGCTTCTTTTAGCTCTTGCTGAGAAACCGAGTGTGGCTTCGCAGATTGAGGAGATTCCGGTGGTCAGTGAATATCCGGATGTGTTTCCGGCTGAGCTTCCGGGATTGCCACCTGCGCGAGATGTGGAGTTTCGCATTGATCTTGTTCCGGGTACTCGTCCCATCTCGATGTCTCCATATCGTTTAGCACGTCCGCTTCGGACGAGTTGAAGAAGCGATTGGATGATTTGTTGGCTAAATGTCCGATCAGCGAGTGTATCGCCGTGGGGGCTCTGCTACTTCACGAGAAGAAGGATGGGAGTTGGCGCATGTGTATTGATTATCGTGGCGCTTAATGCGGTCACAATCAAGAATAAATATCCATTGCCCCGCATTGAGGACTTGTTTGATCGGCTGAATGGAGCTCAAGTATTCTCTAAGATTGATCTCGATCGGTATAATCAAATCCGTGCGTGGCGTGATGTTGAGAAGATCGCTTTCTCCACCGTATGGGCATTATGAGTGTAAAGTTATGTCCTTTGGATTGACTAATGCACTGCCATTTTTATGGAAACCATGAACAACATGTTGCACGAGTATCTAGATGACTTCGTGGTGGTGTTCATTGATGATATTCTTATCTATTCCAAGACCAATGAGGATCATGAGCGCCATTTGAGGTCGGTTTTAGATACTTTGAGAGAGCACAAGTTCTATGCTAAGTTGAAGAAGTGTGAGTTCGGATTTGAAGTGGGTTTTCGGGTCATGTGATTAACCTCGTGGTATTGTCATTGATCCTAGCAAGGTCTCCACAAAGGTGGATTGGAAGAGGCCGACTAGTGTGAAGGAGGTGAGGAGTTTCTTGGGTTTGGTGGTTATTATCGGCGTTTTGTGCAAGATTTCTCTCATCGCCAAACCGATGTCTCACTTACTCGTAAAGGTGTGAGATTCCAATGGATCGATGAGTGTGAGCTAGCTTACGCATTTTGAAGGAAAGGTTGGTGACCTCTCCTATTCTCACTCTTCCCGAGCCGGAAGCGGTTCACGCCTTTTCGGATGCGTCTCGAGTGGGTCTTGGCCGTGTGCTCATGCAAGACGGTAAGGTGATTGCTTATGCGTCGAGGCGCTTAAAGAAGCACGAGCGCATTATCCCACTCATGATTTGGAGTTGGTCATGCGTTGTTTTTGCTCTCAAGATTTGGAGGCATTATCTATATGGCGAGCTTTGTGATATTTTCACAGATCACAAGAGTCTCAAGTATATCTTCACTCAGAAGGATCTGAATTTGAGGCAAAGGAGGTGGTTGGAGTTGATCAAGGACTACGATCTTACTATTCAGTATCATCCAGGCAAGGCCAATGTAGTTGCTGATGCTCTTAGTCGCAAGGCGACTCCTGCTACTCTAGATTGCCTCATTGCTGATTTTGATTGCATGGGAATATCTTATTGTTATGCGGGCACAACACATGTTGAGACACGCTTGATGCTTGAGTCATTATTCGGCATCAGTGTCTGGAAGCACAACAGAGTGACCGGCTATTACAGGAGGTTAGGAAGCGTCTGGATGGAGGTAAAGAGAGCGATTTTAGCATGGACGATTTTGGTACTTTGAGGTTTAAAGGCCGCCTTTGCGTGCATGCAGCGGAGGTCAAAGATGATATCTTGAGGGAGGCACATCGCACTCCGTACATAATCGCTCATCCCGTGAGACTAAGATGTATCGAGATCCAAAATGTAATTTTGGTGGAAAAGAATGAAGGTGGACATTGCTAACTATGTGGCTTCTTGCGGTGTTTGTCGCCAAGTGAAAGCCGAACACAAGCGCCCCGCAGGTTATTGCACCTTTGGAGGTACCCAGTGGCCTTAGGATGATATCTCTATGGACTTTGTGGTGGCGTTGCCTCGTCGCGCGAGGAAGGATGCGATTTGGGTAGTGGTGGATCGATTCAAGAAGTCTCACAAGACTTCATTCCTATTCGCACGACAAATTCAGCGAGTGATCTAGCTCCTATTTATGTGCGTGAAATAGTAAGACTGCATGGTGTGCCAAAGACCATTGTTTCTGACAGGGACGCGAAGTTTGTCTCCAAGTTCTGGGAGAGTTTGCAAAGTGCATTGGGCACACAAATTACTGAGTACATGCTCCACCCACGAGCAGATGGGCAATGAGGCGGACTATTCAGACTTTGGAGGACATGTTGCGATCTTGTGTTCTATCTTGGAAGGGTAGTTGGGAGGACCAGTTGCCACTTGCAGAGTTTGCTTATAATAATAGTTACCATTCCAGTATTAGAGCCGCGCCATTTGAGGTTCTCTATGGGCGGAAGTGCAGATCGCCACTTTGTTGGGATGCGCTTGGAGAAAGCGCTTTTGGGTCCGGACCGATTCAAGACCGTTGAGCGTGTGGCCATGGTGAGGCAGAATCTGTTAGCAGCTCAGAGTAGACAGAAAAGTTATGCTGATATGAGGAGGCGTGACTTGGAGTTTGCGGTGGGTGACCAGGTGCTCTTGAGAGTGTCTCCCACCAAAGGTATTGTTCGGTTTGGTACCAAAGGAAAGCTTAGCCCGAGGTACGTTGGACCATTCCCGATTATTGCAAGAATTGGGAAGTTAGCCTATCGCCTGGACCTTCCTGAGTCCATGCGTGGAGTTCATAGTGTGTTTCACGTCTCGATGCTGAGAAAGTTTTTGAGAGACCCAGAGCATAAGATTTCATTAGAGCCGCTGACTATTGAGCAAGATCTCACAGTTGAGTCGCGTCCGGCGCGCATTCTGGAGAGGTCGGAGCGAATGCTGAGGCACAAGACGTTGGTATACGTCAAGGTGCTGTGGACGCATCAGTCTGAGAGAGAGGCGACTTGGGAGTTGGAGTCTCGCATGCGCGGCAAGACCAGAGTTGTTCACGCAGCACGTGTTATTTTGTTGTTTGATTTCAATGTGCGCTTTTCTTTGAGTAGAGCGGTAGAATTCGGTCGAATTACATTAAGGGGAAGAATGTAATACTCTGAAAAATAATATTAATATTCATAAAAACGTCTTAAGGGCTTGTGCGTAATTAAATAAAAAGAATTTATGAAAAATAGAATATTTCAGGATTTTTAAGAGCCATATAAATAGATTGTGGAGTCTCTAGAAAACATAGCAATTTTCTTTTTCCACCCACCGCCACCGCCGCCAACCAAAAACTCTGCCTGTTTGCGCATCGCCAGTGTTCGCTGGTCGCTGCGCTGGGACGCGCCCTCTCGGCTGCTGCGGAGCCGCTGAGCCGATCGCCGCTTCGCGCGTTAGGCTGCGTCCTGCCGCCGCCTGCCGCGGCGTTGGTTGTTGGCCGGATCACCACCGCCGTCTTTGCTAATCCTCGCTACTGGATCTGCTGCCGTCAGTGTTGCTTCCAGCCGCCTGATCAGATCTTTGCTGGCGTGGCGCGCCGCCGTGCTGCCGCTGCCGCCGCAAAGAGCAAAGCTGCCAGATTTTCCACCGCCGATCAAGCGCTGAGTCTTCTGCTGTCGTGATTTTCCGGCCAATGGATCTGGTATTTTTCCCTCTGCACGCATGTACTACCTCTGTTTTTCTAGATTAATTAGAGATTATAATCTAGAATAATTAGTGAGGTTTTATAGTTTTCTATTAGAGAGGCCGATTAATGAGTTGGTTTAACCTGCTGTCCGTTGTACGATTTATCCGGGTATCTTAATGGCGGATTTTGAAAATCTCATCTACTAGTTAATTGTAGATAATTTCGATATCTTTCTATAGCATATTTTATCATGTCAATCGGACCAGTAGATTTTGAGTTATGATTTTCGGAAGGCTGCTGTTTTTACGGTTGTCGTCTTTCGGCGCTGTTTTGGTAGACTGTAGATTAAGAATAGTAAATAGCTTAATTAGAGTTTTTGATCTACATGAAAGTTGTAGATAATTGTCCAATGGTTCTGTAGAATCTGAGAACGCGCATTTTGGTTGAGTAAAACAGAAGTTATGAATTTAGTAAGACTGCTGTTCCGAAGCGGACAGATCGGTTTTCCGGGCTAAATACGGAGGGTTAGATGATTTAATTAGAAGTCTTCGTAATTTAAGAAAATGTGTATAATTTTATAAAGAATCCAGAATGGGGTGGTTTGTGGTGATCGGACTTTCGAGTCAAAAGTTACGTTCGTTTTAGTACCAAGTCAGCAATAGGTAACTTTTCGGTACCGGAGTAACTTGGTATATTTGGGGACGTGTAGGAGCGATGTCGATCGATTGTGGTTCTTATGATGCTGTAGCTTGTATTGAGATTTGTGTATTTAATGTAGGAGAGGCGTCGTACTTGTTGCCGTCTGCTAGCCAAATTGTGCGTCGCAACTAGTAAAGGCAAGTGCATGGTAGACAGTGATCAATGATTGATCACCGTTTTCTTTATCTTCTATTACCATTATTGTTGTGCTTTTATTTGGTTTAATTGCAAACAAGTAATTGGTATGATTATATCTTTGTTGACAAGCATGATGGAAAGTTGGATATGATGTTTATGATGGAGTTTTGCATATTTTGCATACATAAGCATCGTTGCATATGAGCAGGTGATCATGAATGATCACAACTCCACGGGAGTGGAGGAGGTCCCCGATCCTTATGGAGGAACGGGCTTGAGAGTGAATGTTGTCGCGAGCATTCACTCATGCTATACCGGTATACGCGAAAGAAGTGCATGTGGACATGTAGATTAGAGCTGCATTCATAAATGAGATTAATGTGTGTTAAACAAATGGAAAGTAACAGCATGAGAATATTAATGGAAGTGCATGTGATGATAATGAAGTTATTGAATGCTGTTGATTTATGATTGTTCGTTGTTTATGGATGTGTTTGCTGAGTCGTGGACTCACCCTTGCTCTATTATTGTCTTTAGGTGATCTTCGAGGATGCCGTAACTGAGAGCGAGTAGGGCACATGGGCAACACATGATCATTTACCTTCATAATCTTTTCATTCAGAATTGGATTACACTTGGACATGTTAGAGATTGAATAAAGTTTAGGACATCATTTGGACTAGACTTTTTGCTTTATTCATTTGGATTCATTGGTTGATGCTTCTTTGGATTATTTATCTGGTTATAATTTCCATTGATTATTTATTATCGTTTGATCCATAATAATACATGTTCTTTTGTGATCCATGAATATGTGTATTGATGTTTCCTTGTGCTAATTTTATAGTGTGTCGATAATTATTAGTTTAGAGAGTAGTGTGGTGGCATTCTAGGCTCAGTGTTGGGCTGGGGTGTTACAGTAGCCTTATCCAGTGTTGATAATTGGTGGACGTAACCATTATCCAAATTAAGCATAAGGTGGAGGTAACCTTCGCTGTTATTTAATATTGCACTTATTCTCTTTAATGAAAATGCAAATTTGTTAAAATGCCAAGTCATAGGACTTTGTAATTATGATAATTGAAAATGTTGCTTTAGCAAATAAAAGAACCTGAGCCATCCTTGTTAAGCCTTGCATGTATACTATTGCATACTGTGTGTTGGCTCATGAGCACGTAGTTGTGCTCATTCTCGCTCTTTCCCCAAACCCTCGTAAGGTGAAATGATGGAGAGATTGACTACTACGAGGACCCAGATGTCTGAAGACCCCGGAGTTCTTGAAGCGTAGCTTAGTTTTTAGTTGTTCTAGTCTCGCCCCAGTCTAGCTGACTCCGCTGGTACCTAGGTGCGTCCTATATTATCTGAGCTTTTGGGTAATATCGGATGTACACAGGTTTCCCCAGTCACTTGCCTGTGGAGAGATGTGCTCTCACCTCTTGTGCTTCCGTTGTCGCTTCCGCTACTTTTGATGTAATCATTTGGCCTGTTCGGCCTTTATTGTAAAACTTGACCTGATGTGGTCTATGTAAACTCTGATGTGTTAAATTAATGAAATGGTATGGTTTTACGCCATTGTGTGAAATGATTCAGTGATGTATCTGTGAGTGCTATCTACTGATCCAGGGAATAGCACAGTTATTCGCAGAGGATTCGGATTAGAAAATCCGGGTCTGACAGAGCTGGTATCAGAGCATTTGACTGTAGGTTCTTTAGTTAGACTGGTCGAGCCTAAGGACTTGAGTCCTATTTTCAAAACTTATGAAAAGCTTTGGAAAAATATAATGTATTTATTGCTCTTACTCATCTATCTTAGTTCCTTACTTCCCCTGATTTCACTTGAGTTTGTACTCAGTCTGATTCCCTTGTCTGTTTCAAAAATTTGTAGATGGCAACCCCTTCGTCCGATGCCCCATGGGACTTTTGCTCTCATGGAGAAGGTGGAGTTGAATTCGTGGATATTCTCCACCAATTCATGCATCACCTGGATTACCTCCTCAAGCCTATCTTCAGAGGCCGAAAGACTCAAATCCTGGACCAAGAGTCATGGACCATGGAGGTTTTCCTCTATGCAAGAGAGGGTGAATTCATCGCTCACACCTTCCGACCCGAGACCTCCAAGAGCAGTTGTTCCGAAGCAGTCCAAGACGCAGCACGCTTCGCCTTCAACCGTCTGAGCCAGATGCACCTAGATCTTCTGCGAGAAGCGCCCTTCTACTACTACCTGCCTCTCCAGGAAGGAGAGACCGATCCCGAAGTCTTCGTCGCCATGTGGGAGTAGTTAGCTTAGTTTAGCTAGCAGTGCTTGCTGTAGCAGTCTTTTGGTTGCAAGCACTCTTTGTTTCCTTCTTTTGTAGACGATGTGTGTGTATCTTGTGTCGTGACTTAGCATAGCCTATATGCTGTGTTTTCTGGAGTCATGTAAACACTTAACCCCCTTAATATAATGCAGCCATTCTAGGCTTTGTATTGTAATTGATCGATCTTTCTCTTTGAATTTTGAGTTTCTTTTGCTGTGCTCTAGAGGGCCAGTGAACCCTCATATATCTCCTCTCGATCTTATCTGAGTTGTTTTCCTCAGATGGCACCAAAGAGGCCAGCAGCCCAAGGAAATGGTGCCAGTTGTAAAAGGGAGTTGTCAGCACGAAGGCCACAAGACAGCTATCCTCAGCGGTCAGCATTTCTCAGCAGCTCGTCATGCACTCAATCAGAAGATTGCCCTGTGAACCAAGTAGCATGCACACGTTGTGGAGAAAAAGGACACCTGGCAGACCAATGTTGTGTAAGCTGCCCCAATTGTGAGAAAGATTACCAGCCCGGTGAGTGCCCGATGAGTAAAGTCATGTGTTTTATCTGCGAAGGTCAAGACCACTGCCCCAAAGATTGTTTCATGCGTCCAGTCCTGATCAAGGCAGTCGAGTTGCAAAGGACCTGTCTTCAAGTCGCCGCGAGACTCATCGCAGATGGAAATAGCAAAGATAATCAATGTCGGACTTTGAAAGATAATAGCCATATTACACCGAAGTGCCAGAGTACCTCAGGAGAGAAGAAAAGAAGTGAGTTTGTTCTCCGTCCTCGCCCCGTCAAGCAGCCTGCAGTGCAGAATCCGATAGCTCATCTTCGCTGTTTCAACTGTGGAGAAAAAGGTCATTTTATCAGAAAATGCCCTCAACCAGTCACCCCGGTGAGGTTCAACTTCAAAGCCACACCAGCTCAAGGCCAGACTTCGGTTTCAGGCAAAAGTCATCCAACATTGCAGGCATTCAGAGTCGCTTCCGCGCCAAGCCAGAACCAAGGACAAGTGAATCATGTCGCCGTCGAAGAAGCCCCAACAACTTCAGAAGTAATAAGAGGTACGCCCCCTATCTCATCTGGGTAGCCGAATCTCGGGGTCGAGATTCCGTTTAAGGAGGGTAGGTTTTGTAACATCCCATTTTTGGTATTAAATATTAATTTACTTGGTTTCGGATTTTCACTCGAATTTTAAAATTTTGGGTTGAATTTCAAAAACTCCTAGCTTCAATTAAGCTCGGGTTTGTGTTTCAAAAATTATTTCAAATTCAGATTTCAAAATTTCTTTGAAATTCTCCATTTCTAAAGTTTTCCAAAACCCCTTTTATTTCTTTTTCTTCTTGGGCCGGTTTCTCCCGGCCCATTCCGTTTTTCAGCCCCGGCCTCGGCCCAGTGGCCCTGGCCTCTCCCTTTCCTCCCCTCTCCCGTGCGCTCCTTCTTTCTCCCTCTCTCCCCGACAACAGCGCTGCCGCGCCTCTTCTTCTCCCTCTCCTCTCTCGCTCGCTCCGCCCGGCCCTCCTCCGTGCCCGCCGCCGCTCCCTCGCCTCCTCCACCCGACCCCGCCTCCTCCGGATCCGCCGACTCCCGCGCCGCGGCTTTTGCCCCTCCCGCGCCGTCCACGACACCGCCGCCAGCAGCATCGCCATCACCCGTCGCCGGTCTTCACGCCAGCCAGACGGCTTTCCCTTTCCCATCCGCCGCCACGCTTTCTCCCCCTCCTCTCTCTCTCCGGCTATAAAGCCGAGAGAGCTTCCGCCTTTTCCTTCTTCCTCTTGGATCCACCGCCATCTGTCTCCCCTCGCGCCTCTCCGCTCGAAGTCATCACACACGAGCTCGGCCGCCTCCACTCCGTCGCCGGCGCTTGAGGCGCCGTGGCGACGCCTCGCTCCGACCGTCGGCTCACCTTCCCGCTGCGTCGCCGCCCAAGCGCTCCTCCTCGGCGCCGCCTCGACCCCGACGCCGCTGCCTCCTCCAGCGCCCTCGCGCGCCGCCTCTCGGTGAGCCCCGCGCCGCCTCCCCGTCGCCTTCTCTCTTCTCCCCTCCCGGTTCTTCTCTTCCCCTCAGTGCAGTCTCGCCGCCTCCCGAGCTTCCCGGCCGCCTCTGTTGCCGGCAACCGCCGCCATCACCCCTCCGCCGATCCTCCCCAGCTCTCTCTCGGCTCTCTCTCTCTCTCTCTCTCTCTCGACTCTCTCTCTCTCTCAGCAGCAAGCAGAGAATGGCATCATGGTTTGTGTTCGTGTTTTGCAAATTGGATTATGATATTTGTGTATGCAATGAACAATGGTGTATGCTGATGTAATATTTGTATATGCGATTGAATCACAAGATTGGTATTTAAAAATCAGTGTATTGCTTATGTTTTGTGTATTGAGTTTGGATGTCTATTGAGAGTATGTTGTGTATGTGTGCAGGGTAGTCGTGAAGAGATAGTTTAGTTTTTGGGAAGATTGTTTTGTGTATGATAATTTGTGTATGCTTTTGAATCATCGTAAAGTCGGCATTTGGAATTGTGTATGGAGATTTGTTTGTCGCTATTGCGTATATGTTGTGTATGTGTGCAGGGTAGTCGTGAAGTGATAGTTTAGTTTTTGGGAAGATGTTTTGTGTATCGATTTGTGTATGGGAAGATGTTGTGTAGTGTTTATGTTTGTATGGCGATTTGTGTTTGTACCGTTTTGTAATAATCGGTCGGCTAGTAGTTTTCCATTTTAGCGAAAATGTTTCCAAAATGTTTATTCTCCGTGATTGTACTACGACTTGCGTTGAATCGATTAACCGTTGTTAGTGGTTAAATCGTCGATCGACAAGTACTAGTAGAATTACTCATTTCCGATGTTAGTTGAGAGCCATCGATTAAGAGCGAAATTTGCACAATCTCGGGAAATCGAGGTTATGCAAATGACCTTCGTAATCGTCTCTGCAATCATGTCTATTTTAGTTAAAACTTATTTATTCAAATTTTTCGCGTTGTGTAAAATGCTTTAAAATAAACTGGCATTTTCTCAAAAATATTTTGGAAGGCTATTCGAGATTAACCTGTTAATCTCGACGGCTTACCTTGAAAACCTATATATTAATCTGGTAATCCTTTCCAGTATTCGTCGGTCTAAATATTGTTTATCTCTTTTTATTCCCGTTCAAAAGTCATCTTCATTAAAAATGTGTTACCGTCGTTTTGAAGTTCGTCCAATTTATCGTGTATCCTAATCTTGTCCGATCAGCGGTATCCGAAGTGAAGTATCCCTGCGATAGTTCATTCGACTTTGTTTCCCCTTGTTTTCCTCGGCTGAGTATCTCCACCCTTGTCTCGTGTACTCAGCTAATCGTTTGACCTCGTCAAACATTCCCGCCTCGCTGAATCTCGTTTCTTCAGCTCGTTCCTCGCAAAACTTATTTATAGTGCTTTGTTTATATTTGGTCTTCTGGAAGTTCTTTGGATTTATTTGTTGTTCTTGCTTGTATTGCGTAAATAGGAGTCGGAGTCCCGAAGAAGCAGCGACTCAAGCAGGATCAAGATTTGGATAAAGACGAAGACCCGGAATTCAATACCTCGCGAGAAGGCCCCGAGTAAGATCAAGGCGCGATAATCGACCCAAAGTAGTCAATGCTTTGATCATTCCGAACCTACATTTTATGCAAACTATGTTTATTTCAAATAGCAAAGTTGCATGCTTTAATTTTGTAAACAATGATATGTTAAAGCTTAAGGTAGTTAATTGCCCATTTGTTGATTAATTACTTATAAAACCATCCTGTGATAATTGAATCCAGTATTCCTTGTCACCCTAGTAATTATATGGTAATACTAGTATAGGTTGTACTTAAGCGACATGCTAGTCTTGCTTAAGTACCGGGACAATAACTGTCCCGATCATCATCCTTTAAACATGAAAAATGGTTTTGGGCAGTCATTGGATGTAGATGACTGATGTGTTGCGTTAATTGGTTTTTCTTCCCAAAACCCTAAACAACTTGCTAGTACCCCATCTGGACGGATGGAAAGAATGGTGGGTGCGGACGTAGCACGAGAATGATTGGTATGTGGTATGAACCGTCCAGATGAATTAAGGACTTAATCTTGTCATGACCTCCTATGTAAAACAAGTACAACCGCAAGTCTGCAAAGTGCAACTTGGCCTAGTAAAACTTTCAAACCTTGAATGTCGTCTCGCATGGTGGGAAAGAGGGAATGTGCAAGCGGCAGGACGTATGCTGACTTGAATGGGACACCGAAACGGTGAAGTTTGCCAGTCGCTGAGGGATAGGTTGACTCTCCATTCAACTACCCCAGTCGCTGAGGTGAACATCCCGCACAACGTATGGGCGTAACCCCATATAGGTGAGATGACGGAAGGGGCAAGATAGTTCGAAACGTTACTGTGACGATCGCTCAACTACATGACTAAGGAATCATGTGGAGAAACGAGTATGATTATCTCTTGTGGGTACAGTGTACAACCTCTGCAGAGTCTAAACTGTTTAAACAGCCGCGCCTTCGGTCAAAGGCAGACATGGGAACTTAACCTGAGTTAGTTCTATTTCAAAAATCTTTGTGGGTGGAATGGAAATGTGTTGGGCTCATCCAGCCCTTGTTTTGGATTTTCCTGTGTAGCCTTATCCAGTGTTGATAATTGGTGGACGTAACCATTATCCAAATTAAGCATAAGGTGGAGGTAACATTCGCTGTTATTTAATATTGCACTTATTCTCTTTAATGAAAATGCAAATTTGTTAAAATGCCAAGTCATAGGACTTTGTAATTATGATAATTGAAAATATTGCTTTAGCAAATAAAAGAACCTGAGCCATCCTTGTTAAGCCTTGCATGTATACTATTGCATACTGTGTGTTGGCTCGCGAGCACGGTAGTTGTGCTCATTCTCGCTCTTTCCCCCAAACCCTCAGAAGCAGGAAATGATGGAGAGATTGACTACTACGAGGACCCAGATGTCTGAAGACCCCGGAGTTCTTGAAGCGTAGCTTAGTTTTTAGTTGTTCTAGTCTCACCCCAGTCTAGCTGACTCCGCTGGTACCTAGGTGCGTCCTATATTATCTGAGTTTTTGGGTAATATCGGATGTACACAGGTTTCCCCAGTCACTTGCCTGTGGAGAGATGTGCTCTCACCTCTTGTGCTTCCGTTGTCGCTTCCGCTACTTTTGATGTAATCATTTGGCCTGTTCGGCCTTTATTGTAAAACTTGACCCGATGTGGTCTATGTAAACTCTGATGTGTTAAATTAATGAAATGGTATGGTTTTACGCCATTGTGTGAAATAATTCAGTGATGTATCTGTGAGTGCTATCTACTGATCCAGGGAATAGCACAGTTATTCGCAGAGGATCCGGATTAGAAAATCCGGGTCTGACAATTGCACTCCCACTGCAAACTGCTAGCTATAGTTGAATTTATATGTCGAACAATAACATCTTACATTTATTGAGTGTAGCCTAATACAACAATCTAGCAGTAGCTTTTGGCTATCAGTCATGGAGAAATGCCAAGAAAATGAATCAGAACCATATGAGTAAGTAGAGGAGTTCAATAGCACACAATGCATATTTTTGGCAAGTGAAAATATGTTATGGTATTTAGGCAGATACAAAGGCAAATTATGGGGGCAGATGGAATAGCCTTTAGCTGACTCTTGGATGTTTTGTTAAGAATCCTAAAACCTTACACATATGGTATCCGAGGTCAGAATTAAGGCATACCATGCTAACAAATCAAATATATCTTACTGTGCTTTTGGTAAATGTAATCTGTTATTCCACAGATCTGAACAAACGCTACAAAAATAATGCAAAGGCACAACATGTGCAGGAGGAACATTCGTATTTCATCACAAGGCGAGTATTTGTCAGGCACTGTAGTTGCATGAACTGGCACTGTGTCAGCAATGTAAGCTGATGTTCCAGGTTTTCCACCTAAAATGCCCAAGCTCTGAGGAAATCAGAATTTTTTTTAAAAGGACAACAAGTAAATGGGAATTACTGATGAAGGTTAATCTGGCTCCATAGGTAATTACTTCAAGATATGCTGTTGTCTGTTGAATCTGAAACCTCTTGATAATTAACTCAAGAAAAACTTGAGCCTTAGTTAAAACCTCTTGATAATTACCATCTCCTGTGACAACATATCCTGAAATAGTGGTCTCCATTTCCTTAGGCTTGACAATATTTCTCCCCATATCTGTTTCACATTGTGCAAATCTTTGCGCGGAAACACAGTATCATTTCGGCAATTCCATAAGCACCAAAGAGTCACAGCATTAATTGAGTTTCAAGCAACATGTTTTTCATTAGTAACCCAGAATTTGCAAATAGATTCATAGTCATAAGCAATGTCAACCTCAAGTATCTCAGCAATTTCTTTCCAGATAATCTTAGCTACCACACAATTAAAAAAACAGTGATTCATGGTCTCATTTTCCCCCACAGAAAGCATAGCTCAAAGGCTTAACAATATTTATTCTTGCAAGAGTATCCCTTGTCATCAATTTATTATGAGAGCGCAACCATAAAAAAATATGTTCTCTAGAAGGAACACTCTAGAATGAACAATTAAGGACCAAATAGCAGGAATGCAGACAGGTTCGACCCCTCTGAAGCAAATAATAGTGTATAAAGACATAGAAGAATAAACGCCTTTACTCTCATACTGTCAAATCAAAGAATCACACTCATCAGAAGAAGAAAAAAATGCTGGGCCACATTATCTAACTCATACCATCTAAGCATAAGGGTTTCAGACAAGGCTCTTATGAAAGTACACTTTAATTGATTGGCATCCCAAATTTCATTAATGGTTTTACCTTTTTCATTGACCACCACATAAAGATCCCAGAATTGCACTGCTAATGGGGAAGTCCCAAACCAAATATCCTCCGAAAATCTAATTTTCTCCCCAGTTCGTATCATCCGTCTATACCCAAACTTAATATCTCTAGCAGCCCAGAGAACCCCTTTCGAGAAATTAGGTGCATTAGCACCAGGACAACAGAAAATATTGGGGTTCTTAGTTTTGTATTTATGATCAATAAGTTGCCTCCAGAGCTTAGCATCTCCCTCAGCGTATCTCCTAACCCAAGAACCCAGTAAACTCAAATTTAAATATCTCAAATTAGGTACACCTAGCCCACCATATTCTTTTTTTCATGCAGCAAAGATGCCAGTCGGCTAAATGCAACCTATGATGCCCTTGAAAATCATTCCACATATAATTTGCCATTTGAGTGTTAGTTAAATCTAAAGCCCACTTCCGAAATTTAAAAAAGGACGACAAGTAAATGGGAATGCTAGGTAAGCAAACCTTGATGAAGGTTAATCTGGCTCCACAGGAAAGAAGCTCACCTCTCCAACCATCTATTCTTTTCAAAATTTTATAAACAAGATAGAGCAAGGAGTGACTAAATAAACTACTGGGCATAACCAACGGCTATGTCAAATGAATAGAATAATTACTTGTATCTTGGATGTCGAAAACTCGAAATATCGCAGCACTTTGTTGCAACCAATTAGTTACATTTGAGTTTACATTCAGAAAAGGATGAAGTAAATGGAATTAGTTACATTCAGAAAAGGATGGAGCTCTGAAGTAAACATTGGTGTATAGTACAACATAAATACAAATTCTGACATACAAATAGAGGATAGGTAAACATTGATGTATAGCATAACACACATACACAATCTAACATGCAAATCAAAAGATGGAAGAATGAACAACAGAGCGTCAAATATGGATAGAGCATTTCATCGCCAATCACAGCACACATGGACACCCTAACATGCAAATCTAAGCTAAATTATTAACCAAACATCGATGTAGATGACAACATGCACATTCTGATGTTGTATATATACCAGCACATTGCTACATGCAAATGGGAAGCTGAAACAAGCAACACTAGTTCTTCAATTCTGTAAAGACCACGACATCACAAAAGGATGGAGCTCTGAAGTAAACAACGGTGTATGGGCCAACACAAATAAAAATTCTGACATGCAAATAGAGATAAGGTAAACATCGATGTATATAGCATAACACACATAGACAATCTAACATGCAAATCAAAAGATGGAAGAACGAACAGCAGAGCGTCAAATCTGTAAAAGAGCATGTCATCGCCAAGCACAGCACACATAGACACCCTAGCATGGAAATATAAGCTAAGCTATTAACCCAACATCGATGTAGACGACAGTGCACGTGCATATTCTGACATGCAACTGAAAAGACGGAGCAACGAATAGGTGAGGCAAAATTCTTTAAAGAACATGGGATCGCAAAAGGACCAAAAGACAAAGGCACTAAGTAAATAAAAACCACCGCATAGTACAGTGGCCATACAGAACCGGAGCAACGAAAATAGAAAAAGGGCACAATCGAGTAAGACGAAGGCAATGAGGCCGAAGCACTCAAGCGATCGGCGGTGCCATACAAAAGAAGGGTTGAACCACGCACAAGTTGAGCAGAGCAAAAGTGCGGCGGCGTGGCAGTAGACAAGCGGCCGTCGCGACGGAGCCAGATGCGTGGGCTAATCGGCCGGCGCCACATCGCGACGAAAGACAAAAGGATGGCAGCACCGAACCAAATAAGAGGAAAAGGGTGGCAACATAGCAGTGAACAAAAGAACTAACTGGCCGTGCCAGACCAACGATAACGACGACGATGAAAGGGAGAAGGGGAGGAGATGATGGCAGAGTGAGGGCGACAGGCGGCGTCGGTGAAGGTGGGATAAGGGCGAGGCTACGAGGGGCGGAGGAGGATACGAAAGCTGGGGCGAGGGCAGCTCAGGCGACAGAGAGATCCAAAGGGCGATGGCGATAGAAGACGATGCACCACAAGGAAAGGAACATTGAGTCCTCCACTGGACACGACGGGCGAGGAGAATAGCAGACTAAGGGGAACGGACGCGAAGAATCGAGAGGCCTGCTTCGCTGGCTACTATCGCTCCGCTGGCTCAACGCTACGGGATGGATGGCATGAAAAGTGTGAAACAGCACCAGCCAAGCAACAAGGAAATAGAGGTAGGAACGTAGACGCCTAAGCTCTTGGCCACAAATGCGCCACGAAGGAAGAAGGCGAAAAAGTGGCTGAAGAGATGAGACTGCATGCACACAATGACATGCGGGGCACGGCGAAGGAGAATGCCGAAAATCTCTCACGTATTGTCGGACCCGAATTTTATAATTCTGAATCCTCTGTGAAATATTGTGCTACTATCTGGATCAGTAGGTAATACTCATAAGTACATTACTGGTTCATCTCATACATACGTGAAATAAAATCGACACATATATTACAGACAATCAAAGTAACATAGACCATGTCGGATCAGGTTTTTACAGAAGGGCCGTCAGACCAAATATATTACATCACAAAAGCTCGTGGCTACAGCGGAAGCAAAAGGGGATGTGGCTTGTCTCTCCACAGGCAGCGACCGGGATGTCTTGTGTACGACTAATATTATCCAAGGGCTTGGGTAATATTGATTATACGCAAGCACCGACAAGAGGCGAAACCTATTGATACGGGGTGGCCCGATCTTCTCGAGTAGAACTGTGGATAAATAGCGTTTGATGACGAATAACGCTCAGCTGTACACCACGCGCCAGTGCACGGACTTGCAACTCTATGGATATTCGCCAACATGCGCCTGGATGATCGCCGCTAGACCACGAGCGGAGATCGCCAAGCCCTCAATTCCCAGCGGAAAAGCAAACTTGATCTTAAAAAGCAGAACGAATAATTGATCGCCTAATTCTCTCTCAGAAGTCCTCGCATGAACTCTATTATGAAAGAACAAGCAATTATTTGTGTTCTATTCTTATGCATAAACGTGGTCTGGTTTACAATGGGGTCTACCCCTCAATATATAGTCTCGTTCTAAGACTATTTAGCACTAAATTTTCTATGTGGACTATTCACGTGCGTGTACTATTCACGGGACGGGTACTGTAGCATGGCACTGTTCATGGCAGTGTAGCATGGCACTGTTAATGGGTAATGTAGCATGGTACTGTTCATGCACAACACTATTCATAGATCGATCGCTGTTCATGCCGTGGACTTGTGCTGCCTTAGATGACAGCCGCATATTCTTGATCTCCGTTCATCGCTGACTCTTCAAACCTAAGCACACGTAAAATATTATTTTTAGGTAGTATAAAATTCTCATTAAAATCAATAACATATTCATTAAGGAGTAAGTTCACCTGAGATTGTAGTTTCTTGGCACATGCTCTTGTTATTGGTCCTGTCGACAACTCGAGAAGTATATCATGAGCATTAGGTGGAGGAGAAGAAGGTGTTGTAGGGATGCCCTCATCGTCCTCCCCCTCTTGAAAATGCGTCGTTCTCGATGCTAGATCATCAGTATCGAAGAACGGCGATAAATCAACAACGTTGAATGTCGAGCTCACGCCATAGTCATCTCCCGGAAGCTCGATTTTGTACGCATTATTGTTAATCCGCTCAAGCTCTTTGAAATGTCTGTCTCCTTGGGCAGCAACTTCGATTTGCGTCGATCTGGAAAGCAATCCTTGCGGTAGTGTAATCAAACTAAATCGCCTGGCTGAAAAATCATCTTCTTTCTTTTCTTATTCGCCTTGTCAGCATAGTACTTCGCCTTACGCTCAATTTCTTCTTTCAACTTGATGTGCAATTTCTTCGCACATTCAGCCCTCTTTGACGCCTCCATATTTGTTCGTGATTGATTTGGAAGTGGTAGCAAATCAAGTGGTGTAGTAGGTTTGAAACCATACACCACCTCAAATGGGCACATCTGTGTAGTAGAGTGGACGGCTCTGTTGTAGGCGAACCCCACATGTGGCAAATAGTCCTCCCACTCCTTGATATTTTTCTTGATCATGGTCCTTAGCAGCATCGAAAGTGTGCGGTTCACCACCTCTATTTGACCATCAGTTTGGGGATCATAAGTTGTGCTGAATAACAACCTTGTCCCTAGCTTCCCTCAAAATATCTTCCAGAAATAACTCATGAATTTGACGTCGCGATCCGAGACAATTGTCCTGGGTACGCCATGCAACCGCACTATCTCCCTGAAAAATAAATCAGCAACTTGCGACGCATCGTCGCTCTTGTGGCACGTAATAAAATGTGCTATCTTTGAAAATCGATCCACAATGACAAAAACAGAATCTCTCCACCTCTTAGTCCTAGGCAGTCCTAAAATAAAATCCATACTAATATCTTCCCATGGTGCATTAGGAACTGGAAGAGGAGTATACAAACCATGTGGATGCAACTTCGATTTCGCCTTGTGACAAGTTATGCATCGTTGTACATATATGTCCACATCACGCCTCATCTTAGGCCAATAAAAGTGATCGCTCAGCATAGACAACATCTTTTCACGTCCAAAATGTCCCATCAATCCACCGGCATGAGATTCCTGCAATAATAACAAACGCACAGACGATTCTGGAACGCATAGTTTGTTAGCACAAAATAAAAATCCATCATGAATGTGAATTTTATCCCAGCCTTTCCCATCTTTGCAAAGCGCATAAGGTGAAGCGAAATCATAGTCATTAGCGTATAAATCACGCAAACTCTCTAAACCAGGAACTTGCACATCTAAGTGATTTAAAAGCACACTTTTCCTAGAAAGAGCATCAGCAACCACATTTTCCTTTCCCTTCTTATATTTCACAATGTAAGGAAACGACTCGATAAATTCTACCCACTTAGCATGTCGACGGTTCAGCTTAGCTTTGTAATACCCCAAAATTTATTCGGGCCAATAGGAGAGTATTCGGGAGAAAGAGTTAAATAGGGATTACAATTTTCAGTGATCTCAAGGGGGTTTCTGCGAATTCCCGACAACCTGGGCATTGGGCCACGGCCCATGTGGCCCAAGAGGGGCTGGCCAAAGGGGGGATGACCTTCCCCCTTCCCCCTTTCCCCCCACTTGGAGCCACCATCCTCCTCCCTGCCGTGTGCCACTTTCTCCTTCCCCCTGCGCCAGATTTGTTCGTCAGATTTGGGAAAGTTATGTACGTTTGCTGATCTGTCCACCTCTTAGAAAGTTGTATCCCTTGGTCTTAGATTTCTTTAGGCACTGAGATCATCTGATTTTGAGTTACGGTTTAGGATATATGACCATTTTCGTGCGACTGTTCAGGAGAGGTGACGGGATTTGGTAGTTTGCTTGTCTGGCCATTATGAATTAATTAGAGGCTGAATCAGAAAGGCTATCCAAACTGAATGTTGTATATAATATAGTAATATTTCTAAGTTGATAAAGAACACAATTTTTAGAGTTGGCAATCAAAAGTTATGGAATTTTAACCGCGCGCTGTTCTGTCTGTCTGAGAATTGGAGACTGTTGGTTTGTTCCTCGGTTTTGATCTAGTTAGAGTTAGATCCAGGACGGCTACCAAAAACGGTTTTTTAAGATAATTTCACCATAATTCCAGGTTGATAAAGATCACCTCCATTGGATATGTAGAATGAAAGTTAGGGCATTTTTCCTTGCTGCTGTTCTGTAGTCTGGTCAGATGTCTGTCAGGCACTTTCAATTGCAGATTAGCCTTATGTACGGGCATAATTAGGAAATCTTGTCTCCTAGTGTTTTAAAGTTTTATCTGTTAAGTTTCATTGGGCGCTAGTTTCATGTCGTTTCGAGTCCCAGATAATTAATTATGATTTTTCTTGTACTGCTGTCCAGTAGGATGGGCAGATGGCTGAATAGTGTAATGTCAGTTTAACTCTGTTAATTGTGTTGGTTAGTCGGGGGGTTCGTGTAGGTCTTCTGTAGCTAAGTAATGCCACGTTATCCTTATTCAAAATATGTACTTGTGTAGGTGGCGAGGCATCGCGTTCACCTTCGTTGCTTGCTAACGCGTCGCGACGCGAAAGGCAAGTATAATGAAATTCTTTACATTGATGAATGATGTGTGTTTGTGTTCATGCTAATATTTCTATGATCCATGTTGTCACATCCCCAAATTAATAAAGAGGATTATTATGCATTTCATTAGCATGCATCATGATTTCCAGCATTTATATTAAATATTGCATTTGGAAAATCTGTGAAAGGAATTAAACTTGTGCTATAATTGGAACTACAAATGAAAAACCAAAACAAATGCTATTGAAGTTCCCCTGGAATTAATTTATTCAAATACTACATTACTTATCATGAATTAATATAATTTTTCCCAAATTTTTGGGAAGAGTTTGAACCCTGATAAAATTCAAACACAACCAAACAACATAGCTTAAGTTTGAATTTATAAAACACAAAGTATATCATAAACAGTATGATGTTATAATTTTTATGGGTACTAGGTCACCCCAGAACCCCTCAGAATTATTTCACATTTTATAAATTTTATTGTTATATCTTGGAGCTGGTCAAACTAGGAGGTTTAAAATTCAAATCGGTCAATAGAACCTTGTTCCTCGGACTCAAACCCATTGCACATGAGTCCGACCGAGCCGCTTGGCGAACCGATTCACCGAACCAGTTAGAACGTGGACCGTCCGATTTAAATCGAACGCCCACGAGTTAAGCCTCGCGATCGCGCGCCGCGCCTCCGCGCCGTGACCACTGGGCCCAAGTCCTGCCGCCATCGTCTCACCTCCGGGCGTTAGCGCGAGCCGAGCGCCACGCGCCCGCCATGCTCTGCGGTTCTCCCGACGCCGTGACCGCACGCCCAAACCGACTGGGCCCCCGAGCTTCCCTAGTTAACGCCGCCGTTGCTCGCCCCGATTCTTGGCTTTAACCTACCCCCTGCTCTCGCTTTTCCGCACTTCTCCTCCGCCGTCGAGGAGAGGAAGCTAGCGTGAGCTCGTTCTTAGGTAAACCTCTCGCCTCCGGATCTCCGAGCTCTCTTCCGATGCTTGATTCCATTTTGACTAAGCCCCATGTTGGTTTCGCTTGTAGCTCCTGAACGCGATCGTGTCTTCCTCGGCTCGGTTCACGCCCGAGCTTACACCGGGACAACTCATGCTATCTTCGCCTCCGTAAGATACTTGCTAACTCCAGTAGCGTCACATTATGTCTTTGAGTTAGAGTATGAGTTCCCTCATCCAATTTTGGCAATGCACGACAGAGCTCGTGAATTCAAGATTGGTTCGCTTTCCGAAAAGCAAACTCTTCGTCTCCCACTTGATCCGGTAAGGCATTAGTCATTTCTTTGCTACCTGAGCACTCCCTAGAGATCTATGAGCCATCCCGAAGCTTCATTGTCTTCCTTGTTGCTCAGGGTGTCTTCTCCTCGTTGAACCGCACCGCCGCCGTGGACCTCACCGTCGCCAAGCTAGCTCCGGCCGTCCACTCTTCTCTCCGACCTTCAGGTAGCCTCACTGGACTTCACTGATGCTCGGGCACCTGCTTCCTTGGACAATGCGGAGCTTGTTTATGCTGTGCATGTTTGCCGTGTTATACACCGCCGCTCCTCTCCGACGAGCCACCGGCACACGCCACCTCAGGCATCGCCACCACCACCCAAAGTTGCGCAGGGTTATTGCGCAGCTGTAGCCGCCCTTGGCCGGCCTCGCCGTGGCGCGTAGCGCCGGCGAGCCGCCGGGCAATCTCACGGGCGCGTTGTCGGACGCGTCCGACAACTGTAGCAAAGTCATTAAGACTTTGATTCGGTCATTAATTGCCTAATGATTGCTTACTGTTATTAATGATGTCTTAAGCGAGTAGATGAGTCTATGACATGCGGGCCCGAATGTAAATCGAGGAGATAAGCGGCGGTGACAAGTGGGCTTAGCCACTTAAACTCTTTCTCAATGTCTTGTGTGCGGTCATGGACTCGTGGTCCATGCATCGTGTCAGAAAACCGCTTCGCTACATGCGGGCCCCGCTTGTCAGTCGGGAAATTAAATCCCCGGGGGTAAATGAGAAATGACATGTTACCGGCCCCACATGTCAGTGGCTGCGGCTAGGTAGCGCTTCGGTAAGAAAAGTATTAATCGATTAAGAAAATCGAATGTGTTTATTTATGAACCAAAAATAGGATTAACTTCCAAAATGCATAACAAATGCATTTTACTCCAAATGGGATGAAACCAAGGTCTTTGTAATTTTCATTTTGATGAACTTTATTTCAAAATAGGTTGCACATTTATCTCGGTAACAGAAAAGATAGATTTGGAATATGAGTATTTAATTGATTATCTTTACAATAGAAAAATGGCTATAACTTTGAAAATTCATATCTTTTGCTTGGAAACTCCAATTAGGATGAACCAATTTTTAGTGGACTCACAATAATATGACCTAATTATCTATAAATTCAATTGCCTTCCCTCTGTTCTACAAAATTTAGTCAACACATTAAAATTTGATAAACTGCATTATCGGGACATACAAACTTCAATTGACCATAACTTTCACCTACTGAATCCAATTGGGATAATTCTTGTCCCTATATTCATCTCATGGCATAAAATTTATACTGTAGAAAAATCATGCATGTTGGAGTATTTTGATTTTTGGGTTATTTCTCGATGTTTATCGATTTTCCCGTTCTATAGATACCGTCGATTTCAACGTAGATTCTTACGCTACCGAGAGTGAACAACTACTCTTCCAGCAAGGCAAGCATCCTTTGAAATTTCTTTTGCATCATATTGATCCCAGTTTTCTTACATTAGTATTTGAAATGCAATGATATTGCTCGCATGCTATTTTCTAGATACCTTTATGTTTGAGTAGATTAGTTATATCCTATGCTTGATGGTTATCCCGATATTTCACATACACATATGCTTAAGATAGGTTTGTGATGATATGATTGTTGTGTGTCTATTGCTTAGCCATTGCGGGTCTAGATAACGCAGTAGATCAATTGGCGGGACTAGCTCGTCAATTGTGGGAGACACATAACAACTCTTATTCTGTTATTAATTTTTGTCCAGATTGTTATATCTGGTTGTTTTGGTTCAAAACTTGTTGTTGTTAAATGGTTTTGGGTCCGGACAAGTGGTTGTTAGTGTGGGTCTTTGTTATGCACGAGATTCGGTTTGTGGTTGTCTTGTGCGGACCATTAAGGACCGAGCCATGGACGTTACACTCCAAGTACCGAGCGTACTATCACATGCGGGATATGGGTACCGCACGGTTAAGTAAGGGAATGTTTTATTGGGTAAGACCAGCGGTGTGGGGACATAGAGACCGTGAAATCCTATGTTCCTTTGGAACCCCAAGCATGTGATATATACTGTGCTTAATGAGCACGATTACCTATGTTGTGGGATGCAACATACTAACTACCTCACACTGGCCACTCCAGTACAACATGTGTGCCCGCTTAGCATTTGCTATATGCTTATGTCTAAGTTGGGATTCCCACATATGGGTGGTACATCCCAATAAGATTTTCTTCCTAAAATGATCAGTATCTCGATTCTCCCTACGGCATACCTAAGGAAGTGTGCTATATTCGGAGGCATCTGGAGGCTTACGGGCTAGTCGAGTCATGTGGGTAAAGTAGTACACCTCTGCAGAGATAATCTATTCGAATAGCCGTGTCCGCGGTTATGGACAACACTTGGTTTAAGTATGCTTCATCGTTAGACTTCAAAAATTAAAAGTTGACATGGTTACAATTGGTTTCGGCATGAATGGGATGTTCATGTACTTTAGTTTATCAAAGTGGACAGCCACCTTGATATTGATTGATCCATATTATTACATATGTCTTGTGAAACCCTCTCTTGAATAAATGATTTATAACTTGGCTTTCGAAAACTAGATGGTCTAGGAATGTAAGATGTTGCGTTTTATGCAAAACTAGAACCACTAATGCTATCCCTTGATTGCCCAATATGCATAACTACTTTTCTTTGTGTAAGACTTGCGAGTGCACTTGTACTCAGCCAGATGTTGGCTGGCCTTTTTGTTTTTCTTTCAGGTGAGGACGATGTCGAGCCCGATGAGCTCGTCAGTGCCGATTTAGGCGACACTGACGAGTAGTGCTATCTTTTAACCCCAGTCGGTTGCCTTGGGTTATGGGCATACCTTGCTGGACTTTTGGTTTATTTATTTTGCTTCCGTTGTTATTTATCACTCTTACTTGAATTTGGCCGGTCGGCCGTTATGTAATAGTGTAGACTTAACTATTATGTTGTATGTCTTTTGGATGGTTAATGTACGTTGTTGTATGGATGTGATCAATGTTGAATGAGAGTATGAGCGTGTTGGCCGCTGATCCTGGGAGCCAACACGGCCTCATACTCGTTGTGATGAATCCCACTTTAACTTGTCTAAGTGTTGGCTTTGACCGTTGGGAGAACCGATAATCATGTGGTGCTTGCAGAGGAGCAACGCGCATGATCACTGGGGCTCTAGTTTCGGTCGGGCTCCTCACTTGGATGGAGTTAAGACGGAATTCATTTACTTGAGGCCCAGAGTTATTTCCTTAAGACCAGGTAAACCTCGGTCTTACGGAAATAACCCGGGGGTCCTCACACATGTTTTCAATCAAAGATGTTAATCAATATTCATATTCCATTACATGCAATTCCAATGTGTTAAGATATATTAATTTCTGTGGAACGCTCGCTGTTGGTTGTTGTGCCGATGAGTTGATGATCCATGTTCATATTCCATGATGTACATTCCGTTCCTATTTGATAATCCATGAGGAAGAAAGTGATAAAATTCATTGCATATATTCATTCAATTCATGTGTTGTTCATATGCATTTCACGGGAGTAGATTTGTAAAGACCCATCAATTCTAGTATGGGCATGTAAGACCCACCATTCCAATGTGGGCAGTTTCGGACATCCGTATGAAACGTTCTTCATACGGTAATTTGGTCCCCAGACTTTGTTAAGTACGGGTTTAAGTGAACACCGACGGGTGTCTCACTCGCTATACCGGTATGAGCATGTGTTAGTCCATTCTTTTCAATGCATCCATTCATTCCATTCATATACATAAGTTTTCAGAGATTAATTCTTAATTGTAATGTGACTGACTTGTTCATAACCTGGTATGTTCAATTGTTTATTGTACTTGCTGAGTTTCGACTCACTGTTGTTTTTCTGTGTTTATTTAGGTGAACCTTGTTGATAATAATGTTAATGGGAGGGAGTAGACCAGCATGTTCCACACAGTTCATTACATTATATTTTCATTAATGGATTCAACTATGTTAATCTTTGATGAGAGATGAACTATAATAAGTAATGTTTAGACTTCATGTCATGTCGTTCCATGATTAGTTCCTTGATTATTAACCATTGATGAATTGGTTATTTTTCACCTCGTTACCATGGTATTGTTGTCTGATTAGAGGCATATTGAACATTTTTCCGCAATTTGATGGTATGTTATATCTTTAGGTAGCATCTTGGCTTCCGAATAGACAGGGTGTTACAAGCTTGGCCTTGCAAATATTTTTATGCCTCATGATCAGAATGTATAATGAATTCCTTAGGCCATAAATAATGTTGCCAAACTTCTAAAACTCGCACTAAAGCATACAACTCCTTATCATAGACCAGATAATTCAATTGTGCACCTTTGAGTTTCTCGCTAAAATAAGCAACCGGTCTACCCTCTTGCATCAAAACACCGCCAATACCTGTAACAGCCTCAGTGACGATCTGTTGGTAACGACAGGCGTGCGGGTGTAGCGAATTGCGAGGTGACGATCTGTTGGTCGGAAGCCTCAAAGCGTCATCGTCCTCACGACGAACCAAATCGAACCTATCGGAAGATCGGGCCGCCGTGACTCATCACTCAGTATTAATAAACAGTAATAAGATGTTTTTTTGTAGCATTACTGTTTATTTTGAAACTTGGATATGTTGTTACAATAGAAAATTTCTATTTTCTAGCCAAAATCTGATCCCAACCACCCACTTCCTTTTTGGACGGCTGATCTCTTTCTTTTCCCTTTGAGCACCGAGTGCTTTGCTGCTGCTGATCAAGGAGCTGTCATTGGATATTTTGCTGCTGCTAGCAAAGGAAGCACAGGGCAGTAGTGCACATTTTTCTCTTCCTCCTCTTGCCGTGAGCTTCACTGCCGACCAGAGCACCAGGAGATATGGCATTACCCCATGGGTTGGCTTATGATCCTTTGCCACCTGGCATCAAGCTGCCAGGCATCCATCTCTAGAACCCTCTCCATCTGCATTGGAGGTTCAACCTCCATTAAACACTAGTGTTTGGGATCTCTGACATTGTTGACCAAAGGAGCTTCCCTCATCCATCTTCTTGTCCAGTGAAGCTTCTCCTACTCTCACCTCATGCTCATCTCTCTTGATGCTTAATTCACTTAATGAGGTGAGTTTTGGGCATCATTTGCAGGTTGAGCCGAAAATCTGCTCTATGTTGAACCGAACCGGCTGAAGCACCACTTGGTGATTTCTTGCTCCAGTGAGGTATGCTTCACTCCATGTCTAGCTCCTGTATTGTGACCCATTTAGCTCAAGTCTTCCATGAATTTCATTTTTGATCAAAACAGGAGCAGCAGATTTTCAAATCTTGCAACTGTTGGCCAAAAAAAATTTGCAAATTTATTCTCCAACCTTGGCTGGTAAGCCATGACCTTATTTCTTTTCTTCTTAAGATTCTTAGGAACCTCAATAGCTGATCTGAATCACTCACTTGTGCATGTGATGCTCAAGTCTTGTTATGACCGATTATTGCTTTTATAACTTTTCGGTCTTTCATATCATTTTTGAGTTCTAGGGTTTCTCTTGTCATCTTTTCAGCTTAATCAGGCCTTTGCTAAACCCTAGTATCATAAGAAGTAATTCCTTTGATTCTTAATGTCTCCAAATCAATTTAGGGCAAAAATTCAATTTTCTGCTACTGTTGTCGAGTAAACCAACAAAAGCTGTAGCTCCATTATTTCTGATGATCTTTGAAGGATTAGTGTTAGCAAGGGTAGGTCTAGGTATTATATACTCTAAAGATCAGCTTTAGCTCCAATTTAGAATCATTTGCTTAGTGTATTTCCAAATAAGTCAAAATCTGCAATTTTTATCTTAAGTTTTGTTTTCAAATATGTAATTCCCTTTTTTCGGTTGTTCTGGCCGATTAGGGCTAGCTGGGCTCTATCCTGGTTTTTAGGTATACCAAGGAGAGAGTGGTAGCTTAAGATAAAGACCTTACTTATGTGTGACTCACAAATTTAGCACTTAAGCAATCGGCTGCAGCTCTGTTTATTGTCGGTTAAGCTGACAATGTGCACAATAGGGACTCTTTTTTGATAATTCTTGTCAATTCGTGCTAATGAATGATAAGTAGACTTTATTTGTACTTGTGTAAGCTACAATTTTAATAAAATATTACTTTGTTCATGATAGAATAAAACAGCAAGCTTCCTTGTTGCAATCTGTCCATACATCAGCCGATTTTGCAATCTGTCCTGTTTTCGGTTAAGCCGACAGCGTAGCAACCTCTTCAATCTTTAACTCTTTAATTCTTGTCAATTACTTCTAGTAAATGGTGCGTTAACCTCCTAACCTAGTTGAGAATACTCTAAACTTAGGCATAGCACTTTTACTTGTGTAGGTTTAGAGCAGCCAACTATTCTTCTGAATCTGCCCTGTTGCAGTTTCAAAATCTGCAAACTGCAGTTCCATTTCAACCGAAATTTGATGATTAGTGTTAATGGATGTTAAGTGACAAGTTAAACTTTTAGTTTTACTTATTTAGCTATAGCTTAATCAAAAATATCATTTTCTCATAGTCTAATGGAGCAGCAAATTCTTTCTTTGTAATTTGTCCAGTTTCACAGTTTTGAAAAATCTGAAAACTGCAATTCCCAGTTAAGCCTCAAATTTTGATAATCAGTAGTAACTGATGCTAAATGGTAAGTTAGGCTTTAAGTTTTGCTCATTAACAAGTAACTTAAGCAAAATCATTAGTTTGTTCACAATGCAAAAGTCAGCAAACTCTTCTTTTGTAATCTGTCCACTTTCAGCTTTTCTAAAATCTGAAAACTGTAGTCCAGTTTTAACCGAAATTTGATAGTGATTGTTAACTGATGGTAAGTGATGAGCTAGACCTTAAATATTACTCATTTAGCTGTGACTTAATAAAAAATATCATTTTCTCCTAATATCATGGATCACTAATCTGTTCTTTTGAAATATGTCCAAATTTTTTATTTTTGCTAAAACCTGAAACTGTAGCTAAACTTGAATCCCAATTCCTGTCTTGTTGTTATTGCTGGTCATGCCTGCGGTATACAACAAGATGTAGCTTAAGTAAAGTATTTTGCTTATAGTATACATAAATCGACAAATTCATTTTTAACTTGTCCTGTTTTCAGTTTTAGGAATCTAAAACTGCAGTGCAACTATACCCTAATCTTGACAATTAGTATCAGAAGGTATTAAAAATGGGTTATTATTCTTACTTAAGCTGGTGGTAACTTAAGCATGTTGCTAAGTATGCATTAAGACCCTGACCATGCATTCTTTTCTATATTTTGTTCTCTGCCATTTTCTTGTTGTTCATTGGATTTTTGTGATTCTAGATTCTGGTGCTTCTGAACTTGTTGAATCTGTTATTGAGCAACAAGAAACTGAACAAGAGGTTTATTATTATCAAGGCAAGAATCCTCTCTGCACCATATTAATCCCAAATTTTGTACTATAGATTTCTAAAAATAGTGACACTGTTGCATGCTAGTTTTTTAAAAATTTATTGGTGATATGTCAATAGTTAGTTACAACCTAACACTTGAGGCTTACCTTTAATCTGATCATACACTCAAACTTAAGGTAGTGCTTCTATACTAAAATACTTATTCCAGGAATTGCTTAGCCATGCAGTCTGTAGTGTTGTCAAGTTTATTTTACCAAACTTGGAAACATTAAATGAATTTTATTTATTTTGATTCTTTGTTCAGTCTATTTAAATCTGAAATGAAAGCAAATTTTGTTTATTCACACTGATTTTAAATCTGGACAAGTGAATGCTAGTGATGGTGCCCTAGTGCACGAGATTGGGAAATGTGGTTGTCTTGTCTGGATTGATTAAGGACTGAACATTGACTGGATGATTCAAGCCCAACGTACTTCCACACGCAGTGTATGGGCGCTGTTTGGTTAAGTAAATGGGTTAATGCTATTGAGTTGGAAAACAGGAAAGTAAGGACATATGTGTTTGATCTCATATCTGTATCATATGTTTTTAAGAGGGTGAGGACCTACATGCGTTCCTTCACATGTACGTACCTTAAGGGCTCCGATTGCGAATTAATATGTGCAGTTAGCACAGCTCTACTTTCTGTCATTTAATTTCTGTCTTTCGAATCGGCATTCCCGGCACAACATGTGGGCCCCCGGTTGGCAGGTACTATTAGTAACTTGAACTAAGCGGGATCAGTCACATGTGGATATTCCATCTCAATAGTGTCAACTTGTTGAAAAATACCAAATCTTAGTTTACCCGGCCGGCATACCAAAGGCAGTGTGGTGTTATTCCGGAGGCTATGGGCTAACTAAGTCCTGTGGGTAAAGATGTACACCCCTGTAGGGATTAAAACTATTCGAATAGCCGTGTCCACGGTTACGGACATCGCTTGAGTTGAATAGATCTTTGTATAGATTTTGAATTACAACTTTTTGGATACTGTTTTGGTTTAATAAATATTCATGTGATGAGTTCGTGGCCGGCAGTCACTTAAAATTTGCTATTATTCTTGATTACATGTAACATCCCAATTCTAAGTCCTTGCTTCAAATGTAAGAAAATGAGTAGAAATTAAAACTTTTCTTGCAACTTGAAGTCCTTGAGCATTTCTGTAATTCTTGTAAAGGAATTATGGGAATCAAAAATCAAAATCCTCAATTGACTCCAATCAAAAACTTCATTGGCAAAGATCTTGTGCCAAACCCATGTAAATATTTTTTTCCTGAGCCCTAGGGATGGTATGTGACACCTCTGAATTATTTCATGATTTTTAGAAATTATTTGATAATTTTGGAGGCAAGTCAAACCAAGTCAAAGTTTGGTCAAACCCTAGCTCAAACCTTCTGGAATTTCTGGAGAAGAGTGCAGTGCATGAAAATCTCTAGAAATTTTATGTAAGGTTAATCCTTAAGTCAGCAACAACCAGTTAAAATTTCATGATTTTTGGAGCTAGTTTGCTACCTTAAGCAAATCCTCCAAAAATCAGCTGTTTAATTCAAACCCTAGCTGGTTTTCACTGTTCCTTGGGTGCGAGTCAGACTCGGGATTGAGCCACTTGACTCGGCCCGGTCAACTAACTGCACCCGGCGCGGTCGCTTGGGCGCGAGCACCGTGGTTCGTTGGATCCGAGATTAACGACTTATGTGCGTGTGAACGTTCGGACCATCCGAACATTTCGATCAACGAGAGTCGTTGGATCTTAGATCAACGGCCTGGATTGAAGTGATCGTTCGGACCGGCCGATCACTCCACTCACGTGAACCGTCCGATTTGGAGAGAACGGCCTGGATTGACGTGAACATTCGGGCCGGCCGATCGTCCCTTTCGCTTGGACCGTTCGATCTCGATCCAACGGCCCGTACCAACCCCCTTTCAATCTGTCTCTCTCGCACGACTGAGTCACTGGCGTCGCGGGCCCCACCTGTCAGGGTCTTCTTCCACCTTGGGCAGGCGCTGTGCAGGAGGTGAGCTCCACGCGGCCGTTGCATGCTGTGCATCTCCGTCAATGCCGTTGCCGCACCGCCCTTGGCTACCAATCGTAGGGCTTCGCCCACTCACACTGCTTTCTTCTCCGTCCTCGCTCCTGCTCAAAACTGACCCTATGCCCACCTTCCTCCGCACTTCTCCTCTCGGTGGCTCAGGAGAGGGGTGCTCGTTTGTGCAGCTCCCACGGGTAAGTTTTCCACCGTTGCGTCCCTTGACTCCTACCTTCCATGGCCTCCCCGTTTTCGCTCATTGGAGCTTCTGTCTTTGCATGTAGGATCTAAGGCAAGCTCGTGCTCCCTCTTTGTCCAGAGCGCGCCCAGAGCTACTCCTTCGGCCATTATCGACTTTGGTAAGCCTTTCTCTCTTTTTAGTGCGTCACCATGCGTGCCTTGGCCTGCTTAATCTTTCCCCTCACTCTATTTTGCTATCGGTTCACAGGAGCCCGCAAAATCTGAGTTTGAACCATTTTCAGCCGCGGAGCCCCGTTCGTCCCCATCTCCGGTGTGGTAAGCTCCTTACCGATTCTTTGTTTGTACACCATCTGTGGGTTGTCTTTGAGCTTTCTCTACCACTCTTTCTCTGTCTCCTTCACCAGAGCGAGTTTCCCTCGGTGAAGCACCGCGCCGCCGTCACCCTCATCGTCGCTGGCTCAACTCCGACCTTCTCCAAGTCTCTCCCTCGCTCAGGTAGCCTCCCTGTGCCTTGTAGTTGCTTTGGTACCCGCTTCCTTGGACAATGCGGAGCTCGATCTTGCAGTGCACGATTAGCCGTAGCTCTCCTCCGCTTCTCTCCGGTCGCGCGCGCCTGGCCACTCAACCACCGTGAGTGCCACCGTTGGGTGTGCAAGGATATTGTGAACCCATCCATGCCCTTAGCTAGCGCCGCCGTGGCCGGGAACGCCGACGAGAGCTCGGCGAAGCCAGTGCAGTATTGTCGGTTTTCCAACAACACTGTAGCCTCATCATTAAAACCAAATCTCATTCATTAACTACTAATGATTGCTTTGTAGTTAATGGCTGTCTTATTCGGATTCTTGCTGTCACTGATATGTGGGGCCGAGCACAGTACACGTGGTGTAAATCCCGATTTTCGCAGTGTATGATGACATGTGCACCCCACCTGTCATCCCGGAAATTCTCGCCGCTCAAAACCAAAAATGCATCATTTAAGGGCCCACCGTCGCTGACCGTGGCTAGCATCAGCTAGGTATAAATAGTCGTTTATGATTTTGCGAAATCCGGAATGCTTTATTTATGAACTGAAAAATGCATTAACTACAAAATTGCATAAGTAATTCATTTTAACTCCAAAAACAGTGAAACCACTTTTGTTATTTTTCATTTTTAATAAACTTTATTATAAAATATTTTTCAACCTTGTCTCCATCTCAGAAAACATGTTTTGTGGAGAGTGCTTCAAAAAGGAATTATTAATACATTATAAATTGCTTTTAAATTTGAAAATGCATAACTAATTCATAAAAAACTCCAATTGAGGTGAACCAAATTATTTTAGTCATGTAGTAATATTCTCTATCCATTTTTGTAATCCTCATGTCCACCACTGCAGAAAATTTTGCGAAAGTTTTAGATGAGGTGAACAGAGGGAGATTATAATTAAATTGGATTTTTCTGAAAACTAATTTTCAAACGGCTATAAGTTCTGCATAGAACATCCAAATTGATTTATTCTTGTTGATAAACTCATCTAAAATCATGATTTTCATTCTGTGAATTTTTTAGAATTTTTGGATGACCTTGTATTTTGGGGTCTTTTCGGTGTTATTCGATCTTATTGTGCTTTTGATTTCTTTCGGTAGGGTCAGACGATATTATTGTTTACGAGAGCGCTTCTCTGCAGCAAAAGGATAATCCACAGCAAGGCAAGCAGTTTGATCATGTTAATCCCAGTATTTTTCAAGTCTAATATATTGATTTCAACTTGTATGTATGCATTGCTATTTTGTTGTTAAATTATGATTAGTGGATCCTATAGTTGCATAATCTGTAGGAATTGTTTACCCTCTACTACCTGAGCCTAGGTTATTTGCTGTGATTGAAGTTCGTTGGATGAGCTCTTTTCATTTAGTAGATTGCGCTTGATATTGCTTAGAAATGCTTAGTTTCGGTAGTAATGGGCGATCATCGATTTAGTCGATGATCTTGATCACACATCTAATTATTATTCTTTTATTTCCAGCACTTGTGCTTGGTTATTTTATAAAGTGTGCTTGGTTATTTTATAAAGTCAAAACCTGAAAATGAAAAATTGATTTAGACTTGGGCAAATGTTGGATGGTGGGTTATTGGGTTTGTGGATGTCTTGCCCAGGTCAACAAGGACCGAACATGTTGTGTCACACTCTCCAAGCAATTTTGCGTGCTAACCACGCGAGAGGGATATGGGACCTCTCTTGACTTAGTACTTTGGCATGTGTTAGCTCTGAGTCGCAGGAGGTGGGTTGTGTGTGTTGTGTGAGAAAGGATCTGTGTTTTTGTGTTGGGTGTGCGGTGGAGAAGATTCCGGGTAGGTTCTCCACCTCGAGGAGCATCGCAGTTGTCCGAGGCTTTACTTGACCGAGGCTTTCGATGACCCCGACAACGTATGGGTTTCTATCCATACTGGCGACTCGCAGTTAATGCATAATATTGAAAATATCTCGTAGGACTTAGCCGTGCCGGCATACCTAAGGAAGTGTGCTTCATAGCTTGGCAAAAAGGCGGTCTAGCGTGTGGGAACATTGGTACACCCCTGCAGGGATAAAACTATTCGAATAGTCTCATCCTAGGTTATGGACACGCTTGGTTAGGTTTTGCAAGAGTTAAACTACAACCTTTTTATTAAAATTTGACATAGTTGGTATGAATGGGTAATTCATACTATTGTTATGGTGACTATTGGGTTAGTCACTTCCAGGATGTTGTTGTCATTTATTTATTGTTATATTGATGTTAATTTCTTCTATTTGAACAATAAAAACAGATTGTAAATTTGCTTTTAAATGTACTATATTATTTACAAATAAAGATTGCTTTATGCTAAAAATGAGACATACAGCCTCCACTTAAATAAGCTTGCATGTAGCATATGTATAGGCCTGTTACTCTACACGTAAGTCTTGCGGAGTACAATTTTTGTACTCATTTGCTTTGCTTAAGTATTTGTTGCAGAGGAGGAGGTGAGCCCCTTGGGCCTCACTTTTGTGAGATGTGCTGCGGGTTTGACGACTAGCTCGGTGGACCGGTTGGTTGTCTTGTGGGTTAAAGGCACGCTAATTGGCTTTTGTTTATCACCATCTTATAGCACCTTGCTTCCGCTGTTATCTTAGACTCTTAATTGTATTTGGCCGGTCGGCCCTTTTTGTAATAACTCTATATTGTATGTCTTTCGTATTGCTTAATCGTGCTTTGGATTCTATGTGATGAATGGAATTGATGCATAATTTTTGTATAGGGTATGTGTACTGCACTTCTGGGAAGTACATATACTCCGAGAGCCGTGATTTTTGATTTGTAATGCTTTAATTATCTTGATTGGTTAAGTATTACAAGTTAAATACCCCGGGGTCTCACATTACATTTCCTTTTATGCAAAGCTTTAGTCCAAATGGATTTATAAAATTGCTTTGTCAAAACTTAGCAAGTGTAGGACTAAGATGTATTGCTTTATGCAAAATTGAACCATTATAATCTTCCTATTGTTAACCTTAAGCATGTACAAATTCTACACCTTTGAATAGGTTCTATTAAACACTTTCTTTTTATAGTTTGTGTAAGTCTTGCGAGTACCTTCTGTACTCAGGTTTTATAACCTCTTGTTGCAGGTGAGGATGGTTATTTGTATGAGATGCCTGTTAGCGCCGATCAGGGTGACGCTAACGAGTGAAGCTAGTTCTAATCTCCACTCAATAGCCTGAGGGTGATGGGGTCATTGGTGGTCTTTTGCTGTTTAATTATGTCTTCCGCTGTTAACTTTTGTAGTGACCCAATGTCACTTGATATTGTATAACCAAACTGAGTTGTAATATACTATGTATAATTATGTAATGTATGTCTTGTATGTGTGATGCAATGTTGTATAAGGATGTACGTGCAATAGTCACTGATTCTGGTAACTATTGCGTGACATATATCCGGGAACCTGAATATTGGATTTGTACCTTGTTAAGAATTATGCTTTTGGTATGATTGTTAATTCGGTATAAACCTCCAATATTCCAGGGTTCTCACAATACCAATTCCACTAGCATCACATTCAATTTCAAAATTCTTAGTGAAATCAGGTAAAACAAGTAATGGTGCCTCAGTTAAACGCTTTTTTAATTCATCAAATGCAGCTTGCTGTGCCACCCCCATGTAAACTCAACACCTTTTTTTTTGTTAATTCATTTAGTGGGGAAGCGATGGAGCTAAAATCCTTAACGAAACGCCGATAAAAACCAGCGAGTCCATGAAAGCTCTTAATTTAACTAACATTCATAGGTGTAGGCCAATTTTTAATTGCTTCAATTTTAGACTCATCTACCTCTACTCCCTGTGCCGAAACCACATAGCCCAAAAATATTACACGATCTTTGCAAAAAGTGCACTTCGCTAATTTCCCAAACAACCTAGCATCGCGTAAAACTTGTAACACTTGTCTAATGTGGTCAGTATGATCAGATTCATTATGGCTATAAATCAAGATATCATCAAAATACACGACTACAAATTTCCCAATGAAATGCCGCAAAACATGATTCATCATTCTCATGAATGTACTAGGTGCATTAGTTAACCCAAAAGGCATGACTAACCACTCATACAAACCAAATTTTGTTTTAAAAGCAGTTTTCCACTCATCCCCTTCTTTCATCCTAATTTGATGATACCCACTACGCAGATCAATTTTAGAGAAAATAACAGCACCACTCAATTCGTCTAACATATCATCTAAGCGAGGTATAGGATGACGGTTTTGAATAGTGATATTATTAATCGCTCTACAATCTATGCACATGCGCCAAGTACCATCTTTCTTAGGAACTAAAATAACAAGAAAAACACAAGGGTTTAAGCTTTCCCGTACATACCCTTTGTCGAGAAGCTCGTGTACTTGGTTCTGAATTTTCTTTGTTTCCTCGGGGTTGATGCGGTATGGTGGTCGGTTCGGTAGCGTCGCTCCCGGAATCAAATCAATTTGATGCTCCATCCCTTGGATTGGTGGTAAACCAGCGGGCACCTCCTCCGGAAAAACGTCGCTGAATTCTTGCAAAACATGAGGGACACAACTAGGAAGAGACATTAAGTCGTTAGTAGAAAGCAAAACATCTTTGTACAGGAGTACAAAGTGCACCAAATTGGGATTCTCACAAAAAGCTCTCATCTCTGATTTGGTGACTAACATTACTAAACCGTTCTCTCCCTCACTTTTCTTTTTACTGCTCAATTTTGGCTTGTGGCTTTCACTCACCGAAGGTGGAATCTCGCTATTTGGTGTACTCTCAATTTTCACCTCAACTTTCTTCTTATCAGCATTGACTATCTCTGTCGGTGTAAGTGGATACAAAATCACATCTTTGCCGCTCCACTTAAACTTGTAGTAGTTTGTATGCCCATCATGATAAACATGGCGATCAAATTGCCATGGGCGCCCCAACAGTAAGTGACAAACTGACATGAGCACCACATCACACACAATGGTATCCTCATATTTGCCAATCTTGAAGTGCACCTGCACCATATGACTGACTTTCACCTCGCCCACATCGCTCAACCACTGCACATGATAAGGATGAGGATGAGGTAAATATTTTAAGCCCAATTTTGTGCACATCTCCTTGCTGGCCAGATTATGACAACTTCCTCCATCAACTATAACTTTGCATACTTTACCACCAACTGTCACCCGTGACTGAAATAAATTGCACCGCTGTGCGGAAGACTGACTTTGTGACACGCTAAGTACACGAGGTGTGCACACTAGCATATGCTATCCATCTGGCGACCCTGGTCTACAGTCCAATCTCTCATCCTCTGTAGGTTCATCTGCAAAATCAGTAAATGGAGTAGTATCCTCCTCATCACTAGCTGAAATGTACCAATCATCAGTAAATATCATAACTTTATTATTTTGGCAATGTTTCTGAAAATGACCAACTCCCTTGCACTTGTAGCATGTCAAATCACGTGAACGGCCTGTAGAACCCATCGAGGGTGCTGCACTAGCAGCGGGCGCCGGTGGTCGGCGCGCTAGTGGCGGCGTGCTATCTGTCTTCCTCTGTGCCGAACTGCGCATCGCGGAATTGCCCCCTGATGGGGCGGGCTTGCCTGGCTGTCCTGTATTGTACGGAGGTGCTGTGCTCGCTGAATAACGTTGACGTGCCACATACATAGCATCTTCAATGACCTGTTTCTCAGCCTCACGTGCCTGATGCAGCAACTCAACCATGTTGTTGTATTGATGATAATTAACGATCAGCCGAATAGCATAATTCATCTCGACAAGAAAACGAGCCATCGCTTTTTCCTCATTCTCATGCACATCAACATGTATGATAATCTGCTCCATCTCTTTATAATACTCATCAACTGATTTCAACCCCTGTCGCAACCCAATCAGCTTCTCATGCAGCGAGTGCTTGTAATGTGTATGTACAAAGCGCACGCACATCTGTTGCTTCAGCTCGTCCCACGCAACAACACGGGGCTCGTGTCGCTCCATACACTGTTGCACAAAGCGCTCCCACCATGTAGCAGCATATCCATCCAAAGCAGCAACAGCAAGATCCAACTTGCGCTGATCAGAATAGCGGTTCATGCGGAATAGCTTATCAACTTTTAGCTCCCATGCAAGATAAACCTCTACCTCTATTTTACCCTCAAAGGATGGCATTGTGAACTTGTGTTTTGCAACCAAATCATCGATGTCCTCATCGCGCCGACGATTGCGCGCAAAATGATTATGTGGACAGCGCGGCAAATAGTCATCGAACACGGACTCATCGCCGTCATCGTCAGCGTGGTGGTTGCCATGACCTCCTCTGTGGGCACCATAGTAGGCACCCCCATAGGCGCCGACATGCGCGCCTCCATAGGCGCCATCGTGGACGCCATCATTGGCGCCCGGGTGGGCGCCGCTTCCTCCTATACCGTTGCCACGGTCGCGCCCTTATGTATAGGGACGCACCATGACCTCAGGAATAGCATGACGTTGTTGTTCTACCTCATGAACACGCACCTGTTCGTCGAGTTGTCGTAGGCGTGGATCATCCTTGCGTTGTCGTCTAGCGGCAGCCTCCACATCCGTCTCGTCGCGCGGCTCATACGGGATGTGTAAACTCCCCGACTCGCCATGTGTACCCAACTGCATTGAAGCGGCGAGCTTGGCAATAGCGTCGAGCAGTACCTTATTGTGGATATCGTGAGGATATGTGCACGATCTCAGGATGATGAGTCAATTGGCATTGACTTTGTTGGTTTGCAAAATCACGCGTTTTCGGGTTTGCTCCAGGGCTGTCAGGACACGGGCGGTTCGACCGGCCAGTGGGGAGGTCTGACTGGCAGTGCTTGCCGGTCCGACCGCCAAAATGAAAAGTGGTTTTTGGAGCTAAGCCAAAAATAGGTTGTGTAGGCAAGTGAGGGGAGTCTCCTGGATGTGTTCGCATCATTTTTGGAGCTCCCAGTCAAAAGTTCTATTGGGTTGAAAATTCCAGAAGGTTTCGGATTTTCACGATGGAATTTTGGCTAAGTCTTTTCGGGCGGTCCGACCGCCGTTGTGGGATCGGTCCGACCGGCCTGAAATCGGTCAGACAGTTGATGTGGGGCGGTCAGACCGCCGATGACTTGAGACTTGGCCTTGTTGGCATTGTTGTGTATTGATGGTGTTTTTTGTGTAAACTTCAATGCTTTATTGTTGCATATTGCATAGTGGAACTAACGTGGGTCAAGTTGTGAAGAACTTGTTCCCGAAAACGATTTGTTTGTCTATTGCTGTGCAGGTGGCTTGCAGGTCAACGACGTCAACGGTGAGGTGGATCGGGACTACGCTTGGAGAGCTGAGGTCCAGAGCGATCATAGATACCGGGTGAGGTCGTGTGACTCAAGCATGGTGCAGAATGGGCAAGATGGATCGAACGGGTAGTTCGGTACAGCTGGTTGGATCAGGCGGTGCGGAAGTCGGTGCGAGTCTCTGGGAGGTTCCGATGGGATTTGGACAAGAGAGGCTTGGCGACGTGATGAGAACCGTTGATCAACCTACACGTGGTGAAGCGGGCGATTGCTTCAATAGTTATGTGTGTGTGGGTCCCATGTGTGAGTGGGTGCCAAAAGTGAAACCCTAGGCCTCTAGTATAAATAGAAAGGGGGGAGATGTAAAACCATTTGAAGCATTCATTTGAGCCCCTCTTGCTTTTTCTAGGGTTTGAAGAGGAGAGGAGAGGAGAGGTTAGGGTTTGGAGATTGTGAGTGTGCTCTTGTGTGAGCTCTTGTCCTCCTTGTTGGAGTGGCTTTGTAAGCATCTTGTGAGATCAATCAATCTTGTGATGCTTGCTTGAGAGATCATTTGTCTCCCTTTGTGTTCTTCTCTCTTTTGGATGAATTTGGTGCTTCCTTGATTCAAGTGTTTAAGTTTGGTCTCTTGACCCATTTTGTCTTGCTTTGATGTGTGGGAATACTCCTAGAATCATCTATACCATCAACTCCCGCAAGCAAGTCTTGAATCAAAGTTTTTCATATTTCTAGGGTTTGTGCACTTCTTTGGTAAAACCTTGAGAGATCGATTCTGCGAAGTGGATCTGAAGGATCGTCGCTAGAAATAGGTCTCTAATATCATTAGAGAGGTGTGCTCGAAATTTGGTCAAGTTTCATTGGTTGAATCAAAAGTTGGATCAAATTTCGTTTTGGATTTGGGCTTGATTTTTCAGTACTGGACTGAACCGATCTGACCGGTTTTATAACGGCGGTCCGACCGCCCGCTTTTCAGACCGCTCAGTACTGCCGGGTCAAACCGATATCCACCGGTTCGACCACCAGTTAGTAGTCGGTCCGACCGCTCGTTGACCGTCGGTCCGATCCAAGATCCAATGGCCCGACCGCCTGTGCTCACCCGAGCAGTGAGTTCAATTCTCCACATTTGTGTCGTGTGGTTGAGGTGGTTATCGAATTCAGCACAAGGCTTCCACTGTGCGCTTACTGATCTTCTTAGCTTTCATAGCTAAAGGAGTAAAGTTCGTGTTGAATTTGATTAAGGCGAGAAAGTTGAGAAAGCGCCTATTCACCCCCCTGTTCGCCTTTACGGTCCTACAAGTGGTATCAGAGCCGGTTAGCTCTTCTCATAGATCTTAACTGGTCTTTGGAGCCATGGCGATCGATGTGATATTCAATCGTACCACATGTTTTTGATGGAGTTGATTTTGCTTATTGGAAGGCCCGAATGCGAGCCTACATCGAGGCTCAAGGGCACGCAATTTGGCTTAAGGTGAAAAACCCTTATGTCGTGCGGTAGATGACAATTTGATCACCCGCATGTGGAGAACAACAACGGGCTCGAAATTTCTTGATTCAAGGTCTTAGTCGATCCGAGTTTGAGCGTGTTGCTCATTTGTCGTCTGCTCATGAGATCCGCGAACTCTTTGTGATTATCACGAGGGTCCATCATGGTCAAGGAAGTGAGACAGAACCACCAAGAAAGCATACTCTAAGATCGAGCAAAGGCCTGGTGAATCTTTAGATGAGCTGTGGGGGAGATTTTCTAAAATACTTCATGATCTCCGCGCTGTTGATCTTGTCTCCACTGAGTCTGAAAATGCACGCCAACTTTTGGGTGCTTTGGATGTGAACGTCTGGGGGATGAAGATCATCGCCATCAATGACAACATCACATGAGTGAGCTTACCATGGATAAGCTTTACTCTAGGTTGAAGACGCATGAGATTGATTTTATCTCGCGTCTCCCCATGACAGATTCGATGGCTTTAGTGGTCGACCAATCTAAGGGTAGATATTCTGATTCTTTTGATGTTAGCTCATCTGGTTTTTCTTTGTCTGCTTTGCATTCTTTGAGCGATGAGAAACTTGAGAGACTACCTGAAGATGATTTAGCCCTCCTATCCACAAAATTCACGAGAGCTTACAACAATGTGAGGAGTAGGAGGAGTGGTGGGCCTATCACTTGTTTCGAGTGTGGTGAGCCCAACCACATTCGCTCTAGATGCCCCAAGCTGAAGGGCAAGGAGGAGAAGGAGTCACAAAGGCATCCTCAAGCGAGGGATGCTAAGTCCAAGAAGACAAACTATCGCAAATTTGTCAGCCGGGTCCTTGAAGCTCTAGAGGATGTAAGCATGAGCGATGTGGACTCGGAGGTGGAGGACGACAAGAGTGACTCCCGTGGCAAGAAGAAGGCTCGTGATTTCACGGGCATGTGCTTCATGGCTAAGAACAGCCACGACAGCGACTCCAACAGCGAGGATCCTTAGTGATCCTGATGAGGTATGCCCTTCACTTCCTGACATGAAAAGGGCTTTAGTGCTTGCTGAACAAAAACTGCATAAGCAAGCTAAATTGATTAAGAAACAGGATACTATGATTGATAATTTGAACCTAGAAGTGGTTAGGCTCAAATCCATTAATCCTGATGATTTCTGTGATTCATGCTCTAACTTGCTTAATGAATTGTCAAGCTTAAATAATGCTCATTCCTCTGTTGAAAAATAATTGAAAAATGCTCTTGTCGAACTAGAATCTCTCAAGTCTAGTTCTGTTTGCATGGATGCCATTCCGCTTGTTGTGACTACCTTGGATACTATTCCTTTAACTTGCTCAAATTGTGCTTTGCTAGAATTGAAACTGGATAGCTCTTTAAAAGAATTACAAAAATTTGATGCTAGTCACACTTGCTCTCATTGTAAGAACAATAGGATTAAAATGCAAGAGATGACCGAAATGGTTGTTTACTCTAGAGCTGCATCTTGTGAAAATTGTCCTAAGCTTACAATTGAGATTGAAGCTTTAAACAAGACTCTTGAAGAGAAAGCTAAAATTGAAAAATCCATGTCTCTTACTGCTTCCAAGAAAGTCATTGATTCTTCCTCTTGTATGTTGCATGCTGAAGTTGAAACTGTTATTGGTAAGATACAAGAGGCTTTTAGAGTCAAATTTAAGGAGCAGTTGAATAGGATTGGAGAGTCCTATTGTGTGTCTTGTGAGGCTCTAAAAGTGGAAGTGGACCTTCTTAAGAGCAAACATGTTGAGGCAATCAATTCTAAAAAGTGCTCTAATTGTGGAGCTTTGGCAAAAGAGAATGATTACCTCAAATGACTCTTGAGAAGTTTTCTAGTGGGAAAAAGAAACTCAACTTGATTCTAGACCAATCCAAGGTGAGTGTGAAAAACAGTGGCCTAGGTTTTAAGTCCCTAGAGCTTTCCACGAATCACCCACCTAAGGTTGCTAAAGTTGTGAAAAGTGGTCTGGTTGAGCAAGAACCTTATAAGACTTTCAAGGTTGTATCCAAAGCTGCAGGTTTTGCTCAAACTCTTTCTGGTAAGAAAGGTGCTTCTGTTTCACCAGTATGGACCCCTCAAAAGGTCAAGTACCATTGCACCTTCTACAAGAAAGAGGGCCACACGGTTGAGTTTTGCTTCCGGAGAGCAAAGATTGAGAGGAAAGAGAGAATGAGCACTTTGAGATCCATTAGTGGAGTCTCTTCTTCAGCTGTAGTCTCTAGAGCCAGGCAGCCTATTCAGCGTACCACATATAGGCCTAGGTTTGTAGAGAACTTTGTTGACTCTTTTGGTGGGTCCAGGCAGCAGTTTGGTTTAGGATATCGTGAGGAGAGACCACGGGTAGCACCTAGACAGGGGGAGTATCGTTCTTTTGGTAGATTGTTTTGGAGAGGTCCAGGTGGTGCTCGTGGGCATTCTTATGATTTTGTCCCTGATCATTTTTCTGCTGCTTCTTTTGCTACTCCCAGGCATCGTGCATCTCAGTACTGGACTCCTAGATCTTTTATCTCAAATCCCAGTACTGAGGCATGGATGTTTTGAGGGAATTTGCTCCTTTTGCATTCATTGTATCATAATGCATTTTTATTTCAAATATCATGCATTGCATAATAAAATTTGTGGAGCTTTGATTATTATCCTTGTATGGCTTGATTTCATACTCTATACCTTGTCATATCAAGTGATAGTCTGCTACACTTCTTTTATGGCTCTTCTTGTTTAGCTCAGCTTTTGCCTTGCTAGCTTAATATCTGTGAGCAAATTGAATCAAATCATGTCTTGTTGGATCTTGTGACTAGTTTTGCTCTAGTGATCCTCTTATGATTCTTGCCATGTCATATAGGTTGAATTGAGTCTTGAACTTATTTTGAGATGAAAATGAGCTTTTTAACTTCTTAAGTCAAGCAAATGAAAAATGAGATTTTCTGTGCGAAAAAACTGATCTCACCAATACCTTCTCATGAGACGGCTTGCCATTGCACCAGGCATGAACTCAGGGGGAGTTTTGGATGACCTAGATCATTCTTTTAAGCTTATCGCTTGAGATGGTCGAGGCGAGGCTTGAGATCTAGCACAGTAAAAAAAATCCTTTTTAGGAAAATGCTCAAAATGCCAAGTGCTTGAGTTTTGCTTCAAAAGTGTACTCTTAATGCTCAAAATGCCTCAGTTCTTGTTTTGAGTCTCTTTTTACTTATAGACATGGCTCGACTCATTTTTGGTTGCTGTTAGTGAAACTATGATATTGAGCAACCTTTCATGGTTTTAATTCTTCTTATCTCAGATTACTGCTATTTTGGTTTTAGCTTTGCAATACATGTTTTGCCATGATTGAATATAGCGTCTACTCTTTATATGGCTTGGTATAATACTTGTACTGTCTACATGTATAATGGTCATGGCTCCTTTTTACTAAAGTTCAAAAATAAAGACATTCCTTCATGCTCTTTCTTTTCCCATGCATCTTGATGAATTCATTGTCAAAGGGGGAGAAAGATTGTGAAGAAAATGCTGTTTTGGAGCTTTTGGTTTGGTACTTAAGGTTTAATATAAAAGAACTTCATAAAATAAAAATTGAACCTTTTGAAATTGTGTGATCATGGTGAGTTGAGTCTCTTGATTTCATTGCCTTTTTCTGATTATATTTGCAATTGAAGAAGACTCACAATGATCAAATAGAACAATTGTCTTTCATTTGGACCTAAGTGAGATTTTTGGCTACTTTCTGGAATTTGAATCCTCTTGTGCTTTCATTGCCTTATCTCACTTGCTTATACTATTCTGAAACCAGCTTGGTCGGTTCCTAGGCTTTTTCTTGCTTATGGACCAAGTTGTGCCTTTATGCGAAAACGGCGTTTTGTTTTACTTTTCAATCTGAAAAACCATATTTTCTGGGAAATTGCCAATGTGTTCATCAAGGGGGAGATTGTGGATATCGTGAGGATATGTGCACGATCTCAGGATGATGAGTCAATTGGCAATGGCTTTGTTGGTTTGCAAAATCACGCGTTTTCGGGTTTGCTCCAGGGCTGTCAGGACACGGCCGGTCCGACCGGCCAGTGGGATGGTCTGACCGGCAGTGCTTGCCGGTCCGACCGCCAAAATGAAAAATGGTTTTTGGAGCTAAGCGAAAAATAGGTTGTGTAGGCAAGTGAGGGGAGTCTCCTGGATGTGGTCGCATCATTTTTGGAGCTCCCAGTCAAAAGTTCTATTGGGTTGAAAATTCCAGAAGGTTTGGGATTTTCACGATGGAATTTTGGCTAAGTCTTTTCGGGCGGTCCGACCGCCGTTGTGGGATCGGTCCGACCGGCCTGAAATCGGTCAGACCGTTGATGTGGGGCGGTCAGACCGCCGATGACTTGAGACTTGGCCTTGTTGGCATTGTTGTGTATTGATGGTGTTTATTGTGTAAACTTCAATGCTTTATTGTTGCATATTGCATAGTGGAACTAACGTGGGTCAAGTTGTGAAGAACTTGTTCTCGGAAACGATTTGTTTGTCTATTGCTGTGCAGGTGGCTTGCAGGTCAACGACGTCAACGGTGAGGTGGATCGGGACTACGCTTGTAGAGCTGAGGTCCAGAACGATCATGGATACCGGGTGAGGTCGTGTGACTCAAGCATGGTGCAGAATGGGCAAGATGGATCGAACGGGTAGTTCGATGCATACCGGTTGGATCAGCGAGGCGGAAGTCGGTGCGAGTCTGCGGGAGGTTCCGATGGGATTCAGACAAGAGAGGCTTGGCGACGTGATGAGAACCGTTGATCAACCTACACGTGGTGAAGCAGGCGATTGCTTCAATAGTTATGTGTGTGTGGGTCCCATGTGTGAGTGGGTCCCAAAAGTGAAACCCTAGGCCTCTAGTATAAATAGAAAGGGGGGAGATGTAAAACCCTTTGAAGCATTCATTTGAGCCCCTCTTGCTTTTTCTAGGGTTTGGAGAGGAGAGGAGAGGAGAGGTTAGGGTTTGGAGATTGTGAGTGTGCTCTTGTGTGAGCTCTTGTCCTCCTTGTTGGAGTGGCTTTGTAAGCATCTTGTGAGATCAATCAATCTTGTGATGCTTATTTGAGAGATCATTTGTCTCCCTTTGTGTTCTTCTCTCTTTTGGATGAATTTGGTGCTTCCTTGATTCAAGTGTTTAAGCTTGGTCTCTTGACCCATTTTGTCTTGCTTTGATGTGTGGGAATACTCCTAGAATCATCTAGACCAACAACTCCCGCAAGCAAGTCTTGAATCAAAGTTTTTCATATTTCTAGGGTTTGTGCACTTCTTTGGTAAAACCTTGAGAGATCGATTCTGTGAAGTGGATCTGAAGGATCGTCGCTAGAAATAGGTCTCTAATATCATTAGAGAGGTGTGCTCGAAATTTGGTCAAGTTTCATTGGTTGAATCAAAAGTTAGATCAAATTTCGTTTTGGATTTGGGCTTGATTTTTAGTATCGGGTCGAACCGGTCGACCGGTTTTATAACGGCGGTCCGACCGCCGCTTTGATCGCTTCGATCTGCCGGTCGAACCGATATCCACCGGTCCGACCGCCAGTTAGTAGCCGGTCCGACCGCTCGTTGACCGTCGGTCCGATTGCCAAGATTCAATGGCCTCGATCGCTCGTGCCCACCCGAGCAGTTGAGTTCAATTCTCCACATTTGTGTCGTGTGGTTGAGGGGTTATCGACCAAAGACAAGGCTTCCACTGTGCGCTTACTGATCTTCTTAGCTTTCATAGCTAAAGGAGTAAAGTTCGTGTTGAATTTGATTAAGGTGAGAAAGTTGAGAAAGCGCCTATGCACCCCCCTAGTCACCTTTATGGTCCTACACTTATGGTTGTCGTCGACAGTCACGGATTGCTTCTGGAAATCTGTCCCCAAGCCGTCCAAGTTGGTTTGGACATGCCCAAGGTCGCCACGCACCTGGTCAACCTCAGCCCAGAACTCGTCCCGGAGCGTGGCACGAAGTGTATGGTAGTGCATCTTGGTGACCGGATCAGTAAGATTGCCGTCCAGATCCTTGTCTTGCTCGCTTCCTAACATGTTTACAGAAGCAAAAAGACCAAGTGACAATATATGTAAAAAATAAGTGGGAATCTCTCAACTACTATTCTGAAACAAAGCAAGTTGTACCGTTCCAAAGTAAATTAAGAGTATCAAAACTTACGCTCGTATCAGCAAATGACCAACCAAGATTGTGCGAGCGAATATCACGAACGATAGTCAATAGATGACAAGGATGTTTTTGGTGGAGCTAAGTGAGGAAACAACCTAACAAATTCAGAATTTAAAGATTGTCGAGATAGGTAGCAATCCAAACGAGACTCACAATGTCTAATTGCCGATCGATAAATATAAGTGAAGAGTAGACAGCAACACACGCTAATGATAATGGGACTATTGCAATCAAAGGAATGAGCGATACAAAGAACAATTATGTATGGAGGCGAACGCTCGTATTGCAACAGTTCATGGAGAGACACTAGCTAGTGCTCAAAAGTTGTATATGAGGGCACAAGATTGCTCAAAATTATGGTACGCGAACAGCAGTGGATACAAGTATACAAACTGGCTCCAATAAAAGGATTGAAAACTATAGCCGAAAAGTTTGCCTTATGTTTTTTTGTTCTCTGTTTCTCTCTTTTTGTTCTCCTATTCTTTTGCTCTCTTTTTTTTTTCACTCACAGCCAGTGCTAATCAATCAACCCTTTTTTTTCGTTTCTTTCACGGCCAACTACTAACAGCAAGTTATGCGAATAGAACCAGACGCGAAAACTTGGCATCTCAAAATCCTAAGAGCAGTCCCTTGAGCACAACAACAAACTAGTCTCAATAGGTACGACATGTTCACGAACGGATCGAAGGGTTCATGAATAAAACAACGTGCAATCCACTAGATATAGTAATGTTTAGTTGCACAAAGCATGAATCAAGTCCGTACACAAAAATTTGTGGAAGGGAAAACAAAAAGAGACACGAACGGAACACGACTAGCAACTAAACACTATGAATGAGTGGATTAAGACCTAACAAAATGTACTAAAAATGCTGATTTAAACTATGGCGAAAGATGATATTTTTTTGTGGCTTCTTCGGTGTATAGGGCAGAAAAAATAATCTACTGAAATGTAGGGAAAAGGATATTCTACCGAGTGGCCTGGAATCTTATACCACGATGATACGGGGTGGCCCGATCCTCTCGAGTAGAACCGTGGATAAATAGCGCTTGATGAGGAATATCGCTCAGCTGTACACCACGTGCCAGTGCTCGGACTTGCAGCTCTATGGATATTCGCCAACACGCACCTGGTTGATCGCTGCGAGACCACGAGCGGAGATCGTCAGGCCCTCAATTCCCAGCGGAAAAGCAAACTTGACCTTAAAAAGCAGAACGAACAATTGATCGCCTAATTCTCTCTCAGAAGTCCTTGCATGAACTCTGTTATGAAAGAACAAGCAATAACTTGTGTTCTATTCTTATGCATAAACGTGGTCTGGTTTGCAATGGGAGTCTGCCCCTCAATATATAGTCTCGGCCTAAGACTATTCTGCACTAAATTTTCCATATGGTACTATTCACATGCGTCTACTGTTCGTGGGCCGATAATGTAGCATGGTACTGTTCATGGCAGCGTAGCATGACACTGCTCATAGGCACTGTAGCATAGCACTGTTCATGGTACTGTTCATGCATAGCACTATTCATGGGCCGATCGCTGTTCATGCCGTGGACTTGTGCTTCCTTGGATGACAGCCGCATATCCTTGATCTCCGTCCAACGCTGACTCTTCAAACCTGAGCATAAGTAAAACATTGTTTTTAGGTAGTATAAAATTCTCATTAAAATCAATGACATATTCATTAAGGAGCAAGTTCACCTGAGATTGTAGTTTCTTGGCACGTGCTCTTGTTATTAGTCCTGTCGGCAACTCGAGGCGTATATCATGAGCATTAGGTGGATGAAAAGAAGGTGTTGTAGGGATGCCCTCATCACCTATACTATAGAGCTACACTACTCTTCATCGCATCCTGGTCCATCAGCTTCAGGATCCTCATAAAAGGCGTAGTCTCCCTGGTCCAAATCATCTGGAGGGTTTGGGAAGAGCGAGGGTAAGCACAACTACCGTGCTCGCGAGCCAACACAACAGATGCAATAATATACATGCACAGTTTAACAAGGATGGCTCAGGTTCTTTTATTTACGTAAAGCAACATTTGTAAATACAAATATTTGGAAGTTATATCACTGAGCATTTTTAACCAAATTGCATTTTTAAAGAGATTAATTTGTGCAATAATTAATAACAGCAGAGGTTCCCTCCATCGGAAACTCTGTCTCATGCTTCTTTTTGATGGTGGTCATACCCACCTAATACCAACACTGGGTAAGAATACCCAGGGAAATCCAAATCAAGGGCTAGGTGAGCCCTGCACATTTTTCAACCCACCCACAAAAGGTTTGAAATAGAACTATATCTTGTAAGTTCCTATGCCCGCCCGTGACCGTGGGCACGGCTGTTCGAATAGTTTTATTCTCTACAGAGATTGTACATCTTTACCCACAAGAGATAATCGTCTTGATATATACACATGTTACCTTTGATATGTGAATCAAGGGGAGATTATCACAAGGCCTTTACAAGGCATCCCCCTGGTATTTGCTACACCCGCTAAGGTTTCACCTAGGTAGGGTCTCGGTTGCTAGGATCCGACAACCACTTACCCAGACCCCCTCTTGCACCATACGACTTACGCCTAGGGTCCCGCAAGTCGCATACCCCAACCCGTAGCCTTGTGGGCTCACGGTGAAGGGGAGTCCCCCAATGGTGCAGCGCGTACCCGTGGTCACCAATTAGTTAGTCAGGTCGACACAATTATAGACTTGTGGTTGTACTATTTTACAATAGGAGGTCATCACAGGATTAAGTCCTTAAGATCATCTGGGCGGTCCTTACCACATACCCACCACAAAATTGTCCTGGGCTACATTAGTACCCAACCATATACCCTCCAGCCCACCATCCGCCCAGATGGGTAGTAGCAAGTTTTTAGAGTTTTGGCGAAGTATAAAACAAATTATCACAACCAATTCAGTCATTCTCCCCAATGACTGCCCAAAACAATTGTTATGATTTAAAGGATGATGATTTGGGGTAGATAATACCCCGGTACTTAAACAAGTCTAGCATGACGTTTAAGTACTCCTATAACTAGTAGGTTACCATATATTTAATAGGGCGACAAGGGTTCTAGGGAGTTCAATTATCAAGGACATGGTATGATTATTATTTAATCATCAAATATGCATTTAGCTACCTTAGGGTGTTTGACATACATTTGCATAGAAATTAAAGCATGCAATTTGATACTTTAAAAAACATAATTTGCATAAAATGTAGGATCAATATGATCAAAGTGTCGACTCGCCTTGGTTATAGGTAGGAGGGTCTAGGTTTTGTTGAGCCTGTCCGAGGTGGAGGTCTCCCGCATCCTCGAACCCTAATCGGATGGTCGTACCGGAAAAGACACAATAGAAAAAGAGAGCAAATAAATATAAATCACCAAGCAAATGAACTCAAAATTAAACAAGACTAGTTCCATTAGCAAGATCTTGATTTTAGAAAATTTTAGGAAAAAGATTCATAATTTTTGGAGCTATAATGAGGAAGTTATGGATTTTTGAAGTTTTTAACATGATTTTTAATTGGATGGAAAAAATCAGAAAAGGTCGATTAATCTGGAGCCGACACGTGTCAGCCTCGCACAAGGATGTTGGCCTACTGGTACTGCTACGTGGGCCGAAGGCCAACATGCATAGTCTCCGTCCACGGGTGCACCAGTCCACAGAATAGTGCGGCGGGCCCACCTGTCAGCCTCAGGGTTCTATAACTCGGTTAAACTGGGTGCTTAATCGTGCAGTAGGGCCCACACGTCAACGGGGAAAGGGGCACTTAGTGCCAATTAAGCTGGGGTTAGCCCTTAACGTGAACAGTAATTATCAGCAAAAATTAGTCTGACAACAAGACTAAGGGAGAGAGCTTGGGTGGCGCGGCTCGTCGCCGACGAAGGGAGGGGCAGCGGCTCCGGGGGTTATCCAAAATGGGTTCCCCTCGGTGGGGCGGTCCCAGTGGTGGTGGCGGCGGCGCCGAAGTTTGGACAGAGCGGCGGCGCGACTATGGGAGAAAGCGGCAAGAGCTCGGCCGGAGGTGGCGTGAGCGGTTGGGTGTAGCTTTCCAGAGAAATGGGGGAGCGCAGTGTAGGTGGAGGCCTCCGTAGCTTACCTGGCCGACAATGGCAGCTAGGGCTAGTCGGCTGAGGGAGATCGAGGGCGAGGTAGAAGCCGGCCGAAAGCGTGGGAGATGGGCTCGATCTGGGGCCGCGGTGGTCCGGAGGCGATGGGGTTGGAGGGGAAGGCTCCTGGGTGGTGGTGGCGCACGGTGATGGGGGTGGTGGCACCGGGAGATCACCGGAGGGGAGGTCGGCGGTGGTGGTGGCTTGGCCGAGTGAGGAGCTTCGGCGCTTAGCCGATTTCTCTGAGAGCTCTTACCTGGGAGCGAAGGGGTGGAGCAGGGAGGTAGAAGGGGGCTCCTCCGGGGTTTTATAGGCGGAGGGGAGGGGAGAGCCGATGGGAGGACGTTCGGCGGCGCTGAGTCTCGAGATGACTCGGTATGGGCATTTGAGCGCACGGAGGAGCAGGTGCGAGATGACATGGGCGGCGACGACTCCGGGGCTTCTGCTGATGCCAGCCAGCGACGGGGAGCAGGAGCTGACGCACATGGCGCTGCTTGGATCGGGTGATAGGGGGGCGCTGCACTGTGGTGTCGCAAGGACCTGGCAAAGAGGGGGCTCGGGGTGCAGCGACATGGGCGCGGGATGGCGGCAGCAGGAGTCGGTGGAGCAGTGGAGCTGGTGGTGGCAGTGAGAGGATGGTGCTGGCGTGAGCTGCACGAATGGAAGAGAGAGGCTGGTGGGAGCAGCGCTGAGAGAGAGAGAGGGAGGAAGAAGAATCGGGAGAGAGGGGGAGACACTGGGCCGAGCCAATTCGGGAGGGGAGGAAAGCAAACGCAGGCGCGGGCTGGGCCAGAGGGGAGGGAGAGAGCGGGCCAAAATGGGCTCGGGAAGAAGCTGGCTAGGCTAGGGCAGGGGAAGGGGAGAGTGGGCCGAGCCCAAAACTGATGTCTTCCGTCACTACCGTCCACTGATGTGCGTGGATGGAACATTCTTTGCTGGGAAGTACAGGGGGCAGATCTTGGCGACAATCAGCATGGATGCCAACAATCATATCCGTCCCTAGGCTATTGCATTTGTGAAGAGTGAGAACTTCGATAGTTGGTTATGGTTCTTCAGGCACCTCATGGTTGGAGTCGTTGGTGAAAGCCTAGGCATTTGCATAATACATGACCGACATGTCGGGTTGATTAAGGCATTCAAAATGCTGCAAAAAGACACAAATGAACCTTTTCCATGGTGTGACCTGCAAAACCGTCAATGCACTCAAGGAGAAGGTTGATGAGTTCACCACTAAACACGTTGAGGAGAGGAATAAGCAACATGCTGGAAACGCATCCGATGTACCGAAACGGTTGGCATATGTAGAGACCTTGTGGTTTGATTCTAATCTAGGTGATGAAAAATTGACATTGTTGTCAAGGAGTTTAGAGAGTGAACTCTTAGTTTTGCAATTGTGTGCCTGCTGTCAGGGTGTAACCGATCTGACTGGCCGTCTCCTGGAAGCCTGACTGGCCGTGTCCTAGCAGTCTGACCGGCCATGGAGGTTGGTCAGACCGGTGGTGCAATGTTTGGGAATTGGGCACCAAACACTTGTGTGGGTTTGGGGATGTGTTTACATCAGGTGCCTTTGAAAATGGCGACTGGACACGAAACTAGATAGATATTAACTAAAAAGTCTAGAGAGGTGTGTTTTCTGGAATTGGAAAGTGGTCTAACTGGCTACTCCATGGTATTCAGACTGGTCCCGTATTACCGGGGGGGCACGGTTAGACCAGCCATGTTGGTTCAAGCACAGTGAGTTGTGCTGAATTTTATGATTTGACCTAGGGTCTTAGAATTGTTGCATATATGTTGCATTATGCATATTTTGGCTAATGTGAGTCAAGTTACAAAAAATTTATACCCGAAATCGATTTCTTGGTCTATTGTTGTGCATGGACGCTTGCAGTCAACTATAGTCAACGACAAGGATAATCGGAACTTGGTTTGGTGAAATCAAGGTCTAGAACGATCAAGGATGTCTGGTGAAGTGGTTGGTCTAAAGCAAGGTGCAAGATGGACAAGAACGATAAGAACAAGAAGTTTGGCGCAGTGGATTGGATCAAGTGGCTTGAGCCGGTGCAAGTGTTGAGGTGGTCCTGTTGGGACCCAAACAAGCAAATCTGAACTCTCTGTGTATTCTGAACTAGTCCTCAGTAGCTAGTTCACACAGTGGTAACATCGATGAAATCATATCCAAATCATGAATATCTAAGAAGAAGGCAAATTATTATTACTTAGTAGCAACAGACCTTATGATCATGGTTTATAAAGTTTGCCACGCAGGGCTTAAGGATAAATAAATAAACTTGCAGTGGAAGAAAACAACTCGTGGTAGGCATCCGACATGGCCACAACCCACAGGCAATCGAGTGGGCGAGCGCATCCAAGTTCGCATGGTCTTCAACGTATTCCTCCTCATAAAACTCTGGATTTCCTGATTCTTTTTCATACTGATCAACAATAGCATAAAGCCGTGAGTACATAAAGTACTCAGCAAGTCGTAAGGAAATGGTATACAAATAGTATTCATGCAAGGCTTCAACAAGAGTAGCTTTGTGGCTATTTTGCAGAAAGTAGCATTGATAGTAAATACAATAAATAGATTGAAAAGCATAATTTAATAGATTAAATACATAAGTAAACAAGTACTTTGAAACAACTAGTGAACTACCCGTTTACTTCCCAACCTAGCTACCATTCCAATATTTTAAAGAAAATTCTACCCCTCCTGTGAAATCACTAGTCATTTTCCATAACCGGGGACACGACTATTTGAATAGTTTTTAACAATTTGTAGAGGTTGTACAGCTTAACCCACAGGAGATAATCAGTTTATAATGTCCGTCTGACACACTTCCGAAGGTGTGCGACTAAACGATTATCATAAGGCTTTTACAAAGCTCTGTTTTGACCCAGTTCTGCTTGCTAAGGTTTCGACACCGATTGGTTCCACCAACTCATAACATTCCATCTCATAAAACAACATTCCATCACATAAAACAACACCACAGTCGAGGCCCCCTCTTGCGCCAAGCACTTCATCCCAAACAGAATCAAATCAAAATATTACTAATTAATTAGCCAAGTCCACCCCATTCTAGACATGTGGTTGTACGGTGTGGTACAGATTAATGGCACACAAGATTAAGTCTTTACTAACTACTCAAGCGAGGCAACAACATGCCAAAGTCTATCCCCTTTACTTCACGATCATTCGTCTGAGTATGAAATCATTTTTGTTCAACCCGGCCAAATGGCAACCCTTGCCATGGCATAAGAAATTTTAATAACAGTGGTCCCGCCATAATTCCATATTTCATTAAGTCAAATTTTCATTATAAATCATTATTTACGTTTTTCTATGTTGGCAATAAAATACGTCCAACTAAAATTATCCATTTCTAGGGTTTCAAAGGAAACATGGCATTCACAAATCATCAAGGTGTCATACTGTCGAATAGGTATTTAGCCTCCCCCGAAAATAGTTGATAAAAATTAGCAATGCATGTTGATATAAAACAATATAATTTTGTAAAAATAGGTACAATGATGAGGACACCCCTTCCAATGATACAACTATCCTTACTGCTTCTGATGTGCAAGGACCAATTACTAGAGCACGTGCTCGCCATCTAAATTATCAGGTGACTTCGTTTCTCGGAGTGCATCCATATTCTATGAACTCTATGATGCTGCCTAAAGAACGTGATATTATTTTACTTAGGAATCAAGGATCGGGGGGCAAGCTAAATAGAGATGATGGCAGCACCAAGCATGGAGATGATCATACGCGGAATGGATATTTCTATACTGAGGCTTATCATAATCTAGCATGAAGACTATATATCACATTGTTTAGGCCAACACTTAGCAATATTTTAGTAAAGAAACTTAGTACTGCGCCACCTATGCTAATGGGCCATGGGCCTTGTAATTCGGGCTGGACACCTAGGGTTTGGCATTGTTTACATAGTACTATTCACACATGAACAGTATCCACGGCCGCCGCCCCTCTCTTCCTCCTTTACATAGTGGCCGCCTATAACACCTCAGCCCAGCATAGGGTCTAAGATGCTACTCAACAACCTTACGATAATAGTTTACCTTAATTTACTAAAAGTATTTTTCAGTAAAACATGCAACTACAAATGACTTAATTTAAATCAACAAGGACTAACACAAGCTTCAAATAGACAGGAATATGACTACCACAGGTTAACTAATGAATACTTAGGGATAGCTCAAGCTATGCCTCATCCAAACTAAACACTAAGGATAAAGGAACATAATGAGATTATCTCCTTGTCAAATAATTCAAAAGTCATCAAGACTCGCTAGAAATACGAGGGATAAAACTAATCGAGATATTGATGATATTCTATCGAATGGAACTAACAAATCAAAAGCTAATATTAAGGCATCAATTGAATCATCCGCCAAAAAATCCTTGGCTGCTACGAGTACAAATAAATCCATCACCGCGAAGGGTGAACTCAGTCCAAAATATAAAAGTACCAGCAAGAGTATGAGACTTGGGTAAACAATCTAATTTATTTGCCATGAATGAATATAAGTGAAGTGCACCAAGCTACCCCTTCCCATGCATGTCGTTGCCTCGAGAGGTACCTAAAAGAAAAACAACAACAAGAGTGAGTCCACGACTAAGCAAAGTACAACAGTGATAATAAACAAAACATCATGAGTAGCCAACAAAGATATCAATTCATCACATGAACATCAGAAAGTAACCATAAACAAATCTCTTACACCGTAATGTAACACATGTGACATGAATGCTCTGTCTTTCTTCCTTGCAATTATCGGTAATGTCAAGTAATGCATCCGTCAATGCATACCCAAGCCTATGCCCTCAGGCACAGGGACCTCAAGCCCACACTCCATGAGTGCGGGGACCCATGCCCATCCAGTACATGACGGTGACCTCATGCCCATCCAATGTATGACCAGGACCTCAAAAGAACCAACCCTTGGCTACCACGCAGTCCAAGGTTCAAGAATGAATGCCATGATGCAATTTGAACTTCACAATCTCAATCCATCATGAGAGTTTAATATTCAATAATATTAGCATGGAAGTAAAACTCATAAATAAACCATGGCATTTATTATGAATGATGCAAACCCATTCATTCAATACTATTTGTATTTGCCTCAACCGTGAGAGGAACGATGACGACGGGAAGCCTTCAACCCTGGTTCTCACCGCCACCTGGCAACCGTAAAGTACACTAAATATACTATCCAAAAAGTGTACGACACAACAGTGGAACAAAATAAAATCAATCGCTCCTAATCGCAACCCGAACTTATCCGATGCACTCCAAATCACAATCTGTCCAAACAGATAGCTGGCAAAGGAAAATCCATAAATTTTGAGTCAAAACTCCAAAAGTCATGAATCCAACTTTCCTGGAATCTACACAAGCATGGCTACAACTTCTTAGGATACCAAAAGATCAAACTACCCCATCTGAACCTTTGTTTTTAATCCCGAAGACCATTCTGTCATCTTCGGTATTACTGACTTGGGAATTTTGTAACTTTTATTTGGTACACCCAAATTCAAGGTCTAGGTCTCTATGGAAAGATAGCAAAATTATATATAATAACTTAGTTGGCGAGATTATCTAATTCTGCCATTAACATGATCTAATCAACAGTTGAAAACTTGAAGTCAGAATCTGACAGTCTGAAGGAATTGCAGTACGAGAAAAATCTATATCTTTCAAATGACTGAACCAAAATTCATGATCTTTATCGATCTAGAATGCTAATAAAATTTTCTACAAACGTTGTGTTGGGAGACCCCCCTGAATCAGCCAATATCTAAACCTTATCTATTAAACAAGACGAGTGTTGTAATCTCGTTAGGTTTTCTGAACAGCAGTAAAGAAACTAATGTATCTCCCAAACTACAACTCCGATTTGGGTGATCTCAGACTCTATGGAAAGCTAAGAACAAACGCCACAACTCTCTAGGATACCCTAATCTCGAATTCGGATTTTAACTATGCAAAAATAGACGAGCAAGGATAGTACATAATACTGATTCTAATCGCAGCAGTTCAACAATTCTCTAATCGGTAGCAAGTAAAGATGAAACTGGCTCTAAACAGAGGGGAGATGATAATTACCCCCTTGAAGATGCTACTGAAACTCTCTGAATATCTCTTACTAACAACTCCATCTTCCCGGTTCTCCTTCCTGTTACCTTTGGTTGGCGCAGCCCCCGCTTCTCCCTTCTTCTTGGCCTAGGGCAGTAGCGAGGAGGAGGCACCAATGGAGAGGACTGGCGCCGGGAGGTTGCTGGTCATGGGAGGAGGCGGCCTTGTGGGAGGTGGAGGCGCAAGGGGTGGAGGGTGGAGGGAGGTGGCTGTTGGAAATATGCCCTAGAGGCAATCATAGAGATGATGATATTTCATTATGTTCATGTTTTTGATAATATGTTATCATGTTCCTCAAATGAATCATTTGTTATAGATCAATAAGTATGTGACTTGTTGGTGAAACTCTTTAACTTATATGATGTCATTCTAAATGTATCCCTGGTCGGAGGTTACTGGTCGGAACACTAGTGACCCTATGACTAGCACATGTATTGATTGATGACCTTGTTTCACCGGTCATGGATATGGAGATATCAAATCAATAATGTGAGCACATATTAGAGAACATGGTGTTGGATTATTATGAATCTTTGTGTCATTAGTTGGTCTCAAGTAATGATGATGTATAATCCTTAGACCTGAGATCAGCATGGTTCCCTACATGTGTAATAGCACTCTTAGGGGTTGTCAAACGCTACTCGTAACTGGGTAGTTATAAAGGTAGCTTTCGGGTATGCTATGAAACATGCGGAGGGATATGACTGGTCGAGATGAGATTTGCCCCTCCTAAGATAACAGGAGAGATGTCTCTGGGCCCCTCGTGGTGATCGGATAAAGAAAGTGCATGGCCATGCCACTAGTGGTCGAAGTGTGGACCACATGATGTTATCCGACACTCGATCGAGAAAGTATTGAATAGTCCATGGATGACACATCATCTGACCTGAAGTTCAACTAGGCATCGTGAGGCAAAGGGAGAATGCATGAGTAGGTTGCTTAGTTCGATTAGTTACGGACTAGTCGTATGGAGATACGAGTTGGTCATAGATTGGTCGAACGTATCACAGAATGGTAAGAACCTGGTCGTATAGAGATACGAACTGGTCGTAAGTGATGAGGACCTGATCATAGATCATATTACATCAAGGTTCGTCTTTGGGAATCGTTATGTGCTGCTAGGTACCGCTAACGACTAGTGATCGGAAAAGAGTTTCCAAGTCATAACCGATTACACATGAACCTGTGGGGTCGCACACTTAAAGGGCAAGGATCTGTTTTGGATGGTGATCCGAATTCGTATAGGCCATGAGTTCCTAATGGGCCTCTAGGTCGAGACCCATCATGGATGCCTATATAAAGAGGGGCGGTGGCATGGGGTAAAAGAGAGAGAGGATGATCTTTGGAAGAACCCCTGAAACCCTAATAGCCACGGCTTCTCAACCACACTGCCGGTGCTAGCACTCCAACGCGTGGTGATCCTGCGCCGTACGTGTGGATACCTCGGAGGTGTTGTTGCGAAGCATCAACACTAAAACGATCCGCAACTCGTGACACTCACCGGAGTCAGAGGAGAAGTAACGTGATGAGTACAACCACTCGGAGGAGCAGACGCGCGACGAGTACGACTACTCGAAGGAGGAGACGCGTCGTGAGTATGACTACGACTGCATCAACTCGCTACAACGACTCTACTTCCGCTACGAGTCGGCGCGTCTAGCGGTAATCTCGTGATCTATTACTTGCGGTGGTTCCTTGGTGGAGCGGTAAATTTTTGTTTGTGCTATCGTAGCTTTGCCGCGTTACCCTTCAGTGGCGGCCACAAGAGGGAGGGGGAGGGGGCATAGGGGCAGCTATGGTTTTGGGGGAGGGAGGCGTCCCCCTCTTATGCCTGGTCCCCACTTGGGCCTCCTCGACTATGGCCTGAGGCCCAGGTTAGCGGATTTTCACAGAAATACCCTTATAAAATTTTTATTCCATCTTTTGTTTGCTTTTCTTCCTTAGAAATATTCAGAGTATTACACACCACCCTTAGGGTTTGGGTGTTTTATTGACTGAAGTTTAACTTTGCTACTTTATACTTTGTCCTCTTGTTTAGCGAGAACAACAATGACATCATTTTCGAAACCCCACTTATCATTAAAAATTTATTCATATTTGCGATACATCAGATCGTGATCAAGCCATCTGGGTATTCGTGCACGGTTGATAACGACTTGTCGAGTAGTTCAGTGACTGCGTGGTTTTGAGCCTTGCGAGTTCGTAGACAGTATCGTGAGAGTTGAGCAACTTTTACCAATTTGTCTTCTCAGCGAAAGATCGGGCTAAATCAGGACCTCTGTGGTTCATCATACAACATGATCAATTGTCGACGACTTGCCTTCGTTGAAGAATGATGATACTCTTGCAGACTGATCCGAGCCGGATTCGATAACGACAGAATCTAAACGTGCAAAATTGTGAAATTAAATAGAAAAGAAATAAAATTCAAAAACGTCATCAAAGACGATTTCGTGAGCCGTCTAAGTTTATCTGTTAGTAATGACATGAGGTCATCACAGACGATTTTTGAACCATATGTCATGCAGACTGTCACAGACGGTTATTAACTCAGAACTGTCCGTGATAGTTGACTATCATAGACGGTTTGTAGATGAAACCGTCTGTGATAGTTTATGTATCACAGACGATTTGTAGATGAAACCGTTTGTGATAGCTGATGTATGACAGACGGTTTATCCTAAGGAAACGTCTGTGATATTCTTTTATATTGCCAAATCTATTTCTGTTTATTGGCTAGCCTCAAGAAAGGCTAGCCATGCTCTCTGAAACAAGCAAAAATACAACAAGTACATGTATACACCAATTCACATTCATTTCAGAAACAAGCACATCCATTTCACAAATCAATTAACTCAAATGAACTAAAATTAAGCATTCATGAACAAATACACACACATACCATTAAGTTCAATCTACATTGTGGAACTCCCCAGCTGCTTTTTGACCTAAGACAACAAGAAGTACACAAACTATCCTCGAATGGATTTGAGCTCGGCCTGTTTCAACGCAGTTATGGCGATGGTCGCAACCTGTCGCTAGGAAGATTAAAGTCGTGCATATATATAAATTAATAAGTATGAAATAATTATTGTAAGATTGATAAACATGAGAATCATTGATCATCGTAGAACCGAGGTGTAGTTGCATGTTGTGGCAAACATAGTATCCATAGGTGTTACTTGACGGCTGCTGGTGGCACTTCAAAAAAAGAATTGATTAGTTTGAGAGGCATTACTACGAAGTGCTATGTAGGATTAATGTGTACTAGCGAATACCAGAAAATTTAGATTGCGTCGCAGGGCGCTTATCCCTCCCTTGGATCTCCCTCCAGTAGCAACATACACGACGAACGAGCTACGTCATTCCAAAAAGTTAGCCTTAGCTATTGCAATGGAAGAAAAGAATACAATAGAGTTATCTATGGAGGAAATATGTTTACCTGTCGATTAATTATCTGAGCTCGCTCGATGAGAGCGTGCACAATGCCTTGGATAAGATCAACGACAACCTCGCGGTGCTCCACACACGTGTTGCGCTCCTCGAACGTCGGCCACTTTCTGAAACCATGGCCCAGTGTGAGCCAAGAGTGGAGGAGCTTCCTGCTTGCCGCACACCACCTATTACCCGTTCTTGGGCAGATGAGATGGAAGAAGAAGATGTGAATAGCTACACTACTGATATGCAAACCGATGGATTCAATATTCACAATGATCGCAACCAGTATCGGCTTTGTCAAAATCGTCAAGGTATGGGAAGAAATAACCGTGAGGTACGTGACCATAATGATGCATTTGGTAAAATTAAATTCACTATGCCTCCTTTTGCTGGAAAATATGATCCTGATGCTTATCTCACATAGGAGCTTACCGTAGAATAAAAATTTGCTTGTCATGAATTCCCTAAAGATAAGAAAGTTTTGGCTGCTACTAGTGAGTTTTCTGATTTTGCGTCTATTTGGTGGAGCGAATATTCTCGTACTAATCAGAACATACCTAGAACATGGAATACTTTGAAGAGAGCAATGAGGCATAGATTTTTTACCTTCATATTGTTCTCGTAATTTGCTTAATAAATTGCAACGTTTAAGACAAGGTAGTAGTTCTGTAGAGGATTATTATCAAGAATTGCAAACTGGTTTGTTGCATTGTGGTTTAGAAGAAACTGAAGATACTAAGATGGATAGATTTTTGTAAGGTTTACACCGTGAAATTCAAGACATACTTGACTATAAAGAATATAATTCTATCACTCGCTTGTTTTATCTTGCTTGTAAAGCTGAGAGAGAGGTACAGGGACGTCAATCTAGAAACAAAGGAAATTTTGCAGGTCGCAATCAAGAGCACCATTTACTCCCTCCAGCCGAAAACCTACTGATACGGGGTGCCCGATCTTCTCGACGTAGAACCTCTCGATAACTTGTGTATCCTGACGAACCACCAGCTGATCACCCGCGCCAATGCACGGACTTGCAACTCTATGGAAAATTCGCCCAAACACACACTTGATTGGATCCTCGCTGACCACAAGCGATGATCATCGAACCCTCAATTCCCAGCGGAAAATCAAGAACGACCCCTTGTTCTCAATGCCCAATTCCTTCCGTTTTGGCTATAAGCACAACAGGAGAATCAAGCAAAAGCTTTGAAAATATATTAAACGTGGTCTTAGGTTACCATGGGGGTCTACCCCTCTATATATAGTGCCCCTTCTCCTCCTCATGGCTGGCCAAGAGGCCCTACTCCTATTCTAATTCGGGTTTGGAGTCCTACTCCAATTCCGATACATTCCAAAACAAAAAAGGAAACTTTGATTTTACAACTGTTACATTGATTCGACCATATCTTTTTATCCGGAAGGAATTTCGAAGTGATGGAGGATCCGTTGGATCCGGCTTGAAGTTAGCTTTCCAACAAGCCCAAAAACACCCGAATCGGACTTCGTATGAGAAAGTTATGACCTTTTTACTCCGGACTGTCATGCTGATTCCGAATCCGAATTTGAGGCTGATTCCGAATCCGAATTGAATTCTAAGTTGATTCCGAGTTTGAATTTGGTTGGGCTTGTGGAAGTTTCTAATTTGACTTGGATTCTTGGGCTTCTCTCCCCTTGCTTGTCTCCCACGAGCTTCTCCTCCATTGTGACGGCCTTTCTTCAAGAACAGCCTCATATCCTTTATCTCTGTTCATTATTGAATCTTCCAATCTGAGTACAAGCAAAACACTAGTTTTAGGTAGTATGAAATTCTCAACTTAACGAGGATCTAATAATCCTCATTTTATCTATTATCTATAATTCTTATTATGGGTAAATATGATGTCACATAGTCTCCAGAAGTACCCCTTATTTTTATAAGGGAGAGGCCTACCAAGTGATTGTAAGATATTCTACAATCACCCCATAGTCGTAAGTCTTACTACGACTACTACCTGGTCGTAAGTCTTTCTATGACCATTACATGGTCGTAAGTCCTTCTACGATCATTACATAGTCGTAAGACCTTCTACGACTACTACCAGGTCGTAAGTCCTCCTACGACCAGGCAAACCACGACCACCTTATAATCAAACCTACAGGCAAGTGGGTCCAATTGATTAAGGAATCCGAACGGTCTGCACGCACTATTATTCCGCGTAGTAATAGTGCTTAAATACCCCATTATCTCTGAATGATAATTGCCAGACGGCGTGGAGAAGCCAATGCGCCGGTAATTACTGCCATCACGCGCCCATTACTGGCTCAATTAAGGCGCCTCTTCCGCAGGACAAAATGGCTACTCCTTCACGACTATATAAGGGCATCAATCAGGGAGACGAGGGGGAGAGCGAAATAGAGAGAGTCGAATAGAAACACAAGTGCTATTCTCTGTAATAGTCTTAGCTGTTTACTTGATGATGAAGAATACCATACACACACAGGATTAGGGTTATTATTCTCTCAGGAGAAGGCCTGAACCTGTCTAAACATCCCGTGTCAACCACTCTGCGTGATTTCACCTCTAGGAGACCCCCCAAATCAAATAATCTTTACGTAAGATCGGTTCTAATACACCGACAGTTGGCGCCGTCCGTGGGGATCTTCCGGTAATCTCTTGTCAACATACTCTCTTTTTCCAAATCTCATGCAATCATGGCAGGAGGATAGAACGAGGAGAACTGGTTTGACTTGGCAGATTACGCAGACGTCGACATGGATGCCGGTTTCGACTACGAGCCGAGTGATGCATCCGCTGATGGTGATGTTGCCTCCGGAGATTATTCTCCAGGAAACCATCCCATCAATAGAGTTGAGGAGGGATCCTTATCCCCCACAACGATACGTCCAACAGAGGGGCCAATTCCCTCAAAGGACAAGGGTCAATCCGATCAGAACCGCACTCAGGAGGACTCACAACACGACGAGAGTTTTTCCTCCAAGTGTTCAAGTCCCCCTAAGACGGTCCGACTTGGTGAGACAAGTTCGGGAGCCACAATTCGAGACTCCACCAAAGATCTAGTGATCCTCTCTCGGGGTAACTCCAGAGGGTGGGATCAAGCATGCTTTTCTTGCAAATTCGACCGCCTCCCGCAGATCTCATTTGCGAACGAGACGATTATAACCGGAGTTCCCCTACCGGAGGGGATTACTCCTAGTCGCCAGATGGTGTCTCTCGAGCACTCCTCAGCGGGAGGCCTCGAGCGCAAGTGAGAATCATCAACGGAGGTCTTCGTCCTTCCTCAAATCGTGTCACCTCATGGAGGCCGGATAAGAACACTCCCGAAGATCACACACCGCACCCCTCGTGGTAATGGCAAGGCACCACCGTGTGAGAGAGAACCAACACTGATGAACGCGAGAGAAATCCTCGACATTCTCGCACTCCACCGAGAAGGCCTCAAAGACGATGAGGAGGATTTTGATGTCGTCCAAGAAAGAAAATTGCAATCCGTAAGAACACGCTGGGCGCATTCAACATCGATCGAGGAAGTACAAGAACTCCGTGACATCAACGACTTGCTCGAGAATCCTACCAAGAGCTTGCTCGAACGCTGTGGTACGATCTCTTTCTTTGTCAAGAGATTACGCAAAAACTTGAACTGTGATGACAAGACCGAGGTACCTCGTCGACAACATTCGTAGTCGTAGTAATGCGACTTCCTCGGCTACTATCAATCGAATATTTTCACGTAGGAATCGACACGCCACAAGTCGAATCGATCCCCTATTCGAGAAATACTTTTCGATCGGTGATGATCAAGAAGCCCCTGAGAGGTGATCATTCACCACTTCGACAAAGAAATTCTAACGGTGGAGTACGAGGAATATTCCTCGAGAATCGAGACCTACAACAGACAGTCACTGTTGTCGAGTATCGTCGTATACGATCACCTGGTGACATTAACCCTTCTTTCCTACAAAGAAGGCGTCAAGAAGTGATTACCGGATGCCGGGCATTTTCGCCTGACCTTCGAGCAGTTCGCTGGCCACCTCATTTTCGACCAGTGAACATGGAGAAATTTGATGGATCTCAAAATCCCATTGAATTTCTTCAGATCTATACAACAGCTGTCCGAGCAGCAGGAGGAGGAGAGCATGTAATGGCAAATTACCTTCCGACTGTGCTCGAAGGATCCGCTCGATCGTGGTTATTAAACCAACCACTCGAGTCGATCTACTCTTGGCAACACCTCTGCAATCTTCTACAGGCAAATTTCCAAGGCACATACAACCGCCCTGGAAAGGAAGACGACTTGCACCGGATAAAACAGAACAACAACGAGACTTTGCGTCAATTCATCAAACGCTTTAGTCAGGTTCGTAACTCAATTCCGGAAATTTCTGATTCCTCTGTGATCAGGGCTTTTAAGCAAGGAGTCCGTAGTAGAAGGATAACAGAGGATATTGCTTTGAATCCTCCCAACATCGCTGCCGAAGCTCTTCGAGATGGCCGATCGATATGCAACTGCTTCTGAGGCAGTCGAGTGGAACAACACTATCGATCGAGAAACGTACACTCCTCGAGAGCCAGGTGAAGTTGGTAGGGACAAAAAAGCAAAAAAGTCCAAGAAGAAAATAAAAGTCAAAACCACAAACCAAAGGTTCCAAGGAGGTCTTGGCCGTAAAGATAGAGAGCCCTAAACCATCAAGTCGCACTCGATCAAGGCAAAGGTAAGCATACGATTGTAGGAACGACAAACCAAGGTGGTGTCCTTTTCATAAAAAGGAAGGACATGACCTCCATAGCTCGCCGAGTTTTCCAAAGAAAGCTCGAGGACTACTACGGCAAAAAGCACCACTCCCTACTCGAAAGCGGTGTAGGACATACGAGTGGCCAAAAGTCGTCAGATGATGAGGAGATGCCATTTCAAGATCCGCAACATACTGTTGAGCACATCTACGGAGGATCATCGACATACGACTCCAAACGACAACTTAAAGCTGCCGGACGAGAGGTAAATTCCATACATGCTCCTCTCACAATAAATTACCAAATGGTCGGAAGTTACCATCTCTTTTGAGAAGGATGACGCCCAATCACTACGAGTCGATCAGTCGATATCCGACAGTGGTGAACCCACCATCAACAAGCTGTCGGGTCAATCGAGTGTTGGTTGATGGTGGCGCTTCTTTGAACATATTATTTACTAATGCCCCGGACGAGATGCAAGTACCGGGACAAAGGTAAGGCGATGCGATACTCCTTTCATGGAATCGTACCGGGGTCTTCGGCCAAACCCATTGGCCAAGTTTCTCTTCCTTTAACATTTGGCTCGCCAAGTAATTTCGTGACGAGAAAGTCTCCTTTGATGTGGTCGATTTCGACACGCATATAACGCCATACTCGGACGACCAACTTTGGCAAAATTCTTAATGGCTACTCATTATGGGTATCAATGTCTTAAGATGCCAGTCCCAAAGGAGTGATCACCATTCAATGTGAAAAAGATGGCGTATAGTCATGACCGTCGATCCTCGAGATGGTTGGTCAAATACCAACTCGAGATGAAAGTCGACCGACTAGCAAGTCGAAGCCTAAAAGTCGCACCAAAGCCGAACGACCAAGTCAAAGAGGTTCCTCCGACGCAGAGGAGCCCTCGAAGATCTGCTCGCATCGGGAGACTTCCGACCCCAAATAGGAAGACGCCCTCATTACCTTCCTCCGAGCTAACGCAGATGTCTTTGCGTGGCAAGCATCCGACATGCCCGAGTCCCCTGGAGGTGATTGAGCATGGCTAGCTTTACGGCTGATAAAGTACCGTAAAATAAAATTACGGAGATTTGCCCCGATCGACGAGATGCTATTAAATCGAGTTGGATAAGCTACTTAAAGCGGGCTTTATAAGAGAAGTCAACCACCTGCAGTGGTTGGCTAACCTGTAATGGTCAAAAAGTCAAACGGCAAATGGCGTATGTGCGTGACTTTATTGATCTTAATAAAGCTTGTCCAAAAGATGATTTCCCTCTACCTCGTGACGATCACCGTTGATTCTATTCTCTGCAGTTGCGAGATATTAAGTTTTTAGATGCATATTCGGATACCACGGATCAATATGTGTTTAAACGATGAAGAAAAGACCGCATTCATTACTCCATTTGGTACCTTTTGCTATGTCAAAATGCCATTTGGTCTAAAGAATGCGGTGCTTCTTTTCAACGCCTAATGCAATCGATTTTTCATCTCAATTAGGCCGAATTTGGAAGCCTATGTTGATGATCTAGTCGTAAAAGCATTAAGAGACTTAATCATATCAGCGACCTACAAGAAACATTCGACAACCTCGTAAAGCACCGCTTAAAACTCAATCGAGAGAAGTGTGTGTTTGGAATTTCTTCAGAAAATTGCTTGGATTCCTAGTATCCGAACGAGGAATCAAGCAAATCTGAAAAATAAAGGCCATCCTACGCATCGTCCTCCAAACACAAAAAGGAAGTCCGAAAACTCACTTTGGGTGCATGGCGGCTTTAAGTCGTTTCATTGCACGACTAGGGAAAAGGACTACCTTTCTTTAAACTTCTCGGGAGACATGAAGGTTTTGAGTGGTCGAACGAGGCAAGCAGCGCCTTTGAGGATGTCAAGAGGTATCTTTCGAGTGCTCCTGCTCGGTTTCTCCAAAGCCGTAAGAGACGCTCTAATTTACCTAGTCGCCACGCCACGGCAAAGAAGCGCGATACTAGTCGTAGAACGTGAAAACGCATAACGACCGGTTTACTCGTTAGCGAAGTTTTACACGCCTAAGGAGCGTTACCCTCGGGTCCAAAACTTATATGCCCTCCTCATGTCTTGAGGAAATGCGGCATTATTTTCAGCGCACAAAATAGGCAGGTCTGCCCGAGTTTCCTTTGGGAGCAATCCTCCATAATAAGGAAGCAATGGGGCGCATGGCAAAATGGTCGACCGAACTTGGGGAGTTCGACCTCCATTTCGTGTCCCGAACGGCCATAAAATCCCAGATCTTGGCGGACTTTGTCGTCGAATGGACAAATCTGAACTGCTCAGATCCCGATCGATTCCCACGACCGATGGATGATGTACTTTGACGGGTCACTTACTTTAGGTGGCTCGGGTCGGGTGGTCTGGTATCTCCTCTGGGAGAAACCTTAAAGTATGCTATACAATTAAACTTTCGTGCCACTAACAACGTGGCGGTCACGAAGGTTTGCTAGGCGGCATACGAGTTGCGAAGCACTCTCGATTAAATCGACTACTCGTGAGAGGAGACTCTCAACTAGTCGTGAATCAAGTCGGAAAGAGTACGGTGCTCTAACTCGACAATGTCTCGGACTTATCGAAGTCGTAAGCTAGAAAAGCATTTTTAGGTTTCGAGGTGCAATTCATCCTCGAAGGATAATTTCTCATGAGACCAACTTGCTCGGATGGCTTCTTCCCGATCTACGAGATCAAGAGGAGTTTTCTTGAACAACTCCAAAAACCGCCTCTCGTCGAAGAACCAGAGACACCTCCTATTGAGATGGCCTCATTAGACTACGAGGATACGGATGACTCCCATCTACGAGTATCTTTACAAGGGTTCTCAGACCAAGATGATCTTGAGGCGGATCGTTTATCCCAAAAACCAAAATGTATACTTTGGTCGAAGGAGTCCTCTACAAACGAGGAACCCAAGGGATACTCATGCGATGTATTCCGCAAAGCGAAGGAATAACACTCCTTCACGATATACACAAAGGCATCTGTGGGACATATGCTTCCTCTGAGAACATTGGTTGGTAAAGCCTTTCGACAAGGTTTTTATGGCCTCTGACCTGTCGATGCTAAGGAGGTGGTTAAGAAGTGTGTCCATGCCAATTCCATGGTAGACAGATACACCAACGGCTCAAGCATTACTGCACAATACCTCTTTCTTGGCCTTTTGCACTGGGGTCTCGATATCCTAGGACCGTTTCCCAAAGCTCCGGGAGGTTTGAATTCCTTTTGTGGCTATTGACACGTTCACAAAATGGATCAAGTGAACTCAGAATCGGGATAACAAATCTAAGCACAAAAGGTTCATGATGAGATGCGTAATTAGCCGATTTGGAGTTCCGAGTCGGATAATTACGCAATAATGGTAAACAATTTGCAAGTGCAAAATTTTAGGAATTTTGCGACGAGTTGGGTACCTAGTTATGCTATGTACATTGCACATCCCCAAAGCAACGGGGCGGTCGAGCGCAAGCGGCCAAATAATGCGAGGAATTAAAACCCGAGTCTTGACCCGACTTGTTAAGCGCTCGGGGCTTGGGTACAAGAATTACCTTCAGATTATGGGCGGTTAAATGCGACCACCATCGAGCAATAGGAGAAACACCATTTTTTCTTGTATTCGGGCGAAGCCATGCTTCCTCCGGAGCTAAATTGCGGTCGACACGAGTTGAAACTTTCAACAACTCGGACAGAACAACTTCGACGGATGACATTAACCTACTCGAAGAAAGGAGAAACCTAGCCTTAATCCGTTCGGTCTACCAACAAGCCTGCGCGAGATACTATGATCGTAAGGTCCAACCTCGCAGACTTCTTTGTGGTGACTTGGTATTGAGGCTCGCCAATCCAAGTCTAATCGGAATAAACTTTCCCCAAATGGGAAGGTCCTTACGATGGTCGAAAACTCGGCGTGTCGTCGACTAGCGATGGAAGATGGACAGGTTCTCTCAAACTCTTGGAACATCGACCAGTTACGCAAATTCTATGTGTGACCAATTTCTCAGGCAATAAAAGTCCAGGTTCTTTCTACTTCTCTTGCCTTATTTTTTGAGTAGTGCTTTTTTAATCTTTCGACTATGATACAAAACACCCAGTTTTCTTTACACTGGTCGAAAAGCAAGTAACGTCATCTAGTCGAAACTTCTCCTCTCTGCATGTGGTTCTGCCCACTAGAAGGAATTTCCTAGCATCGACTCGTTACTCATTTTTGCTGCCAATACAAAGAGCTCGGGTTTTATTCAGTCGAAATATTCTCAAAGCCAACTCTCTCAATCTTAGTTTATTTTTTCAGTAATTTCCAAAAAATATTCTAAGTAGAGCGCACTTGATATATTTATTCGACCACCTTTGATGTACTCGTTTCGTTTTGACTGGTCGAAGGAAGAGACACACCTAGTCGAAGTTTTTTGTAACATCCCAAATTGGGTTTGTGTTTCAAATGTAATAAAAATGAAGATAAATTAAAACTTTTGCTGCCTCATGTATTGTTACAGTGTTTGAAACCTCTTTCTTTAATTGGTGGAAATTCAAACTCCAAATTTCCCCAATTAAACTCAAGTCGTAAACCTCCTTCATAAAAATCTGGTGCCCAACCCCTTACAATAATTTTCTTTGAACCTAGGAGTGATGTTTAACACCTCAGAATTATTTCATAATTTTCAGAAATTATTTGATAATTTTTGAGACAAGTCAAACATTAGTCAAACTCCTAATGTGGCCTTCTGGAATTTTTCGAGAAAATGCAGTGCATAAAAGTCTCTGAAAATTTTATATAAGGTTCATCATCCATTAGCAAGCTCGATTAAAATTTCGTAAATTTTGGAGTTTGTTTGCTACCTCAAAGAATTCCTCAAATATCGATTATTCAAATTCAAACCCTAACCGGTTTCACTTTGTTCCTCGGGTTCGGATCGGACTCGGGCTCGAGCCAATGGACTCGGCGATCAACTAACCGCACCGCCGGTCGATCGTTTGGCGCGGCGTTGTGCGTCGTTGGATCGGCGTGAACGGCCCACGATCGCGTGAGCGTTCGGACCATCCGAGCGCGATCCATGTGAGCCGTTGGATTCTAAATCGAGGGCTCGATTGGCGGGAATGTTCGAACGTCCGAGCGCCTCGCGCAATATGAGCCGTAGGATCCAAATCAGCGGCTCGAACTAAAATGGGCGCTCAAACCGTTCTAATCACCCGTTGCTTTTGGACCGTCGATTTCAATCCAACGGTGATCTCTTCGTCTTCCTCATCTCGGCTCGGCCATGGTCAATCTGTAGTTGGTGAAAATTTGAGCGTGGCGGTCGTCGTCCCTTCTACCTTTCGCCAGCGGCTCTTACGCATTATTGCTCCCGTCAGCGCCTCCACGATCGTCGTCTCCTTCTTTGTTACACCCCGTCGCTCTCGGCCAACCTCAGCACAGTGCATCACCATTTTTCATGCCGTTGCTTCCCTTTTGCTTCTCCGGCTATAAGACTCCTCCAGTGGCTTCCTTATCCTCCTTTGAACACCCCAGAGCTCTGACTTCACTTCTAGCAGCAGAGTGAGCTCAAATTCAATTTTCACCTTGGTCGCCATTGCCACCATTCTGAGAGCTTTTGAGTTCTTCGGTGAAAGTGGTGCTCCGGTCTTTCTTTCTCAAATCCCTCGCTGCCTTAGCTCCCTCTCCTCTCTGTGAGCAATAGCCCTCACTCAATTTTTCGTTTGCTTGCAGAGAGTAGATTAATTGCGGATTTCCCCTTTCACCAAAGTCCCCATTCTTCTTCGTTGGAGCTGAATCAACCCTTCTTTGTGCCTTCTTTGGGCTCGGGTAAACCCTCTTTAGTCCCTAGTTGATTGGCACCGCTTGCTTGGACCGCGTGAGCTCAATTGCTATTTTCGTTTTTGACCGTTTCGGTCATCTCATCATCTCGGCTTCTTGGCGTTCTAAACGCCCAATGAAGTTGTTAGTTCCTTTGGGTGCGCGAGTTTGTTAGCAACCCATTTTGGGCCTTTGCTCGCACCGCGGTGACGAGTCGCCGTGGCAGCCGTTCTTTCCGGCCATTTTGTCGGACGAGAACAGGCGAACGTTTGGCGTAGGTCATTGTGGACCGTTGGATCCAAGATCAGCGGTCCCGATTTGAGTGAACGTTCGGACCGTCCGAAAGGTTCGATCCGTGTGGACCGTTGGATCCAAGATCAGCGGCTCTTATGCGTGTGAGCGTTCGGACCGCCCGAGCGTCCCGATCCACGTGAACCGTTGGATCCGGATCCAACGGTGGCGTTTAGGGTTTGTGAATCGCGCGTGCGCGCTGCGGTAGCCGGGGTTTGGGCGTTGGATCCAAGATCAACATCGAGTTGACCACGTCGGTTTAGTTCGATTTTCGAAAGGATTTATTTATCAAGCTGAAAAATGTGATAACTTGTAAAATGCATAACTATTTCATTTCAAATCCTTTGGTTGATTCAAATTTTGTTGGTTATGTTTTTAACTAGACTTTAATTTAAAAATGTTTCCGGACTCGGTATAGCTCGAGAAAATTTTGCTAATGAATAGTAGCATTTTTATTTATAAAAGTGAGCAAAATTGTTTTGGCCATATCTTTTGCATTAAGAATCCAAATCAATTGGTTCTTGTTGCATTAGTTCATAAAAATCATGCTCTTTCTCTGTAAAGATTTGAGAGCTTTTTGTTGAAGTGGGCTGTTGGATCTTTTCGGTTTCTTTTGTCTTATTGGTTCTTTTGGTTCTTTCGATAGGATCCAAGAGCACATTGATACTGAGAGTGATCCCGACAACATCTTGACCACAACAAGCGAGGCAAGCGGTTTGATCATGTTAATCCTATTATTTTACAAGTTTAATATTTTGAACTCAAGCTGTATGTATGCATTGCTACTTTGTGTTAAATTATGGTTAGTTGATCCTATAGTTGCATAATCAGTAGGATATTGTTTATTCTCTACTACTTGAGCCTAGGTTATTTCTTTGTGATTAGAGTTCGTTGGATGAACTCTTGTCACTTAGTAGCATCTGAGTCTTTATGCTTAGACATGCTTAGTTCGGTAGCTTTGGGCGATCATCGACTTAGTCGATGGTCTTGATCACACAAAATTATTATTCTTCCATTATGTCCAGCACTTTGTGCTTTGTTAATTTGTAAATCAAAACTGAAAATGAAAACTGATTTGGACTTGGGCATAATGGTATGATTGGTGTGGTGTTTTTGGGTGTGATCGGAATGGTGCCCAAGTCAACAAGGACCGAACATCTTGTGTCACACTCTCAAGCATTTTGCGTACTAACCACATGAGGATATATGGGACCCTCTTGACTTAGTACTTTGGCGTGTGTTATCTCCGAGTCGCGGGAGGAAAAGTTTTGTGTGTGTGTGTGAAACACATTTGTGTGTTCTTGTGTTTGTGTTGGGTGTGCGGTGGTGGGGATTGGGAAGGTTCTCCACCTCGAGGGCGTCATGATTGTCCAAGGCTTTACAGTGACGGGTAGTTGTCGAGGTGGGCCACGACCCGACACAACGTATGGGTTTCTATCCATACAGGCGACTCGAAGGTAATGCATAATATTGGAAAAGTCTCGTAGGCTTAATGCGTCTTAGGCATACCTAAGGAAGTGTGCTTAATAGCTTGGCAAAAGGCGGTCGACATGTGGGTAAGTTGGTACACCCTGCAGGGATAAAACTATTCGAATAGCCTCGTCCTAGGTTATGGACAAGCTTGGTTAGGTTTTGCAAGAGTTAGACTACAACCGTTTAAAATTAAAATTTGACATGGTTGGCATGAATGGGTAATTCATGCTATTGTTGTGGTGACTAATGGTCCAGTCACTTCCAGGATTGTTGTTGTTTTCTATCTACTGTTATATTGTTGTCTTTTGTGCTTATTTGAACATTAAAAACAGATTTGTTAAATTGCTTTCAATCTATTATATTATTGCAAATGAAAACTTGCTTTATGCTAAAATGAAACCTCTGACCTTACATTGATTAAGCTTGCATGTAGTATATGTACAGGTTTGTTATTCCACATGTAAGTCTTGCGAGTACATTCAAAGTACTCACGGCTTTTCTTAGTTTTGCTTTTTGTTCTGAGGGAAGAAGGTGAGCCCCAAGGGCCTCACTTTTGTGAGATGTGCTTGGGTTTTGCGACTAGCTTGGCGGTCGGTCGGTTGCCTTGTGGGTTAAAGGCACACTGATTGGCTCTTTTGTTGTAGCCATCTTATGGCACTTTTGCTTCCGCTGTTTAATTATTGTTGTCTCTTTTATTGTTGGCCGGTTGGCCTCTCTTTTGTAATGATTCGGTTTAATATTATTAATAATTACATTACGTGTTTGGTTCTATGTGGATGAATGGAATTGATGCATGAGCTTTGTAAAGAGGTGTGTATACTGCATTCTGGGAAGTATACATGTCTCGAGTCTCGGATTATCTGTTTTGTGATGCTAGGACCGAATGGATGGTTAAGCATTACAAGCCGGATAAACCGGGGTCTCACATTTTTCCTCTCTGCATGTGGTCCTGCCCACTAGAAGGAACTTCCTAGCTTGCTCGTCTCCTACTTTTGCTCTTTGGAAAAGACTTATCGAGTCCATCGGAAAGAGTGAACGAATTATTAAAGTCCTCTAGACGTTTGCTTAACTCAAGTTCTTTGTTCTTGGTTTGATTAAACTAGTCGGAGATGGTAACATCACCTAGTCGAAGCCTTTCCTCTCTGCACGTGGTCCTGCCCACTATAAGGAACTTCCTAGTGTCGAGTCGTTTCTACTCTTTCGACCAAGTGCTTGACAACCATAACAAAAACTATAAGTTAAACAAACCTCTCTTTGTTTTCAGAAACCCCATTTCAAACACTATTTACTTAGATTGTCTAAACAATCTAAGCAAATAGTCGGGGGCTAGGATAAAGTTATTAATTTGACTTCAATTCTTAGTCTTTCATTCGTTTATTATCTTTTGAGTTACTAACTACTCGACAAGATAATTTTCAGGAAACAAGATGGATCATATATTACTCATCAGAGAAATTATGCGCCTTACAAAGTAGTTACAAGATTACTCAAGGGGAGAGCCTAGTTTGTATTTCCTCGCCACCTTTTTGCCAACCAACTGCATTTCCTCAATCAAACGATTTGCTTCTGATTCAGAGCAATCGAACTCGGCTTCAATTGGTTGCACATTAAGGTGGGGGTCTTGAGCTTTAAGTTTCGCCAAAGCGTAACTTACTCCGGCTTCGACTGCCTCCCTTATTGATTCAGCTTGATTAGCCTTCAGAGTGGTCACCATTTCTTGCAATTTTCCGACTTGTTCCCCAATGGTACTTGTGTGAGTAGCTATAGTATCTTCTCGAGGAGTTTTTCCCTCAGAATGTAGCTCACTAAGCACATTGTTCAGGAGAGTGATGTTGCCTTGAAGACTAGTCTTCATCGACTCCATCTCCTGTTGGGTACAAGTCGAAGCCTCACGAAGTTTTTTGTTTTCGACCACTTGTTTTGAAAAGAATAATATCGGTCAAACAAAAATAAACTTCTAGAGAAAGATAACACAAAGATAATTGTAGGTAAAAGCATCTCTTACCTACTAGTTGAGAATCCAGTTTCTTGACCTCTTCTCGATGGGAAGCAGCGGTTTCAGCATGCTTTTTCTCCCATGCTCTGATGTCCTCTGCATTCATCTTAGCAATGCGGACGGACTCATTGCAGATCAAGGTCTTCTCTTGGATTTCAGCCTCGAGGCTTCTCAATTGGGCGAAGAATTTAAGAACAAGAAATTGGCATTAGAAAAGGAAAATACTCAAAGGATAACGGTAAAGAATTACTTACATTACTTGAGTTCTAAGACCCTCGAGTTCTTGATCCTTATTCGTGGTAATCTGGAAAACTCTGAATGACCAAGATTTGTCTCAACTTCGTCAGGAGCTTCTCATCTCATCTTCTTTTACGAAAAGAAATGAGAGATGGGTAAAGGTAAATTCAAAAGCGATCTTAAGTTCAAGACTTCATTGCTTATTTTTCCTGCAATCTTTTAGATCACGAGGCAGTCTCTCGAAGTCTATCAGAGAGGACTAATACTTCGTTCCTTAGCCTCCTCGACTCTTCTTTTTCATAGTCGAGTGAGTCATTAAGGTCTTCGTATCACCTGTTTAACCTACAAAGAACGAAGCGAAGATAAACATCGGTAGAATGGTTGTAAGTACTTCTACAACCAACGACCTAGTTGTAAGTTTTTCTCGACTACGATATGGTTGTAAGTCTTTCTCGACCACTACACGGTCGTAAGTAGTCATAAGCTTTTACGACTAGTACTTTGTCATGAGTTTCTTCCATGACTATTCTCGTAAAACATTATACGAGTATTTAAGTCGAAAACAACTATGAATGATAAGTGACTTACCATCTCTCCGCCTGCGCGCAGCAGTAGTTCTTTCTCTTGTCTTAGCTCTAAAAGTTGTCGATGGTACTCACCGACAACGAAGAATTTGCTCGAGCTTTACGCAAAAAGAAAAGCAGTGAGAAGAGAAGGAAAGCCACATATATAAGTATTTTGAAGATACTTACATTCATAGTCGTCCTAGCAAACATCGAATATATAAGGTCCGGGTTCTGCAGCTTATCTATCCTCGCGACTTTGTCCCACCACACCTTCTCAGCGCTCGTTATCAAAAGTATTCTCCGTGTTGGGAATATCTTTGGGATGGGGACTCGGTCACGAGATCTGTGCGAAGACCCTCGACGGAGGCAGGCCCAAAGAAGTCACCACAGAAGTTGAAATTTTCTCCTTCTGGTTCTGTAACTTCTCTTTGGGTAGGGAAGGAACGCCTCCTACAATTTCCTTCCCGGCGGTGCACAAGTGGTCACCGCCTTGACAGAGCTTCCACAGTGCCCTGTTGTTTCTCGACCTCGATGGTCGTGGCGGCCACCTCAACGATGAATACCGCTACTTCAAGGGTCGTAGCTACGACTTGGCGGATGTAAGTCACTCTGAGTCTCGACTTCATCGGCCACAGGCCAAGGGTGATGCTTGACCACCTCCATTGCTACCTCCTCGATGGTGGAAGGGATGGCAATGGACTTCTCGTGAAGCATTCGGGTGAAGAAGTCGGACTGAAATAAAGAAAAGCAAATCAGGTTGTGAAAAAGAAAAAGGTAAATGTCGTTCTTACACTTTAGTAAATTTCACATACCTCTGCACCCTGGTCTTAACCAGGAATTTTGGAGCAATCCTCCCAACGGAGGACCTCTTCTTCTCCACGACCACGTGCAGTGGCGTAGAGTTTGAGACAGAACGAGCTCTGGTTTCCTGATTCTCTGGATGGCCGAGATCAGTCTCGACCATTCCAAGAGCAGCACTGCCCTCAGTTGCAGGTTGTGCTGATGCAGCATCGTCCTTCATAAAAGACACAAAATCTTTCCAATTCTCCTTTTCCAGTTGCCTAACAAAACTAGGAGTGGCAGAAACTGCGAAAGATTCTTTGTCATAACGAAGGTACCTTAGCCTTGCGAGGTTTGCGCTTAAGAGATTGGTGCCTCAACCTCCTCGGCCCGATGGGCTGCGACCTCGG